>JAGXJF010002547.1:0-600000 GCA_019208055.1 Stipa capillata
GGGGCGACCTGCCCATTTTGTTCCCACTCTCCAAAACCCAAACCCTAACCTCCCTCATGCCCTACCACACCCCTGCCGTCGTTGAAAACCCTAAAACCCCTTTTGTCGCCCAAAACCCTAATTAGGTTTTCTGCGTCCAGAAATTCAGAAAGTGTTATCACATGCACTTTTATTTCTTCAAAATTCCTAGAAAAACTCCAGTAGCTTCTTGGGACCATTCCTCATCAAGTTATAAAATAATTTTCCAAGGTTCAGTTCAAATAATTTGAACTTCATCCAAATCAAGAATTAGGGCAGAAATTACACTTGAACTGCAACCCCTCCAATCCTTGCTCAGAAAAATCCCAAAAATTTACACAGCACTCAACATTGGCTCATGAGCTCAAATAGGTAAAAATATTTCTACCTTCAGTTCAAAAATCTCTAAGGCCATCTATCGAACACCTTGCTGTATTTCTTTCCTTCCTATAAAATCAAGTCCAATCCTCCACCAATCTCAGCCAAACTTCTCCATCATCTTTAAGTCAGCTCAGCTGCTAACCTCACTCCATTTCACCCACAGTGGGTCAACACTCCTCAGTAATGCCTCCCCATGCCGATGTTGGCAAGACGCTGACAACCCTATTCCATGCAGTGCCCAAGCCTGCTCTTCCTCCATTTTCAGCTATTGGGTCACCTCAGCGCCGTGGACTTGCTCCAGCAACCTCCCCGACACACCTGCATGCCTCATGCACGCCCATGCCACCCCATGGCCTGTTAGCCGCGCCCTGGCTTGGCATTGAACACCTCGCGCGTGGCAAGCCAACCAGCGCCAGACCCAGCCCCCGTCGCCCTCGGTCTCCATCGCCGGTCAGCTCCCCAGTGCGCCGCAGTTGCTCCCTGTCCACTCGCCAGCACTGCGCAAAGTTGACCCGGTCCCATCTCCTCCCATCGCCGGGAACAGCAAGGCCCCTCGGCCATTACTCCTTTGCTTCGCCGACCAGCTATATAAAGGGCACCGAAGCACCCCAGCAATGGCACTCCACTCCTATCCTCTTCTCTGGAACCCTCCAAGTACCCCAAAGCTCCCCGAGCTCACCCTTTCCCCTGTTTTCTTCTCCAATCAGAGACATTAGCCCTTGCCGCTACCGAGAAGAGTTGAATCACACCAGTGAAGAATTTCCACCCCTTCCACTCCTTAAAGCTTCCTGGAACTTCCCTTAACTCCACTGATCGTTCCTTTGCAGTCGCCACTCACCGGAGCTTCTCCTCCCCCAGCCCCTCTCCGCCTCTGCTCTGGACCGCGACGAAGTCCCACCTCCAGCAAACGCGCAAGCTCCCCGGCCACGAAAATGAATTCGCGTTGATTCCCTGAGCTCGGAGGTGTTGCCCATTCCTCCTAATTCCCCCTAGATCTCCTGTAATTTCTCGCCGGAGCTTCTCCTCCCCCAGCCCCTCTCCGCCTCTGCTCTGGACCGCGACGAAGTCCCACCTCCAGCAAACGCGCAAGCTCCCCGGCCACGAAAATGAATTCGCGTTGATTCCCTGAGCTCGGAGGTGTTGCCCATTCCTCCTAATTCCCCCTAGATCTCCTGTAATTTCTCGCCGGAGCGTTAGCCGGAGCGTCGCCGGAGCTCACCCAATTCCTCGTCGGAACCCTACCCCTGCTCGCCGTTCCTCCTCTGTAGCTGACACGCGGGCCTGATTTTCTTTTAAAACTCCCGCGCGTACCGCTTCGCCTCAGCCACTGATCAGCCGGGTCCCCATGTCAGGTTTATGAGAAGCCGGCGCCGTATTCCCCCTCCACGTTACCTCCCCTAAGCCGCCCGGTCCAACCGGTTTTCTCCCTGCAGAACCTATTCTTCTCTGGTTCAGCCGGTTCTCATGGTTCCAGGCTGATCCTCAAAAAATGTCCCAAATAAAAGTTTCTCAGAATTAAATTTCCCATCTTTTTCATATAGAACACTTTCCAAAAATCCCAATATATCTCTCTGTGCAGCCCAGTCCAGTACACAGTTCAAAATTCAAATCTGTTTTTGAAACTCCTTTTGAATATGGGTTCAATTCTAGGTTGTTCCAGCATGTAAACATGAGTATCTTAGATCCCTTGCTCAAGTTGCATACACATGCATTCATATTGCCTAGCTCAAAGATTAAAAAGGATTGTTGAACCATGAAACCCTAAGTCATGCATGCATTGTATTCTTAAGCTCTTTCTTTCGATTTGATTTTGATTAAGTGATGCATCCCATATGTCCAGTAGGGTTAAAGTTCATATTTTGCCATATAGCTCAGTAGCCCATTTGTTCACATAATGCATGATTTCCAAAACCCTAGGAGCAAGAGCTTATCACCGAAACTCTAGAAACCTTAGTTGTCATTCCATGCATATATAGGTTCCCATTAGTGTTAGCTCCACCATGTTAAACCTTTCAAGAAAGTGTTAGAACCTAGAACTCATGCCTGTAGTTGTACTCATCCACTTGTTGCATAGTCCATAGACGTAAGGGCATCGTAAAACCCTAAAAACCCTAGTCATCCTAACCTTAGGAGTGCACGCATCTTTTATACACATCCAATCAACATCTGAGCAAGTTGAATCATTTTGAAAACATTATGAGGCCGTGATGCATGCATGATTACCTTTATTAGTCGTTCTTGTGATGTCTGGTTCTTATTCGAGATTTTTCCGAACGTGTAGTTGACGGTGTGAGGTACGTGCGCCAGGACGAACCCGAAGCATCTCCGCATCCGGAACCAAGCCAAGACCTGCCAGGCAAGCTCTCCGCCATTGATCATGTTGAATCCCAGTTTTACAAAATATTATTTTGTTTTCGAACCATGCATGCTATATTTTATCCCTGTTATTTTATGTAGAGTAGATATCACCGATGATAGGAAACCCTAGTCTGACCCCGTAATCCTTGTCGCCTTAGGACTACTGTATTTCGAAGATTTATCGGAAACTTAGGGTAGTGTATGTATATATGCTTAGCCCTGCAGTAGATGAATTAGGTTTTCAAAAAGGAAAAGGAAAGCAACACCCCATATTTCATGTGATGAAATATCGAAACGGACCGTCGCGTCCGGTTGTAGAGGTGCATGGAAGGTAGGATATGCATGGGTTGGGATATTCTACCGTGAAATGGTTCTGTGGAACCGAGCTAAAAAGGGAGAAGATTTTGATCCGGGTTGGTAATGAAGGGTGTTGGTAGGGAGATGTTAAAGAGCGAGGTAAGGCCCGTCGTGGTTCTCGCTGCCCGTTTACGGGAGTGGTGTGGAGTCCTTCTCGGATCACCTAAGGACCTGTCTTAAGTGCCGTTTGGCCAAGTCTTACCGTACGACCACATGTCCTTTGTGGGAAGGACTTGATCTAGTAGCCGACCTGGACTAGCATGAACCCGTGGGCAGTTAGTAGAGTGCAGATGGGGTGGGGTACACCTCGAAGAGGGCAAAACCCGGGGGTACCGAGTTTTCGCCCGCCACAAAGATGGAACACCAACCTCCTTGTAGCAGGGGTACTGACTCGAGCTAGGTTTGGAACAGGTCCTTCTGACGGGTTCGTGGCTGGGTTCACATCGGTGAAGAGTCTCGTTGTACTAGCTCTGGTAGTATGCAGTGCACGGTATGCCCAGGGTGAACTACATCGTGTGGGTAAAGCCGTACAACCTCTGCAGAGTGTTAAAACTATTCGAATAGCCACGTCCGCGGTCATGGACGAACTTGGTCGGGCCACACTAAAGTAGTTTTGGCTTTCTGAGCCCCAAAAAGAGTTCTGGGTTATGGGTTTAAGGACGCGAACCGCCGTGTTCGCAAGGCGTCATGCCGTGTCAGGAAGTGTGAAGTAGGGTTACCCGTGGACTCGGGCAAACCCTAGAATCCCCGTAAGTACGAGGTGAGCGTCGTCTACCTGAGGAACCGGGTGATTGGGAAACCCGTAAGTACGAGGTGAGCTGTGTCTACCTGTGGAACTGGGCAAGTACCGTGCTGTACCGCAGTAGCGGTAAGCACAAAAGTGAACTCCCCCGTGGGTAACGGGCTGAGTGTTTGAGCAATACCCTATCTCGCTGCGGCGAGGTGTTTTTGGTTAAAATCGCTTTTACATCTATGTATTTATTTACAATGCAAACTTACTTTCTCGCACAACATGAAACATAGGATAGAGCCATGTTATTGTTAACTCCCGAGCATATTCATATCCGTATTAAACTCCCCGGCGGAGTGCTTGCGAGTACATTCAATGTACTCACCTGGCTTGTTATGTGGCCAGACGAAGAGGAGGAGTACCAGTCTGGCGATAGCGACAGCGACTTCGATGCGTAGGGTTTTCTCCCCAGTCTGTTGCCTGTGGATCGGCATACTGTTGGGCTATCCACCGTATTTCCTTCCGCTGCTGTTTTTATTCAGCCAATAGGCCCGGTTTGTATGAACTAAAGACCAAGTATGGCTAATGTTTGTAATAAACGGTGTATGGCATGGTTATGCTATCAAGTACTTGTGTGTATCGACTATTGATCCAGGGATCGATACAGTGAACACAAGGGTTATCCGGCCTTAAAACCGGGTAGTCCACACAAGTTGTCTTCAAAGATCTTGCCTTTGAACTTCTTCATGAAGTTCACAGCAAGGTGCCTCATGCATTCTCTATGCTCAACCCCAGGAAATACAGCCTCAACAACACTCTCTAGCCCCTTACATGCATCAGTCTGTATCACCAAACCTGCAGGGTGACCTATTACTCCACGCAGCCTCTCCATGAACCATGTCCAGCTTTCAGTAGATTCAACCTCAAGAATGGCATAAGCTATAGGGAAGAGCCAATTATGGCCATCTATAGCACTAGCTGTAGCTAGCTGCCCTCTGAACTTGCCTGTCAATGAAGTGGAGTCTACTGACAAGTATGGCCTGCAACCTTCTAGAAAACCCTTCCAGCATGCCTTAAGGCAGACAAAACATCTTCTGAAACATCTCTTGTCTCTCAGCCTGTACCTCTTCCCTCTAGAAGTTTTACTTCTTCCTTGCACAAGCTCCCAGTCAATGTCAACAACACTCCCAGGTGATGTCCTCTCTACCTCTGCCTTGAAAGTGTATAGCATATGGAAACTCTCGGTCCACTTGCCTTGAATCAGGTCCAAAGCCATCTCCTTCCCGTCGAACACTCTATGGTAAGGAATTACTACATCGAACTTTTCCTTAAGTTTCTTTCTCAATTCTGCTGGTCCTGTGTTTGGACTCTCCCTCAGCCAGGGGAGTATGGTAGCAGCAATCCACTTGGTCAAAGCAGGTCTAATTCTATCGCTTAACTGCATAGTAGGGCAGTTGTGTTTCTGGGTGTTAACCTTGATCTGAAATGGGTAGCCACCTTTCATTAGGGATGCATGCATTCGCCATTTACATATTTTACTATCCCTACAATACACTCTAAGTCTAGTTTGGTCACTCTTTTCAGTGCAATACTCAAACCCACGTTTTATTGCAAAAGTTGCAAGTGCAAATCTGCAATCCTCCACACTCTCAAAGACAGTCCCCTCATCAATTGTAGGGTTATCCTTGTCAAACTGGATCACTGGCCTATCCTCTTCTTCACCATCAGATAGGCAACCCATTTCCTCGTTCTCAGCCTGTTCATCCTCGCGCCTCAGAGGGCGGGGCGGCCACCCGCGGCCCGCCGTCTGCAGCGGCGCCGGAGGTGAGCTCGCCCGGACGGTCGGGGCCTTCCGGGACGGCTCTTGCTGTTTCCACGTTCGTCTCGACCTCGGCCGCAGGGGGGAGCTGGACCCCGCGCCTGCTGCTCGCCGCCGCCTTCCGCCTTGTCGTGGTTGCGCCCTTCTTCGGTCGAGGCGGCATGATGGAGACCCGCTTCAGGAAGTACTTCGCCCCTCCGTCCCCACGGACGGCGCCAACTGTCGACGAGGTGCTGCTCGGACAGTAAGTGAAGGCACCCCGGGTCGGAGACCGAGGTGCTAGGGGGAGACTTGGGGAACGAAGCCTAGCGTCCGCGGGACTTTATCCAGCTACCGCCGAAGACAAAAGTATGGGAGAATATGTGGTAGAAGCGTGTGTTGATCTCTGTTCATACGGGGTGCCAACTTGCCCTTATATAGGCAAAACCAGCTTACAAGTGCAAATACATTTCTACCCTTAAAAAGGCTACAATCTCTTCCTAGTCTGTGTCACCGTACATCGGCCGAACATGTATTCTCCACCTTGCCGCTACCTACTACATGCGCCGGCATATTCGTAGATTCCCGTCGCCGGTACGGTGCGCCTCCGTCATTGCCACCTTCAGTGCTCGTTCGTTGCCCTTGCCAGACGAACTCGCCTCCCTCCTTCTCGCCCCGGCCGAGGCGCCTTCCCATTTCGTCCTTGGCGGCCGACTTGCTCCTCGCCCCTTTGGGCGAGTCGCTCGGCCGGGCCGACTTTGCGCCGTTCGAAACCTACCAAGGATCCCTGTATAAACACCGCACTCGTTAAATAGTCAATATAGAGGACGGGGGGGACCTCGGCCCGGTACCTCGGCCAGACTTCCCCCAACAGTAGCCCCTTGCGGGTGCGAATGGCGAAGAGGCTGACGTCGCTCGCGCCCGCACTTTCACTTCAGCGGGAGTTAGAGGGTGCCCGGGCGAGGTGCCCCCTTCAATTCTTCCGGCCTCCGGTCTTCTCGCTCGCCTGTTACGAAAATTCCGCCTCCCGTTACGGGTCGCAACCATTCGACGCGCTTATTCCGCTCTCGCCCGTTACCCCGCCTCGGGGATCGGACCGCACCGGGCTATAAATACTCCCCTCCTAGCTTTCATGCGCTGGCCCCGTTCCAATCTCCTGCAACTCACCGCTCACCTCGTACAAGCCCTGAAGCCTCACGCCTGGCTTTTGTCCTTAGCACGATTCGCCGCTCGCACTGGACCGCGATTAAGCGCTTGCAAGATGACTTGGCGCTAGAGGAGGAGGAAGCGACCATGTCGACCAGCAAGGCCGCCGCAGTTACGAAGCAGAAGGGGAAGAAAGCCGAGAAGGTCTCCTACTCGCGGTGGCTCGGGACGACTCAAGCGTCAGAGTCCACGCTGTCCCGCCTTAGCGCAGCGGGGTGTTTCCCTTTGGGGAAGGATGAGCATGGGCCGGCCCTCCTCGAGGAAGGGTGTACAAGAGCTAAACCGCCGAAGGGCCACATCGTCGTGTTTGCCGACCAGTTTAGGGCCGGGCTCACCTTCCCCGCCGCGCCCATCGTCCAGCTCGTCCTGGACCACTTCGGCCTCGAGATCTCGGACCTCAACCCGACCGCCATTTCTCGCCTGGCCATCTTCGAGTTCGCGATGAGTCGATGCGGTTGGACAGCACGGCGGCCGGCTTCGCCATGTTCCACGAACCGGTGATGACCACCTCGGCCATCCATGACGGGGCCCACTCTCTCTTTGGGACGATCGGCTTCCGAGGGTGCCGAGGCTCCGACGCCTTGTACCCGGCCATGGCGCTGAAGAACAAGTGGAAGAATTGGAAGAGCGAGTGGTTCTTCTACCGGGTTGGCGACCTCGGCTTCACCGGTGACAAGGTCGCCCCCGGGTACTCCACTCGTACGCCGATTGCCTCCACGGCGGACCTAGCGAGGCGCGACGCCCTGAAGGTGATGAGCCACCAGCTCTCATCGCGCGACCTAGTCGAGGAGTACCTCCTTCTGAGGATCCGGCCGCTCGCCACCGGCTGGAGGATGAAGTGCAAGCCCACCCCCGATGGGCAACCTCTCGGGCCTTGCCCCTTCTACGGGTACGAGCCGACGAAGAGGTACGACCTCGCCCGGGCGGAGCAAGACGCGAATCTCCTCCTGGGGCGCTACTTTGCCGTCCGAGGCGACGGTCGTCTCGAAGATGATCGCAGTTCGCCGGAACCGGGCCTGCGAGCTGTTCGGTTGGGAAGTTCCTCCTCGCCCTGACATCGCCCCGACAGGCGACACTAAGGCAGGAGAGAAGAGGAAGCGGCCTGCTCCGGCCCCGAAGGCGAAGACGGCCCCGAAGAAGCCGAAGCCGATGAGCATCGCCGCCGAGCTGGCGGACTGGGAAGATGATGATGCCGACAGCGACCGCCACGAGTCGGCCACTCGTGGTGGGGCGAACACCGAAGGGTCCGAGGATGATGAAGAGTCCGAGGAAGAGTCGCGTGTCGGCAGCGGCGAGGAACCTCCGACGAAGGAACAAGACGACGTGGCGACCAAGACCGGTCCGGGCGTCGGTAAGGGACCGATGGGCGGTCTCTTCGCCGCGGTGCACTCGACGGCCGTGACGGGGGACCGGTTCTCCTGGGACTCGTCCTCCTCGTCCTCGTCCGAAGTCGAGATTGGCGAGGTCGTCGGAGGCGCCGGGGACAGAGTCGTCGAGGGGTCCCTTCAAGACCCCCCAGTCCCTTGCGCGCAGTCGCCTCCCGAGGAGCTTCGCTCGGGCCAAGCTGTGCCCCAAGGTACGGCGCCGAAGGAGGACATGCCGCCCGCGGGGACGCCTAAGGGGAGCTCGCCCGTCGGCGCGGACGGCGAGGCTAGTCCAGTCGAGGCGTCGATGGCCGCGAAGGCCTCCGCTCTCGATCATCCGGGCGCCGTGGTGACGGTGCTGTCTTCGTCATCCCCAAAGGGGAAAGGAGCAGAAGTTCCCTCGAGTCGACCCAGCCGTCTCGCCCTCGCGTGGAGCTGTCCGGTCGACTCGGGCCGGACTTCTTCGCCACCTCGCCGCTGGAGCTGGACCTCGCAAGCCACCCCGGGGCGAGGTTGTCTGAGGATGACGTGGCGGCGAGCTTCGCCGGGATGTCGGCCCCTCAGGTCGGAGCGGCTGCCCGGATCGCGGCGCTGAAGGTAACCTCGCCATCCCGTTACTTCTTCAGGCGGATGGATGCTAACTCTTCCTCTTTTAGTGCCTGTTCATCGCCGAGAAGCTGGCGCTCCTGGAGGCGCGTGCGGCTGACACCGAGGGACCCTTTGGCCGAGGAGCGGGCTCGCACCTCCGACGCCTTGCACGCCCTAAGTATCAAAGAGAAGAAGTCGGCTGCACTCGCCGCGCGTCTGGACGAGAGATCCTCCGAAGTGGAGCTCCTACGGAAAAAGCTGAAGGAGATGGAGGGACGCGCCGTTCGCGCAGAGGGGGACCTCGTCGCAGAGCGCGAAGGGGCCGAGGCATCGAGGAAGCGCGCCTCTGAGGCTGAGGAGTCGCTCGCGTCTGAGCGTGGGAAGGCCGAGGCGGCGGCGAAGCTGCTCTCTTCGGAGGAAAAGAAGTCTGCCTCGGCCCAGCGAGAGGTCGAGCAGCTCCGCGCCGACCTCGCCTTGGTGCACGAGAGGCTCAGTTTCCATGCCGACCGACACTCCCGGACGCACCGACTTGTGACAGGGTTGTGCCACGCAGCGCATGTGACAAGCGAGGTGGTTGGCCTCGGCGTCGCCCCTTTCAGCTGCGACGATGCGGAAGCCTATACCGTGGAGGGCATAAAATGGGCGACTCGGGTCTGCCACGACTCCCATCTAGCGGCCCTGCACTTCGCCCAAGACAACGCTCGGGCCGCCGCAGAACTTCTCCTCGGCTGCTCCCTCTTGGCGACACGGTCCGAGTCTTCGGTCTTCTCCGCTCCGGGCTACGTCGCCCCGAAGACAGCCGACGTGATCGGGGCCCGAGATAAATTCAAGGGCGAGGCGGACGCCTTCATGTCTTCGGTCTGGACTTCGCGCAAGAAGGGGCAGAAGTACGTGGAGGCGATCCAGAAGTCCCGGAAACGGCCGAGCGCGGGGGCGAGCTCGAAGGGCGCGGAAGGCACTTCGGGTGGCAAGTCGGCCACATCGTCTTCGCCGGCAAAGGTCTAAAGTTTCGCCTTTGGCGCCGGTTTAACGTTTTCTCTTTTGTCGCTGCGTCGACGTGCTCGCCGCCTGTGGCGCCTTTTGTGAACTCGCCGCGTGGCGTAACATTTTTTTGGTTAAGTCGAGTTGGTGATGCTTACTTTTATCGATGTTCATTTTATCGTGCTTGCTTGCAGACTACGTCGCTGCGACATAAGTCGCCTGCTGGGCGACGCGGTTCTCGCCCCTTCGTGGCCATGTCGCACAAGCATTGCTCGGCCGCTCTGCCGGCTACTCGGAGGGATGTCGACGGACCTAGGGAATCCGTGGCGGATGTCACCCTGGGCTCCGTCGCGGCTCGGGGAGGTGGCTTGCTCGCCGTGGTCGGCGAAGAGGTCGAGGGTGGCGACTTGGGCGGCAACTCGGCCAAAGCTCAGGGGGACGAGGACTTAGTTCTTTTGGCCTTTGCTGCTGAACTGCCCGACGACGCCGAGTAGGGCTGTTCTGTTGTTTAGTTCGTTCCAGGGACCCGGGACGTTTCTTCCGACTTAGTAATTTTTCCTTCGCACCATACGCGATTTGTAACTTATTGTTGACCGAAGGGGCCTTCCCCCACCGAAATAAAGGGGCGACCGCGAAGTAGTCGCGGTCGCCCTGCCTTGTAATCGTATAATCCAAATATTTATTGTTTTGTTTTTATACAATGGGCGAGGTGTTTCTTGTTCGGGCGAGGCACGAGGTGGTGTAGGACTTCGCATACAGCGTCGTTGGTGAGGCCGATGCGGTTGACCCTAATGGCGCGGTGTTGGGAGGGGGGAAAAACTGCGTCGCCACTGGGTCGGGACGAGGCTCTGGGCTGAGCCGCTGCTGCGTCGAAGTGCGGCGTAGGGCCGTGTCGCCACTGAGGCCGAGCGCGGAGCCGGGCCGGGTCGTTAAGGCGCGGCGTGGGGCCGTGTCGCCAGTTAGGCCGAGGCGCGGAGCCGGGCTGTGTCGTTAGGGCGCGGCGCGGGGCCGTGTCGCCAGTTAGGCCGAGGCGCGGAGCCGGGCTGTGTCGTTAGAGGGCGCGGCGCGGGGCCGTGTCGCCTGCTAGGCCGAGGCGCGGAGCCGGGCTGTGTTGTTAGGGCGCGGCGCGGGGCCGTGTCGCCAGTTAGGCCGAGGCGCGGAGCCGGGCTAGAGCATAACAAGCTGTTATCATAACCAAAATATGCGGTCCTTTACAAGGACGACGTCCTTTTTAGCTGACGCAGCAGCAATTTCTCGCAGCGAGATTAGATGTAGTATTTCCTGAGATTGTCGCTGTTCCAGCTGTGCTTGAGGACGACTCCATCCAGGTCCTTCAGGCGGAACGACGACGGTCGAGACGAGGAGACGACTTCGTACGGGCCTTCCCACTTGGGGGCGAGCTTGCCGTTGGCTTCGGGATTGAGCTTCCTCTTTAGCACCAGGTCGCCCACCTTTATTGGTCTTGGCTTCACCGTCTTGTTGTAGTGTCTCGCCGTGGCGGCTTGGTACTGGTCGATGTGGAGAGCGGCGCCGTGTCGGGCCTCGTCGAGCCCCTCGAGGGATGTGAGATGGTTGTCGTCGTCCGGTGACTCGCGCGTGCGAAGGGACTCCAACTCGACTTCTGCCGGGGTGACGGCTTCTTCGCCGAACAGCAGTTTGAACGGGGTGTGGCCCGTCGCCTGGCTGACCGAGGTGCGAGACGACCATAAGACATTGGGGAGCTCGTCCGCCCACTTTCCGGCAGGAAGCTCGAACATGCGCCGCCGTAGGCCTGAGAGGATGATGCCGTTCGCCCTTTCCACCGCGCCGTTAGCTTTCGGGTTGGCGACCGAGGCGAAGCAAAGCTTGATACCGAGGCCGGAACAGAATGCTCTGAAATTCGCCGCGTCGAACTGCGTCCCGTTGTCCACGGTAAGCTCGCGCGGGAGGCCAAACCGACAGATGAGATTTTTCCAGACAAACTTCTGCACGGCGGCCGAAGTGATTGTTGTCAGTGGTTCGGCCTCTATCCACTTGGAGAAGTAGTCCAGGGCGACGACGACGAACTTGGCGCCCCGGCTCGCCATTTTGAAAGGGCCGACGAGATCCACCCCCCAGCGGGCGAGGGGCCACGAGGGCGAGATGGGCTGCATTACCGATGCTGGTTTGTTAGTCCCTCGGCCCATCCACTGGCAAGCGGGGCAGCGCCGTACCAACGTCTTGGGCGTCGGTCAGCGCCGTGGGCCAGTAGAAGCCGGCGCGGTAGGCTTTGGCGATTAGGGACCGCGGGAGCGAGGTGCGAACCGCAGAGCCCCTGGTGGATCTCCTTGAGCAGACTCCGTCCTTCTTCGAGCGCGAGGCACCTCAGAAACGGGGCGCACACCCCCCGCTTGTAGAGCGAGCCTTTGTGGATGATAAAGCTCCGCGCCCGCGCGGCGAGGCGCCGAGCTTTGGCCGGGTCCTCGGGTTCCTTCTCCGAGGTGAGGTACTCCTCGATCGGCGTCCTCCAATCTTCAGGCGAGGCGACGTCTGTGGAGATGGCGTTGACCTCGGACGCAGCCTCGACCGAGGGGGCCCTCAGGGTCTCGCTGAACGCACCAGGAGGCGGGGTGGTGCCGCCGCTCGCCGCCCGGGCCAGAAGGTCGGCCTCGACATTGTCCCCGCGCGGGATGCTCTGGACTGTGATCCCGCTGAAGTGTTTCTCGACGGCCCTTACTGCCGCCAGATACTTCACCATTTCTGGGTCTTTTGCCTGGTATTCCTTTCCGACTTGGCCGACGACTAACTGCGAGTCGCTTCGGATGAGGAGGCGGCGTGCCCCGGTCGCGCGTGCCTTGCGGAGGCCGAGCAGAAGAGCCTCGTACTCAGCGACGTTGTTCGTTGTTTTGAAGTTCAGGCGGGCCGAGTATAGCATCTTCGCTCCCCCCGGCGATACCAGAACCGCGCCGGCCCCCGCTCCTTCCGCACACCAGGAACCATCGACGTATAGCGTCCAGACAGAGTCGCCCGCGACGGGTTCGAAATCCGGGCGGGGCACCCATTCGACGATGAAGTCGGCGAGGACCTGTGACTTGATGGCGGTTCGAGGAAGAAACTCGATGGTGAACGGGGCGAGCTCAGCTGCCCACTTGCTGACTCGGCTGGTGGCTTCTCTGTTGCGGAACATCTCGCCGATTGGGAACGACGTCGGGACCCGAACGGAATGAGCCATGAAGTAGTGGCGAAGCTTTCGGGAGGCCATGATTAGTGCGTATGCCAGCTTCTCGAGCTCGGTGTAGCGCAGCTTCGCCCCTTGCAATGACTCGGAGACGTAGTAGACCGGGTTCTGGGTCTGAGCCTGCTCCCTGACCAGGACGGCGCTGACGGCCGAGGCCGTTGCGGCGAGGTACAGCAGGAGGACATCCCCCGGGGACGGGCTCTAGAGCAGCGGGGGCGAGGCGAGGTACTGCTTGAGGTTCTCGAAGGCGAGCTGGCACTCCGCCGTCCATTCGAACTTCCCGGAACCCCTTAGGGCTTTGAAGAACGGGAGCCTCTTTTCGGCGGAGCGAGACACGAACCTTCCCAAGGAGGCGAGGCGACCCGCCAGCTTCTGAACTTGCTTGGTTGTGGTGGGGGGGCTCATGCTGAGGATTGCTTGAATCTTCTTTGGGTTGGCCTCTATCCCCCGCTTGGAGATGAGGAATCCCAGCAACTTGCCTGCGCGCACGCCAAAGACACATTTCTCTGGGTTTAGACGCATGGCGGACTTGCGCAAGTTGCTGAAGGTCTCCTGTACGTCGGCCGCGTGTGACTGGGCGAGGCTGCTTTTTATGACGACGTCGTCCACATATGCCTCGACGTTGCGGCCGACTTGATCGCGCAGGGTTTTGCCGATCAGCCGGGCGAACGTCGCCCCTGCGTTTTTGAGGCCGAACTGCATTCGCACGTAGCAGAACGTTCCACATGGGGTGATGAAGCTTGTCTTCTCCTCGTCCTCCTTGGCCATCCACACCTGATGGTACCCGGAGTATGCGTCTAGGAAGCTCATGAGTTCGCAGCCGGACGTGGCGTCCACGAGTTGGTCGATGCGGGGGAGGGGGAAGTCGTCCTTCGGGCACGCCTTGTTGAGGTCGGTGTAGCACCTCGCGAATGACCCCGGCCTTGAGCAGTTTGGCGACCTGGCCGTGGGCGACGAGCTGTCGGTCGGCCGACATCTTCCGGAGCCGTTGTTTGACTGGGCGAGCCCCCGGCCGGACCTGCAGCTTGTGCTCAATTATGCTCCGGGGGACCCCAGGCAGATCTTCGGGCTCCCAGGCGAATATATCCGCGTTCTCCCGCAGGACGAGGAGGAGGGCTTGCTCCGTCTCGGCCGAGAGATCTACCCCGACCAGAACGGTCTTGTGAGGCTCGTCTTCGGATAACGGGACAGATCTCGTTTCCCCGTCCAGTCTGGGCTTGGGGACCCACCACCCCGTGGTAGACGACATGAACTGGTCGGGGGCGAGGTCGATGCCGAGGACCTCGCCTGAGGCAGGCGAGGTGGAGCGCGGCGTCTCAGCCACTGGGACGACATCGTGAACGTATCTGATGGTCGCGGATTGCTCGATGCGGCGGGAGAGAGCTTGGTCGCCGTGGACTGTCACGACTCCGGCAGGCGCGGGGATCTTCATGCACAAGTATGCGTGGTGAGGGATTACCCCGAACTTATTGAGCGCCAGCCGCCCAAGAATCACATTGTACTGATAAGGCATGTCGACGACGTCGAAGAGGACGGTCTCGGTGCGGGAAAGCCCGTTGCTTCGGAACTCTACTGGGAGTTCGATTCGTCCGAGGGCCCTGATCGGCTCGCCACCGAAGCCGAGGAGGGGGATTCCGGGAGGTTGCAGGCACGCTCGCGGGATGCCCATCTCGTCCAAGGCGGAAGCGAACAGGATGTCCGCCGAGCTGCCTCCATCGACGAAGACGCGCCGGACCTCTACCTCGGAGATGATGGCCGAGATGACGAGGGCGTCGTGGTGCGGGAGGACCACGCCCACAGCGTCCTCCGGGCCGAACGTGATGGGGATGTTTGTCCAGGCGGGGAGCTCGGTCAGTGGGTACACGCCGAGATGCTGGACCCGGCGAACGTACTCCTTGCGCTGGCGCTTCGACGGGAAGGTGCAGGCACCCCCCCCCCGGTAATTGTGTGGACGACGCGACGAGGTCCATGGCCGCCAGGAGGGGAGCCACGCCGGGGAGGTGGCGGAGGGAGCTCGAGTGGGGCCTCGCCCCGTGGTTCTTGGTTACGCCGCTCACCCTCCGCCCGGGGCGGGGGGCGTCGGCCCGCGCGCGGGCGACGACCTCGCATTCGTCTGTGGAGTGTGAGCAGAGCTTGTGAAGCTCGCAGTACTTTCGTCGGGGTCTCGGGCGAGGCGCCTCTCGCGGGCGAGGTGCTGGGTCTCCTCGGCTTGGCCCTGGTCGGGCATAGGGCTCCCTTCCGTGGCGGCGTGGGGGTGCGCGAGGCGGGGAGCGGGCGGTCTGACGCCTTTGATTTTCTTGCGGTCACCCTTCGTCTGATACGTGATGTATCTCGTGGCGCCTCGGCCGTCACCGCTCGGCCTCAGTCTTCTCGCTCCCCAAGTACGCCTGCGTCGCCCTGGCCTCTTCCCTTCGCAGAATCTGCCCTTCCTCGACTCGGGCGTATACCTCCATGATGTCGTACAGCTGCTCGACGCGGGAAGGGCGCTTCCTTTCAAGCTTGTCGGCCAAGGCCTCGTTGTTGATGCCTCGCCTCGCCGCCTCGCAGATCGTCTGCTCCGCGACCCCCTTTACCTGGCATTGGACCTCGAAGAAGCGACGTTGGAACGCACGGATGGTCTCGCCAGGTCGCTGCCTGAGGTTGCTGAGGTCCGTCGAGGTCATCTCCTTGTTCCGGCACCCCTGGAAGTACCCGTGCAACTTGTCCCGGAGCTGTTCCCACGAGTAGATCGTGCGAGGCTCCAGGTCGAGGTACCATGCCTGGGCGATGCCGGTGAGGGCGAGGAGCAGGCTCTTCGCCATGATAGCCTCGCCACCGCTCGAGGCCATCACAGCGGCCTCGTACACCCTTGTGTACAGGACCGGATCCGTCGTGCCCGCGTATTTCGGGAGGTCGGCGGGACAAAACTTCAGCGGGAACGGGACCGCCATGAGTCCTGGGCTCAGCGGGCTCGCCAAGCTTGTGAGGTCGACGACCTCGCCGCGCCCCGCCGGATCTTGCTCCTCGTGTGCCTTGCCTGGGCGCTGGGTACTCGCGCCCGGGCCCGCGCTGCCGCCGTGGGTTGCGTCCTGGGTGACCTGCTGGTTCAGCAGCACGGTCGTCCTGAGGCGAGCTGCCTCGCGGTCCGCCTCGCCCATAAACGCGGCCGCCCGGGCCCGTGCGGCGTCCAGGTCCTCGAGGAGAGACTCAGCCATGGAGGACGGGGCGAGGACTTCCGCTCGAGCGGCGGCCCGGTCGGCGGCCAACTGATGACGCAAGTCTTCCGCGGCGGATGCCTCCGGAGGGGGCGGGGGGGGTCGCTAGGGCGCGCGTGGCCTCAAGCTGGGCTCGATAAAGGTCGGCCATCTGCTGGGACTGCGAGTTCGCCCTTTGGGCTTCCAGCTCCGCCGCCTGGAGGCGCGCCTGCAACGCCACCGAGTTCCTTGCCGCCTCGTCGGCCTGCCGGCGCAAGTCGTCCACCTCGTCCGCCAGGGTCCGTCCGCTCGAGGGCCCCGCCGGGGGTGGCGCTCGCGCCTCAGAGGGCGGGGCGGCCACCCGCGGCCCGCCGTCTGCAGCGGCGCCGGAGGTGAGCTCGCCCGGACGGTCGGGGCCTTCCGGGACGGCTCTTGCTGTTTCCACGTTCGTCTCGACCTCGGCCGCAGGGGGGAGCTGGACCCCGCGCCTGCTGCTCGCCGCCGCCTTCCGCCTTGTCGTGGTTGCGCCCTTCTTCGGTCGAGGCGGCATGATGGAGACCCGCTTCAGGAAGTACTTCGCCCCTCCGTCCCCACGGACGGCGCCAACTGTCGACGAGGTGCTGCTCGGACAGTAAGTGAAGGCACCCCGGGTCGGAGACCGAGGTGCTAGGGGGAGACTTGGGGAACGAAGCCTAGCGTCCGCGGGACTTTATCCAGCTACCGCCGAAGACAAAAGTATGGGAGAATATGTGGTAGAAGCGTGTGTTGATCTCTGTTCATACGGGGTGCCAACTTGCCCTTATATAGGCAAAACCAGCTTACAAGTGCAAATACATTTCTACCCTTAAAAAGGCTACAATCTCTTCCTAGTCTGTGTCACCGTACATCGGCCGAACATGTATTCTCCACCTCGCCGCTACCTACTACATGCGCCGGCATATTCGTAGATTCCCGTCGCCGGTACGGTGCGCCTCCGTCATTGCCACCTTCAGTGCTCGTTCGTTGCCCTTGCCAGACGAACTCGCCTTCCTTCTCGCCCCGGCCGAGGCGCCTTCCCATTTCGTCCTTGGCGGCCGACTTGCTCCTCGCCCCTTTGGGCGAGTCGCTCGGCCGGGCCGACTTTGCGCCGTTCGAAACCTACCAAGGATCCCTGTATAAACACCGCACTCGTTAAATAGTCAGTATAGAGGACGGGGGGTACCTCGGCCCGGTACCTTGGCTAGACTTCCCCAACACAGTTGATGCACTGAAATCATTACAGACAGTCTCTTCCCCAGTCTCCTTGTTAACAATATGAACCGACATCAACACAGTCCTCGTACCCATGTGTTTACCCCACATCATGGCCAAAGACTCATCATTCTCTACATCTATGAATTTCCCCAAAATGCTGTCATAGTACCTCGGCAGGTAAGACTCGGTTTGATGACATGGGTACTTCTCAAATTGCCTGAGCAGGTCCTTCAGAGTTAGTTCAGCAGCGTCTACAGTCAATTTATAGGCAAACCCGGCGCTAACTGTGATGCTACCATCGGCCATGCGTTCAGTGCGACACCCATGCCGAATCTTCAGCAGAAAACCAGAGGCAGTACACGCCCTACGCGAAGCAGCAGAGAATGACCACGGATTTTGAATGGGGATCACAAAACAAGTTCCAAGGGAATTGTGGATGTCTTACCTTTCTGGGACAAACGGCACATTCACCGGGCTCCAGAGCTGCAACGCTTGGGCGCCCGCGTTCTCTGCCTGTCCGATGCCGCCGCCATTGTCGATGCCGCCGCCGTTGTCGACTTGTGCGGCATCCATCCCCTCAGTGAAAAAATCCAGATCGAGGAGCGGATGGAGGCCGTGGTGGGGACGCGTGGAACGGAGGGGTGCGCTTCCAGGAGGGACAGCACGATAGCGTAGGAGTAAGCTTCCAGGAGGGAGAGCACGGCAGCGGCGGGGGCGGCGGCGGCGGCGGAGGAACAGCCGTTATTTGGCCATAAGGTGGGCCCCACAGCGGATGGAAGGGTCAAACGACTCTCCTCTTCGTTGCTGATGACGTGGCAAAGTAGTGGGTCCCACAGAAGGAAGAAAGGGAGGGTCAAAGAGACGGCAAGCTGACGGCAACTTGCGCTGACGCCGCGCAGTGGTTTCAGTACAATTTCTTCGCACGAGTTGGTGGCACAGCCATAATTTCCACAAATTTAGTGACAGCCTACGAATTTCGGAGACGACTAGTGGCACAGCCATCATTCTCCCTTCATTATTTACACCTCGCATGTCGTATACCCATCGTTGATGATATCTATGTATGTTGCTCTCTTTGAACTTTGAAGGAGAATGAAATTGCTGAGATTATCCTGGTTTTATTCTATGGATTTCCTGGATTCCTATGTGCTTGTTAAAGACATATTCACAATTTCCTAGCTTGTAGTATCCCAAATTCCCAGTCAAAATCGATCTATTATTCGAAAAGAAAAACTTGAATAGAAATTGAAGTGCGCCGCACATACAACCTGGGAATAATACAAGTTACGTCGGCTCCAAGAACAATGTAAATTCATTCTAACCTATTAATTACTCCATGCAAGTTCATGAACTTCTAGAGCTTAGGGCAATATGATGTTGAGTTCAGAGAGCAAAAACAGAGTTTCACTTCGCGTCCTAGAGCTAGCAAAAAAAGTTCAGTTCGACCTAAGATCAACAGGCGCACAAGCTTGGTCACAAAATCTAGGCGTCACGGATCCTCACAATAATGATCGAGCAGGACGATCGGCAGAGTCTTGTACTATGGACATGCTACGGCACAACCAGTTTTCCCTAACCAAGCCACCGAGAGAGAGGGAGAGAGATCGCGAGGTACCTGGTTTAGGGCCGTAAAAGGAGGCGACGATCGAGGGAGGCCGGCGGGGGCCAGCGGATGTGTCTGCTGCGGCGGTGTGCCGCGGGCAATGGCGGCGAGGATTGCAGCGGATCGGCGGGATGCCGCCGTGTAGCCGGAGTACCGTCGTCGGGGAAGCCACGACAAAAATGGATGTGGACTTGGCATCATTCTTCCGTGACTGAAAGACTTGCTTCTTTTCAGTGCTACTTCTCGTCTATGATCGATGTACGCAGTCATTCAGTAGGACTTGGTGCACGTGAACAAATCGATCAACAGGAAGCGAATTAAGTGGCTCGTGAATGGAATGGACGTGCTTGCATGTACCGACTTAACAGCTTGAGCAGGTCTGCGTATGTCCCGCACACGGATCCCGTCTACTAATTAAGCCTGAAAGCACTCCAACACAAGTACATATATGCACTTATTTATCTCCGAACAATGAAGCAAGCGCATCATAATTGGTGCAAGATAACTTTATCGTGGGTTGCAAGACATCACACTGTGTTGCTCTTCTAGCTAGTCTTCTCTAAACGGAAAGAGTGTATATATAACAGCAGCAGCATGCTTCTGTCACCAACTGTTTCAGCACAAATTAATGCATAATTCTACGGCATAGTACCTCCACGATACATCTGATCGTAGTACAATTATACAACAGATTTATTTTTTGAACAAGGAAAACCCAGCCCCGCTTTTTATATATCATGTGAAAACAGAACCAACAACAACCGTCCAACTTGCTCAGCCACAGGGACCAAGCAAGCGAGAATCAACAATACATTTCCGTCTGGAATTATCCACAATCCCGAATGCAAATAGAGCTTAGGTCTTACCAAAAGTAAACAACCGAAACACAATACAAGTATTCAACAGATAATCCACAACTACTTCCCTTAATACATTCAGGCCTCCAACAGTATTACATTCAAAGCAAGCCAGCCAGCCACACATCATCCTGGATTGGTAAAACAAAAATGGTAAAACATGTGAATATGAGAAGCCTTGAGCAGATGTTTATAAAAGAGAAAGGATGAATGATTAGAATTGGGTAATAAATAGTAATACCTCTTGCAGTTGGTAATGAGGAACATTGCATTCGGAATATAGTACTTGCTTCATTCCCATGAGTACAATATAGTAACTGTGGGATGGTTGGGATGGACACCTGCTTCATTCCTGATAGAAGCAGCAGCTGCAGCCTTGCTTTCAGAAGATGTGTCATCCACGGCGTAAAGGCCTACTTCTACTTTTTTAAGGCATGGGAAATGCTCAATGCCTAAATAGAAGCCATAAGTTTTTGCCACTGACACATGGAATGGCACGTCAAGTTTCTCAAGCTTCGGTATAGCCCCTTTCACGAACGTAATGGGAGATTAGGTCTGGCTTCATCTTCTTCACTGGCCAGCCGCTTCGCTCTCAGTCGCAGCCAAAGGGAAGCTTGCACCTCCTATTATGGGCCATACAAGGTGTTGGACCGCATTGGCGATGTGGCCTATCGCCTGCAACTGCCTGCAGGAGCTCGGATTCATGATGTCTTCCATGTCGGTCTACTCAAAGTTTACCATGATGCTCCTCCCGACGCTCCCCCAACACTTCCTCAGCTCCAGGACGGCAGGGTGGTGCTCATTCCTTCGAAGGTGGTCCGCAGCAGGCGTGCTCGTAACCTTTGGCAGCTCCTTGTCCAATGGGAAGGTCAGTTACCAAGTGAAGCTTCGTGGGAGCCCCCTTGATGAATTCTAGCGTCTCTACCCGACATTTCAGCTCGAGGACGAGCTGTTCGAAAAGGAGGGGAGAGATGTAATGTGGGGGCAAGCTTACAATCGACGCTGTCGCCGCATGTCTAGCTCGGTCACGGCAGCATCTCCACCCCAGGGCCAATAATAGTATCATAGTCAAAGTCCTATGGGGTCCTAATCAGAGTCGGTAATGCCTGCCATATTAAGCAATGTGTAACCGAGTAGTACTAGGGAAGTCAGCCTGTGTACTATCTTGATTGCACGGTATAGGCTATTATATAAGTCCAGTCCTTGTAATCTGTTTAGTAGGCAATAAACAAGAAGAACAGAATCTTCTTTCTGTCCCAGCTCTCACGTCTCCTCCCTGGTCATCACGACGGCTAGCCGCCGGCCGCGAGGACCAGGCCCTCGCCCAACTACGTTCCACTCCTATCCCTTTTGAAATAATCCCCGGACCATCCTAGCCCATAACAAATGCACTTACATCTTAAGTCTTAATTTTCAAAAGTAAAGTACTGAAACACAATACAAGTATTCAACAGAAATAATCCGCATTCCCAAATGCACCCTAGATTTACCATAGAGGAATGCACATGAGAGCTTAAACCTTAATTACAACCGAAACAATCGAGCACAATGTATGTAGCAATTAGCAACTCTGCGACCACTCTTTCAGGAGGTAACCCTGTTCCAGCTTCTGTTTTTCATGCTGTCATCTGAAAGTACAAGGAGTAGTAGCTTCAGGCCGCCGCCTCCTCCAGTATGATGACATTCCAAGCAAGCAAGCCAGCAGCACATCATTCTGGATCGGTAAAAGGAAAATGGTAGAACATTGAATTTGAGAATCCAAAAGCAGGTTTGGATAAAAGAGATGTATTTTTGATGCAGAAAACAACAGCCCCATCAATGTTTTCTAAAAGATAAAGAATGAACGATCAGAACTTGTTAATAATAATTATCAATACCTGTTGCAGCTGGTACCTAGGAACATTTTATCTGGCGGTAGACCCATTAATTTAACTTTATCAGTGTCACCATCTTCATTACTGTTTTCCTCATCACTAACAGTCTCTTCATTGTCGTCTTCACCCGAATCCTCATGAACAACGACAATCGAACTTGTGAGATTGTTGGGATGGACACTTGTTTCATTGTTGATCGCAGCCTTTCTTTCGGAAGATGTGGCACCCGTGATGCGAAGCAATACCAGTGCTTGTTTGAGACATAGGAGATGCTCAATGCCTAAATAGAAGCCGTAAGTTTTTGCCACTGACACATGGAATTGCACCTTAAGGTTCTCAAGCTTCGGCGTAGCCCCTTTCACGAACGTAACGTATGCCCCAGTCCTATTATGTAGGTCAATCTCCTTCAGACTTTGGAATCCAATGCCTCGGACCGTGAGCCTTTCTTTTGATTCTGTCTCCAACGACAGTTTCAGGGAAAGTAAGGCTGGGAGCTCCCCAAGAGTATGCAGACCCGCCTCCCTTAATTCAGTTAAGTTGATTTCCACGTAAGCAAGGCTAATGAGTTGTGGTGCGTTCCACTTTGGACTATTCGTGAAATAGTAGTCGCTGGACATGTGAAATATTTGAAGAGAAGATGGCAGAGGGGAGGGGACCAAGAATCTAAGAACTCGAGGGAAACACGGTAGCCGTGTATAACTAAAGACTGCAGTTTGTAGCTGCTGAGCTTGCAAAGAGAGGAGAGTAACATCTCTGCCTGCCTCTTGTGCCCGCCAGATCCTCCACCATCCAACCGTACGCGTAGTTGATTCAAATTTGTCAGGTTCCCGAGGTCCTCCACTTCATCTACTGGACTAAGGGTAATATTAAGAGCTTTTTTACTGTACCCTAGTACTCCTTAAACTGAAGTTGGAGTACCAATCAAATCTGACCGTCTATCTTTAAGGGCAGAATAGACTTTTTACCTTGGCTAGCTTTCTCCTCCTGAATTCCCGATCGATCGAGCTCTCCAATGCGCCGCCGCCTGCCCTCTCCCACCGCGTCGCCGCCTCTTCTCGCCGGTGCACGCCGCCGGCCGAACAACTAGCGCCGCCACTCCTCTCCCACTGCCCGCCTTCTCTCCTCTCCTCCCTCGCGCCGGCGCCTGTCCGCGCGAGCGCACGCGGGCGCTCCTCTCCCCCCACGCTGCCGGCTCTCCGCGCGGGCACACGCCGCCGTCCCAAGCAGCGCCGCCGCCTCTCCTACGGATCCACTGGCTGGCCGCCTGTCCCCGGCGGCGCACGACGCCGCCCCAAGCAACCAGCCCGCGAGGCGACGCGGCGGAGGCCGAGCCCGCGAGGCGGGGAGGCAGAGCCCCAGCCCGCGAGGTGGGGCGGCGGAGGGCGAGCCCGCGAGGTGGGGCAGCGGAGGGCGAGCCCGAGGCAGGGCGGCGGACGGCGAGCTCGAGGCGGCGCGGCGGAGGCCCAGCCCGCGAGGCGGTGCGGCGGAGGCGAAGGCCGAGCCCATGAGGTAGCGCGGCCGAGGCGGAGCGGCGAGGCGGAGCCTGCGGCAGCGTGGCTGAGGGAGAGCCCGAGGAGGCACGGCCGGAGCGAGGTTGCTGAAGCTGGGGAGGAGGAGCTAGTATTCGTGAAATGTGTCTGTATTGAGTTGATTTCAATTTTACCCTTTAAATTAAGGTACTCCACAGTTTAAAGAAAAAAAAATTAAGTAGTACTCCTTAAGTTTAGATTGGAGTACCAGATAAAATTAGCCATTGGATCAGGATAAATAGACGATTTATATTTATTTAGAGGTATCGTAAAAGAGCTCAATATTAAAGCCTGAGATCACCCTCAAGTTCCTCATATTCCCAATTCCACTTGGTAACTTTGTTAGCCTTGAGAGGTGAGAACCAATTTAACGAAGACGCCCCTCCCCACGGCCGTCAAGTGCTTGCCCTGCCAACAGGCTAATTTTGCTGAGATCTTGTCTTCATGGGGAAAGATGCACGAACATGCCGGGAAGCTCTGCAGGATATCTTGAAGGTCTAGCTCACTGCATCTAATTGGGCTAACTGAAACCGAACATTTGACTTGCACCTCGACTTCTTCCTTGTCTGCTGCTGATAAACACGTCTCATGTGGACAGGGCCTCGCGAAGAATTTTGGGATCTTGTCCCCGGGCATAATAACGGGCAAATCGCACCCTTTTCCCATTTCTCGTTCTGCAAACAGCAAGGCAAGGGACCATTAATTCTGAGCTGAAGTTTACAGAAAATGATCTTCCAGAATGGAATCAAAATAAGATGTGCACAGAGATGGCTTGCTACTACCTTGTGATCAGAAGTTGCCTTGCTTGGCGCTAATCCGATGGAGATGATGGTATTCTGGCCTTCTTGGAGCATGGCGGGGTGCCGAGATCGGAGGAGGGAGCGGAGCCTGTCCCAGTGGTAGCAGCATGAGAAGATGCCACTAAGGGAGAAGATGACGATGAACAGGAGCGCCGTCCCGACGGAAAAACCCAGCGTCGGCCTTGAGGAATGTGTCATTGGGGTCGTCATGGATGGAGCAGGCGTCAGATCTTCTAGCCTGTTCATATGCATCGGGTGGCTTCTGCTAGTTTAGCTCTGCCTATTTGGTTAAGAGCCCAGACTTGCAAGGTAAGGTGACTGGGTATTTATACCTGTAAAGGCACCTTGCACGTACAAAGGATGATGAGAAGAGGACTGACTTGCACGGCCATCCGTCCGTGGTACTGGATAGTGCTGTGCATCTGCTGGTGGCCGGTAGTGCTTGATGCTGATCTCACTGCCTGTCTTTCCGAAGAAAAAGAAGTTGTTTAAATTACATGAATATATAGCATTAGAGTTTAGAGGGTGGGACGAAAGGTGATGAACACTTATGGGATAGGAACTGCAGGTATGTCTGTCCACAAGCAAATGTTTGTTAGGTAAAGGATGGTGAACTCATTTACCGATGTAACGAAGTGCTTCAGCTTCAGAATGAAAAAGGATAGCAAGTTGGCGATCAATCTATGCTCTTTTAGCCCTCTGAAAACGGAAATAATATAGCAGCAGTAGCAGCACGCTTTTGTCACCAACTGTTTCAGCACAGATTAATGCATAATGGTACGGCATATGACTTCCATGATACATCAGATCACAGTGCAATTATTCAACAGATTTATTTTGAAACAAGGGAAACCCAAGCCCCATTTTAATACCGAATGCAAATAGAACTTAAGTCTTACCAAACTTAAAGAGCCGAAACACAATACAAGTACTCAACACAAATAATCCACAATCCGAAACAATCAAGCACGATGTATGTAGCAAGTGGCAACCGAGGCCACTCTTTTTGGAGCTGACCCTGTTTCATCTGAAAGTGCAAGGAATAGTAGCTTCAGGCGTCCTTCAGTATGACATACCAAGCAAGCAAGACAGCCGTACATCATCCTGGATCGGTACAATGAAAATGGTAGAGCCTGTGAATTTGAGAAGCCAAAAGCAGTTATGGACAAAAAAGATGTACTTAATTTGGTGGAGAAAACAAAGGGCGATGTTTAATTAGTACCTCTTGCAGTTGGTGATGAGGAACATTTCATGCGGAGACTGACCATTTTAATTCTCATCAATGTTACCATCTAAATCATCGCTACCAGTCTCTTCATTGTCCTTTTTGTAGCGTTCCCCTGAAAGAAAAACTGCTGGATGGTTGGGATGGAAGCCTGCTTCATTCTTGATAGAAGCAGCTGCAGCCTTGCTTTCAGAAGATGTGGCACCCTCGTTGTCAAGCTTTACTTGTGCCACTTTGAGACATGGGAGATGCTCAATGCCTAAGTAGAAGCCATATGTTTTTGCCACTGACACGAATAATGGCACATCAAGTTTCTCAAGCTTCGGCATAGCCCCTTTCACGAACGTAATGTATACCGTTCCATAAAAACTACGGATGTAAAACTCTTTCAGACTTGGGAATCCAGTGCCTTGGACTGTAAGCCCTTCTTTTGGTCCTGTTTTGAACCACAGTTTCAGGCAAAGTAAGGCCGGTAGCTCCCCGATAGTGTGGAGACTCTCCTCCCTTAATTCAGTTAAATTGATGTCCAAGAAAGCAAGGCTAGCGAGTCCTGGTGTAATCCACTTTGGAATATTCGGGAAATAGATGGAGGCGATGAATGTTTGAAGGGAAAAAGGCGGAGGGGACCAAGTGTCTAAGAACCCGCTGGGACCACCACCCCACGTATCTATCCTTAAAGACTGGAGTTTGCAGCTGCCAAGCTTGCATAGTGACCAGAGTAACATCTCGACATGCCTCTCGCTGACAAATCCATTATAATCCAAAAATACAAGTAATTCCTTCAAATTTGTCAGGTTCCCGAGCTCCACCACTGCATCTACTAGACTCTTACTAATACTAAAGCCTGAGATCACCCGTAAGTTCCTCATATTCCCAATTCCATTCGGTATCTTTATACCTTTGTATTCATCAGCTATGAGTAGATGTCGTAGTTTAATGAGCCGAACAATTCCAGCTGGCAACTCTTGCACAGATGTACCGCGAAGATCTAGGGTCTCTAGATCACCTAGCATCTCAATCCCAGATGGTAGCTTTGATACTGCCCTGCCGCTAAGCTTGAGGTACTTGACTTGGAACAAATTGTCCATACCTTTCATTATATATTCCTCCAATCCCTCACAATCTTCAAAATCCAGTACACGTAAAGCTTCAAATTTAGCAAGACTAGGCAAGTGTTTGATGCTAGCTGATGACATTACTGATAGAGATCGAACATGGCTTAGATCTTCATCTGCCAATACAGATGCAAGCTCCTGGTCAATATGCTGGACTGATAGCCGCCGAATAAAACCGTGACCATTTGCCAAACTCATTTGCCCTCCACCCACCACAGTGATGAAATTATCTTCAGCTGATTTTGAAACAATAATTTCAAGCATCATATCATGGACTCGACAGGCACGAGCCTTACCATCATACGCAATGTCCACTGGTTGGATCATGCTTTTGTTGATAAGATCATAAAAGTAGTTCTCCGCAACCTCTTGCCGGCTCTGTCCACGCACTTCAGAGATAAAGCCTTCTGCTATCCATCTTCTCACTAACCTCTCTCTCTCAATCACATAATCCTCTGGAAATATACTTAAATACAATAAACATGTCTTGAGATTAGGTGGAAGATCATTGTAGCTCAGAGATAGTATGCTATACATTCCCTCTAGGCTTCGGTTTTTTTCTAATGCAGAACCAATGGACCTTTTGACATTCTCCCACTCATTCTTGCAAGTTGGTTTGTTTGCCAATAAACCAGATATACTTATAATTGCCAATGGTAGGCCTCCACATTTTTTCAGTATTTCATTTGATACTTCTTTCAGCATATTAGGGCAGGAATCCTCAGAACCAAAAATTCTTTTGAGAAACAATCTTTTAGAGTGAAGATCACTTAGGGCTTCCATTTCATATACACGGTCATCAACATCTGGACAACATGACCTTGCCACGTCAACAATGCGTGTAGTAGCTATAATTCTGCTGGAAAGATTATTCTCTGGAAAAGCACACTTGATAGTGTTCCACACCTCTGTAGACCATATATCATCAATGATGACAAGATACCTAATAGATATTAGCAAATAGCGTCAACCAATTATGATAAGGAATTCTGCTAGAAAACATAAGTAAACCATGAAACTCTAACGTTGTATATGCTTCATGTACTTGACTAGTTAATTAAGTGTATCACACTTATTGATTATGTTTACATATGCAGTTCATTGTACAAATGGGGCATGCATGTACAAACTAGTTTACTTAAGTCTAATGATAAGAAAATTTGGGTAACATATTATTTTGTATTTAATTGAATAACTACATGAAATAATATATAAGAAGACATGTTTTGCGGAAAGTAATAAGAGTTGAAATTACCTCTTATCTTGTAGCAGTTCTCTTAGCTTTTCAATAGATCTCGTTTTGTCCCAATCATCGATGCCTAATTTTATGAATTCCTCCTTGGGAAGCACTCGAGAGATCACATCCTTAATAATTTTCCTTATATCTGGCTTTTGCGATACTGATACAAAAGCCGGACAATCAAAATGCCCTCGAATCTTGCGATAGACTTCATTCGCTAGTGTCGTCTTTCCCAATCCACCAAAACCAACAATAGACAGCACCCTGCACTGATGCTTGGTTGAGCCGCTTTCTTCATCCACCATCCACTTGGCAAGATCATCTCTTGGACCGTCCACACCCACAAGGTGAGCCTCCTCAGCAAAAAGAGCACGCAGCCGGTGATCCACGGCTGCATGGCTAGAGGTGCTAGAAGGAGTATCATCCAGCTTGTAACTATTCTTGAGCTCTTTCAGTTGCTTTATGCGTGCCTTGAGCTCGTCGATTTGGTCAGCAATTCCGCTCCTGGACCCAAGCGTCTTGAGTGTGCGAGCGGTCTTGCGGAATAACTCCTTGAAGCCGCCGTGACGCCCGCCTTTGCCGAGTCGGTGAATGAACTTGTCGATGCAATCCTCGGTATCATAGGCCAACTCCCTCAGCAGTGATATCCATGTCTTCACTTGGACATTTGGATCTTCTAGCATCGTGTAATCTTTGAGCGCAGCATGCATGCAGGTCAGCTCGGATTTGAGGGAGAGGATCTCACCGCGGACCCCTCTCATGCGGCCATACTCACCGGCGAGCAAAGCGGTGAGCTTCCCCAGCAGGGGACCCAACACGCCATGTGAAGCGCTCACCACCTCCATTGACCCCTCTATCCCCTCTGCAGTCTATCTCTCGTTTCTGTTTATGGGCTGGGACAGGGAGTGGAGGAAGAGGACCAAAACAATTGGGTGGGTACGTACCTAGTTGCAAGCTTTCGTTGACCCACCTAATGATGGCTTACCCTGAAAAAGAAAAAGAAACGATGGCTCAGTAATGTTATTTTAGGATGAGTAGTTAACTAGCATGTCCATGAGGGAAAGGGTGTGAGCGAATTATTCAGACTATTCCGTGTCTCTGCAGTCTGCACCCCATCTCTCGTTTGTGTTTATGTATTGTGCGTACATTTGGTTTACACTGTGTGAAATGTTTCTAAGTACAGGTCGTAATTAAGGATGCCTAAAAACTACGCAAGCCAGTGATGCAATGTTGTTTCTTTTGTGAAAAAGAATTAACAGTACATGCTTTGCGGAAAAGTAATAAGAGCCGAAATTACCTCTTAGTTGTAGCAGCTCTACAGATGTCATTTCATCCCAAACGTTGATAGCTTTTGTGGATCCATCCGGCCAAGGCACTTTACTAACTCAGAACGAGTGCAAGAACGAAAAAGGACCCAGAAATTGGTCAGCTCAGATCTGAGCGGAAGGGTCTCTCATGCTGCGTACTAAGACGAGTTGCAAGCTCTTTGGCTCATCTAACGATGGCTGTCACGTGCGTACACCGCATGAGACAACTAGCTAGGGCTCGGTGTAGGCGAATTAAGAACAAACTTATGTCAGATTTCGACAGGGAGAGAGAACCTCATTTCTAGTAATTAATTCAAGTTTATAAAACCGAAGCAAAAAGATACCCTCAAACCATCAATCTTGCCTGCTACTTGTACGTTCAATTAGAACCTTTTTTTGGGGGTACGTTCAGTTAGACTTGTTTATACGTGCTGGGTGCGAATATGCGGATCTCTTCAAAATATAATTAAACTTAGATCTCGATTTGCCAAATGTGACAGTTTGTACAGTGCTACTTGCTCCGTCGTGTTAGCTGTATTTAATTAGTTAAAATAAGAATGTAATTAATAGTTAAAGCATATACAAAAGTAGAGTCATATATTCATTCTTCGATCCTTTCATGTCATTTAGAGTCGACATTAGAAATAACTCATACAATAAAATATGTCTTAAGTTAACTCTACGCAAAGAGTTAACATTAAATATATCAGCATACAAAGGCAAGGAGGTCGGCTCTAGAGTCTGACTCTTCACGAATAGTCAGTTTCATCATGTCTCTCCTCCTCCTCTCTCCTCTAAATCAGCGATTATCCTACGTGACATGACGAAGAGTCAGTCCATGCGCACCTTTATACATACCCTTACTCCATTAGCATGTAATTTATATGACACAAAATTGATGTTACTAGATTCGTATTTGAAAGTACTTACATATGGCAGTCCCAGTGCTCCACCATGTACTATACTTAAACATGCCACCTAAGCAAAATGCTGATGTAGAGGTCTAATTAAGGAGTAAAGAGAGAGATATCGTATCTTAATTTTTGATACGGCTCTTATCGTAGGATCCAAGACAAGTTAAGTTTTTCTCTCACAGAACGTTTTAAATGACAACTTGTTTAGATGTAACACTAAGATACAAGCCACCGCGAGAGTAGTGTCTAAACACATATTTAATGCGTATGATATAACTTAAGATACAATATACTGAAATTACCCTTATAATTGTGATTTTGTATCACATAAACCACATATTAATGGAGTAATTATTTGTCAAAGTCTTGTCTTAACCAATCAAAATACATCTTATATACCTAGACAGATGGAGTAACATTTAAATATCGTCTCCTAATATTGCACTCGAGGTTTCCCGTGTAGTTGGTCCAAAACAAGATATCTTCACTCCTATCAATCAAGGTTTTAAATCGGCGATGGTGATGGTTCATCCATGTCTCTTACCTCTCTTGTTCTGTATTCCTATAATGTTTCGAACAAAAACAATAAACTAATTAACTTAAATATAATGAAACTCTCCCCTAACAAATTAACTAATTATCTCTCAAAAAATATCTAATGAAAATAGAGCATCAGAGTGTAGAGGTAGGTTGAGCACGAACAAGTAGACATGACATCGGCTAGGCAGAGCTTGGCTGAGCGTGGTAGCGTTGCTGAGGGTGTGGAGCAGGCTGGGATGGAATGCCTGACAACAATGGCTTAACGAGATAGATTAACATGTTTTATGTTCGTAGCAAAGCATAGGTATTTAGTTAGTTTGTACAAACTGACAGCATGGACCGCACATTCAGAAATTCTCATACCAGATATCCCATTCTGACAACTTGGGCCCACTTATAGGGTTCATGTTGACGTCACATAGACAGATTGCATTGGGCCACTTATAAGGTTCATGCTGATGTCACATAGGTGGCAGCTTCCCACGAGGAACATCCGAGTTAGTGATTATTAGAGCATTTCCAACAATTTACGTCAGCTGTTATTAAAACTATATATGCAACATAAGATACAATGTGATATGGAAGAGAGAGAGAAAAAAGAATGTGGTTGTTGCTCTAGAGAGTAACTGGCTCTTATACCTAGACACTAATAAAAAGTAAGTGCTTTATTGGAGAGAACACTGTTACTAAAAGCATGTTTAGTGGTGCCTGTTCTCTCACACCAATATATATACATATATATAAAGTTAGTAACAAGGTTACTAGCTATTGATGAGCTTGATCATCCTCTCTCCTTACAGTGACAAGTAAAATAACAAATTGTTTGAGATGCTCTTAGTAATTTTTACCCCTCCAAATTTTACGCTGCACCCCTTGTAACACGAAATTATTACTAGTTTATTACAACTAGCCGCCTCCACCTCATCTCCTCCTTGGCTCCTTCCACCATAGCCCAGCACGTAGAGAAGCCGTGTGTGGGTTCATGTCGTCTCGCTCGACCCATTAGACCACAGATTGACGAGACTTCGACGTGCTAAGTTCCCAGGTTCTATTTTCAGCACAAGGCCGACGCACACAATCTATTCGCACCACACTGATCACAATGGCCGCCGATTCTGATTTGATATCGTATGATTGAGCTTTCAAATGGAAAATTAATCTTTGAAATGAACTCGTGTCTTTGTAATAAATAAAAATATAAGGAAAAGAATAGACAAATTTGAGCTGAGGAGGACTCAGAACCGTACTAGCACTCGTCCATGGCGATCGACACATGTAATATATAGCTGATTAGCTGTGCTGTACCCCTGCACTAACACGTACGCCATCCAATCCATCAATGTAAGAATGTTAGGTCGCTGTCCCCTCCCCTCCATCGATCGTGCATGCAACTTTACTTAATTTTATTCTTGAGTAGAGCTAGATATGCTAGTGGCCATGAGAACGTACGGTGGCATGCACCAGGGGCACGAATACTTGGTATCTCTGTCATGTCACCATAGGACACCGGTCCTGTTTGATTCACCAGCAAGCTAATTTCTTTTCCTTTTTTAAAAGCCCAGGATGTGCATCACAGTTCCTAATAAATCCCTTTCAGAAAGAATAATCACTAACAAATTACAACCCTGCTAATTTGAAAAACTAAAAACTAGTTTTGGTTAATTGCGATACTTGAGATTCCTCGGATGACAAATGAATCGACAAGTTTGCATGCATCGAGATGCGTACATGGCTGACTGATCTGATTAAGAGAACCAATCAAGATGCAAAGTGAACGGCCGGCCGTTAGGATATATGGCCAAGTGGCCATAACTTGGTCACCATTCATGGTTCACACGTCACATGGATGATGCATCTGGGACAAAAAGATGTACAAAATCATCCACACCTAAGTAGCACCAGCTTATAATCAACCAATTCTACAGCAACTTCTTCCACGATACATTTTTTTGAGGTGAGTTTCACAGCACATATTATTCCGTCTTCTCAGCAAAAATATTCTGCGAAAATTGTTGTTCCATTTCTTTGAAGAAAAATAACCAGCTAGCTTGCAACAGAGTGGAATTTAGGAGTAATGGCGAAAGGCGAAAAAATGTTCTTTTGTTGCTTACCTGGCTCAGAGTTGCCAAGAATGACCAACTGCCGTTGTATATCAGTCGCACAAACACGAGAATGAACTTGAAGACAGTTTTCATAGGACTGACCCATACTCAAACCCATAAAGAATGTTCTATATTCTCAATCCATCCCTTACCACAACCACACCCATTTTTTGCTCTTCAGCTCTTGTTGGGTTTGGGTGTGAGATGGGAGAAGATTTTACTGTCATACAATTTTGCTGAGACTGGAATCACCTTTCCTAACCTGTTGGGATTGCACACTTGCATACGAAAAGGAATTTTTTTAGAACCTATCAACATGCATGGATATTTACAATCAATCTGTCAATCATAAGTCACTAACGTCTAAGTATGATTCCATTTACAGATACCAATGGTCTCACGAAACCGAACATCTGACTTGCACCTCGACTTCTTCCTTCTCTGCTGCACATAAACACGTCTCATGTGGACAGGGCCTCGCGAAGAATTTTGGGATCTTGTCCCCGGGCATAATAACGGGCAAACCACACTCTTTTCCCATTTTCTCGTTCTGCAAACAGCAAGGCAAGGGACCATTAATTCTTAGCTGAAGTTTACAGAAAATGATATTCCAGAATGGAGTCAAAATAAGATGTGCACAGAGATGGATTGCTACTACCTTGTGATCAGAAGTTGCCTTGCTTGGCGCTGATCCGATGGAGATGATGGTATGCTGGCCTTCGTGGAGCATGGCGGGATGCCGAGATCGGAGGAGGGAGCGGAGCCTGTCCCAGTGGTAGCAGCATGAGAAGATGCCACTGAGGGAGAAGATGACGATGAGCAGGAGCGCCGTCCCGAGGGGAAAACCCAGCGTCGGCCTTGAGGAATGTGTCATCGGGGTCGTCATGGATGGAGCAGGCGTCAGATCTTCTAGCCTGTTCATATGCATCGGGTGGCTTCTGCTACTTCAGTTATGCCTATTTGGTTAAGAGCCAGACTTGCAAGGTAAGGTGACTGGGTATTTATACCTGTAAAGGCACCTTGCACGTACAAAGGATGATGAGATCAAGGGGACTGACTTGCACGGCCATCCGTCCGTGGTACTGGATAGTGCTGTGCATCTGCTGGTGGCCGGTAGTGCTTGATGCTGATCTCACTGCCTGTCTTTTCCAAGAAAAAGAAGTTGTTAAATCACATGAATACATAGCATTAGAGTTTAGAGGGTGGGACAAAAATTGATGAACACTTATGGGATAGGAACTACAGGTATGTCTGTCCACAAACAAATGTTTGTTAGGTAAAGGATGATGAACTGATTAACCGATGTACCGATGTGCTTCAGCTTCAGAATGAAAAAGGACGGCAAGTTGGCGATGCAACACTCCTTATGGGTTTTCTGAGTAAAGACAGAAAGTACTGAACTTCGTGAGTTACTAAGATCAATCAATTTATATGTTACTCTTGGAAGGAACAAACAAACTTAACTAAGAGTTATCATAATGGAGTCAGGGACCCAAAAAGATAGATATTTGGATCGTATAAACACAAGTCGTCATGCAGCACAGACTCTACTGTACAAAGGGCGCAGATGAGATGAACATCCAGCACTTTATCTCAGTGTGCATCATCATTTGTCTTTTGAAAAGTATATGCTTTTCAATAGATAAAGTACCACTAGCTTGAGTATCCGTGACGAAATCCACACATTTGTACGGATGGCACATACACAAACTTATCAAAGAAAATGTGGCTGCTAGTCTAGAAAAAAGATGTGACTGCTAGAGCCTTACCAGGCCTGGAAGCTAGGCCTGAATAAGGAAAATTAATTGAACAGCTGAAAGCTATGGTATGGCATAGTTTGAGCACTAGTCAAGTAGTCTATAGTCATTGAGGTGCTATTCGCCAGCTTTTCTATTTTCAAGGAGCGCCTTGAGTGATACACTTCAAAGGGTTCAACAACTTTAAAACTCTATGAAAGAAGCCGAGCACAGGAAGCAAAACAAGAGTAAATTCATACCTAACAGACAGATCAGCGTGAAGCAATTTTATCACAGCAGTACCATTTCCTAACCAGGAAGATATATCAGGAACGTTTTTTATTTTCTTAAGCAGTCAATAGGTGGTAATACGTTTGCTAGCTAGGCTCAACTGATGACGAAAGATGAGCTGCATGAGCTATCTGATTCACCTGTTACCCACTTCGAGGCTCCCACCTGCGAAAATAACAACGAGACCCTTTTATAATCGCACTAGCTCCTGTCGGCCAAATTTTCATGCATGTCAGTGTGCTCTCCCTTCCTTGAATGGATGTTCTTTCTTCAACAGTTCAATGGTTCATAGCTTTGCATATGGAGTCAGCGAGCACACACACTCCACATATTTGTAGAAGCAGATCAAGGAGTTCGGTACAGAAAAAGTATTGATGGCAACGATCAAGTTTAGTGGTCAAAACAAGCATACTGCACTGAGAGGGCTTACTGTCCAGTGGTAAAAAGATTGGGTTGATAGTGCCATCAGGACGCGTGTATGATTTGACAGATTTCAGTCCAATTTCTGGAGCAAAATGTAAGAATTGCGTGTGGCTAAGTTAAATATCCTTGGCAGCGTTACAGTTCCAAGTTTCCTGGTGCCGAACGCAAACAAGATGTGTTGGAGAAATTAGGTTGAGAGAATCACTTAGACATCAGCCAATAAGCCATCTGTGATGGGGCCCAGCATCACTAACAATAGTGATGCATGCTAGACCACCTACAACGTAGCTATTTGAGAGTGACCTATCAGGTAGGATGTTAGGTAAGCGTCCTTCCAGGTTATTACAGAACACATAGGAAAAGTATCACGTGCTACAAATCATGGTTCAGGAAAACGGGTATTGGGTGTATTACCAAGTAGCTTCTTACGCTGGATCCCAAATGCCACAAGACATACTGGGTGGTACATTACCCATACTAGACATTTTAAATTATATATTTTATTTCATATTTAAAATAATAATGTGATACTTATAATTACTATTCTTTTCTTGTATAATGCTTGTAAAGCTTGCTTAGTTTGACTATGTAAGAATTAAAAAAAAAGTTTGGCATGGATTTTTCATACTAAATTGTGTTAAACTTCCAAGCTGTAGCCAATACATTGAACAGTGAATGCAGCAAACTGATTGGCCCCAAAGACACTAAGATAGTAACAATGTCTGGTAAAAACCTACCTTTACAATATCCTCATTGCAGATGAACATTTCAAATTTTGTTATTCGGTATCAGCACGAAGTTAGCTGAAGCTAAATATTACCACAGCCCACAGCACACTTTCAAAGAGCTAAATAAACTCATACAAAATATGACTTGCTGTCTTCATACCCCACAATGAACTGACTGATCTAATGAAAGTACAATGCGAAAGTATTATACATTTCTATAATAGTTTATTTTGAAAACTAGATGAGGTTGAAAGATATAGGAAGGATATTACAGATCTTGCTCGATGCACCTAGTTTGACTAGCATGGGATGTCCCTCTGGTAAAGTTGCACCAAAGGTAGCATCATATATGCACTAACAACAAAAGCCAGTAGAAATCTGAAATCTCTTTGGAAAGCTAAAGGTAGTTCCTCAGCCCATAGAAACTGATATAAAATAATATTAGTTTAGCATCAGAATAAAGAATCACGATGAATTCAGTGCGCGAATGTAATTAGCCTCAGTGCATTTTCTAACAATCGGCTGAATAAGGCAGTAAAATTCATGTCGATTTGACAGTAATGTGGAAGAGAATGTGCATAGCAATTTAGAACTAAGTGGCACTAGATAATTGGAAATGCATCTAGTGTTATGGGGGCGAGGGAAGAACAAGAAACAGCATAAATGATGCTACTCTTCCTATATAGTCCTTTGAACTGGAATTTCATTTATAAATTGGCACTGTTTACCATCACCTTTTCTTTTTCTTTTTCTTTTTTTTTCGCTGATAGCACAGTGTTTATGATTCTATTTCAAGAGTATATATTCATGCGATCTCAGATTGAAAAATGACATTAAACTGAAGTAGGAAAAGTTTGAATAAGGTTGTAGTAAGTTCGCTGCTAGGATTGAACTTTGACAATTGACCCTGAGCATCAACCTCGATCTAGTTCAATGTATAATTTTGACTATCTAACATGGTTATGGCTTCTAGCACATAGACAATCTCCTTCCACCATTCCCAGCCGCAAATTTGATGTTTCTGCAGGATTTACAGTTAAGCATTAAACCACAGAGAAGTTTTGGCTGCATTTACAGTCAGTTCCAATTTGCAATGCAGCATATTCTGATATTGCAGAGTTAGGACCCTAGCACAATCATATATTCTCCAGATGTTATTGATTAAAAGTAGTAGTGTCTCAACTGAACAGAACCCCCAAAAAAGAAGAGATAGTGGCATCTCTCATTTACCTTTTCATGGACATACAGCAATTGTGTATCCGAATAAACTATGTTGTGAATCTGTGATGAAACTTCTCAAATGTGTGCCTCGTTCTTCAGAAAACTTCACTGTAGCAAACCAGTAAGTCAGTCCATTCATGCTTTCACTAAGAGCAAAACTGTAAAAATGGTAGGAGCTTGGCTGGTATAGACAATGAGGCAGCGAAAAAAGGAATGTATAGGGCATGACGTTAACATCTTGACTTGCGGTGTATCATCCAACTACTTCCAGGCGATCTCTGCACACCTCTCTGCTCCATTTCCCTTCTCACCCGCTCTGCCTCCTCATGCATACCCACGCCTGAATAGATATTCGCGAGTGAAACAAAATTTCCCGCATTCTCTGGTTCAGTTTCAAACAATGCTCTAGCTGCAACCTCTGCCAATCCCACATCCCCGTATTTCCTGCAAGCAGCGAGAAGAGCACCCCAGGCTTTCACGGTAACCCTAACAGGCATTGTCTGTATAACTTCATAAGCTTGATGCAACCTTCCTGCCCGGCCCAAGACATCAACCAAGCATGAATAATGATCTCCGCATGCTTCCACTCCATATGTCTTGGTTAACACATCAAAATACTTCAATGCGTCATCTGCGCGACCAGCATGGCCGCAGGCCTTTAACACACCAAGGAACATAATGCCATCAGGGCGGACATTATCCAGCTCCATGCGCCTGAAAAGCGACATGGCAACATCTGCATGGCCATGGAATGCATATGCCGATACAATGGAGCTCCAATCAACCACATCGCGCTCCTCCACCTGGTCAAAAATCCTCCGTGCGCCAACCAAAGAACCACACCGCCCGTATGCTTCGATGAGGGAGCTGCCGAGGTGGCAGCTCACGAACATGCCATGCCGTAGCGCGAAGCCATGCACCTCCCTGACTGAGCTCAACGCGCCCAGAGCGGTGCACGCGGGGACGAGCGCCAGCAGAGTGATGAGGCTCGGTTGGACGCCCATTCCCCGCATCCGCCGGTAGAGCTCGATGGCTCGGGTCGGATGCTCCCCGGACTCTGCAACAGCCGCGATCACGGAGTTGAAGCAGGAAGCAGACGGCGCGACGTCCATGAGATCGAGTGCCTGCACCGCTGCGGCGACTTCGCCCGACCGGACGTAGACGGAGATCATGGCGCTCCAGACGACGGCGTTGCGGCAGGGCAATTCGTCGAACAGGCGGCGGGCGACGTCGGGGGAGGAGGCGCAGGCGCCGTAGGAGGTCACGAGCGCGGATGCGACGAAGGGGTTGCAGAGGAGGCCGCGGCACTTGGTCGCGAGGGCGTGGAGGGAGGCGGCGGCGGAGGGGACGCGGAGCGCGGTGGAGGACTTGAGGACGAGCGGGAAGGTGTGGGAGAAGGAGGGGTCGGAGAGCGGCGGGAGGCGGGGGTCGGAGAGCATGCGGGAGAAGAAGGCGAGCGCGTCGCGGTGGCGGCCGGCGTTCACGTGGGAGGTCAGCAGCTTCGTCAGCGACGCCAAGAGCTGGTGGCGGGAGTGCATCGTTTTTGAGTGAAGGAGGCCAAGCTTGACGACGACGGCGATCGCTCGCTTACTGTGGCTTTCGAATTTGGAAGTGCGACCTATATATTTCGTGTTCATTCCAAAAAAAAATACTTTATTTCAGCTACATTCTGTTTCTACAAATTTCAGCATTTGCCGTTCCGTCTCTCTACTTTTCAAACTTATTGCGCCTCTAATTTCCATTTGCGTTTTGCTAAGAAGTACAGCATTGGAAGTTTGAACACTGAATCAGCCTCGGCAATATTAAATAGGCAAGTTCAATTTGGGATGTAATCCAAGAGAAAACGCATTCAGGAAAGGAGCAAACCAATATGGAAGTGCTAAGGAGAAAACACACAATGCACACTCTTTTAAGGGCCATCTTCCACCACAATTCCTCCAAATCCATACACCGCAATGACAACATCACAAAGCAGGATAGAGCTCCCAACAAAATTGGTGCAAAGAATTTCATCGACGACAGTTCTGCCACGAAAAGTACTCCAAGTAGCAAGGTCAGATGTTAACCATCATAGCAAAAAGAAGTTTCAGAAACCAAGGCCGCAATCATAAATAATTTCGCTTGCGCTTGTCACGGTAAGAAACTTGGCTGCCTCAGGTACTACTAATCTTTTGTTATGCACAATAACTCTGATCTAGCCTGTATAAGTACACGCGAACATTGCCTTGTACAATCTCGCAATTTAACAGATAAAGGAACTGCTGCTTCTCGGTTCTGTCGCAGGTCATGGATGTCAATTGATCATTGGAACTGGGGGTCTGCACCGACAGCACCAAACCTTGCACCGGCACCAAGCCCAGCATTTGGCGGTCGTGCCACAACAACATTGTCGTCAGCAAATAGCGCCTTGATGAATGAAGGGGTCTTCAGGGGGCGTCGGCCAGTCATCCGTGGGTATACATCTTCAAGGAAGTAATACACATGACCAGCAATCATACCCTGAAAGAAACACAATTTGCCAGTTAAGAGATATGGTCATTGATCCAGATGGAAACAAATATATCAACAGATTTATGATTCAATTAATTTGTCCAAAAATAAAGAATGAAAATGACAATCAGGAGAGCATACAGCAGAATACTTGAGAGAAAGGGCGCTTATGTCAATCCAAGCATGCAGATGTGACCCATTTTATTTTCAGAATTTTGGACACTGAACAATTTGTAATGAAGATGACAGTAGCATATGAGGAGTGGGAAATGCAAACTAGTCAGAAAGACACTAGCCAGCCAGCACAATAACAGCCGTTCCACTTTCTTAGCATCAATACAAGCTGCTACATCAACCAGAATTAACAGATACAAAAATCCCAAGCAAGATATCTAATGGATGCTTCACAGGTTTGTTGCACTCATGACACACATATAAACAGCAAACGGACTAATAGCCTCATTCTGCTAAGAGGGGAAATAGTGCTTTCCAGTTTCTGTAATTATGAACCACCTTAAAACTTCCAAAAGTGACCAGTACCATTCGGATGCTAGTAAAAACCCACATCAGGTTTTAGACAACCATGGGATAAAATAAGGCAGGTTTGTAGGCAAGCCAAATTTGGCCAACAAAAACCAAGTACGGACACCTTTAGGCAGAGCGGCTAAAGAGAGATTGAGTGGTTTACCACATTGAGCAAGAGAGATTCTCAGAAAGCAGTGAAAGATCTGCAGCTTATAGCCCACTAGCCCAGAAACATCTACTAGCAACACGTGGTAACAGGCATCCATCAACAATTCAACATGCTGTTGGCATGGCTTCTTGCACATTATGCATGTAGCAATGCCCAAGCAAAGTCAGATATGCAACATGACCAATGTCATTCTTTGTCTAGAGAAAGAGTAAAAAACATCCTGGTGCAGGCTAGTAACTCAAAGAAAATGGTATGAATAAACAGTATTCTTACAAATCCATGCTAGAAGAATCAAGTGTTAATACTTAAATGCTCAGTCACAGTTAGCAATTCCATGGCTTACATGACTAGAATCCATGTTAACAGCATGGAAACTCAAAAAAATCATCACTGCAATCGTTACTCAAAAGTTCATCCGATCGAGAAAAAACATACCAACAGATCCACCCAAGTGCTGCTCCCGACCAGAACAGAGAACCCCAGAAGGACCTGCAATTTAAAAGAAAACAATTTACATCGCTGTTTTCTCATCTCTGATATAAAATTGTATGAATGAAACAATCACAAAAATTAACTGATTTGGCACTTTCTTAACTTTGCAATGTTTTCTACCAATGAAAATACCATCCTGTATGATGCAACAGGTATCCAGACATCTTCCTAATGTAAAGGAAAACCACAACAGCATGCATTATTACATAGCAGTCTCCAGTGATGGCTAGGTTTTGCCTGGTTGGAGTTGGAAACTTACCAACTTGAACCGATTATTCTCAATACTCTCTAGTTGGAAGCAAAATATTCCTATTTCACAAGTCATTCTAACATTCTTTCATTTCAAAACATGATGTTATTTTACTTTGTGCCACACTGTCCCACATATACACCCTTCCAGTATTTATTTACTCCTACATGCTCTGTCGAGCCCTTTCCCATGAAATTCCTGAGTTCTCAAGTGCACTGGGCCCTTCTTTGAGCCAAAACCTACAGTTACTTACTTATACTGTGAAACGGAGGAAGTATTCCATCAAAAAAAAACCTAAGGAACAAGTTTGTAAACCAGTGCTTTGGACAGCTGTTTGTACAAATTTTGGAAGATTCCCAGAAAAGATTAGTGTATGTTTTGTCTTGCAAATGAAAGAGCCTGAAATGATACACGTGGCCCCCTTAAGACCAAAGTCGGATCGGGTTTTAAACCATTCCAATACGCACTGCATTCCCCCTATATATAAAAACGTACATAGCCCAAAATAATACAGATCTCAGATCTTGTGGATCAATGCTCAGGTATGAAATATTATCAATTTTATATGTGTAAGCTCACCAAGAAGTAATTTGAGATGAGTATCAAGTGGACAGATGCAATGATGTGGTGACGAACACCTACCCAAGGTAAGTAAGCGGCAGTGAAGGTGAACAAGCCCAAGAAGCTCATTGGAATGAAGGGATTGTGTTTGCTCCAGACATAAACCTGGCATGCCATATCAAAGGTATTACTATCGTTCTGCCTGAGGCATCCAACAGATATTATCTCCCAAGCCAGTATTATGTCCTAGCATTTTCAGCTTTTTACTGAAAATAGTAAGTGCCTGATTTAGTTCCATACCATCATAAACGTCAGTGAATTGCTCAGGAACAGAATTCTGGCAAATGTCTCAGAAATGTAAGGTATCATCCCACCAATCAGAACGATGCTAGTTAGGACAGTAGCGCCAAACAAGAGCATGTAGAAAAAGTCAGCAGTTCTTCCTCTGAATGAGTTCTCCTCAAGAAGCTTGCAGTACCGCGCAAGAAAAAACATGTGGAACAGAAAATCCAAATCTGGAAACAAGAATAACCAGAATCAATAATGAGCGAAGGGCTACAACTATGCATAAAAATTATATTCGATAGTGAAAGAATAACGGTAATTAAAAGTCCCAAAGTCTAAACATGAGCATGGCAAATGTACATGTGCATGCAACAAGCTGGGAATATGTAAGAACTTCCCTGTTGCATGAGCACACATAAACTAGCAACTATCCAGAGACACTGACTCTACATGTTGGATATTACAATTGCAAACCAATGTTAGGTTCTTTGCACATCCATTTGTGGCCTCTTAATGCAAGTGGATAAGGCATCAATTAACCATTGTCAGTTATCGTTTGAAGCGTACGGCATTGATTTTACAAATCTATTTTGTGTTTTAGTGTTGTGTTTGATATGCAAGATAACATAATACGACAAATAAAATAGGTTGCGTCTATTTTTAATACAAATTTTCGTATGCCCGGCTCTCCCATGCATCGGGTGCCAGCAGCCCAGCAGCATGTAGGTACGCGCGCCTTCCTCAATCATACCACTCAGACAAACCATAATTTCAAAGTACAATCAAATGAATTCCCATTGCGTAGCTTTTAATTTTATGAAGTGTGGCAAATGGAGTGACATTTACGCAACGAATCTACAAGCCCTAGCTACCTTTTTGAAACCAGTAACCTGCATCTACGCCAACCTATCCAATTCCAATATACAGTTCACAACGTCTTGCACTTGCGGACTAGGATAGAAGGTAAGCATCACATACCCATCTTGCGGAAGTAGAGGAAGTTGGTGACAAGGCGCCAGATCTCGTACTGCTGCACCACCAGCTTCGGGTTCAGGTACAGGTGGTACGGTGAGATGATCTGCGGCAGGCGAGGCATCACTAGGTCATCAGCACACGAACCAGAGACAACTCAACCAGGTCACGCGAACGATTAGAAGCCCTAGCGGCAGAAACGAGATGGAATCGCGTGCGTGCGCGCGAGAGAGAGAGAGAGAGAGAGAGAGAGATGCGGGAGCCGGGAGAGAGACCGACCTCGAGGGTGCAGCCGACGGTGGTGACGACGGCGGCGGTGAGGTAGGAGCGCGTGATGATGGGCATCTGCCGGTACCACTCCTCCACCGCCTGCGCCATCTCCCCCGCGAAACCCTAGCTCCCGCGCGCGCGCGTTCTCGTGAACCCTAGACTTGGGCCAAATCGCTGGGGAAATCGAGGAGCGATGAGGGACGAGGAGGATGGAGATGGGGAACGAGGTTCGCTCGCGGAGGAGGGAGTGGGAATGCGGCGTGGTCTTGATCCTTTTTTGCAGTGGGTGAGCCCGTGTCACTGACATGTATGGCCCGGATGAGGAAGCTGTGGGCGGGGCCGATGTGTCGGTCGCGGTGACGTGCTGTCCTCCAATGGGATGGTGCCACGTTGGAGAAACACGTCGGACCTAAGTAGCGGGCGTAGGCGGCTGGTCGCCGCCACTTGTATCAGTATAGTCGTATGCTTTCGTCTGGGGCTCTTCGAGATGCACGACACGATCGTAACTTCATAAGAACGATGATGCAATTCTATGATCCAAGGAAGAAGCATGGTGCCTAGAAGCTCCATCAGCGTTCGGTCGAGGCGGCGAGATTTGGCGGCCATGCGGTGCCATCCAGTTTACGTAGTTATGTTTGCCACGTTCGTTTATGGGAAATCGGGTCAAAAATCTTTAAAAACTCGGTTAATTATAACAAAAATTAAAAAAATCTCTACAAATAGCAAACCATCTAGCTAAACTAAATTTAAAGTGTCACGAGACGAATAAACACATCAATAATAAGAAAGATCTCCAAAACGACAGAGGAAACGACATCGAAGACGCCGCCATCACTCGATCGACAAAACTGGATCTGAGATTTTCACCCGAAATATACATGACTAGGTAATGATCTCCCCGATGATACCTCTAAGGAGGGAACGACACCTGAGGGAACCATCATCACCAACCTTGACAAAAGTCAGGCCAGATTTTCACCTGGAGCACCACACCACCATCCTACCCTGAATCCACATGCCACGCCACCAAAGCACGACCTTGCCCACAATTGACGCGCCTACATTCAGGCCGCCCTCCCCAGCATCCTTCAAAGGCGTCACACCTTGTGCAACCCACAATTACCGCCTCACAGAGCCACCACCTCGACATCCACTAAAAGTGCATCATGGCCCCGCTAAAATGGGTTTTGATGATTAAAGATATGACAATTAAGGAACTAACGTGTGCATCAAGTGTGATTAGGTGTTCAGTTCTAAAAGCAGTGTTGAAAAAAACGTTTACGACCACTAAAAAGTTCTAAAAGACGACTCGAAGGTCGCTTCCGTCCACCGTGCTCTGAAATTCAGAACCTCCATGTTCTCACTGATCCATTTTCTAGACAAGCAAAGTAGCCATTGTTTTCAAACGTCAGAACTTGGAAGTTCTGAGTTTTACGCCTTTGCATTAATGGCTAGTTTTTGAGGGGTTGACTATATATACGCCCAAGCCTCCTTGCACGTAACAACTATTTGCCAAACTATTCATCTACTCTCCCAAGTGCTACTCCACATTTCCTTAAGTTGAATCTTGTAAGAAAAATTTTAAAAGAGAGATTGAGTCATAGTTGAGCATCAAGTAAAAATTTATCTCCAAGCCAAATTGATTGAAACTTATTAATCTTATATATTAATGTCTTTTAGACGGCTAGAAATTGTTTAGGAGCTTTCAAGGATTTGAAGCGCTCTAAGACGATTATAAGTGTTTGGGAACTGTAAAACAAAGGATACCACAAGAGAAAGAAAATTAAGAGCACGACTCAATACCGGCTTCGATTATTAGATCAAACTTCTTCAATAGAAATATAAAATCTCATCAAATACTCAAACTTTCACAATAAATTTTTATATCTGACTTTTGATTGGTTCCTTTTTACTTCCCCATATTTGTTTTCGTGCTTACTTCCGACCGCAAACGCATCAAACATTTCTCCCTGTGTTTCTCGAAGCGTCCGCGCGGTCCCGAATTTTTTGAACTCCTCTCGCTCCACTCCCACCGCACCGCACCATTTTCCAGAGCTCGCGGCGAGGGTACAGGCCGCGCCGGCGGCTAGCCGGAGGAGACAGGCATGGCCGGGAAGAAGCGCGCCGTAGCAAGCCCCGCCCCCTCCTCCTCCGCCAAGCGCGACGTAAGCGCCGTCGCCTCCAGCTCCAGCTCCAAGCGCGGGCGCGGCAGACCTGAGAAGTCCCCCGCGTCCGCAGCCGTCGCCTCCAGCTCCAATTCAAAGAGCGGGCACGGCAGACCTAAGAAGACTCCCGCCTCCGCCTCCGCCGCCGCCGCCGGCGAGCGCTCAGCTCCGGGACCCGGCGAAAACGAGAAGGGGAAGCCGGCGACCCCGAAGAAGAAAGAACGGGAGAAGGCGGAGCCCCAGGAGGAGGGAGGCAAGCGTAAGAATCAGCACGCGTCCGGCAGAGCGACGACGACCCCCACGAAGAGGGAGAAGAAGAAGGGTGGCGAGGCGGAACCCGAACCCCGGAAGCAGAAGGGAGGCAAGCGCGGGAAGCAGGAGCTGTCTGGCGAGGCGGAGAAGCCTGCGCCCACGCCCACGCCCGCGAAGAAGCAGCAGAAGGAACGCGAGAAGCAGCAAGCGTCCGGCGGCGCGGAGAAGCCCACGCCCAGCAAGAGGAAGCGCGGTGACGCGGAACCTCAGAAGGAGGCGAAGAGCGAGAAGAAATGTTCCGGCGGCGCGGAGAAGCCCACGCCCAGCAAGAGGAAGCGTGGCGACGCGGAACCCCAAAAGGAGGCGAAGAGCGAGAAGAAAGGTTCGCCTGCGAAGAAGCGAAAGGACAAGTCGGTGGCGGTGGCGAGTGCCAAACCCGGCGCGTGCAGCTTCCCGATGGCGCGGGTGCGGTTGCTAATGCGGGCCGAGGACGCCAGCATCCGCCCTACCAGTGAGACTGTCTTCCTCATCAACAAGGCCTCAGTACGCTTCCCTCCACTTTTACTCTAAATGTAAACTATGCAATGATTTGTTTTAGCAGTTACAAATTGGAGGATTGAAGCTTGGTTTCATTCTATCCGAATGCCATGATTTAGGGTGGAGTCTAATCAGTTATTGGGATTTGGATTGGCCATACTATCAGCCCATTAGCGCCCACAAGGTGTTCGATGAGTTGTCTGTGTTGTTCTCACCATCAAAATTTGTGTCTCTACCCTCGGTTGGTATACTAGTATGAAAGTTGTCTGAGATGTCCAAAGCTTGCTTTTGTATTGAGCCAAATTTCAACATAATAAGCTTTGTCTACTTCTGCTGCTACAAACTGTTGTTAGGGATCTGTGAGGACTTCTTTTCCTAGTATGTTTTGCAGTGACCTCTGTAGATAGTGTGTCCCTTTCTGCTGTGTGTGGGCACATTTTGGTCCACGTTTTTGGCTTTGGGTTTTGTTAAGAATGTCCACTTGAAATATTTTAGTTAGCGTAGAAATTCTAACCAAAATATTTCATTTAGGGAATCGTGTTATCTAGAGAGAATACCATTGATGATCTTTTTCTTTGACGAAAGAATACCATTAGTGTTAATAACTTATTTCCAGAATTTTATAATCATTACTTGACTTGTAGGTGTATGCAATTGTCAGCCAATCTTCCTAATGAACTATCTACAATTGATTGGAATCATGAGATTGCACAGTCTCTAGGGTTCTAGGCTTAGTATTCCAGGCTTTCATTAACATAATGTTTCTTGTACATTTCATAGACAGAGGACGTCCATGAGCTAAATTAGTTGATGAAACCTTGGTTTAAAATTCCATTTATATGTATGTGGAATAAGGGCTGGTATCTAGTGCATAGTAAGATTCCCAATGGTGAAAAGTAATCTTCAACCATCAGATCCCAAAATAGGAGTGGATCAAGTCCCAGATTACCCCAACTGCTTTGCTTTTTGGCCGATTCTCTCCTTCCCCATCACTGTGCCACACCGCCACCATTGTTCTGTGCACCTATTCGACTGCCCAACAAGAGGCACATTGGGGTTCTGGACGTCCGGCTTGTGCTACCAGTTGGTGTTCATTCAGTAATCGAGGGGCAGCGACAGCAATATGCGCAAGTAGATAGCCGCTGCACACCTCCCATTGCCTCTAAGTTTGATCCGTCTGTGTGCCTTCTCTTTCTTCATCTTGCGAACTCAGGTGCTTAATCTTCCAACAAATTTTAATTGGTTGTAATTTTTTTGAGCACCAAACAAGAAACTGATTGAAGTTTCATTCCGATCTGGCAAGGGAACTCTAGTGCGTCGGCTTCTGTAATGCGCATCGATTTCAGTTTGTTTCTTGTACTTCTGAAGAGATCATAGAATATGTTGTTGAAAGTCCTTTAATTCTCAGTTCATTGATCAATAGAGGATTTTTTTTATTTTTTTTGGTTTGCCATGATTAAACAGTACCTACAATGTAGCAGATAGATGAGAAAGTCAACATGTGTAAGCTGTCAGTGTGGCATAACTAGCACGGACTGATTCCATCCTGATCTCACCCAGATTTTCTTATTCGGATGGCCAACATTCGCTTAATGCATAATTGCACAAGAAACACGCTTTGCACTGGATAGCATACTGTCCTTCCAATAATGCACCAGCTCATGGATAATTTAGTTAGCTGCCAAAAAAATTGATAATTTACATTCACGACATGTAGGTTGACAAGAATTATAAGCTTGACTAGCTGATCGAAGTAACTGATTGGGAACATATTCTATTTAAATAACATCATTCTTGTTCTCGAAAAAAGAACATAGTTCAGTCAACATTTTAGTCTCTGGAGTTCTGGACAAAATAATGTGAGCCACCGCCCTGAAGTGATGCCAGTCAGGAAAAATCCTGAGATAGATCTTATCTTTTTGAAGTTAGGCTGGGAGTAATTACTGCATGTATGTAACAAGAAAAGCGACACAAGCAAGGATAAGATTATTGGAGTGAGCCTCGTTATAATATAGAAAGATTTTTTTTAAAAAATTTCTTCTCTTTCATTGCTCTTTATTGCAACCTGCATTTATGTACCAATGCCATTCATTTGGGTATGCTTGTTAATGTGTGGTGATTGTGCCATCTTCTGAAATTTGAACTAGATAGTGTTATTGTATTATATACTCATGTCACACCTGTACCTGCAGGAGTTATTCTTGGGGACATTTGCAGAGGATGCTTATCAGAATGCCCTGAAGGAACGTAAGAAGTCAATTATCTACGATAACCTTTGTAAGTTGGTCCTTCCTTCCTCACGTTCTTAAGAACCCATCTTTCCTTTATTGACTATGCTGAAAGGCAATTCGTGTCGAAATGAAGAGCCTCCATGGGGCCTACAATTGATGCATTTGATACCTTCAAGTTAAATAAGTAATTATAATTTCTTATCCTATCATTCCGATGTTTTTTGCTTCTCTTGTTTGAATAAGCTGTGTGACATGAATGTGGATTTTGTGCACACAGGAGCATGTACACCTGCTATTTTGAAAAGAAATAATCAAAGCACACTTTAAAGTTCCTAATATATCTTTTTATTGTGTCTGTCTTTGCAATAGTTTTTTTTTCAGTATCTGTGGCAATCTTAGCCAGTATTAGTGTTCGACTGTTAGTAGTACATTGGACATTGTGTTACCAAACATGATTTCAAGTTTGTTTTCCAAAGAACCAGATATGTTTACACAGGTCTTTGCTTGATGCCCAATCTCATTTTTTGAAGATTTAGAGGCCCTTTCTTAACTTATTTGTCATGAGTAACCTAAAGTTATCATCATTTCCTCAATTCTCGGTGTTCATAAGGTTGAACCTTATCAATTCCAAGTTAATTCAAACCCCTAAGGCCTGCTCTCAGGGGGAAAATGATTCCATGAAACATGTTTATGCATGTCCCAGCATTCCAGGATCTGCAGTCTGTAAATAGTTATATTTGATATAAATGTGGATAACTGTAGTATCGGTATCCTAAATCCTAGACATATACTTGCCTCATGGATGTGCCCATCTCAGAATTATAACTGAAGTCCTTTCTTTCTGGTTATCCCGTTGGTTTAACCAATAACCTAACGAATGTTAGTTCATCAGTTCCTTTTTTTCTTTGCCTCCTTATTCCTTCTTGCAGTATCTTACATCAACTCTGCTCTCATTTTTCAGCAACAGCAGTGTGTAACCAGAAAAGATACAAATTTCTATCAGGTAAAGCTTATGCTATTTTGTTTAAATCTGTGGAAGCCTGTATTAATCGGCAAACGTCTATCATAGTTTACTTTGTTGTATAGCAAGATGACTACTGACCATCCATTTCTGCCTTATCATTTTCAGATTTTGTTCCACAGAGAGTGACAGCCGGAGATGCTTTGAAGGCAATGGTCGTCGACCAATCTTAACCAGGTACTAGTACTCCATGAGCCATGAGGCATGCCATGTAAGGAGATGTGTAGTACTTGAAACTTGTTGTGAACTGTCCAAATGACCCGACTCTTCAGAAAGAAGAAAGAGAACTTGGCTTGAGGATTGAAAAGCTGGGTGTTGAACTGGGCAGCTGGTGTCTTTTAGTCTATTGTAAGGTACACATTTCGGAGTTGAGCAGCAACGGACGAGTAACATGCCAACAAATGAACTCCCTGAATGCAAGCCTTGTTTACATGGATCCTCCCCGTTACTTTTATACTGGTACTTTATATAGCTTCTGACCTATATAACCTGAGCCATTCATGCAGCTTAGGCTAGGCAGTATCACTATTAAGTATTAATTACTCCATTGCTTAAGATGGACTCCAAGAAATGCTTTACATTTCCTATCGCAACGCGTCGCGCTCCTAGCGACGCTTGCAGTAGAATCTACGACTACATCGTGTTTTCTATCGTTTGATGCATGTGGATGTGGGTGAATGACCCAAGAAGTTTCTGCCGAGTGTCAACGCTTCGATGCAGGCGATTCTTTGGAACGATCCTTCGGTACCAGTCACGTTGCAGTGTCTAGGTACAGTTGTTAGGCTTCCGTTCGCTGTAGACACCGCGACCCACATGATCCCCTGACTTGCCGACGCCACGATCACTTGCAAACACGCGTAAAATGCCACAGAAATCGTTGAAACCAAGGAAAGCCTAACTTACCCGGCTTGTCTGGTCGTATGTATTTCGGAAGAAAAAGAAAATCATGTTTGCCTGTTCTTTCGTTTCACGCGAGAATCAAACTGTTTCACCCAAAATCTCTGCAAAATTCTGTGTTCCAAACATCGTGCCACCTTTTAGCTCAACAAGCATGGCCCGTTGCTGGTGACCATGAAATATTCAGAACGGTAGGCTGGGCTATCATTTCAGTAGCCATTGCAACCATAATATACTTGAACTGTTGAACATTGATTTCTCGTACGTCGGGGAGTCAACGAGCGTGCCAAAATTGTAATGTGCTGAAGCGCCAAATCCAGAACCGAGAAACCAATGTTCTTTGTCATATATGTATGGTCAGATAAGAACATCAGTTAGGAATTAATTCTGAACCACCAGAGGTTTAGGTGGAGGCCGGCCAACTCATCTGGCACTTGGCAGCACAACGGCCACCCGGTCCATGCAGTTCGGTAAGCTTTAGCATCACTCATTTGATGTTCGATATATATAGACCTCACAACGCGTTGAGTAAGGTGAGTCGAATTAGAGATGGTGTAAAGTGAAATTTAATCAAAATACTAACATAAAGGGATGATTGCTTTTGGCGCAGGGAAGAGACAGCTAGCTGCCTTCACACAACAGCTTAGAACTTACAGCAAGGATGCACAGACGATATGCACATTTGACAACTTCATCGGCGCGTGATCCAAGAAGGAACCGACAGCGAGAAAAAGAATCCATTTATTTATTAATTAAGCCCCTAGATCTCAGGCTCCAACAGCCATGCAGTTGTAGGAGAAGAGAAGAGAAGAGATGGAATAAACAAAAAATGCACTCCTACTCCGATCTACTGCTGCAATTCTGGATCTGGGAGCTACTCATACCAATGCACTCATCGTCTCTGTGTATGTCTAGAGATTGAATACAATCGATTTAGGAGCAGCAAAGCAACGAGTCAAATGATAACAAGAAGAATGTACTATATCGTCGTAGTGACCAAAATGTAATGGTGTGGTATACAAAAGAAAAAGGTATCATCGTCCTCACCCTCATCTCCAAATCAATGGAATTATTGCTCTCATATCTTCACTATTTTTAAAGAATCGGCACCAAGAATGAAGATCTAATACACTAACACAGATCAAAGAACGTCGGTGCAAATCACAGACAGAATGTCCGATCGCCATTGGCAGTGGCATGGATGCATCTTCTATATATATCTCCAGAGTTGAACGTGTACCGGCCATCTCCAATCATCAGACGAGCTCGAGGCGCGCGGAGTAGTCGGCGTACCTGGAGCGGCGGATGTTGGCCTGCCGCTTCCTCCACACGACGGCGGCCAGCCCCACCACGGCCGCGGCCGAGAAGGCGCCCACCACGACGCCGGCCTTCTTCCCGCCGTTTCATCTCGCCGTCCCCGTCGTGCCTCTCAGTCTCCGCCCCGTCCACCGCCTGGCCGGTGCCGGCCTTCACCTCCATTGCGGCGGGGGCAGGCGCCGGGGACTTGTGCTTCTTTTCCTTCTTCTTGTAACCTTCTTCATCGTCGTCGCCGTCCTTGCCGTCGGCGGCTGCATCAGGGGACGGCGCTGGAGTGGCGGAACGCAGGGGCGACGACGCCGGCAGGCGGGCCGGCGCCGGGGCCTTGGAGGGGGAGGGGAGCGGGGAGGTTTCCGGAGGTGCCGGAGGGGACAGCGCGGTGTCTTCGTCGGCGGCGGAGGAGGGGGCAAGGGAGGGAGAGATGGAGTCGGAGGTGGAGTCCGGGTGGAGGAGAGGGGAGGCGGTGGGTGCGCCGGACGAGGGCGGCAGCGAGATGGGGCTCTGCGCGGAGGCGAGGAGCGGCGAGACGAGAAGGAGCAGGAGGAGGAGGGAGCGGGGCAATGGCAGTGCCATGGAGGGGAGGGAGAGGGAGAGGCAGTGGTGTGGTGGTGAGGCTGGTGCGGTGCGGTGCGGCGCGGCGGCGAGGGGAGGGAGCAGATCTGCGGGGGAAGCGAAGCGAGTGTTTGGTTGGTGGTGTTGCGAAGAGAAGCGAAGAAGGGTGGGGAATATATAGGTGGGGACGGCCGGTGGCAGGAAAGGTCTAGATGATTTGTTTGATGGTGATGGAGCAGCCAACGGAGGAGTGGACGGCCTTCTCTACTTTGAGATTAGTGCGACCATCACCAACAAATTAACAGGACCGGAAGAAATTCCTAATCCTCCTCACCGACAACTAATCTGTGGAATATACATAGAACCCTGAATCAAGAGAGATGTTAGACATCAATATGTGTGAGAAATCACGAAATGATTGTACGGACAAATTAGGCAGGAGACATTACTCCTTTCTGGTAGAGTGTAGACTAGTCCACCTTATTAAGTTGACTGAGAAACAAAAGGAACATGAGCAGCTTCTTTTCTGGCCGGAAATCGTTCTGGGCTCATGGCCCCAACGATACTGGTGGCCCGATAGAGATATGGAGTCCCGACACCCTGCAATCACACACATACTCAGACGAACACATGCTAAGACAATGCATCTTAAGGCTGATCATGCATTATTATACCACCACATAGCTCAAATGTGCTACCACAAGTCTACAGCACAATGCCAGGCCAACCGGCCTGCTAGCATAACTTGCTCAAGGCAATGGTTCGTCACAATTTTTGATGGGTCCATGATGTCAATAGATCAAGATAGAACTCTCTATGCTAAAGAAAACAACAGGAAAATGACATAGAGCTTGAAGTAGTGACAATCAGCGTTAAGCCGCAGCCTGTTGTTTCTTGGGCTGCCCTCTTGTATACTTCCCACCTTGGCTCTTCGGCTCAGGTGGTGATGCTTCTTCGGTTGTCTCGGAATCGTCGGTGAATGGGAGTACAGGAAACTTCTTCGCGTTCCCCACATGCGTGCAGGAGAGCTTGATGATTCTTCTTCCCCACATCCATTTCAGCAGGATCTTCATGTGAGTCTTGCTGTTCAGGCCGCTGATACCAGCATCCTGTCATACAATATTTCGCATGAGTGCAAGCTCTTGATTGGATATAAACAGTGGCATTATATGACCTCCAAATCTGATGCCACTTTGTGCAATTAATCTGTGCTAAATTCAGAGAAGGCTAAGTCTCTGGAGATTATATACGTACTATGCAGCATTTAAGAATGTATAAACAGATCACTAGTGTTCCCAAGTGCCATGAAATGGGAGATTCAAACTAACTGCATGTGCCGCATGACATTCAGAAGGACAAGGATTATTTCAAACATTTCGAGATGCTTTGATTAGCAGACAGCATAAACAAACTCGCACAGAAACCACACTGTGGACCTAAACACAAGTATTAGGGGCTCAAGAATCAATGGTCTGCCTTACTGAGCGTTTTGGTCATCTATAGCACATTGGGCTTATTCATGCAAAATGACCAAAATAATTCCGAGTCAATACTGATTCAGAAAAATTTCTAGAAGTATGCAAATACTACCATATGATCGTTGAATTGAAATACATACATGATATGCAACTTAATCGCAAGCTACTGAACATTACCAAAACAATCTAGACTTGCCATAAAGATATATTGCCAGATATTCAAGTATCAATCTGGTAACAGTCTTTGCATGAATGTATGCTAAGCAGTTAGGTGCACATCTTGCCAGGCTGAATGAGATCCGAACGGTAGAATATAGCATGTAACGTGCAAGATATTATGATAAAATGGCTTAATGGCCTATCGCTGGTAGGCACTCACCAAACTCTGGGCTAAGCCTGATTCCCGAAGATACTGGATTGGATTATGTTATGAATGATACGTAGGTGGCCGGGACAGTGCAAGGACGAAGAGTAAAACTATCTATTCTGCGGTTCTTCCTTCTTTACCTAATTGCTTCCCAATGCAGGAAGTTAAGGTACTAAAATGAAAAAAACGAAACTATCATTTTCATGGTCTAACGATCACTGGATCAAAGAAAGAAGTAGAGGCAGAGGCCAAGCTCTGCTGCTTAGTTTTCGGGCGTCAGTTTCCAATGCTCTTACAGCGACCACTGCCTACTGGCTTAGAGAGAACAAGTTGCGCTATATTGAGTTCAATCGGCAGAGGTCAACACACCAACAGTTCAGTTGAGTTGATGCGCAGTGGAGTATCATCATACCTTGGCGTGGTTCCACGTGTTGCCGACGGTGAGGGGCCCATGGTCAGCGAGGATCTGGAGGAGGCGGCCGGAGATGGCCACGGCTTCCTCCTTGGGCACCTTGGGGTTGATCCGCCGCACGTCCACCGCCCTCTTCCGCGAGAAGTGCCGCCTGACCACCTCCCACGCCATCCCTCCCGGTACTCCCCCGCCGCCGCCACTTCCTCGGAGGAACTGCATCGCCGCCGCCGCCGCCGCCGCTCGCTGCTCGCTTCGCTGGGGTTCAGCTCAGTAACCCAAAGCCCTCCTAACCCTCTCCGCCCGTAAGAAAGAAGAAGAAGCCCAAGCTGTGTCAGAATTCGGCCCATGGGTATTATACTGGGCCCAGCCCAATAAGTACCGCCCACGGGCTTGGATCGGCCCACACACCCTTCCCCTTCCTCGTCTCGTGGCGGCTCCGCTCTATTCCAACCCAACCAACCATCCCATATCTCTCTCCGCCGCGAGCCAGCTCCGGCGGTGGCGGCGGCGACGACTGCTGAGACCGCCGGCGACTGACGAACACTCTCGTCTGAGGTCAAGGACCTGCAACTCCACTCCTCTCCTCTCCCTCTTTACGCTTCTCCTGGCTTGACCACCGAGTTGCTTAGCTAGACCAGCGCAGCGAGCTCGGGTAGGCGTGGCCGTGGCCGCCGGGAAACGCCATGAGATGAGCTCGGCTTGGTCCGGTTTGGTTCCGATCGGATGAAACGATCTGAGATTTTGTCGAATCCTGTGTGTGTCTGCAGCGCGGATGCTTGGCCAGTAGCCGCCGCCCACACATGTCAGCTCTTCGTCTGTGCAAGGGAGCCGTCGAGTCGCCGCCGTGCAGGTCGGAATGCTCGAGAACGAGGAAGCTTGCTGCTGCTGCTGCGTCCTGCGCCCCGAGATGCCACCGAGAGAAACCAGGGAGCTTCCGCTTGCTGCGTGGATGTGCACCTCCTTCCTTCCGCAGAAATACTAGGTAGTATTGTTGTTACCACACCACAATTATACCAGCACAGTACTGAAAGAAGTAGATATAAAATGCGCAATGTGTCGATTTCGCCGATGAAGATTGGTCAGTAGGTATTAGTATTCAGCCAGTTTTTATGCCGAAAATGAAGATTTTTCAGTGTTGTGTTTTCTAGAGAACATGGCTGGAGATTGTTAAATCACTTTGTTTGTTCGAATCGGATGCAACGACTTCTCATTGGAAATCCTAGTGACTAGTTGTCTCTCTCATGCTCAATTCCGATGAAAACGTTATTTAAATTTAGATGCATTGTACCACTGAATTCAGTTGCAATGGCAAGACAAGTGCATTGACTGACCAGTAGGCAATGTGTCAGATATTGCATTGAAGAGAGAAAATTGATTTCATGCCTATCTCTATGTTCGCACATGGTATGCACCCCTCCCCCTTTTACCATGAGGTTTTTGATTCAGTGTGTTTACAGTTTCAGGCCCTTTTGTTCTGTTATGCTAACTAAATACATAAGAGATACGAAATAACTAGTTATGCCTAACCTAAGCATTCTGTGAGTTAACCTGTTCACTGAAGGTTGATGTGCTCGTGCGTCAAATATAAACTTGGAAGAGAATGTGTGATTTATTCATTATTGAGTACTTGCACGGTTCCACCATCACAGAAGATGCACACTTCCGGAATTTTATAGGTAGAGAAGCCTAGATGTGTGCTAGCTCAGTCAGTGCGTTGTAAGTGTTGTGGTTGAGAACTCACTTTTCATTAAGTTCTCTCTTCTTTTTTGGGTGCCATCTGATGGTCAAAATAGATACCTTCATTGCAATATGACACTATCTATTGAATGCTTTTCTTCTAACAATGCTCAAGAACATTTTAATCGGACTATTTTGTTCTTTCTGTAGGGGGATGCGATGGGCCATCAAGACTATGGCGGATGACAATACTGACAATTCAGGCAATAGTACTCGCCTGTTAGTGCAATTCAATCTTTTTGGAACAAGTTGTCTAGCAAGCTGAAGAAAGTAAGAAAGGGTTTCCAGTGAAGATCCTATTCTTTCTGATAGGATTTTATTGTGCCACAGCATTTGCTACTGTCATTGGGCAAACGGGTGACTGGGACATATTGTCTGCCGGCCTTGCGGTTGCCATTGTCGAGGTTATTGGTGCTCTCATGTACAGGGCTTCGTTTGCATTTCTTGGTAGGATGAAGAACATGATTACCATATTCAATTACTGGAAAGCCGGGCTCACACTTGGATTGTTCTTGGATTCATTTAAATATGAAGTGGATGAATTTCTTGAATCATGTAATCCATTCAACTTTGAGATTAATATATTTACTGGGCTTTGGTAATTTCTTGCACCAGATTCTAATACTTTGCTTCATCTGCCAATGACATTTCTTTCCGCAGAATTACATTTTTCCCCTTTCATTTATTCATCATTTCAACCTTTTGGGTTCTGGATATGAAACTTACACTCCCCAAGAAGCAACTTCAAGTTTTGTATCAAAGGTCAATCAGTTCTCAGAGCACCAGGTATTCGATTAGCCGGATATGATTCAAGTATTTACATCTTACAGACAAAAATGTAGTGTACACTGTGCACCATGAAACATGATTGTGGCTGATGCTGGTATAAACATTAGAATCCCTGTCCTACTGATCCTGGACTATAGAAACATTTGAATCTGAATTTGGGTTAATACTATGTGTAGAGTCAAATTGGTGCAAAATCACCACCACTTAGCAGCAAAACAGATGCTGAAGCTTTATTAAATTGTTGTGATCATTGGTGATCCATCAGCTCGATTAGAGCCCTTTATCCCTCATCACCTTCTTCACCTTTTCCACCTCCTCCAATCTACCCGTGTTTTGATAGATCTCCATCAGCATTACGAAATTATGTATACTGTCGGGCTCCAGATCGAACAACCTCTTCGCAACGATTTCCCTGATCCTGATGTTGCCATGTACTGAGCTAGCATGCAGTAGAGCCCTCAAAACCGTTGGGCTCACTGTTGAGAGGCATCCGCTTCGATATGAACTCATAAGCTTCATTGACCATCCCTGCTTTGCCTAGCATGTTCACCACACAGGTATAGTGCTCCAAAGTAGGCTGAATTCTGTACTTATTCTCCATCTCGGAGAACAACCTCGTTCCGCCCTCCACCAACCCTAAATTGTTGCACGCAGAGAGCACCGTTGCAAAGGTGGCCTCATCTGGCTGCACTCCGGAGTCCACCATGCGACGGAACATCATGAGAATTCCAAAATCTTGGTGGTGTGCGGAGAGTATAGCATTCCATGAAACCAGATCCCTCGCCTTCATTGACTCGAACACCAACAGGGCATGGCCTAGCTCATTCTTCCTGCTGTACATTTCAATCAGAGCATTTGCCACTGACAGCTCCGTCTCAAGCCCATGACGGATCACCCAGGCATGAATCTCCAATCCCTGTTTACCATTATCGGAACGCAATGAAGAAAGCGACAGCATTGTCGATAACACAACTGGGTCAGGCTTGTGCCGTTCTTCAAGCATCCTTCTCCAGACCTCCATAGCCTGTGGCGTGATACGGTGCCGCAGGCACCCAGCAAGCATGATGTTCCAGGAGACGGCATCCCTTTCCGGCATTGTGACGAACACCTGCCGGGCCATCCTTAGGTCACCGCACTCGGCGTACATATCCACAAGGGCGTCACACACAGAGACGTCGGCGGCGAGGCCGGCGCGCACGGCGTCACGGTGCACGGCCTGGCCGAGATCGACCGACCCGACGCCGGCGCAGGCCTGGAGCGCGCGCACGAAGGTGAAGCGGTCCCGCGGCACGCCCTCCTCGTCCATCTGGAGGTACAGGGCGAGCGCGTCCTCGTGGCGGCCGAGTTGGGCGTAGCCGGCGACGAGGCAGTTCCACGGGAAGGCTTGCTCCTGGCGGGCGCGCGCGGGGAGGAGGTGGTCGAAGATGTGGTGGGCGTAGGCGATGAGGCCGAGGGAGGCGTGGATGTGGAGGAGGCGGAGCGCGAGGTCGGGGTGGCGGCGGAGGAGAGAGACGGGGAGGAGACCGCGGAGGGCGGCGAGGCGGCGGCGCGGGGAGGGGTGGAGCGGGAGCGCGGAGAGGAGGGAGGCGAGGAGGGACGGGGTGAGGAGGCGCGGGTTGGAGTCGAGGTCGGAGAGGACGCGGTCGAGGGTCGCGGGAGGCGGCGGCGGCGCGGCGGGGAGGTGGTGGCGAAGAGGGGCTCGGCGGGTGGGAGCGGAGTGGCGCCGCCGCGGGAGCGCGCAGGTCGTGTGGGTAACGGTTGCAGTTAGCGCCATTGGTTGGTTCCTACAGCAGCAACAGCAGCGTGTTGAGGTAAGGAAAAAAAGGCGGGTTCTACACGTCGCCTCCTCGATCGTCCGAACTTATTTCAAGAGTTAATCCAGAGCGCTCGATTGTTGAGGCATAAAAATCTCGCATACAATATTTTTCTTTTATCTATACGACATTATTTTCATATTTTTTTCCACGATTCAACAGGAACATCGCTTACAACATCGATAACATTTCATTTCAAATACCTACAACATATCATAGAAAAATGACGGCATCAACTACAACATAAAAGACTACGACATGCAACATAAAAACTAATTTATGCAATATACGTACAATCTATGCAACAGAAATACAAGAGAACCTAGCAACATAACATCCAAGTGTATATAACAAGAAAAATACACTTACACAAGATGTAAAAACAGCCTATACAACATCAAAATCCCTAAATCACCAACCTCTCGCCTTCAACATCTGAGACCACTGTTCTTGCTGCCCTTTGGTTGCCAACGACAAATCCAGACATCTCAAGACTTGTCGTCGCCAGATCTGGCTGTCTAGGACCCTTCCACTAAAGCACACCATCTTCCTCGATCTTGAAGGCGCAACAAATGGCCATTCGAGCTCTGGCGACGCTGCGCCATTTGTGGCAATGAGGAGCACGTGGACCCATGGCCATCGACGGCGGGGTGACGTCCGGTAGCAGCAAGCGTGGGGTGAGATGAGGAGCATGGGTGTGGAGCTCATGAGTAGAAGAGAGAGAGAGGGGAAGGAAAAGAGAAGGATGAAGGTGGAAGGAGTGAGGCACCCTCTATTTCAGCAAAATGGAGGAGACCGGTTGATTCTTGGATCGGTCGATAAGGTATAAGCATTTTTGAGAAAAAAAAAGGGTGTATTTCTTCTGGATTTGTTAACCTCAGTTGATGAGCTTACCCATCCAATTAACCTCACGATTTGCTTTTTTCGTGTTGGTGTAAGTTCTTTTGTTTTGTTTTCTCAACTGTTAGTTCACATCAGACGCTCTACCTTGGCGCCTGATGTTTAACAAAATCACAATCGATTAACAAGTTGATATACCCCATCTATTTCTTTAGGTAAGCATAAGAAACAAGGATCATCTAATGATAAGGGTTTCTTTGATTTAAAGGGCATTTATAGAAAAAAATTTAGGACCAGAATTCAGAAATACTTTTTATATATGTTATTTGATTTGTAGGATTATATTATATATAAAATTCTAAGGATTTCATTGCACTATATTTTGTGGGAATTTTTTTTTGATTCAAACCTCTTGGAATGAATCATCTATTTTTCTTACACTATAATCAAACAACACTTGGTGCAAATCCAATTATGTGGGATTCAAATTAGGATGATATTACAATTCTGCACTTTTCCAATTCATGTGTTTTTGAAATCCTAAGAATCAAATATGCCTACAAAAACAAAAGAAAAAGGAAATTGCTAATAATCATTAAAGTGTTTTTTCACTTCGAGATCATTAAAATTTTCATCCACATCATTTTGTTATCATAGGTAAGAGAATGAAGATGTATAGTCCATGAGATAAAGATCTGAATATTTAGAATTTGGGTGATCCATAACAAAAAACACTTAGTATTCTCTAGAAACTCCCAAATAAATCAAGCATGACACATGACGGTCGCTTAAGACATCCTGTTTTAATAACAATTAACTACGGGTGGATATATAAACAAGGACTTTTTTTTGAACTCATATATAACCAGGACTTAATAGCAAGCAGATAAGATGAACTCGTGTTCCTTGAGTGCATTAGGATGAACCAGCCAGCAAGAAAACAGAGCTCAAAAGGAGTGAATAAAGCATGGCAGAACAAACTGATGGAACCCATAGGAGTTTTCATTTTTGCTCATCAGAAAGTGATCCGTCCCTACTAGATATAAGCAGCCTGCAGGCTAAGTCAAGTACAACAACTACTCCAGCATCACTAGTACTGATGGTCTTGCTTCGATCTCGACATTCATGCTGCTGCTGCCCTTCAATCCATCTCTATCGCTATCTGCCAAACAAAACATTAATCCAGGACTTAGAGGATGGCAGTGCGATGCTATACTACTATACTATTACTGCTTGAGTGAATTGATAAACAAGACAAGTTTGAGTAGCAGTAACAATTCACAAACTCTTCAACAAGTATTGCATTGTACATGCATTAGCTAATTAAGCATTACTTCTGAATTGTACATACAATTCACAATTCTTCAACAAGTAGAAGTAATTTGGAAGCAGTAAGTTTAATTAGTAGATGGTTGAATCATATATGGATATCTATCTTTTTGAATATATCTCTGTTTTTGGTTAAAGAGGTTAGGTGGATAGAGATAACTAACTAAAATAAATATTCTATAAAGATCCTGGACAGAGTAATCCGACTAAAATGGATGGACGAGGCTGATGCCCTTCTTTAATCATGATCATTAGGAAATGATTAGTGATAATTATCAATTATTAGTTTAGTGATAATTAGCATGTTTTATCATTAATTAGTATTTGTAACGGTAATATTAGTGCTTAGTTTGTTGATTAATATATGATTAGTATATGATCAGTAACAATTAACATGTTTTACTATTAATATTATGGCTAGTTTAGCATTGATAGATATTTATTTTATTCATTAGAGTATAATTAATCATTATTAATAGAAACTAAGTAATATAATTAATTAAATTGGCTCATCTCATCCAACTCTTATCCCTCTAACCAAACAGAAGATTAGTTCATCCCATCCATCCAACCAAACAAAAAAAATGGCACGTCTCATCCACGAAAAACTGGATGATCTTAACCTATTTATCCTTGTCCTCCAACCAAACGCACCCATAATTTACCTGACCAACATAGAAGCAGTGATGTCAGTTTTCCTTGGGGATGCTCATCATTGGCAATGGCAGCTTCCTCTTAGGTGGAAGCACGTCATCGTCCTCCTCACCACGGCCCCTCTTGGACGCAAGAACCAGGAGCACATCGGCCTCGTCCTTGTCTTTACTAGGCGCAGTGCAAGAGGAGAAAGAAGATAATGATTATCGGGTGCTTGAAGAAACGGAAGCGAAAAGACAAGGCAGATCAATGTAGCCGGCAGTGAGTAATCCGGTGTGGTGCGCATGTCGAGGCTGCACAGTTGCACGCACCCCCATCTTCCTCGAGGGCGAAGTAAGAGGGACGTCATCCTCCTACGTGCTGAGGACGGGGAGGATTAGCGCCGCCTTGAACCCCTCCATCTCCCATAGGCTCGCCACGCTGAGCTCGCCACCCTCGTCGTCGTCTATCCGCCACTCCCCGGTGGCCGGGTCCAGCGCGCGCCCACACCGCCACCGCCATGTCTCTGGGCGCCTCGGGCCGCCGCACCCATTGTAGCCGCATCCATGTCCGATGCAGACGAGCTTGATGGAGCTGTCACCATGGGCGCAGCAACTCATGGCTCTACTCCATGTGAGATCGATGGCCCCCCTGCCGTTGAAGCGGTGGTCGAGGCGGTACTCCAGCAGCAGTGGTTGTCATGGAGGGCGAAGAAAGTGGCGGCGAAGAAGGGAACGATTGCGGAAGTAACCATAAAATCAAAAATTTTGGACATAGTTTTCTTTCAAAAATGAAGATCAGACATCTACGTCTCTAAACTAGACCATAAACCTATTTCACAGCTAGTTGTTTTTCACTTTACCAACAGTTAGATTTTTAGACCCTAGCATCTAGATCAAATCTAACATCTTTTAATATCTCTTCTCTTTCTCTCGCGTCTTCCTCCTCTCGCCACCATCGCCACCCTCCGCCCCGCGCGCCGCCACCCTAGCCTCGCCAGCGTCAGCGTGGCACTGACCAGCCTCCTCTAGAACCCCTCCCTCCTCCTTGCCTCCAGATCGCCCGCCGCCGCCGCCGCCGCTCTACTCTTCTTCCCCACTTTTGGTGACGGCGTTTCCGGCACCGCAAGCGACAGATGAGGTCATTCCTCTAAATCCCCCTCCCCTCAGCTCCGGTAAAACCGCCACCCTTAACACTAACACTCTAGCTCGTCTCTGTCAGTGCCCCCACCTCTAGCTGGCATCGAGCCTCGCCTTCACCAACGCTGCCGCCTCCGTTTGTCATGGCTTCCGGCTCACCACTGCTGAATAGGGAGAAGAGAGAGAAGAACTTTTACGAAATGGACCGTGAGTTAGCAAATCTCTTTTGTTACATCACTTTTGCATCACATCCCTTGTTAATCTGTGACAGGAAAGAATGCTAGCTTCTACCATCGGGAGACTGTAAATTGATGAGTTCGGTTGATAACGATAGTCTGCAACTCCCAAACGCACAAGCAAGCACGTAGGTACATACTTGGCAGCAGGTTTTTGCATTGCATGCATGTGTCACACATGGCAATATATATCCAAGTTAGTCGGTTGGTGTGGATCCGTAGGTCTGTCGTCGTTGCTCTGTGGAGGCACATAGCTGTGAAGCAAACCAACCCAAATGGCTGGCCGGCACCTTCCACAAGCAAAAGAAATCGATCGTTCGATCGGATGACGACGTCGACGGCGTGCGTCTTTGGCTCGCTCCCGCCGCATGCATGATATTCGGATCCGCAGTTGTACGTGCATGCTGTCGCAGCTGGCCGGTAGATTGCGTCTCTTGGATGCATGCATGCATGCATGAGTCGACGTTTTCCAACGCCAACGAGGACGTAAAATTTGCTGAATTTAATACTTCTCTAGCTAGTCAAATTCGGAAAAACGGAACCGGCCGGCTCGTGGAATGGAGCTTTTTTCAACGCCAATCTACCATGGCCCCTGACGCTGAGATGTTATGCCATGTCAGCACTCAAGCATGAGCAATATCTAATTAAATTTTAGAGTAAATAAATAAGTGAAGTTGATGGAGAAGTTGTCATTTCTAAATCGAAGACATTTGCTTCTTTATCTAACTGGTAATTGAGAAGTTATATATTAATGTGTAACTTTAGATGTTAAGATGTGCAACCGGGTAGGAGAAATGTCATTTCACTTATAGTTGGGCATCTATATACTATTTACACCACAAAAACTGCTTTATTAATTGTGCTAAGATTTTGTAACAAAAAAACCCTAACTTTATTCCTTCTTCATTATGCAGTCCTTTTCAAAGACTCCCCAATCAATCTCCTTTCATTCTCAAGTCATCGGCTCTCTCCATCTATTTATGCACCATCTCCTCTCTCCTGAGCGTGAGAGCACTTAACTAGTTTATAAACAACAAAATTATTGTAATATTTAGTAACATTCGGTGGGTAATTAGTTCATCTGATAATGTTCACGTTCAAATAAAAAATTTGGGTTAATGATTTTTTTCCACATTCATAAACGAAATAATCAAGAAACTACGTTCATGAATAAAATATTGCATTCATGCTTTCTTTTATTCATGACAAAAATGAGGGAAAAATAACGCACACAAGTATTCTCTCTCCTCTCTCTCTAGAATAATCAAGAACAAATCATTAAAATCATGAAAATGAAAAGGTATAAACGCAAAGCAAAACGATGGTTAAAGTGTCTTGCATGAATTTAAGCATAGATAGTATGTAAACATTCTACTATGAGTGAAAAAAACTGCACTTAACCGGACAATTACACATTTGTATTTAAAATTGTAAAAAAAATTATACAACTACAGATTTAGTAATATGTAGCGCAGTCATCCGAGAAATAACAGTTTCTCCGGCTCAGAGAAATGACGAAAACGAATGCAATGAGCATCGATCGATCTCGGAGCTGTTAACTTGCCACCTTGTCTGCGATTGCAAGCATGGATTGCGTGCTGAGGTAACATGACTTGAGAGATGCATGGAGAGGCAATGTCCAATGTGCCGTGGAATATACTCGCGCGCGCATGCAGCACCTAACTTAATTTCAAGCCTGTACTGTACAGCATCTACCTTAGTTACTCAATTAGCTGGTACACCAATCACTAGATTAAACACTTGGCAGGCAAGCCTTGTCGCCCTATCACTTTCTTTCTTTCTTTCTTTCTTTCTTTCTTTCTTTCTTGTTTCATCGGTTTATCTGGGAATATCCCACTCCAACAAGATAGAGACTATTCTGGAACTCTTCCATCTCCACACTCCACTCCAACCAACCACTCTATATTTATACACTGTTCTTCTCTTAATTCTCTCTTGCATCTAGCTAGCTACGTACAAATTAATCCAAGCAAGAGGAGGCTAGCTAGCTAGAGACTAGAGATCAGAGATCAAGAGAAGCTAGCTACAGCAATGGCGGGCAAGATCAAGACGGTGGTGGTGGTGGTGCAGGAGAACCGGTCCTTCGACCACATGCTGGGGTGGATGAAGTCGCTCAACCCTGACATCGACGGCGTCACCGGCCACGAGACCAACCGCCTCGTCGTCGCCGACCCTTCCTCCCGCGCCGTCGCCTTCTCCGACCGCGCCGAGTACGTGGACCCGGACCCAGGCCACTCCATGCAGGCCATCTACGAGCAGGTCTACGGCACGCCCTTCCTCGACGCCGGCGCCACCCCCATCACCCCTCGCGGCGTCCCCTCGCCGCCGATGAGCGGCTTCGCGCAGCAGGCCGAGAAGGAGAAGCCCGGCATGGCAGAGACCGTCATGAACGGTTTCCGGCCCGACGCCGTGCCGGTGTACCGGGAGCTGGCGCGGGAGTTCGCCGTGTGCGACCGGTGGTTCGCGTCCAACCCGGCGTCGACGCAGCCCAACCGGCTGTTCGTGCACTCGGCGACGTCGCACGGGCTCGTCAGCAACGACACCAAGGTGCTCGTCGCCGGCCTGCCGCAGGCCACCATCTTCGACTCCCTCCACGACGCCCGGCCGCTCCTTCGGCATCTACTACCAGTACCCGCCGTCGACGCTCTTCTACCGAAACCTCCGGCAGCTCAAGTACGTCGGGTACTTCCACCCATTCGACCTCGAGTTCCGGCGCCATTGCCGGGAGGGCAAGCTGCCTAACTATGTCGTCGTCGAGCAGCGCTACTTCGACCTCAAGGTCCTCCCCGGCAACGACGACCACCCGTCGCACGACGTCTCCGAGGGCCAGAGGTTTGTCAAGGAGGTCTACGAGGCGCTGCGTTCGGGGCCGCAGTGGGAGGAGACGCTCCTCGTCGTCACCTACGACGAGCACGGCGGCTTCTACGACCACGTACCCACCCCGGTTGGCGTCCCCAGCCCCGACGGCATCGTCAGCGCCGCGCCCTTCTTCTTCAACTTCGATCGCCTCGGCGTCCGCGTCCCGGCCTTCTTCGTCTCCCCCTGGATCGAGCCCGGGACGGTGGTGCACAGGCCGTCCGGGCCGGAACCCACGTCGGAGTTCGAGCACTCCTCCATCCCGGCCACCGTGAAGAAGATCTTCAACCTCGAGAGCTTCCTGACCAAGCGCGACGCCTGGGCCGGCACTTTCGACTGTGTCCTCACGCGCGAGACGCCGCGCACCGACTGCCCTGGTCTGTCCATCTCCCTGATCTCCTTCTTCGCCGCATTGATTGAGGAAATTAAGCCCGTGCTTTTGTACATCTTGCAGCCACGCTGCCGGAGCCGGTGAAGCTGCGGCGGACGGAGGCGGCGGAGCACGCGCCGATCTCGGATTTCCAGGCGGAGCTGGTGCAGCTCGGCGCGGTGCTCAACGGCGACCACACCAAGGACGTGTACCCGCACAAGCTGGTGGAGGGCATGACAGTGGCGGACGCGGCCAGGTACTGCAACGACGCCTTCAAGGCATTCCTGGACGAGTCCGACCGCTGCAAGAAGTGCGGCATGGACGGCTCCCACATCCCCACCGTGAAGCCGTCGCCGCCGCCGCCGTCGTCAGAGGAGAAGAAGAAGGGTAGCTTTCCTTCCAAGATGCTGGCTTGCTTTACGTGTGGTCGTTCGTAAGCGTCACAATTCAGATGCCTAATTGGATGTTTGCTGGAGTTGGATTTGGACAGTGATCGAGACTGATTGGTTGCTTGACGATAGCTAAGATTTGGTCATGTTTCAGAAACAAAAAGGATTTGGTGGTGTAGGAAAAGATTATTTGTACATGTGAATTTTACAGTATGACTACTGTGTAGATTGATGTGATGATCATGAGATGCATATGTATCATTTAAGTGTTGATATGGATCCTCCAGATTAACTGGAGCTAGGTGTTCTCCACACAAGAACACTGGAAGTTCAGTCATGTATACTGAAGAAAGTGTGCAGAGAACGGCCTCAAGAACTCAAAAGTTATACGCCAATGAAATAAATGACCTAACGATTCTTCTCTTCTTCTTTTTGAAATACCTGCCTAAGAGGCAGAGACTCTTTTCCGGACACCGGTCCATTTGGAGCCGGTGTTCTCTCTTCTCGAAAACACTCTCTAAAAAGTTATAATTTTCAAAAATATTTATGAATTCTCATCATGATATGACATATACACTTGTACGATTTAGAGCAAAAATATGACCATTCATATTTTGACACAAGATTTTAGGAGTGTGCGTATTATATCACGATGAACATCCATGATTTTCTAAAAAAAATTACAAACTTTCTGCAAGATGTTTCCGAAGAGAGAGAACGCCAGGTCCATTTGGACCGGGGTTTTTAAAGTCTGCATCCACCTTACAAGTACCTAAAGACTTCACATGATGGACTATGGGTGAAGCTCGACAACCGCTGCTGCTATGTACGATGAATGTTTCAATATGACCATTACATTTGCCAAGATGACCTTTAATGACTGCTCTAGAGAGGTGAGCTGTGTAGCTGATGAATTAGGTAGGATGGCGGACACCGATCCTCCGAATGTCTGGTTGGACAAGCCACCTCCCTCAATTCTTCCTCTCTTACTTGATGATGTACCTTATTAGCTTAAGGATTAAGTTCAGATGACTCACTAAGGTCTGCGGCCCACGACTAATTAACCCATTTGAGATATAATGTTGGGTATCTGACCCATAACGTTTGTAAATCGTTTAAATAACCTCCTCAGAGCTCTGTGAGGTGGTTTGGAGGGTGGTTTTTGCCCACGTGACGTGCTGACGAAGATTAATTGCCAACATGTACTGCCACCTCACCAAACCTCAGACGGTCATCCGGACTTATTCCATATATATAAGGAACAAATCTATTTTCTTTGTAAACTATTTATGAGGCTCACTTTACCCTCTAAATAAAATTTAAGCTTCTTTTGACAGTAAATGAAAATTAGACTTACTTAATCCCTAAACATTTTATATGGATCCATTTATTCCATATATCTTAAGTAATATTAAAAAAATTTAATGTCAAAAGAATCTTAAATTTTATTTAGGGAGTAAAGTGAGCCTCACAAATAGTTTACTAGAGAAAAATAGACTTTTCCTTATATATATATGGAATAAGTCTGAATTACCCCTGAGATTTGGTGAGATGGCAATACATGTTGGCAATTAATCCTCGTCGGCACGCCATGTGGGCAAAACCACCCTCGAAACCACCTTAAGGAGCTCCGAGGGGATATTTTTAAATGGTTTTACAAATGTTAGGAGGTCAGATACCCGGTACAATATCTTAGGGGGTTAATTAGTCGTTGTCCTAAATCTCAGAGGGTCATCTGGACTTATTCGTTAGCTTAATAAAGGTCACCTTGAGTTTAAAAAAAAGAAGAATTCACATGATATCACAAAAAACAGAAACTGATGTAGAACAGGGATGCTGGTGAAAACGAAAAAAACAGAGCAGCTAAGCTCAACTTTACTGGAAGTTCAGCTCAGCTCAATTTTACTGGAAGTGAGATAATTGTTCACATAACTGCTAGAAATGTCTACAATGTTACAGCTCATGTTTCGGAGGCAGTAAACAGGCCCACCAAATCAGTAATCATTTAGAACAACATGCAGTATTACACATTTGGCGCAGAAATAAAATAACTGCTTAACAATTTCAGGCACATAACGCGACCTGCTACTTTTTTAACCTAAGAAACATTGAACAAGTTAAAGCATAATCTTATGCCTTCAGCTCAAGAGGCTGAAAGTGGGATTGGTCTCACTGCACCCTGTATGCGACGGAATGCAGTCTTAATCCTTTCTTTCAACGAAGAATTTTCACATTCAACATCACCACTCCTCCCGTCCAAGTGCGCCACAACTCCATCCACAGTTATAACAAGTTTCCCTTCCTCTGCGACTTTAACATCACCAAAAAGTGACACCATAAGAGCATATACTACCTTTCGCGCCACCTTTTCCGTTTCTTCCTGTGTCTTCACTGCTTCTTCAACTGGAACAACCTTTGGACCTTCACGGCCTATGTTCAAGATCATAGCCACCACAGAGTCAGACACCATGTCACTTATGGGATCAGAGGACCACTGCAGTGTAACATAGCTTTCTGATTCCAGGCGAATGGTCACTCTCTCATGTACAATCAATGTTGGAACATCAGGTTCTTCAGTTGATGACTCCACACTCTCATATATTTGCTTCAGTCTGTACTTTATGACTTCAAAAGAACCAGAATACGGGACAGCAATCCGTTGGGTAATGTTAGCTGTAGATAACTGCGTGTACACACGGAGATCCTCAGGAGCCATAATCTGATATGTGAAGCCCTTCTTCACGAGTAAGCCACTAACTGATTCTCCCACTTCTGGTACCTTTTCTGCCAATCTGCCAATTGTCTTGGCCATTTTCTCTGAGCTGAAATACATCTCCACCGATTGGCAGTTCTTGGGAGACACAATTTTTATGTTTGTTCCATCAAACTGAGTAATAAGTTTCTGTTTAAGCCTCGACATCTCATTGGCCTCCCCATGTACAAGAATAATGTTGGGTGGCTGAAGCTCATCCAGAAGCCACTCGTCTGAGGGAAATCAGCATGAGCTGAAAAGGAGATGTAGAAGATCTGCATATGAAGAGGAGCAGTGAGTCCATTCGCTAGCGTCACTTCTCTTGGCTCGTTGATAATGGTCTTTGCAAGGGTGCCTTCCACAACATAACCTGGAATAACACACGTGTTCTTCTTATCTGTGCACCACTTGTCAAAGAGCTGCCTGGACAGGCCACTCTGGAGGCTACCTGGACTTGCCATCACCACGGATGGACCCACGTCATGAAAGTTGTCTATGCTATTCAAAGGCTCAATATGCTTGAAATGGAAGGGATTGGATTGTGCAAACTGGTTCCTAATCCTTTCATTCATGGAGTTTATGTATGTCTGATAGACAGCCATGCACTTCTTCGCAAGAGGGAGGCGTAATAGATTGGAATCTTATGGAGCTCTGGGTGGTTGGACCAATACTCATCCAGGATAAGCAACAGTTCTTGGGCTCTACCAAGAGCAAACGCCGGGATAAGAACGCGACCCCCTTGTGAAACAGTGTTGTGAATGGCGTCAGTGAAGCGCTTCTCTCTTACATGGCGGGGTTGGTGTTGCTGCACGCCATAAGTTGACTCGATAATGCAAATATCAGGGGAGAACTGGGGGATCTCAGCAGCTTTCAGGTGGCGATCTTCTTCACGGGAGTAGTCACCAGTGTAAAGAATGCGCACACCAGCAATATCCACCATGAACATGGCAGCACCAAGTACATGGCCAGCAGTATAGCACCAGAAGCGTATCCCATTAACTTCCAATGTCTGGTGGAAGTCTATAACCTGCATGACAATTTAACAAAAATGATCACTCCCCTTTGGAAAAAAAAACAGACTTTCAATCATCACAAGCAGAATCTCGCATTGGCTGTAAAGAAGAAAACTGCTGATGTTTGGAAGAAACACGCATATATTATAGGGAGATTAATTATAACCAATAGTCTAATACTATTTAAATGATTATTCACCATTCAGGATTGTACCAACATAAGAAGATGGGAAAATGGAGAAACAATATCTAAGTTTAGTTTAAAATATGAACCAGACATGCAGGCAATAACTTCAGCATCTGAAAACACACAGGAGTAGCTTTTTTTTCGTCCAATTGTATAGCTGTAGTAATTAGCATTCCAAAGTTTTCCATTTCTTTTCCTTTTGGTCAACAGGTCATTACCTAACATCATCATTCGCGACAAACATTTCTTACCAAATGAATGGATTTAGCCATTCTCATTCGGTCCGTTTACATCTACGGAAAAGAAAGAGATGGGAAAAAAATAAATACCTCAATTTTGTCCATGGAACGGATAATGTCCTGCTCATCAAACAACATGTCCTCCACTGAAACTTTGCTCACTTTGACATAATCTGAGAGCAGTAGCCTGTAAATGGCCTTTGTCGCGTGGGTCATGAACACGCGGCCCTTGAACGTGGTCTGTGAACAAGAAGCAAACTCAGATATGAAATAGCATCACAGCAGCCTCACGCACTGTCAATGCGGATTAGCAAGCATTACCTTCTCCAGGAAGTAGGGCAGCGAGGCGGCGTGGTCCAAGTGAAAGCTGCAATTTCAAGCCCGCAAATTAAGCAGGAGGAACGCAGGGAGGAAGGGCCGGGTGGGGGGGTGTCAAAAGAGGGGCGATTAATTACTGGGTGACGAGGAGGACGTCGATGGCGGAAGGGTCGATCTCGTCGAAGTAGGGCAGCGCCGCCATGCCGGAGTAGGCCGGGTGGATGCCGCAGTCGAACTAATCAGGAACAACCAAGAGCAAGGAATCAAACTCCCAAACAAGAAAAGCAAAGCGGGGAGGGGAAGGTAGGGTTTGGAGAGGAGCATACGAGGACGGTGCGGCCCTTGAAGGACATGTGGACGCAGGAACGGCCGACCTCGCTGCCGGCGCCCAGCGGCGTGATCACCATCTGGTCGCCCTCCCGGCCGCCCGACGCCGGCCGCTTCCCTGCCGGCGCGCCGCTCGGTGCCGCGGCGACGGAAGCCATTTTTTGCTGTGAGCGCGAGAGATTGGACTGAGCCACTGAGGAGGGAGAAGGCGAGGGGGTTAGGGTTTTGGAGGGCCGTTCACGGCCCATCACGGCCCAACATTCATCACCTTAGCCCGGGTCAGCCCACATGGTTTGTTTGTGAACTCGGCCCACATGAATTTGCTTTTTCTGGACACCGACAGTCCCAACAATTACTCGCCCTATGTAGCCCAACAAGAGTATTTCAGTACAATGTTTTTTGGAGTTTTCTTTTACTCAAACCAATTCTTTATTTATTTTTTGCTAGCTTAATCCCGGTTCTAGAGGAATGCATCGGTGCACATGGTGTATAGGCGCCCGAGAGAGTTTGCACATTTCAGGTTTTAAAAATGTTCCAACCAAAAAAAAACTCATACGCGTACATTGTTGGATGGTAATGTAAATCTGCAATTTTTGATGTAAAAACAAGTCCATTTCTGTGGCACACACACAAAAAAGAAAATTATGAAAATTTATGGTTGATGTTTCAGGACCCAAAATCTTCTTTTTCTTAGGGCACACAAATGGTCATATTCTTCATCTAAAATTTACAATTTCACACTCCATCCAACATTCTACATATATATGAAAAATCGATTTTTACCTTACAAGCGTGCCTTCTGATTTTTTTTTCACCGGGCGTGTGCGTGCCCACGTGCACAAAAACCGCTCTCCCTAGTTCCAACACTACTCATCACTCTCTTCCACTTGATATAGTAATGTCACTTTTCCTAAAATAATAAAACTTGCTACAATAACATCAAGTGCCAACTCTTATCTACACCTCCTCCCCCTCCTCTCTAGTCGACGTCTCTCCTCTTCAAATGCTTTCTTCCTTGCTCCGGTCTCCTCTCCCACCCCATAACTAGGGTCTATGATGGACATTGATTTTTGTATAATTTTTTCTGCTAGCAAGCCAGGGGGAAGAAAATGATAACAAGGTAAATCGATGGTAGAGTAATGGGGGAATTGGTGGAAATGACATTCTAGTTGAACAATGACGAACTTTTGGACTTAAGTTATCGAGACCGAAGCTAGAGTTGCTCGAACCTGGTCCCAAAACCCTAGTGTCTCAGTGGGCGGTGGCTCCGGCAAACCTTGCTATAGGGGATTCTTCGGAGCACATGAAATAGACAGGGTCAGTAGACATGGGGCGGATGAGATGCTAGGAGAGGTTGGCTTTGAAATTCGTGTGATTTGGCAAGGAGAAGTACTTCACTTACATTACCGCGTACGACAATATTGTACGATCATACCAGTGTGAGTATGCACCTCACGATATACATATCTTTCTCCAATAGTGTCGCACGCAGTTGTCGTAAAAAGTCACGGTGTGTATAGCACTACTTTTTGGCAACAAAAAAGAAAGATCATACCGTCTCCAGACATCATACTATACCATTTCCGTTCTAATTTTTGAAGACCGGGACGGCTGCTCTATAGGCAGCTTCCCATGACGGGTCGAATCATCATAACATAAAGCCGCGAGTACATAGCATAGGCATTAAACAATCCTCATCTTCTGCCATGCTTTCCTTCTCCTTCCTTCTTCCTTCTTCCCTGGATTCCACCGGCCGGCTATGCTAGCTGCGGCTAGCTGGTGATCGAGGTGACGCATGCATGCAAAGCAGTCAATCGTGCTGCTGCGTGCGCATGCCCGTGTCGATCTAAACAGATGGATCGATCGTCGCGCCAGCAGCTGCATGCAGAGTGAGTAAAGAGAGAGTCGTTGCTAGTAATAGGCTTTGTCTTACGTTCAGATCCGAGCTCTCTTAGGCTGTGGGCATGCAAGCTAGCTGCGATCCATGGATAGATTCATGTCATCTTGATCTTTGATGCACAGTGCACATGCATGCGCGCGATCGAGCTAGCTTTGTTTTTTCATGATGCACCCGCGCGCCTTTGGTATCCGTGCGTGCAGCTAGTACACAGCAGTATCATGCCTGTGTGGTGTGCCGGCTGGCCGGAGAGAGACCGGCCGGCCGGGCCATGGCATGCATGCATGAATAGATAGATTCCTGAGCATTATAATGTCGGATGATGTCCGGGTGGTGCCCACGGCGCCCCACCTTCCATCGTCTTCCTCTACCTAGCCATAGCTCATCGGACCTCGCGCCGGCCAATGTCACTCATCTCTCACGACTGCTACGTGCTCTGCTCCTATGTAGCTACTCTGCTACGAAGCTAGTAAAAACATTTTGATTAAACATGTCATTTGCTTGTGGACCTATCTATTGGCTATTAGTACATACGGAGTTTGTTAAAGTATGTCTGACTCTCCACTTAACTTAAGCTTTTTGGGAAAATTTGAAGCGTGCGTGAACTTAATACGGTTTAGTCAAAGGGTCCCTGGTTCAAGACATAGGTAAGTTAACATTAAAAAAGTATTTGCTGCGGCCCCTGGAGCCCACACCGTAGGAACCTTAGACTTGGTCCTTATTTTAAACTTTTAGATGAATTGATAGGTGCATAAAACCGTATAGTGCTACGTTCGCTTTACAGTACTTGACTTCTTGACCGAAAAGTAATCATCTTTTTCTTTGGAAGTCAATTGTCTTGATCACTGAATCTTGATCTAACCACTAAAATCATACTCTAAAGCTTAACTGTAATCCTTACCCTCACACCACTTAGCTCCTCGCCAAGCGCTTGATCCCAAGGGGAGCTCCTTCCTTCTCCTATCCCTATTGGTTACCCCACTTGGATGCCGGTGTTGCTGACCTCCTCCTCCTTTGTCTTGCATCCGCCTTGCTATTGTTGCCCTTTTTTTCTTGGGGTATCTCAGCGACTCATTGTCATCGGATCCGACACCTTGCCCTGTGCTAATTCATCCTCGTCCTCTCATGGTCGTTTCCACCCTATCTCCCTTCCCACCGACACCGCTTATCGCCCTCCTTCTACCCTTGGTTGTTGGAGCACTGTCGGCATGCCTCCTCCCAAAAGTCTCCTTATATATATGAGAGAATTCCCTACGTGTCATTGAATAACACTTCAATTCCCTCTGTACAATTGAATAACAATCTGATTTCTTCTATGCCACTGAATAAGACCGTATTCCCTACATACCACTAAATATCGTATTTTAGTTCCCTCTATACCAGTCCATTATATCTCCGTTACAACATCTTTGTTAAGTTGCTACATACCTATCATATTTTTTCCAAATTCCCAATATACCCCGTGGCCCCTCTTGAAGAATGGCCACCTGCCAACTCTGCTCCGCACCGCGGCCACGACATTCCTCCACCAGATTAGCGTCTGGTCCCTACCGACAGAGACCTTGCTGCTAGGACTTCAAACGTCGTGGACATTAGCCTTGAGCTCATGGTCGCCACCGGATACCTTGCAGTGCAGTCATCGCTCCCACAGTACTGCTCCTTTCGCTACTTCTCCCATGATGAAATCATGGCTTCCTGCGCCACCATGTAGTCCTTGGATCGTCTTCTCCGTTGTTGGGTTCGTTGCGGTACACATGGAGGATCTGTCGGGCCACTTGCAGGACGCATAGAGGGTCACCGTTACCTTAAGATCTGGCACCGCTAGAGCCGTCAAGTCCCTGATAGGCATGGAAGACGGCTGACAAGTTTGCTGCTTCCTCCCCGTTGTTGAGCGCTTCAATGAATTGGATAGCTATGGGTATGATTTGGGCTATGGATGTTTTTGGTTGGAGGCATTTCTGCAGAGGTTGTCGATGTTTTCATGAACCAGAGCATGCACGAACATGATCGGAAGGTGAATTGAGAGGAAGGGGGATCGAGTTCCTTTTCTTCGTGTTTTTCTTCACTTTTGCTTGCGGGTCCCACTTAAAAGATGTGAGCTGATTAATGACCACTGAAGCAAAAAATGTTAGTTCGTGTGAATCATCAGGTGGCAGCTGTTTGAAACCTAACTTTGATTCAATTCACTGATGATGGCCTATGCGGTACTCAGGAAATTATTGTATATTTAGAATGACATAGAGGAAAATACACTAAGTTAAAAAATATGAGCAGAATAGTCATCTATACATTTAACGGAGAAGTTATAACATAGACATAGCGAAATGATACAGAGGAAACTAAAATACGATGTTCGAGATATGTAAAGAATAAGACCTTATTTAGTGGCATGTATAGAGAAAAATAAGATGCTATTCGGTGGTACGTACGAAATTCTCTTTATACATATGGTCTGGCGCCAGTGAATCCGGCCATAATCCCTAGCTCGCCATGGTAGTACCCCGCCACCGATGAGGAAGACGTGCTCGTTGGCAGTGGCGGAGGACGAAAAAAGTTTGAGGTGGGGCGAACCCGTGAACTCTAAAGCAAAAAAAATGCCACATAATTTACATGATCTTACTGTGCGGCCTGTGCCCTAACATTGCCACTTTCACGGGTACTTGGATTGGAGCTACTATCACTAGTAAGTAATTTAAAATATTTTATCAAACCTGCAATTCACAACATGAAAATGCCACTAAACTCACTATATTGTAGATTTCCAAGCTATTCTCTCAAAATTTACATCACAAATTCTCAATATAAACATCTAGAAATTTCAGAAATTTATACCTTTCCCTTTTTCTTTCCCTTTCCTGTTCTTGTCCATTATCAGATCACCTCTTCTACTTTTCGATTTGGTGGAGATTGAAGGGGAAGGGAGCTCGGTTTGGTGGAGATTGAAGGGGAAGGGAGCTCGGTTTGGTGGAGATTTGGTGGAGATTGAAGATTTGAAGGGGATTAGCCGATTAGGGGAGCTCGGTTTGGTGGAGCTGTGGCCGGAGCCCGGAGGCCCGGAGGCCCGGAGGCCGGAGCAGTGGAGGCGTGGAGCTGGAGGAGGCCGGCGGCGGCGGGAGGCAGTGTCGGCGGCGGCAGCGGCGGGACCGCGGGAGGCAGAGCCGCAGAGGACAGCCCGCCGGGCGCCGGCCTCTCCCGCGTGACCGCGTCCCCTAGAACCAGCCCCCCGCTCTCCTTCCCCGGCCTCTCCTTCCCCTAGCTCCGGCGAGCCGCGAGCGGCGAGACCTCCAGATCCGGAGCCCAGAGCCCCGGAGGCCTCTCCTTCCCCGGCCGGCCGGCCCCCGCGTCCAAGCTCACCGCCCGCCTCCTCGCCGGTCGCCGCCAAGGGCGTCCACGAGCTCGTCCTCGTCAACCGCCCGCCGGCCGCCGCCGCTGCTCCTCACCGCGGCACCGCCCGCCGCCCGCTGCTCACCGCCCGCCGCTCGCGCTCGGCCCGCTGCCCCGCTCGGCCGCTCCCCTTGACTCGGTGGCAGTGCTCGGTGGCTGCTCGGCCCGCTGCCCCGCTCCCCTTCACTCGGTGGCCGCTCGCGCTCGGCCCGCTGCCCCGCTCCCGCTGCTGGGCCGGCCCAATATGGCGCACGGAAGTTAAGGTCGGGCGGGCGCCCGACCTCGCCCTACCGGGAGCTCCGCCACTGCTCGTTGGAGAGGACTAGCGATTAACTAAACTTATCAACTTTTTAGGTGACTACGCAATGGCGAAACCATTTTGATCAATAAAGTAAACATTGCGCCGTGAAGTGAAGTGCACGTCTCTGATCGATGTAACTCCATGTGATTAATTGGCCAGGGCCAAGCATGCATATGGCATGATGGCAACTAGCTAGCATTAGGCGTAATCAGGTTTAAATAAGTTGAGTGAGAATTAGCAAAGGTACCGCATGCATGCTCACGCACGACTAATACGTGTGGAGTACCCGGCCCGGGCGGCTCTTTTGTGCATGCAAATGAATATGGATTTGCATGATGGAGTAGTGGCAGCGATCATGCATCATAAGACCCACCTGTTAATCAATGTTAATTTCTATATAGCCTGACCATGTAGATGCATATGTGCACAAAAGAAAGAAACCTCGATTTTAATTAATTTCAACCGGCCGGCGTCAATTAATCACCATGCATGATCGAACATTTGGACATGTATTAATTCCTATACACGCATGCATGCATGGTTTTGAACATTTGGGAAATTCCAAAAGAAGTAGTACGTCGATATATAGTCCAGTTTAGTGGAAGAGACCTGAAAGATCGACAAAGGAAGGAGACCGGGCTAGCTGCAATGCATGCATGCCACACACATACAGCGGCCGACCAGCACAAAGCAAAGCAATCACGAACTAAAGCAGCGCTCGATCGATCATGCAGAGATTACACACAACATATGTAGGCTCGTCGTACACAAGTACCATACCATGGGCTTCACCTCTGCTGCGATACTGCACGCGCGATCGACGCAACAATATTGAATCGATCTGGCACCCACCAAAACACAAAAGTACACTGGCGCAGAGAGGGAGGGAGAGAGAGAGATACATGAGCATGCAGCTATTCTTCCTAGCTTTTTTTACGGCAACAGCGGCCACCACCACCACCACTACTAAAGTAGTAGCAGCAGCTAGCTTAGCTGCGTCTGCATTTGCTCAGCAGCCGAGTGGACGACCGGGCACTCAGAGCAGAGAACTCGCTGCACTCCGTCCTTACTCAATACTACAAATATACAAATACTCATCCTCCTCTCCGGAAAATCTATCTATATAGCAAGAGCAGTTTTGTCTCAACACTGTTAAGCTAGCTGCAAGTGCAAAGCATGGAGTGGTGATCCGTCCGTCCGTTCGAGCAGTACGTAAGAGCAGAGCTAGGCAGCAGGTGTGACAGTTGAGGGAAGACGACGAGAAGATGCTGGCCTGCATCGCGTGCGTGAAAGAAGAAGGCGGCGGTGGCCGGGAGCGGGAGGGCGCCAACGCCGCCGGCGACACCCCGACCTGCAGGGACCCCGTCAAGTCGCTCACCTCCCAGGTACGTACATGCGTACGTTGGTCTTGCTCGCTACCTATGTACTTGCTCCGCCGTATATTTCTGCCTGAATCTCTTACCTCCTCGCCGGCAATTAAGATGCATGTATGTTGTTTCTTTCCGGCCAAGCCTTTGTCTTGTTCGTATGTGTTATTTCATCTCTGTTTCTTTGCACCGAACCACCGACCGAAACCTGCAAATCTATGCAACTTACTACTAGCAGATCGAGATTCAAAGGAATCTACCTAGGATTATATTACAATATGGTTCTGTCGTGCGCTCTTCTTGTGTACGTCACTACGTGCAGCTGCCAGCTAGTGAGCTTCCTCTGCTCTTCACTAGCTAGCACTGTATATAGATATTGTGCCTCCGCGGGTAGAACAAATTAAAGTTAACTGTGGAGCTTGAAAGCTAGACGTGAGTACGCTAACATGTCCTAATATATTAGGACAATTACACTTGTCCTAATATAATTAGCTAGGAGTATTCCGTTGAGCAGATTAAGTGACTGGCCCCTTGTTATATTTTTTTCGTTTTGAATATAGTTAACCTAAAAATTGAGTTAAACTAAAGCTAGCCATGATGATGATGATGATGATGATGATGATAATAGTGAGAAGAAACATGTAGGGGGTGCTGGCGGTCGGGTGCGGCAGGCAGCAGGCAGGTAGCAGTGATTAGCGAAGTGCGCGTGGCGTCGCTTTCGCGGGGCGCTCATGCATGCTCAGTAGCGAAACCAGCGACATGTCCTCCTCCTCATCCTCTCCCTCTCTGCTTTCCTTGATTTTTGCCTCTCAACTTCTCAATACCCCATGATCGAAGAACCAACGACAATTATCCATTGATCAACTCTTGTCGTCACGGCTACCGAGGCAGCAGGAAGCAGAGAGAGAGAGACAGGGGCCGGGGCCATGGCTAGACAGAATCATGGCAAATGGCAGCAGGCAGGCAGCATGCATGGATCGATGCGTGCTAGCTTAGCTCTCTTAGCTTCTTCTCCTGTTTCTGCAGGCGCCAATCCCGATGCATGGGTCCGATACATCCTGCTTCCTGCAGCAGTACTGTACGAACGTACCTCGCCGTGGGCTCCATGTCTACACGCTGCCTGCTTGACCAGCTAGCTACTGCTACGTCTACCACTCTACCTGGTCTGTACCACTGCAGACGAGCTAGTTACCTTGCTCTAGTCTAGTGTTCCGACAAGCATCGATTGGTTTTTTTTTGTTTTGTATATTTCTCTTCTCATCATCTTCTTTAAGCGGCTGGCCGGCTTTAATCGGATGGATCAGCTGTCATCATATGCTGCTAGCCGCTGATCTGCCAAAAAGAAAAAGAAAAGGAACGCATCAGGAGAGGTACTTCTTTTTCTTTCGGCAAAGTGCATGCAATGCAGCACCAGGGGCAGGCATGCCAAAGTTTCTTCTAGTCTGCTCTCTCTTTATTTTTCTCTTTTTGTTACTATATGATTATACAAACACAAGAATATATACCCTGATCATCTCGGCCTTTAAGTTCAAAGGGGCATATATGGCGCGCCTTTTCCCTCTTCTCCAGCGTCTGATCGGATTTGAAATTAAAAAAATTTGATTTAATTTGAGAACATTTTCCGGGTTCCAATCTCTATCACTGCCACCTATACAAAATGCACATCAAATATTTAAGGGTTAATTAGATATATGCCACTACTATTTTCGGATTTTGAGATATGCCATTACTATTTTCGGGTTTTAATAAATATCATTACTATTTTGCTCTACTTAGACATATGCCATTACGGGCTATTTAGAGCTATTTCGATGAAATACAGCCCCGTATCTCACATCATATTTGTGAATGAGACCAAAACGCCCCTAGGTTGGCTGCCCCTGTCCTCCATGCTCGCTATCTCGTGCTAGGGTTTTGGATTGGGTGGTCTTTGGGGATGAACTGGATCGAGCAAGCGAGCTAGTCGGGTGCGACCAGAGCTCATAGGCACAACTAGCATGGGGTATTTTGGTCTCATACATAAATATGTTGTGAAATACGAAGTCATATTTTGCCAAAATGGCTTCAAATAGCCCATAATAGCATATGCCTAAGTATATCAAATCAGTAGTGGCATATGTCAAAGCCCGAAAAAAGTAATGGCATATCTCTAAATTGAGTAAACAATAGTGTCATATATCTAATTTTTCCAATATTAAATGGCCTGTGAAAGTTCAGTTGTCAATAGTCTAATTAGAAGCCATAATGAATCAGAAAACTGGGGTTAAGAATTCAGGAAAAACCTGCCTGTCCTACTCATCTGTTCCATTCATAGTCATAATATAAAGAAAGATTATTTTCATGGTACTTCATTCAGACTTCATTTAAGGAAAACACTGGTACCACTCCACACTATGAAAATATGAAGCTCTATCAGACAGAAGGAGAGCACTATGAAGCTATTAAAACTACGGAGTAGTTCCTGTTACTGCTTCCCCTAGGCCACTAGTAGGGTAGAGAAGCAGATGAAGAAACAGGCTGTATTCCACATTTAAGCTAGCTCAACAATTATTGAACCACAGTAATGCTTGCTGGTTTAAGTGGATCCCCTGCAGTAGCATTTTCAGAGTTCAAACTGCACTTGGCAACAGTTAAAGATGGTCAAATGGGAGGACAGGTAGTGTAAGCTGTGGCTGCCTGGTGGATATCACCTTTCACTTTGTGTCATCTCCTTGGGGAGGGATCCTGGAACAAAGCAGAGAAAAGCACAGATGCAGCATTCATGCGTATATGTATTCAGATGCACAAAGAGCGGCCATGGACTAATCCCCTGTTCTTTTGTGGTAAAGAAGCTTTGAGCTTCAACTCCCTATAACTACAATACACTGTTCCCATGCCTTTGTTCTTGTTATTTTCCTTTCTTTTTGGACAGTAAAGTACTATGTAGATATCTCCAGATGAGATAGATTGATGTACAAGGATGGGTTCCTGCTTTCTCAAAAGGAGAGATTGTGAGGGGTGCAATGCAAAAGAGATCCCCTGCATGGACAGGGATGTTGCATTGCTGCTGCCTGCCTCCAGAGCAGCAAGGCAAGAATCCAAGTCTGGCGTGGGGATCTTCAGTTTATTTTTTGCTTGATAAAAGAGGTCAGGCCAGGCCTAAAAAGATGAGTGATATCATGAAAGGGGATACTGTAGATGAAACATACAGGTGAGTAAACAGCATGTACAGAGGTATATGGTTTAAAGAGGAAAAGCAAATATTTCAGAGAATCCATCCGTCCTTGTTTCAGTGTCCCTAGCTAGCTGCAGAGGAAAACAACATGGTAGTGTAGAGGAAAACTGATTCTGGTGTAGTTTTCTTAATTACATCATGGTAGAATAAGATTTTACCACATACTAGTATGTACTAAGTGTGAAAACAGTTAGTGCTTAATTTCTTCTCTACTACTCTTTTTGTGTGAGCAACATGACATTGTGCAGTCTGAACTGAATAAAGATTACCAATGGATTGGCCATAGGTCAAACAGAGGATCCATAGAGTGTTACACAATCTTTGAAAATGTCATTCTCTGACCCCTAAAGGGACAGCAGCTGCATCATCTAACGTTCACATTTGACCGGAGCCATCAAAAGATGCACTAGCTCACTAGTACTGCAATATAAAGTTCCTCGTTGAATGTTGCGACAGATTCGCCTAGCTAGACCTGATGGCTAATACAGATAGGTGCAAGATTGATAATATGTGTTAAGCAACAAGCTAGCTAGATGAAATTTACTGAAATTCTTCTAGAATACAAGGTCTGGACAATAATGCAGAACTGAATCTTCAGTGATTGTTTGGAAACTAAACTTTCTGCAATTCCTTCCACTTGTTTGGTTGCTTAATACCTTTACGGAGAGAGATGCAATCCTGCAAATGCTACAATATAGGAGTAAGTATGCATCTTATTTCAATCTGAGTTTTTATCTGGAGTTGTAGCCTCTGTTACATTTGAATATTTTGATGCATGGATACCAATTTCCATGTCGAAATCTCTTGCAGTCATTTACATGTACCAGAAACTCTATATTCTTGTTTATCAATAGCAATTGACTACCAGTACTGATTTCTTCATACATGATTCTGATCCCATAATGTTATTCGATGGTGCAGCTCAAGGACATGGTGCTGAAGCTGTCGGGGACGCACCGGCAGGGCCCCAAACGCGGCGGCTCGCCGCCGCCGAGGGGCCGGACGACGTCCCTGTACCGCAGCGGGTACTACCGTCCGGGCGTGGTGCAGGACGACATGGCGGTGCCCCCGGCGACGTACCTGGGCCACGGCGGCGCGTCGAGCTCGAGCTCCACGCCGGCGTGGGAGCGGCCCCGAGGGCGGTGAGGCGGTGAGGGAGTGGGTGGCGCAGGTGGAGCCCGGCGTGCAGATCACCTTCGTGTCCCTCCCCGGTGGCGCCGGCAACGACCTGAAGCGCATCCGCTTCAGCCGGGAGATGTACGACAAGTGGCAGGCGCAGCGGTGGTGGGGCGAGAACAACGAGCGGATCATGGAGCTCTACAACGTCCGCCGCTTCAGCCGCCAGGTGCTCCCCACCCCGCCGCGCTCCGACGACGGCGGCGAGGTCAGTTCAGTCACTCCCACAACGCTGCTTGGTTCGGTCCCACGCATGCATCATGTGATACGGCAACGCCGACTGGCGGCGGCCGCTGACAGACCTAGAGAACACGACGACGTCGTCGTCGTCATCCTAGTGCTCCTAGTTGTCACATCGCATGCATTCTCTCTGCACATGACCAGCATCTCCGCATGATGCTTTTGGTTGCATTTGCATCAAAGATCGATTTTTGTTTTTGTTTTGAGATCACATATGCAGTGATTAAAGCAGCGGAATTTGTTCGTGTCTCTCGTATGGAGCAGCAGAGGGAATCGTTTTATTCTCAAGTGGGCTCGACGAGGGGGAGCCCGGCCGCCACGCCGTCGCTGGCGCCCCTCACGCCGGACAGCATCACCTGGGGCGCCTTCGCCCGCGCGCCGCCCTTCGCCGCAGGCGGTGGTGGCGCTGCCGTGCGGCAGCACAGCTTCCGCGGGCCGCTGTCGCCGCCGCCGCCGTCGTCGTCCAACCCGTCGGAGCGCGCCTGGCAGCAGCAGCAGCGCCAGAACGGCGCCGCCGGCAAGAGCCCCGCGGACTCCGACGCCGTGGAGGCGGCGAGGACGACCACCTCGTCCTGCAGGGACGACGTCTCCATCAGCAACGCCAGCGAGCTGGAGGTCACCGAGTGGGTCATCCAGGACGAGCCCGGCGTGTACATCACCGTTAGGGAGCTGCCCGATGGCGCCAGGGAGCTCCGCCGCGTCCGCTTCAGGTCACGTCGCAGCCATCTTCCTGTGAAACTAGTACACGATATCCTGCTGCACTGCAGCTACTGATAATGTTTTGTGTTCTTGATTCTCTTCCTGTGAAACTAGTACACGATATCCTGCTGCACTGCAGCTACTGATAATGTTTTGTGTTCTTTATTCTTTTTCTGCAGCCGGGAGAAGTTTGCAGAGCTGAATGCGAAGCTGTGGTGGGAGGAGAACAAGGAGAGGATACATGCACAGTACCTCTAGGCTTTGATTTGCATTGATAAACCTGAAACTTCACTTCAAGCTGGTGCAGGTGGTTGTGCAAGGGGAAAAAATTGATATCTGATATTTATTTTACATGTATATAGAGTTAATTTGTGTTTGGGGTTGGAGCTGCGAAAGATAGGTGTGTGAGGGAGATCAGGAAAAGAAATGTTTAGGGCAGTGCTTGCCCAGGTAATTTGTGACTGCAGGTGTGTCATGTTCATGTTAAGAACTTGAGATCCACATGTCACATCCTTGAGTATGTTTTATCCTCATTTTCCAAGCATGCAAAACATCTTATTTCGGAGGAGGAAAGGGAGTAATACTCTATTTATTTATTTATTTATCCAGTAGTAATAATCATACAACTAACATAGCAATCTTCTAGCATTGCAATGTGGCATGTTGGTTCAACAATTACCTATGCACATAGATCAGTAATCTATAAACTAACAAGACTGACAAGTTCTGTGCATCCAAGAAATGTGCTAGATACAGATATACAGAATAATAAATCCATCAGAATCATAAGCACAGACCACCTGTACAACTGCTAACCAAATGAACTACGGAAGAGCACATAAACACTGCGAGCTGATCAAACCTCTATCTGCAAACTGATAAGAAATTGATATATTAACGGCATCTGCAGAATACAATGGGGAACCCTTAATTTCATGCAAGCTCTGTGACCTTGTCTTTTGGAATTCTAAGCATAAATGTTGATAAATGTGAAGAGGAGTGATCTAGACATGATCTAATTCTGTGTCAAAACTTGATACTGAGAAGACGAGATGATTTTTTAGAAGCTGTTAAAATAGCAATCATGGTCTGCAAATCATTCATTCTTTCTGTCTCCTCAGATCAAAATTCAATGTAAGATTTGGCATCATCTTAGATCACTTCTCTTCATATTTGTTAAAGCTTGCAAAAATACCAATTAATACCAAGGAACTGCATGACTTCACATGTTGAACGTGCACACAGTAGTTTACCTGATGAAGGTGTATCAGTGTACCGCACACAGTGATGATGAACTCGGCATCGCTCCATAACAGATCTCATCGAACAGCAGAAGCATAGGGAGACAGTAAGTAATCCCTTATGCGGGATGCCCCATCCCTTGCCAACATGCCCTCAAGGTCTCCCAGGATTCTTGCTAACCAAATCTCCAGGCTTCGCTGGATTTCCTTGAAATTGTTCCTAACCGAACTTAGTGCTCTTCTTGTGCTCATTTTGGCTTCTGCTGTTAGCTCATCACCAAAGCTGCTTTTTGCGGTCTCTGCTTGCAGTGTGCTGAGCTTCTGCCTTGTTTCAGTTGCTCGATGCTGAAGGTGGAATGCTTCCAGCAAGTACTCTGTTTGCCGTTGTGTTCGGAACTCTGAGCTGAGTGTTGAATCACATGGGTCACTTGTTTGCTGCCCAAATTCATATAGATTAGTGTTTTTCCTGCTGCTTTGGTATAAGGATGCGAGCAGTACCAATAGTAGCAATTCTAAGTGGAAACAGCAATAGATTTAAGGATGCAAGCAGTACTAATAGTAACAATCCTTAGTGGAAACAACAATAGATTTAAGAAATCTGAGCATGCCTGCATTAGGGATCACCAAACAGAGCCAGGTAAAGATGGCACTTCCATGAAGCATGGTTTTGACTAATAGAGGAAACTGTTGCTCGTATTGCTATGAACCAAAAATGAACTAGTGTAACAGCCGGAAAACGTTGCTCTCTTTGGACCACTGTAACCCCCAGATGATTCCAAGCATGCCTTATGTTCACATCAATGCAACAATAGTCAGGTGTTACACGAATGTTTGCATCATATGTTGGATGATGCATTATGTACAAGGTATGCAGTACTATGAGCGTAGCCAGGTTACATACTAGAGTGCCAAAGCTAAGTAAGTAGATGGCATGTCAGATGAGAAGACCTACCATTCGTTTGCAAAGATCATCAATCTTGTCAGCAAGAGCTTGGTATCTTTTCACTTGCTTTCTCATCACCAACAGGATCTTGCATAAATCTCCATTTCCAACCTTTTCCAGATTAATTAATTCCTGCTCAAGCAGCCGAAGCTTTGCAGGAACTCCTGATGATTCCACATCCACCTTCCAAGGTGATTCTCTCCTGTTAAAGAAAGATAGTTTAGAGAAGGTAACTGATGAGTAGAATTTACGCATTGCAAGATCACAAAACCATGTGCTTCAGTTACATAGTTACCGGGGTACAGCATGCTTCGTGTTGTACATTGACTCAACTGATTCGTACTTCAAGTCCTACAAGATGCAAGTTAAAAAAATGAGCCATACCATACAAATGGACAAAAAAGTTTCAATCTAACAATGCTCTAACTGAGCACCGATCAATCATTCTTGAGTACTAATTGGACCACAGCTTTCTCCATACCTTGGATCTGTGTTAGCAATGTTTATTTTGTGTACCATCAATGACATGAACATGAGTACACACAGTTAAAAAAACATGTTCCTTTTGTTTTATCCATCGCTTTTTATAGATATGTGGGGTGCAGTCTACACTACCAACATCATTGCCTTATGTAGAGTATAGGAAAACACAGGATAAAATATCATTTGGTGCATGTTGACAGGTACAGATTGACAATGACGATCATCTGGATTAACCCCACAGCTTTGAATTATAACGAAATCATCAGAATATTTTAATCTTCCAAACTCATGAGAAACACGCAAGCAAGAATTACTTTGAAGATAAAGTATTGCTGAGGTGATAAACTTCACACTGAGGTTAGTTGTTTGTGTACTTCAGTTAATTTCATAACTGAATGCAAGTACGTGGCCAGCTTCAAATGTTCAAACAGATCAATTTATAATGCTTCAATTCAAATTGTTATGTATTTAACTCGAAACGATTTTTCTTTCAACTCTTTGTGCACTTTGGTGCAATAATGCATAAATGTTAATGATAAGCTATCACCTCTGAGCATCATGTCAAGCAACAACTGACACAACGAATCAAAGGAAAGAGAAAATATTCATATTCGCACATACCCAATCAATATATAATGAAACAATCGGTTTGAAGAAGAGACTAATAGGCACAACAGTTACAGTTGCTGGATATGGGCATGGAATTATTTGACCCGGCCATTTATGTTAGCAGCTCAGATACATATTTAGTCATAAAAGGCACAAGCCCTTCGGTAGTGGCTTATGCATAGTCAGACTTAACCATGCACCGAACCTTTTGCATAAAAAGGAGGCTTATGGCTGAAATAGTATTATATATATATATATATATATATATATATATATATATATATATATATATATATATATATAATACTATTGGCAGAGCTAAGAGAACTAATGGGTTTCTTCTTACACACTAAGGCCAGCCCATGATGATTTTGGTACAGCACTCACTCATCTTCCAGGGTACTGTTGGCATGAGTAACAACAGGAGGCCTGCGGTCATAGGTCTTGAAATGGGCCAGATGAGATTCAGCTAGCTTTGTTGCATACAGGGTTACCCCACAAATAAAGTATCGGAATTCTAATTGATCCAAGAGGATATCAAAGTGGTTATTTGTCTGTTCTGTTCTGCAACAGGCATGGCATTGCGCATGGAGGTTCAGGGAATCACTCCTGGAAAAATGTGTATGCAGATCTACCACAGGATGGTGCATCTAGCTAGCATCAACCAAACAAAATTCATGGGGGTATGGATAAGTGGAGACGACATGGAGTATGGGCAAAATCTGTAATAAATTGAATTGCTTTTAATAATACTAAGACACAACCTCAGAATTTATGTTGTGATCTAGTTTGTGATCCAGTGGTACCTTTTGCCATCAATAAGCTGATAGGTACATGCTTCCGTACTTTTTCTGGCAAAAACTTCCATACACCAATTAGTACTACTAGAAATTTAGTAGAAGTACTCTCTAGAACGATCTATGACGTCTAAAAATACCACTGATTTTTCCCAACTGAGAATCCATTGACAGACATTAAACAAAAAGGCGTTTCTTCAGAGTTTAAATTAACAGCACTTCCATGGAGTAAGAAAGCTTTAATTAAGCAAAGTAGCAACACAACGGATAACAGGTCAAAATGGGGAAAAGGGAACTTTCTGTCTTCTCACCTGCCACCCTTTTGATCGCTCCATCCAAGGCGGCATTCCCGACGCCGCGGAAACCGCCGCCGCCGTTGCAGCCGTGTAGAAGTCGTCGCCAAAACCCTCCTGCTGCTGCCGCTGCTGGGCGTATAGGGCCGCGGCTGCAGCCAGAGCCTCCGCGTCGGTGTCACCACTGTAAGTCTCGGTCGGATCCAACGGCGCCGCCACCGGCTGCCTCTGTTCCGCCTCCAGCGCGTCGGCGGCTTCCTCCTCGTCGCCGCGGAGGTCGGCGTCGCCGGAGCGCGTGGTCGCTAGGACTGCGGAGAGTAGCTCGTCGCGCTCGGCGGCCTCGCGCTCGAGCCGCCCGACGCGGGCTCGCAGCGCGGCGGCCTCCGCCTCCGCCTCCCCGAGCCGCGCGCGGAGGGAGTTGGCCTCGTCGCCCGCCGCTGCCGCGCGGGCGAGGAGGCGGCGCTCGGCCTCCATCCACGTGGCGCGGTGTCCTGCGAAGATCTCCGCGGCGCGGGCGTTGGCCCGGGCGTCCTCGCGGCGGTGCGCGCGCAGCTGGCGGAGCTGGTCCTCGGCGGCCAGGAGGCGCGCAGCCAGCAAGCGCCCCCGCGACTGGAGCGAGGCGACGTGGCGCGCGGAGCCGGGCCCGCCGCCGCCGGGGAGGGAGGCGAGGAAGAGCGCGAAGCTGAGGCCGAGGTAGGTGGCCAGGGCACCGCCGCCGGCAGCGGGCTCCTGCGTCGGTGGCGGGGGCTCGGACGCCGGCGCGGCGGCCTCGTCGGCCGCCATGTAGGGGAAGCTAGAGAGAGAGAGAGAGAGAGAGAGAGAGTGGCTGTGTGTGTGTGGGTGTGTGTATATAGTCTGGGGCCATGTGCAAGGGTTGGAAGGGAAGAAGAGGGTTATTGACGAAAATGCCCCTGTGCGCCCACTGTGTGATGCACGGGAAGTCGTGATGATAAGGATAGTTTGGTTTCTGGTGGTCGGAGAGGATGCCCCGCCGTCCCATGTAAATTTGTGGGGTGGAAATTAAGGGCTGGTGACATGAAACCTGATGCTACTGAAAATTTTCATGTCCCGGCCGCACCGTTGGATCCGGACTATCCTTTGCGCCTTTTTTGACATTAAACTCCATCCCTCTCCGCCTCTTATCTTTTGCCGTGCTTTATTTCTTGCCGCCTCTGTAACTTTCCTTGACGTCACTTTTTGCCGCCTCTATAGCCTCCTTTGTTTGTTATATCGGTGCTGCTCAATGTCGTTCCACTAATTCCTCATCGTCCGACTACCTTCTTCTCTCCTCTAGGGCGAATCATTACCAATCAAGATCTTCCTCCATATGTGATTGTCACCTTCGATCTCGTGGCCTCTAGCGGCAATGTTGCAGAGTTCTCGTATTCAACTGTGGACAAACCTTGAACATAACTTGTTGCCATCAAAAAAGAAACAACCACAATCTCTACCGGAGTGAAAGACGATAGCCTCATGGGAGCACGAATCATGACATATCCAAATGTCACGAAAGAAAAACTAATAGATACCGAATATTCAGGCGGAACAATTTTGAGTGGAACCAGAATACTTGCAAAGAAAAAAGAAAGAAAATTGAATGGATGGAACATAACAACAATTCAAACAAAGGTAGCTTCTTGACATGACGTCCAGGTTGAACTAATTTTGTTACGAGAGCGCCCATGATTAACTAAGGTAGATGAATGCTTGAGCGTTGTGTAGTTTCTCCGAAGGTGTGACACTGAAAACAAGTGGCGCAAATTGCTACAAGCTAGTTTCATAAAGCTGACATTGTACCACGTAGAGCGTACGAGGCGACAGAGTTGTCAATTATGTTGGTAGATTTCAACCTTGGAGTCGATGAATTTTGCCCGTATGAACCGTAGTTGATTTCGCTCGTACTCGTACATACGGCAACTTACTGACTGGAGTAACAGTGCGTGCTGTGTATGTCGTGGGTGAGTGGACTTGGGACTTTGGATGGCGGCAAAAAGCCACATTTGGCCTCCCTTCGGTGTGTCAATGCCAGATTTAGCCCCGTTTCTGCCACGCCGGAGATGTGGGAGGTGGCCTGCCGCTGGCTGGGGGTGCGGGAAGGGACTTATTTTTGGATTTGAATCTCGCAGGGAGCTAAATTTAGCATTTACCGTCACTAAATGTGGCTTTTTTTCTTTGGATGGCAGCGAGCCCTGCAGGGAAAAGGTTCTCTGAAGCCTGAACCACTTTTCTCCTAGCTTGTCGCCCCCAACCCCAAATCGAAAAGCAGCTGCGCCACCTGTGCCCGTGCGTGCGACAATGACTTATGCGGCCATGAGCATGCGCCCTGTGAAAATGTTGCGAAAAGTTGCCATGTGTGGCTGGCACTCGGAAGAGGTTTTTCTAGGCAGAGCAGCTACTAGCGTCCACCATGTACGTTACTCCACGTTTATCCAAAGAAATATTGTATTAGCATCCGGAGTTAAGAAAACAAATAAATGTTAATACTGCAAAGTCCTAGGTAGGACCAGCACGTAACAAACCAAACAAGCTAGCAAGTTACTCGTAGCCTCATCATACTGTCTATCAGATGAGTGGGCGAAGCGAAAACAACCAACGCAACGGCTCTTGATGGCACCTTGTCCTTTGCAAATTACTCCCTCGCTACGCTGCTGTAGCAGGCTCCTGTGCTGTACTGCTGCACCCCAACCGTCCCCAATGTCCACGCAACTTGCCATCCCCACCATCTCATCATAGTATGATTCCTCTCGTCCCAGGGGTCTTTGAGGATTTCTTTGCCAAAACCCAAAGGATTTGACACTCGCTCTGCTAAAACTGCTAATTTATCTCTCCTCTCATTGACACCCCTACGGAATGACATTTAGACCATACAGTATTAGCTTTCATCTGTTTCCCACTGATTTTTGCCCTCGGTCAGTATAGTCCAGTACTTTCCATTTTACTGAAACAAAACAACAAGAGTCGGCGGTACCCACAGCCAGACTATGATTGAACCCTAGCCTAGAGAATTACAGATATCTTAACCTCAACAGGTATGCTAGTTTTCCACATACCTGGGGGCCGGGGTCATACCTGATGGTAGAGACCCTGTCAAACTTCATCTCAAGCTGCTTCCATGGCCACCAAATCTTGCACTCGTGCTGGGAGCACTATCTGCAGATAAGAAGAATGTCTAAAAATACAAACTAGGCAGGGAAGTTCTCAATGTCAGAGAAGTCGCCCACTTAAGCCTGGTGTTCATCCTTGACAAGTACAAAATCACATAAAAGGTGTCCAAGATTGCACTAAAGACAAACTGATTCACATAATTAGCAGCTGTGAAGAAGAAACCAAAAGAGATACACCCAATTCACATGCTATGCAGTAGCAGATATGTCTAATTTATTATAGCTATAGGTTTTAAGCTTCGTTGATCATCTACATAATGCTACATAGATGGTCCACAGGTCCAAAAAACGTGCACCACCACTACATCTCTTTATCATGCATACTGCTTCTACATCAAGTTTACCAATACTTGCTATTCAGTCAAAATTAACTTATGATCCAAAATTTCTCTCAGTCAAAATTAACTTACGATCCAAAAGTTCACTCAAAAGTCCCTATGCATTTTGTGAGCTAGAAGCACAGAAAGACGCATGAAGTTTACACAAGGAACTCCATGATGAACAATACAAAGTCCACAAGGATCACTGACCAAGCTACAACCATGAAAACAATCACAGCATTAGCGATGGGAAAACGCTGTAAGCAACTAGTTTAATACACTTACATTTGACTCTAAGATGATTCAATACCAACGGTGGTCAGAGGTCGGGATCAACACCAGATGCAACTGGAGGTGATGGATCAGCTGGGTTTGCAGTCAGAGGACACACAACAAGTGTAGAAGATCTTCGGGCAGGTTGCAAACAGCAAAACAGGTGGTTCATCAGCAAGGTGAGGAAGGGGTAGATGATCAGGCAGACAGGGGTGGTGGTGACTGGTGAGTAGAGTAAAAAGGGGGAAGGAGGAAATTGGGTGAGTACAGACAACAGTCACAAAAGTTCATCTGGGATGCAGGACAAGTTTAAACAATGAAGATCAGATAATATTACTCTAGAATCTTTTAGTGGGGTAACAGAACAGATGGTAATTGAAAATCAAAATTTTGTTTTAGAAGTATAAAGGTTACATATTTACATTGTTTGCATGATCCATAAGACTCTGGTGAACATATGTATAACAGAGAAGACCAACAAAAAGTGCTAAACAGAACAGGGATGAAATTCTCCTTCAAAAGGTTTCAGAGGTCAGGCAAATTTTAAAAAAAATGCAACAACTTAGCATTGGAAGAATGATCTACTGGGCATATATAACTATATAAGAAACACCTGCAGGAAGACCCTGCATGGTATTTCCGTTAAATGGGAATCAACTATTCAACGATAAAATAGTACATCTTCCTTGACATGTAAATGCATGAACATATTATGCTAAATCAGAAGAGCTCTATAACAGTGAACCTTAAGTATACAGCAAGCAATATTAATTATGATCTGAATTACAACGACAAAAGGAACCTTCAGAAGGTAATGAAGTTGAACAATAAGTGGGATTTCAAAACCATGGCACTTAACATGATGATTATTGCATGCTAAGACTGAGGAGTCAAAGATAAGTAAAAGGAGTCTTCATGAGTATCAACCATAATAAGATAGATCCTATAGTTGATTTAGGCATTAGGATCCACCATCACCCCTAACAAATTCCTATTTGGTATAGTTGTAAACTCAAACTATTCAATGTGATGTACGTCTTACAGACAGGTCCTAACTTAAAAAATAAGAATTGATGTTGTTCAGATCTTTAGGGAATCAGGTATTGGATAATTGACTTCAATATTTATGCATTTTGCATGTTCCACACAATTGACTAACCATAACTGGGTGTTTAAAGCTCAGATAATCATATATTTCTGGTGTTTAAAGCTAAGATAATCATATATTCCTGAGAAACAGATGATAACTGTATAGCACATTGGAACTTTGAGCATTAATCAATGTCTAAGGAAACAAGGGTCATGTAACTTAAATATGCAGCAGGCAGTTTATTGAACCAACCTCACAACTAGCATGCTTGCGATTTCCATTGCACACAAATCCTTTTAAGTTAGAACGCCTGTGTGATAATACCATGCTTTGTCTATATTCACCAAGCTTGGCTTGGGTGTCCTGGTACCATTTGCTGATTGCAAAACCTTTACTTCCTAAATACAATGAATTTCAGTTCTCCAAATATGTTCCTACATTTCATTAAATGTTAAGATTCACCCAACTTGTGTCTGAAAGTCAGATCTATTTTTACCAAGCTAACCTATCAACTATCAAGGAATGGAAGTTGACTAACTTCCCTGATTTGCTGCTGAGTTCCTCAATGCCCATGCTCACTGACCCATGGGCACTCTTAGGATACCAGAAGGGAGAACAGGTAAACTGCTAACCAAAGAAATTCAGTACGAAGCACCACCCAAAGTTAAGGGAATAGATAATCATACGAACAAAGTTACTCTAGAAAGTTACATCATGTTAAACTTGATCTTGAAAAGTGCTCATGTGCTGTTCAAATGATATATTTTCAGGGAGCTAAATGTCAAAAATGAGTCATGTTAAACTTGATCTTGAAAAGATGTCTTTTGAATCAGTTAATTATCATTGGTGGTTGTCGAAGATGACAATAATGGCTGAAATCCAGATGCACCATAAAAATTGCTTGGATATCATCGTGCAAGATTAAACTAGGTACTCATGATCATTTGATGTACAGATAATCAGACGTTACAACATTCCCGTAAAATTGAAATGATTTAGAACCTACCGCTGTCAAAAATGGAATTCTTGTACTACGTCGAGGAAAGCTAAAGAGCTTCTCTGAGTTGAAAGGTCTTCAAAATATCTCTAGCTTTATCGTATTCGTTCAGTGCTACCAATATGTTCTTCAAACGACGAGCCAGCCCACGTGTCTCTTCCTCACTAATGCCTGACACGCGTCTTCTCTCCAACTTCTTTGCTAGTTCTAACACAAGATCTGTGAAAGGCTGCAGCTTCTGACTTGGTGAAGACCAAACTCCTGAAAGTGACGCAGCTATCCGTTCGGCCCTAGTGATTGCATCATGGACATCCAAAATGATACTCTTCATATGAGGAAGAATCTTCCCCCTCAATAGTTCTTCTAGAGCGAGCTTCTCCAGAACAGATTCTGCTAGGGTGTCTTTCCACAGACATACATTTTTAAGCAGGCGTGTAGCAACTCCAAACCTATATGCAGCATACTGCGCAGCACCTGGTACTGCTCTTGTCACCATTGATCCCCAAGCTGGTATTGAAAGATCAGCAATGGCCTCAGTCAGACGACTATACACGGTAGCCAGTAGTTGATGCAAAGCCTTGCTTGACTTCGGTACAAGGTCAAGCACCATATTAATTGCATCCACAGCGTTTTTTGTTCTTTGAGTGCTCAAAATGTCCCAGCAGTGCATAATACGGTGGTGCAAAATAGGAAGGGCCACCTTTTCCACTAGAACTGGAACGAGGTTCAAATCTGCATCATTACAGTCTGCACTATCCTCATTTTGCACACCATAATCCAAAAGAATCTTAGGCCACTCCATGTCAAAGAAATTAGTTGTTTTATGGAGAGGATCCCACTTCAGAAGCTCCAGTCTCACATAAGGGGTGAACACAGATGGTGCGCTCAGTGCTACATGAGCATCTCGGTAGGCCGAAGGATACTGAGTTTTCCAACCTTCAAACTTGTCCTTGACAATTGTAAGGCTTGAGTATTCCTCTGCAGCATCACTGAATACAACACCAGCAGTCTTGAGCAACTCATCACGGCTGGACAGATAAGCACTGCTGTCAGTGTCACTCTCATCAGTGCTTAGCTCACCTTCAATCTGCTCACCGTTAACACTCTTTGCGGCAGATGACAATCTTTTGGATTCTGATCGAGCTTTTCTTCGCTTCCTGTTATCTTCCCTGCGCTTAAGATCCATCCGCTTCTGGAGATTTATATCTCTCCCAAACTCATCCAGCTCTAGTGGTAGGTTTGAACTTTCCCTAGCAGCAGTTGCTGCTGCTTGTGCAGCATTTGATGCAGCAGACAGGTTAGCTGAGCTCGATCCTTTGCTAAGAACAGATATTGCTGCACTCACTGCAGCTTCGATCACACTTGACTCATCAGCTAGGTCGGCTGCTCGTCTCTCTGAAACAGCCAACGCTCGATTTTCATGCAATTTCTGCATGTGCTCCTCCAACTCCTCTATGAAGAATGCCTTATCATTCAAGAAATCACACATGACAGAAATATAATTTCGGAGCTCCTGCATGTAGACAAACTTCTTTTCTGCATCCTGCAAACTGCTCTCCAGGCTAGATATCTCTGAAAGAGCTTCATTAAGATGCGTGTCTGTCTTCACTAAAGTACTTACTGTTGTCTTGTGGGTCTCCTTAAGCTTTCTGATGTTCTCCTGCAGGGCTTTGCTTGCTACGTCAGCTTGTTGAGAGATGGACAAGAACTCTGCACTACCTGATGCAAAAGCAGATGCCCCAGGCACAACCCTGCTGAAGGAGGGTTGATAATGAGGACCTCCCGAGTATCCAGATGGCTGCGGCTGAACCTGCATCGGAGCTGGTGCACCATTCGCTGCTCTCTGAGCAGAAGCATCATCCATCTTCCTACCAAGCGCCTTCCTGAACTGCTCCTCCTCCCATTTCCTCTCTTCCTCCTCCTCGTCATCGTCCCTATCATCCTCAGCCTCCCTAGACCCATCGTTGATAACTCCCAAACTGGCAGCAGGACCCCTATTATTGATCCCGTGAAACACGCCTTTTGAGCTCTTCTGGCCATCCCTCGACTTCTCAGTATACATTGCAATCCTACCCTGCATCTCATTGTCCTCTTCATCACTGGACCCACCAACAGCATCCCTGCTGCTAAGCACACCGCCACCATCAAGGGAGATGAAATCCGGCGCTGCATGCCTCGGCTGTTGCAGTTGCTGCCGCTTCGCCCGGATGGCTTCAATCGTCGCCCTGTCAGGTATCAGTGGCCCTTTCTCCTCTTTGTCTCCTTCCTCCTCCTCCTCCTCCTCAGACTCATCACCTTCGTCCTCGTTCTGCAATGGTTTCTGTGGTCCAATGCTCGCCTGTGCCATAGGTTTCACCAGACCTTTAAGAACAATCACTGGCTCTGCGGCGACTGAAGTGGTGGTGGTACCAGAAGCGGAAGTGGCCGTAGCTCCAGCCAACCGCTGTTGCCGGGACTCGGCCGCCGGAGTAGGCGGTGGTGCGCGCATAAGGCTCCCAGGGAGAGGGCGCGCGTTCTTCTGGAGCTCCCGGAGGCGCTCGGGGGTATACTCGCCAGCATGCGACTGGAAGTTGGACGGCTTGGGCTCGGGCACCGCTGCCGCGACGGCAGGTGAGCTCTTCAGCCGGTCCTTAGCGGGCGTGAGACGGTGGAGGGCCGCCGCAGCTGGCGAGGCCGTGCGGGCCGGCCGGACTGAAGCAGCCGGGCGGCGGCGCTGCGCGAACGGGCCCTCCTCGGCGTCATCTTCGTCCTCCTCGTCAGCGAAGCTGAGGCGGCTCGCGCTCTGCCGTCTCGGCGACCTGGGCTTAGGCACGGCCGAGCTCTGGGTCTTGCTAGCCGCGGGCCTGCTGGGTAGACTAGCATCGTCGGCGTTGGCTCCGTCGGCGTCTTCGGCGCGGCGGCGGAAGTTTTTGCGGTGGCTGCTCATCCCGGCCGCTCGGCTTGCCGGAGCAGCGACACGAGGCAAAATCTGGCAAAAATTCAAGCAACCAGGTTAGGTGGTGTGGATATAGAAACCATCGCTTTGACGTGCTAGACAGAGGACACAGGGATCTCACCGGCGGTGGGCAAGCGGGAGCGGCTAGGGTTCCGGCGAGGTGAGGAGATCCGCGTGAGAGAGAGAGAGAGAGAAGGGCGAGGCGGCGAGTGAAAGAAACGAAAGTCCAATCCAGTTGTTGGGTTCGGACCCGGTAAGCAACCGCCTACGAGTTGGGCCTGTCAGAACCAGCCCACATGAGGCCCATTTAAGCCCAGGCCCGTTCAACTCGTCGCCTTCGCTCCACTTCCCCATCCCCGTGCGGCGCAAACAAAAACCCTAGCTAATTCCCCCACCACGAACGGAGACCATGGCGACGGCGAGGCTCCGATCCGTGTCGGCGTCCTCCCTCCGCGGGATTCTCCTCCGTCACTGCTCCGTGGGACCCTCCGCCGCTCCCCCGCACGCCGTCTCCCGCGTCCCAGGTTCCTCCCTACCTTCCGATCGTTCCCCGCGTAGGCGTCTCGTATGTTAAGTTTGACCCGTATGGTGTGGTGCTGTCTAACTTTTAGCAGAGAAAATTTGATGAGAGAAATGATACGGTTCTGTTGTGTAGTAGTAATCTGAAGTATAGCTATGACCTACGAACAGTCAATCGCCGTTCATTTTTGGGAGAAGTGCGCCTTGCCCACATTAATATTGTTTTTATGTTTCAGCAGGATCGTGCTCCTAAGAAAATTTGTTATCTATCTATTATTCTATACAAATTGTGCCCATCAGCACCACCACCTCTTGTTCACATCATGTGATTGCATTTTGACAAAAAAAAACAGATGCTAAGAAGTGCACTCTGTTGAAGTGCATGTCGTAATATGTGCTGAATGTGTCCCATATTCTGACGTATGGCTAAATGTGCAATTTCCCCTTATGTGTAGCATTAAAATGTGTAGGTAAAAAAACGCATAGCTTTGACTGATTTAGTATCTCGACAATCATGGTTCTGTCTAGCCCCGAGCAGGGAAATTTGATGAGACAGATGATATGATTCTGTTGTGTGGTAGTTGATTTCCTAGTTTGATTAGATACTGGGAGCAGTGTACCAACGAGTGCTGAACTGCTGATGTTATCTGACTGATTGGCGGCTTATGAACCCCCTTGTTGTGTATAAACTGAGAATTGTTGACGTAGATGGTTAAACCGTTGAGAAGAGCATGAATCTGAATGGTTAAGAACAGTCCCTCGCCATTTATTTTATGTAGAGTTGTGCTTTGCCCACATTTTGTTATGTTTCAGCAGAGTCGAGCTTCTACTTCTAATTTCATCTATGTGCTTCTAATAGTATTCTTGTTCACATCATATGGTTGTATTTTGGCAAAAACAGATGGTAAATATCTACTATTTTGAAGTGCATGTTGGAATATTGTGTGAATATGTCCTGAAATTCCAACAGGTGGCTAATGTGCAATTTCCCCTTATGTATTGCCTTAAAATGTGTAGCATCCTGATTTGAAGATAAAAAACATGTGTCTATGACTGTCTTATTGTCTCAACGTGCATGTGGTGGATAACTGAAGTGAATATTTTTTTTATGTGTTTGTTGCACACCCACTGAAACCATACAGAAATAACTCATTGCCCTTTGCTTTGCCAGATTTTCAGAGTCCTGGATGTGTAACATGGAGGCATTTCTCAACATTTAAGCCTAATCCTCTTGCAAAAGGTGACAACTTTGGCTCGATTGCTTCTTTGTACGGCCAGGCAAGATGGGCTTCTCATGCCACTGCTGTGAAAGAAACTGATGCCAGTGGCGGCAAGATAAGCATCGGGCCCAAACCCAAGCAGATCAAGGATGACGACAATGATGATGGACTAGTTTATCAGGGACCGATATCATCAACCATAAAGAAAGTGAAGCTTCTCTCCCTGTCCACCTGTTGCCTCTCTGTGTCACTGGGCCCTGTGATAACGTTCATGACTTCACCTGAGATGAATGTAATCCTCAAGGGAGGAGTTGCATCCACCGTGATTTTCCTCAGTGCCACTACAACTGCAGCCTTGCACTGGTTTGTGAGCCCATACGTTCACAAACTGAGGTGGCGCCAAGGTTCAGATAGCTTTGAGGCAGAGATACTGTCATGGCTGGCTACACCCTTGAAAAGGACAATCAAGTTTGCTGACATCAGGCCTCCGGAGACTAACCGACCTTTTGTCACATTTAGGGCTGAGGGGAACTTCTATTTCGTCGATGCCGAGCACTTCCCAAACAAGGCTTTGTTGGCGAGGCTCACCCCTAAGCATCCTCATGAGTCTGCGTTCAAGAACTTATGATCGAAGTCACTTTGATGACTGCACTGGCACTTGTGAACCTACGTGGGGCATTTAATTTGCTTATGCGAAACCTCCTAGAGCTAATACTTGTGAGAAGGCGTGGTATATGTTTTAAATGTTGTTTTCATTCCACATGGAGCTTTGCGAATTGTTGGTGTAAAATGGTTTTAGGGACAAGACACCGTGAGATGTGGTGTTGTCGGACCATTTGAATAAGTAATCCCTCTCTGTGTGATTGGCAGCTTAAAGCATGATGGCATTATGCTCAAGTGATGGATAGTATCTCGTGTTTGCCTGAACAATATAATCGTATACAGTTGCAGCTGAAGTGCCTTGTAAAACATTGAACATTTGGTCCCAGTTGCATTTATTTATTTAACCATGTTTCATTTAGGGGAGGCAGGGTTTTTAACTACGTGTAGCTCTATCAGGCTGTCAGGTCAGGTGTGACAGTAGAAGGCCTCAAAGGCCACCTAGTGCTTTCACGCCATAACAAGTGCGTGTGTTTCTCTCTCTATAAAAAAAAGGCGCCGGCCGGAGCGCACCTGACCAGGTCCTGAGCGGCGGCGCATTGATCAGGCGGCGCGGAGCACTGGAGCAGCTGCGCTCAAGACTCAGGTACTTCATTTCAATCTTTTCCTGTCCTTTGTTAATGTGTTAGGATTAATTAAGAGGCCCGTTTCTTCCAACGCAATTGGTCTACTCTAAAACAGGAAATTATTCAATGTGTGTCATTTCTTTGAGGACGGCATTTTGCAGGAGGGGGTTAACGATGCTACAATCGTGATGATACCAAAGAAAAGCGTCCCTGAAGATGTGAAAGATTTTCGACCAATTAGTTTGTGCACTGTCATCTATAAAATTGTATCCAAGTGCCTAGTCGATAGATTTTAACCTTTGCTGGATGAACTAATCTCACCTGCACAAAGTGCTTTCGTGCTAGGATGGATGATAACCGACAATGCACTCATTGCTTTCGAATGTTTTCATGTCATCTAATGCTGTGATAGGGAGAGTAAGAATTTATGTGCTCTCAAATTGGACCTGTCCAAAGCATATGATCGTGTTGATTGGGGCTTTCTAGAGCGTGTCATGGAGAAGATGGGTTTTCAACGCCAATGGATCAAATGGAATATGGCTTGTGTCACCACTGTTCGATACAGGGTTCGTTTTAATGGGGTTCTTTCGGCCCTGTTTCGCCCGTCACGTGGATTACGCCAAGGTGACCCATTATCCACGTACTTATTCTTATTTGTGGCTGATGGTCTTGCTTGCATTTTTCAGAACTTTTCTTCCATGAACCATATTACACCAATAAAGGTCTGCAGAAGAGCACCGGGAATTTCTCACCTCTTGTTTGCTGATGACAGCCTGCTGTTTCTGAAAGCAAATCTTGCTCAAGCTCAGGCAGTCAAACAAGCTCTCAACATGTTTGAGCAGAGTACAGGTCAGTTGATCAATCCAAACAAATGTTCAATTCTATTCAGCCTGTTCTGTGCAGCTGGGCCTCACCAGGAAGTCATGACAGCTCTCCAGATCACTAGTTCGATTTTTGAAGAAAAATACTTGGGTCTTCCTACTCCTTCTGGACGTATGAAAACTGAACAATTCCAGCCTTTATCAGAACGTTTTGCTAAACGTCAAACGGCCTGGTCTGAAAAACACTTATCTGCTGGGGGCAAAGAAGTGCTCATTAAAAGTGTTGCTCAGGCTATACCAGCTTATCAGATGGGCATATTTAAGATGTCAACTCGTTTCTGTGAGGATAACTCCTGGATGATTCGGAATTTTTGGTGAGGCGAGGAGACGGGTCATCGAAAAGTCCATTGGATGGCTTGGGACAAGCTTACCTGCCCCAAATCTCTTGGTGGTTTAGACTTTCGGAACATGCAAGCTTTTAATCAAGCGTTACTTGCACGATAGGCGTGGAGACTAATCCAATTCCGGATAGCTTATGTGCACAGCGCCTCAAGGCAAAATATTTTCCCAATGGTGACATTACTGACACAGCTTTTTCGTCAAATTCTTCTCCTGCTTGGAAGGGCACTGAACACGGATTAGAACTACTGAAACGTGGTCTTGTTTGGCGAATTTCGAATGGAAGCAAAATACGCATATGGCGTGATCGCTGGATACCGCGTAATAGTACTGCTACTATACCTGTACGCTAAACCTTTAATCGACTGAGATGGGAGTCTGATCTCTTGCAAACTGGTTCAAAGGAATGAGATGTTCTTTACTCAACCAACTTTTCCAGACGTATGATGTGGAGGAGATCTTGAAGCTGAGAATTCCGTCTGGTCTGGGGGAGGATTGTTTAGCATGGCAACCTGAAAAAAACTGAACTTTTCTCTGTTACAAGTGCCTATCGCCTGGCCTGGAATGACATGCCTCTTAATCAGCAGTTTGGCGCATCCAGTAATGCGGAGAATGGTGATCGGCAACTTTGGAATAAATTCTGGAAATTAAAGTCTGCCCAAGGTTAAGATTTTGCTTGGCGAGTTATTCATGATAGTTTGCCGACTAAGGAGAATAAATGGCGGCGTAAACTGGAGACCTCTCGGTCCTGTGACCTTTGTGGATTAGCAAATGAAGATAGTTTCCATACTATTATATGCTGCCTGAAAACCCTTGCCTTGTGGGCTGAAATGAGGATGTTTTGGTCTTTGCTAGATGAATCTTTACTTAAGTTTACAGGCAAAGAGTGGTTGCTAATTCTCTTGGACTCCTTAACTGATACGATGAAATCCCATTTGCTGTTGGTCGTTTGGAGAGCATGGTTCTTACGAAATGATGCTGTTCATGCAAAGGTGATGCATCAATAACTCAATTAGTCAATTTCCTGTTGACTCTAACCGATTCGTCTGCTCCTGGAACGCTGCGCAGACCGATTCAAAAGGAAAGAAATCTACACACCGGATGGTAGATCAACACAATACCTAGAACAACTCTCAGACAAGTAATGGTGGCTGGCTACCGCCATCTGAAGGGCGTGCTAAAATCAATGTTGATGGGGCATATTCTGGTGTCACTGGTAAGCAAGCATTGGCGTCATTGCTCGGGACTGCCGAGGCCTGGTCCTCCTCTCCTTATGTTAAACCATTGATCACTGCTTTGATGCTACGGAGACGGAGCCGTTGGCTCTTCTCGAAGGCTGTCGCTGGCAACCGAATGGATACATATGTCAATCTCTTTTGAATTCGATTACTCCTTAGTGATCTCTGGGGGTGAACTCATCGCTGCTGAAACGATCAAAATGGGCACCGATATTCCAGGACATCTCTGCGGCGTTAGGTACAATTCAAGAGGCATCGTTATGCCATGTAACGAGGGATTGTAATAAAGTAGCATATAAATTAGCTCAGCTGGCTGAGAGATCAGGTAAATGTGCGGTCTGGCGGCTACATGCCCCATCCGATATTTCTGATACCCTTAAGTCTGAATGTGTAAATATTGATGTTTAATTAATAAAATCCCTGTTATCCTCCAAAAAAATTAAGAGGCCGGAACAGTGAAATTGCATATATCTGGATCATGTACGTACGTGGAATTAATACTCTATATTATATATGTATGTATGGATTAAAGCAATGCAGTGTTTTGTTCATGTTAATTAGGGCTTAATTTTGATGGTCTGCATGGGAGGGACTGCAAAGAGTGCGCACGTCTACGATCCACTGCTGCGGACCGCATGTGATGGAGGATCCACGAAAAGTAGCGTCGTCTTCGATCGGCTGGGTGCCTTGTTATCGCGCTCACAGAATCATATGTACAGCGTGTGGCTAGTGGTGGAACCTCTGGTCTGCCTCGGAGCATGTGTTGGTCTGTGCTGGGCGGCGTGGCGGCGCTACGAACGCAAGGCATGCCTGCGCAACTACGGCCGGGACATGATCGCCGGCAAGGCGGCGGGCGACCTGGTGGTTGGCCGCGACGACGAGATCGACCGCGTCGTCTACATCCTCTGCCATCGGACCAAGAACTGCGCCTTGCTCGTCGGCGCGCCCGGGGTCGGCAAGACGGCCGTCGCCGAGGGCCTTGCGCAGCGCGTCGCCGCCGGGAAGGTCCCCTCGCAGCTCGCCGGGGCGCGCGTCGTGGAGGTGGACCTCGCGGCCATGGTGGCCGGGACCATGTTCCGCGGCACGTTCGAGGAGCGCATCAAGAGCGTCATCAACCAGGCGGAGAACGCGGACGGCAAGATCATACTCTTCATCGACGAGATGCACATGCTTCTTGGCGCCGGCGATAGGTGGGGAAGCAACGACGCCGCCAACATGATGAAGCCGGCGTTGGCCCGTGGCCGCATCCGCTGCGTGGGCGCCACGACGTTCGATGAGTAGCGCAAGTACGTGGAGAAGGATGCCGCGCTCGAGCGGCGGTTCCAGAAGGTGCACATCGAGGAGCCGAGCATGCAGGCAACCATTGCCATCCTGCGCGGGCTAAAGCAACGGTATGAACAGCACCATGGCTTGGAAATCCAAGATGCCGCTCTAGTTGCCGCCGTAGAGCTCGCAGGACGCTACATCACCGGTCGTCAGTTTCCTGATAAGGCTATTGATCTGATTGATGAGGCATGCGCTACCGCAATAAAAAAGATGATGCAGATTGACAACCAAGAAGAGGAAGTGAACACTGCGCAAAGTAGATCAGCAAACGCAGTAAAGGTAGCAATTGTTGCACCGTATCATGTTGCACAGGTAGGCATTCGATCTCTTCCTAGTGACATTTATGTTTACTGTTTAAATGAATGAGATGTGCTTGTCATCTAAATTCCAACATTGTTATTTGAAGGTTGTGAGCCGATGCATTCCTGTCGTTACGCTTGTTGAAGACGAGAAGGTTAAGTTAATCCACCTAGCGGACAGACTGCATGAGCGAAGATGAAGCTGTAAAGTTGGTTGCACAAGCAGTGTTACGCTCCAGGGTCGGTCTTGATCAGCCTAGTCAACCCATAGGCTCTTTTCTCTTCTGGGCTCGACTGGTGTTGGAAAGACAGAGCTCGCAAAAGCTCTTGCCGAGCAGCTATTTGATAGTGAGAAGATGTTGCTTCGCTTTGACATGTCTGAATATGTTTCGCCTGGATCTATGTTGCGTCTCATTGGAGTGCCTCCAAGGTCTAATTTGTATACTATAGCTTGCGCTTTTTTCTTTTTCGAACATTACATTATCATGTAAAGTCTTTAGTTGGACTGATCTTACTGCTTCTTTGGTGACATCTTAAAGCTATCATGGCTATGAAGATGATGGACAACTGACCGAGAAAGTGAAAAGGCGCCCATACAGTGTCATCCTTTTCGATGAGGTGGAGAAGGCAGATTTTTTGGTGATGAATATTTTTCTTCAGCTCCTTGATGATGGAATCTTGACTGACGGCAAAGACCAGACAGTAGATTTCAAAAATACCATCATCGTTATGACCTCAAATCTGGGAGCAGAGCATCTAGTAGTAGGAATAGCTGGAGAAAACATGATGAAAGCTTCACGGGACCTTCTCATGAAACAGGTATGCTTTTGAATCCCAAACCAAGACTGTCCTTCCTCTGTTGATTGTCATATATACTTGTTCGTGCAAGTTAATAAACACTTCAAACCTGAGCTTCTCATAGATTGAGTGAGATTGTGATATTTGAGCTGCTTTCGCACGACCAACTGAAGGAGGTTGTGAAAATCCAGATGAAGATCGTCATTGCTAGAGTAGCTCACAAGGGCATCTCTCTAGTTGCAAGCGATGCTGCGTTAGAAGTCATTTTGTTAGAATCATACAACCCAGTAAGTACAGGTGGATCATATACTAGGGATTTTTCCTATATACCTGTTGATCATATGCTACTGTGATCATATATGCTATGTCTCTTGTAGATGTATGGTGCAAGGCCCATAAGAAGGTGGGTGCAAAAGATTGTGATGACAGTGCTCTTGGAGATGTTGATCAAAGGAGAAGCCGATGAGGGTTCAACAATCTCCATTGATGCTACCGACGACAAGAAAGGGCTCAAGTATCATGTGGCGAAAAAGGAGGTGGCAGATCAAGAGTTAAGAGTCCACTCGTCAAACTTCCCAGATAATGTTATGGCTGGTGCCGCCCTTGAAAATAAGGACATTCAAGTTTGTTCATCTGAAATTGTTTTTGCTAGGAGACATCATGCGATGCGTCCTCGGACCATTTTGAATCAGTAGGGGTAACAGATGCCCTCTCTTTGTGATTGGTAGTTTAGAAGCTGATAGGTTACCATTGTTGTAAATAGTTTTCCGTATCCTGCTAAATTGTGATGCTCACAGATTAGTCTTTAAGCAACCAAAGACACCTTAAAAAAATCTGTTGATATCAGTACATGAAGAGTTGCATTAGTTCATAAAAGGTTCCCTCTGGCAGATCAAAACTCACATCTTAATTTCTCACTTCTGCAGTGACAATTGCACTCAGTGGAACTACTAATCGCAAGAAAAATGTAGATGTTTCTTCTACTATGTGGGAAGCAGCGTAATTCCAACTTGGCCTGCTATGCGCCAACAGACTAAGGGGGTGTTTGGTTGGGCTTTTCAGCAGCTTTTCACTGGAAAAAGCTGCAGCCCAACCAAACGGCCAGCTTTTCAGCAGCTTTTGCCAACGGTAGCTGTGAGCTTTGCAGTGTAAATTCAGCTATTTGAAAAAGCTGCCTTCTGCCAGCTTTTTGCAATGTGTTGAAGCTTCGGTGCTCATTTTCCAAAATACTATAGATGATTTGGATCAACCAAAAGCCATATGTTCACTTTCTCACAGCCACATCAGCTTTTCCAGACAGCCAGCCAACAGCAGCTTTGTCAACAGCCACAGCCCAACCAACAGGCCATAATACTACTCAGACACCAAAACCTCCAACCTTCTGCGGAACTTGGGAATAGCTTCAGCTTTAACGCACATCACTAAGCCCATCTGCTTGTAATTCTTCGTCTGCAAGGGCACACATAAAATTTCATTTAAAAACAAGTTTATATTTTCAAAAGCAGGTACGTATAGACAACATCAGATTTGGATAGCATGCGGATACGGATACCGATGGAAATGGCAGAATACAAATGACTGCTAGAATAAAAATATAATCAAGAGATCAAGGCACAATGAAAGTGCAAGAAATGTTCCTACTTTTTTTTTGAAAGGAACACACAAGTATTCCATTAACTATAAACATGCTGGTAAGTCGCCAGCTACAGAGTCTCTTACAAAGCTTGGAAAATGGTCAAACCATATATTGGAAACGCCATTTCCTAGCTTAGATCCATGTGCCGCCAACATGTGCGCAGCCAAGTTACATGACCTTGGGCAAGCACTTAAATTTACAACTTCAAAAGCATCACTTAATTGAAAATTTATCTCCTGAAAAAGTGGACCAAGTGCTGCTAAATCATGGGATTCAGATGATACCGCCTGTTTCAGCACCGCAGAATCAGTTTCCAGGATGATTCGTTTGCAACCCATTCTAGCTACAGCGTTGATAGCATTCAACATAGCTAGAGTTTCAGCGTGAAGTGCATTGGCTAAATGCCTCAAATTACCTGCTCCTGCAGCAAATAAATCCCCAGTATTGTTCCTAGCTATAAAGCCCCATCCACCAGAACTGGTATTATCATGAAAAGCACCATCAATGTTAATTTTTAGGAACTCACTTGGGGGAGGTGTCCACTTGTGATTAGTAGATAGCTTCTGAGACAATCTTGTTTGCTTGATATTCCTGAATTCAAGCACATGATAATTAATAGAGGATAAAATAACATGAGGAGCTCTCATTTCATCGCCCACATTTACTCTATTTCTCTCATGCCACCATATCCAGAACAGAGAACAGACCTTTATTTGCAGATTTTCGTCAAGATGAAATATCTCTTCAAGTAGGCTCAAAGGATCAAGGCATTGGCTCAGCTTCATTCTTGTTTCCTCCATTTGAGCCATTCTCCAAACAATCTTCACTTGTTTACATTTTAAGAAGCAATGTCCTCCATCCTCATCAAAGCGGTAGCAAATAGGGCAGCATGTATCAACATCCATACCTCTGCATTTTAATCTTGATCTGAGGGGTAAAGTATAGGTTGCCAGTCTCCACAGAAAATGCAATATCTTGTTCGGCAGAGGTAGAGCCCAGAGTTTTTTCCAGCTGAAACCATTGGATGCTCTTTGGCCTGCTGAGCTAGATGATTGACCATGAGTTGAAACCCGAGCAGCTAAATCCCTTGCCAATCTGTATGCAGATTTCACCGAAAAGACCCCTCTTTTATCAAAGTGCCAAGCAAGGAAATCGGTTGAGTTTCCTCGGACTGGGATTTGTAAAATTAACTCTGCATCTTCAGCATTGCATTGAATGTCTGGTAAACTAGATCTGTATCCCATGAATTTGTAGCTGGGTCTATAAGCTCAGACACCTTGGTAACCTGCTGATTATCTTTGACTGAAGATACTCTCCTGGTTAAACCAAGCATAGAAATGTTCCTACTTGGTATGCTTGGTTTGTCTACTAGTATTTCCTTAGCACATGAGAGCAGTTAATGCATTCTGAATCCAAAGAGAAATAATAAAAACATCTGTAGTGCAAGTACACACAAGTGAACCCGTTTACGGTTACACATGATACAAAAGTACGATAAAAGGAAAATCACATCTGAAGACAGAATAAAGCATCAAGTAATTAAACACAAGTGACCTCCTGCTGGGCCGATTGTTCAGCATGTATGGGAAAGTGAAAGACCATGAACTAAGCTGAGGAAGGGAGATCTGTTAGCACCTTTGACAGAAACACACAATAACGAATATCTTAGTAGCATGTATAGATACCTCACGAAAAATTTCATCCTCTAACTTGGGATAGATAACAGGTTCATCCTCATCCTTGCTGTTCTTTGCTTTATGCTTTGGAGTAGTTTTTCTCTGCACAAGTGTAGTAAATACAGAAAGAAAAAGGAAATCCCGCGAGATCGAGCTTGTAACTAATAAGTCGAGCGGAACCGTGTAGCCAAAATGCTCCACCTCAAGAGTCAAGAGTCCGGTCGTTTTATGCTCAAAAAATTAGTCTTCTCGGTTTGATGTCCGGAATCCTATTTTTCTTATCCGAAATATCACGTTGTTGGGCGAAGGGGCAACCACTCGCTAAAACGCGCAATAAACGTCATATAGGATTTCCTGAAACAGTCCACTCACCCACGCGCTCAGACATTGGAGCATCACGAACTCAGCCGCTGTGAACCCTATCGCCGCAAGGACCATCTGCGCCTCTCTCTCTCAATGCCTGCCAAGGCGCGGATCGCCTCCATTGCTTTTAGCCGGCCATTCAGATGTACTAGATTTCGCTACAAATTTTTTGTAATGGATGAGGGCGCTGATCCGACAGCTAAAAACATCACGGACTTAACTTCGAGTAGTAACACGTGCGCATTTAGCAACCCCTTGATATGATTTGTTGTCTAGCTGTGTTTTCTTTTTCGTTTTGAAGGCAGTCTAAGCTGTGTTTGCTTTTGGATATTTGGAGTATTTAGCTACTCTCTCTGTATATATCCGTACTCAGTCCATCATACACACATACTAAAATACACTAAATTTAAGAATAATATGTATAATAAATGACCATACATACCACTATTAAATAGTATAATACAACTATTTAATCATTCTCGAAGCATTTTGATAAGGGCATGAGTGGGAATTAACAACAACAATAACTAATATTTGTTCTTCAATGAATAGATATTGTGGAACAGAGTATCCCGATGTTGAGCACTGATACAGTGAAACAGAAGGAGCAATTGTTTGTAAAATCAAGTTGCAAACACATTACTACATTTAGAACAACACGAAAATCAATGGATGCCGAACAAAATTTATCTGACTTCATTTCAGTTCACCAAACAAAGAGTACTAGGCTTTTCACTTCTTTTTCATCTCAGCTAAAATAAATGAGCACAACTCATCAACCTTTAGGAAACCCGGGGAACGTACCAACACATGGCCTTACGGTGTGATTGTAACTTAAGTATGTCCGAGGGTAGATGGTTTTAATTTCTTAAAAGAATCGAGCGTGAGGGAAGAAAGTTTCACACATTCAATTGTTGAGAGAGCATCCATATAAAAAGGACTATTGAGAGAGAACATGTCGGAGGTTCAGCGTAAATTTTCTAAACATGAGTACATTTGATCCCGTCTTTTGAAATTTAGGAAAAATCATATCTACAAGTTGTGGAAATTGTGATAAAGTTCATACATGTAAAGAATGGGTGTAAACATATGCATGTGAATTTTGGTCAAAAAATATATGTCTATTTGCGATCTGTTCAAAAATCACCAAATGAGTTATTGTACAATATGCCAGCTACAGTACAAGTTATATAACTTGTTATTGTGCAATGGGAAAAAAATGACCATTTATTTGATTTAGGCTAAGTTTGCTGTTTGTGAACCGCGCCGTGCCGAAGTTATTTTATAATCTTCCGCGAGAAAATAGCCACGAAAATAAAATTTGGAGAGGTAAAAATTACTAAAAGCATCTCCAACAGTTTGTTATTATGCTTGTTACTGCAAGGAGAGAGAATGATCAAGCTCATCAGTAGCTAAACATGCTTTAAGTAACATTGTTCTCTCTGATAGAGCATTTGCTTGTTACTAGTGCCTAGGTACAAGAGCCATACTATTACTCTCTAGAGTAACAACCACACTCTTTTTTCTCTCCCTCTCTCTTCCACATCACTCAGTCTCATGTGTGGCATAGTTTTACTAACATTGACGTGGATTATTGGAGATGTTCTAATAATCACCAATTCGGATGCGCCTCGTGAGAAGCCGCCACCAATGTGACATTAACATGAAACCTATAAGTGGCACAATGCAATTTGTCTACCTGACATCAACATGAACCCTATAAGTGGGCCAAGTTGTTAGAATGGGATATTTGGTACGAGAATTTCTGAATGCGGTCCATACTATTAGTTTGTACAAACTAGATAAATACCTATGTTTTGCCACGAATAGGAAATATATTAATCTACTAGGTTAAGCCATTGTTGTCAGGCATCCCGTCTCAGCCTACTCCACAAGCTACGCTACCGCGCTTAGCCAAGCTCTGCCTAGCTGACGCCATGTCTACGTGTTTGTGCTTAGCATACCTCTACACTGTGATGCTCCATTTCCCGTTAGAGATTTTTTGAGAGATGATTAGGTTAATTTGTTAAGGGAGAGCTTTATTGTATTTAAGTTAATTAGTTTGTTGTTTTTGTTCAAAACATTATACAAATACAAAACAAGGGAGGTAAGAGATATAGATGAACCATCACCATCACCGATTTAAATCTTGATTGATAGGAGTGAAGATATCTTGTTTTGGACCAACTACACAGAAAACTTCGAGTGCAATATTTGGAGATGATATTTAAATGTTACTTCATCCGTCCAGCTATGTAAGACGTATTTTGATTGGTTAAGATAAGACTTTAATCAATAATTACTCCATTAGTATGTGATTTATGTGATATAAAATCATAATCATGTGGCAATCCCGGTGCATTATATCTTAAGTTGTATCATACGCATTAAAAATGTGTTTAGATAGAACTCTCCTAGTAGCTTGTATCTTATTGTTGTATCTAAACAAGTTATCAATTAATACGTTTTGTGAGAGAAAAAACATGACTTGTCTTGGTTCCGTGATAAGAGCCGTATTAATACGTTACTCTCTTTCCTCCTTAATTAGACCTCCATATCAGCATTTTGTTTAGTGGCATGTTTAAGATACAGTACATGATGGAGCACTTAGACTGCCCTACGTAAGTACTTTTGAATACGAATCTGATGGCATCAATTTTGTGTCACATAAATTACATGCTAATGGAGTAAGGGCATGCACAAAGGTGTGTGTGAACTGACTCTTTGTTATATCACATAGCATAATTGCTGATGTACGTAGAGGAGAGAGGAGGAGGAGAGATAATAAAACTGACTCTTCGTGAAGAGTCAAACTCTAGAGTTGATCTCTTTGTCTTTGTATGTTGAGATATTTAATGTTAATTTGTTATGTAGAGTCAACTTAAGAATAGCTTATTTTATGAGTTATTTCTATTGTCGATTTTAGATGACATGAAGGGGTCAAAGAATTAACAGCTACACTATTTTTATATATGCTCTAATTATTGATTAAAGTTTTATCTTAATTAATTAAAATATAACTTATATAGCTTAATGGAGGAAGTAATACTGTGCAACTGTCACATTTGGTAAATGAGGTTTAAGTCTGATTATATTTGGGGTGATATTCACATATTCGCACCCAGCACGTATAAACAAGTCTAGCTAACTGAACGTACCCCTAAAAAAAAGTCCAATTGAACGTACAAGTAGCCGGCAAGATTCACGGTTTGAGGGTATACTTTTGCTTCGGTTTTATAAACTTGAATTAATTAGTACAAACGACGTTCTCTCTCCCTGTCGAAATCTGACATAAGTAATTTGTTCTTAATTCGCTTACACCGAGCCCTAGCATGCGGTGCACATGCATGCTGGTGCGTGACCTCGCACGTGCCAGCAATCGTTAGATGAGCCAAAGAAAGCTTGCAACTAGTACGTATACACCCAATTATTTGGCCCTCTTCCTCCACTCCCTGTCCTAGCACACAAACACAAACACGAACAAGAGATCGATGAAGCGCGGAGACAACGAATAGAGAGACTGATCACTGGAGGTGGTGAGCTCTTCACATGGCGCGTTGGGTCCCCTACCATGCCGAAAGAAGTTTCAAATGAAATTTTGAAAAAAAATATAAAAACCTACCATTTGCAATTTTTAGTATATTTGGTTTATTGGCAAACCAACTAGCTGTGAAAGAGGTGTAGGAGAAAGTGAAAATGTCAATTGGTTATGCATTGAAAAAATATTGAAGCCACGGGGGAATGAATAGCATACCATCCCTTAGCTACCATAATCTTTTACCTAATCTCAAGCCATGTTTGTTGTATTTAAGTATATTTTCCGAAGATTATGTGATTGAGAGAGAGAGAGAGAGAGAGGTCACTGAGGCAATAGATAGCAAAAGGTTTCATACTTGAAGAGCATGGACAGAGACGGCAAGAGGTCATAGAGAGTTACTTCTATATATCAACAAAAGCATAATTCAACCAGTGCACATTTAATATGATAGTAAGGCTCGTGCCTATCAAGTCAATGGCACGAGGCTTGAACTCATTATTTCAAAATCAAGCGAAGAAAATTGCCTAATCTTGCTAAATTTGAAGCTTTACGTGTGCTGAACTTTGAAGATTGTTCGGTTCGGAAGGATTATATTGTGAACGGTATGGAAAAACTATTCCAACTCAAGTGCCTGAACCTTAGAGGCACGGACGTATCAAAGCTACCATCTGGGATTGTGATGTTACGTGATCAAGAGACATTTGATCTTAGGGGTAAATATATACAAGAGTTGCCAGCTAGAATTGTTGAGCTTGCTAAACTGCAACATCTATTCGTTGCAGGACCGTTACTCTCCTCTCTTTGCAAGCTCTACAGCTACAAACTGCAGTTTTTACTGATATACAGTGGCGTTGATTCGCTCGAGTTTTTAGATTCTTAGTCGCCTCTCCCATCTTCTCAAATATTTCATATATCCAGCGACCACTATTCCAAAGTGGATTGCAGCACAACTCACTAACCTTGCTTTCCTTGACCATTAATAAAACCATGCATCACACGCCGAAGGTTTGGGGGCCCACGGCCTCCGCTGCTTCTCTTTCTTCCATTCGGAAAAAAGGCAGATTTGGCCCCCGGCCGAGTGCCAATGCCGGATTTGGCCCCCGGCCGGGGGCAAAGTCAGATTTGGCGCCGCGACGGAACGGGCACGCGACGCGTGTCAAAATCGCGGATCGGGCCCCGACGGGCCGAAATCGCGCTCTCGGCGGCCGCGACGGTAAGTCAAACGCCATAGCCCCTGGTGTTTCCCTAGGCCAACCCGAACGCCAACTGATCTGGCGTTTGCATCCCAAAATTCCGGCACATAACACAATACGAACAACATCCGGCCCAACCAAGTCGGAGGGTCCGAGTTTAGCTTCCGGGGGGCTAACACCGGTGCCCGTGGCGTTTGACATACTCGGCCAAACGCTCCCCTCGTGGGCATAACAGAAGCGTCGCCAGCACAGGGGGAACGCCAGCTGAGCTGACGTTTGTCTATACAGGCCAAACGCCAGAGTTCACGGCGTTTGACTTAGTCGGCCAAACGCCAGAGCTTACAGCGTTTCGGCTAAACGCCAGATCTTACGGCGTTTCGGCTTAGTCGGCCAAACGCCAGAGCTTGTGGCGTTTGACTTACTCGGCCAAACGCTCCCCTAGCGGTCAGAACTGCAAGGGCTAACGCTGGCTCAGTTGGCGTTCGAGTTGCCCAGGAAAACGCCAGAGGCTATGGCGTTTGACTTACCGTCGCGGCTGCCGGCCGCGGGCCGAGGGCGCGATTTCGGCCCGTCGCAGGCCCGACCCGCGATTTTGACACGCGTCGCATGCCCGTTTCGTCGCGGCGCCAAATCTGACTTTGCCCTCGGCCGGGGGCCAAATCTGGCATTGGCACTCGGCCGGGGGCCAAATCTGCCTTTTATCCCTTCCATTCCAGCACTCTCTCTCTCTGCTTCTCCTCTCAACTTGCAGCTGTAGCTATCGCAGCTCGTTCGGTGGCTTCCATGTCGCTAGGATTGGGAACCATGGCTGCGGATCTGACGAGCGCCGCCTCCACCGTCGTGAGCTCCTCCGCCCTGAGTGAATCAGTAGCCGTCGGCGCCCTCCCTCGCCACTGGCGTCGGTGAAGCTTGGAGGAGCCCCAGATCTGTTTCTCTTTTTTTGGATTTTTTTTCCGGATATTTCTTCTCCTGAAAGCTGTGATAAATCTTGCAACTTCATGGACATGCTAACTAACTACTCCTCGAGAAATAACATTATTGAGCCATCGTTAGGTGAGTCAACGAAAGCTTTGCAACTGAGTACCCACCCAATTGCTCGGTCCTCTTCCTGCGCTTCTTTCTACTGGAAGTACACAAACACAAATGAGAGATAGACTGCAGAGGGGAAACGGAGGGGTCAATGGAGGCGGTGATCAGCGCTTCACACGGCGTGTTGGGTCCCCTTGCTCGCCGGTGAGTATGGCCGCATGAGAGGGGTCCGCGGTGAGATCCTCTCCCTCAAGGCCCAATCAAAGTTAATATTGCTACTTTTCAAAAGTCCCAACAACGATCACATCATTGGCTTGAAAATATCAGGCAATTACACATCATTGTATCTGAGTATATTTCTCAAGGACCATGTGATTGAGAGAGAGGGGCTAGTGGGACGATGGATAGCAAAAGGCTTCATTTCCGAAGAGCGTGAATAGAGCGCCAGCAAGAGGTTACCCAGGAGCTTGTCAACAAAAGCATGGTGCAGTTGGCATTGGTTATCATGGTAAGACTCATGCATGTCGAGTCCATGACATGATGCTCCAACTCACTATTTCAAAATTGATTGCAGATAATTTTGTCACTGTGGTAAGCAGTGGGCAAACGGGTCTAACATACCGTCATGGTTTCATTCGGCGACTATCAGTCCAACACATTGACCTGGAGCTAAATGAAGATCTGAGCCATGTTCGATCTCTGACAGTAACAACACCAGGTTGCCTCGAACACTTGCCTAGTCTGATTGAATTTGAAGCTTTACGTGTGCTGGATTTTGAAGACTGTAAAGGTTTGGAGTATAATATGAGTGGTATGGACAAATTGTTCCAACTAAAGTACCAAACAGCTTACAGACCACGCGCCGTAGTTGTGGGGCCCACGGGCTAAAGCAACTCGCACCATCCCGACCTCCGATGCTTCTCTTTCTTCCATTCCAGCACTCTCTCTCTCTGCTTCTCCTCTCAACTTGCAGCTGTAGCTATCGCAGCTCGTCGGCGGCTTCCATGTCGCTAGGATTGGGAACCATGGCTGCGGATCTGACGAGCGCCGCCTCCACCGTCGCGAGCTCCTCCGCCCTGAGTGAATCAGTAGCCGTCGGCGCCCTCCCTCGCCACTGGCGTCGGTGAAGCTTGGAGGAGCCCCAGATCTGTTTCTCTTTTCTTGGATTTTTTTTCCGGATATTTCTTCTCCTGAAAGCTGTGATAAATCTTGCTGCGCTTCTTTCTGCTGGAAGTACACCAACACAAACGAGAGATAGACTGCAGAGGGGAGGAAGAGAGGGGTCAATGGAGGTGGTGAGCGCTTCACATGGCGTGTTGGGTCCCCTGCTGGGGAAGCTCACCGCTTTGCTTGCCGGTGAGTATGGCCGCATGAGAGGGGTCCGCGGTGAGATCCTCTCCCTCAAATCCGAGCTGACCTGCATGCATGCTGCGCTCAAAGATTACACGATGCTAGAAGATCCAAATGTCCAAGTGAAGACATGGATATCACTGCTGAGGGAGTTGGCCTATGATACCGAGGATTGCATCGACAAGTTCATTCACCGACTCGGCAAAGGCGGGCGTCACGGCGGCTTCAAGGAGTTATTCCGCAAGACCGCTCGCACACTCAAGACGCTTGGGTCCAGGAGCGGAATTGCTGACCAAATCGACGAGCTGAAGGCACGCATAAAGCAACTGAAAGAGCTCAAGAATAGTTACAAGCTGGATGATACTCCTTCTAGCACCTCTAGCCATGCAGCCGTGGATCACCGGCTGCGTGCTCTTTTTGCTGAGGAGGCTCACCTTGTGGGTGTGGACGGTCCAAGAGATGATCTTGCCAAGTGGATGGTGGATGAAGAAAGCGGCTCAACCAAGCATCAGTGCAGGGTGCTGTCTATTGTTGGTTTTGGTGGATTGGGAAAGACGACACTAGCGAATGAAGTCTATCGCAAGATTCGAGGGCATTTTGATTGTTCGGCTTTTGTATCAGTCTCGCAAAAGCCAGATATAAGGAAAATTATCAAGGATGTGATCTCTCGAGTGCTTCCCCAGGATGAATTCATAAAATTAGGCATCGATGATTGGGACGAAAAGAGATCTATCGAAAAGCTAAGAGAACTGCTACAAGATAAGAGGTAATTTCAACTCTTATTACTTTCCGCAAAACATGTCTTCTTATATATTATTTCATGTAGTTATTCACTTAAATACAAAATAATATGTTACCCAAATTTTCTTATCATTAGACTCTTAAGTAAACTAGTTTGTACATGCATTCCCCGTTTGTACAATGGACTGCATATGGAAACGTAAGCAATAAGCGTGATGCACTTAATTAACTGGTCAAGTACATGAGCATATACAACGTTAGAGTTTTTTCATGGTTTATTACTTACGTCTTCTAGCAGAATTCCTTCTCATAATTGGTTGACGCTATTTGCTAAAATCTATTAGGTATCTTGTCATCATTGATGATATATGGTCTACGGAGGTGTGGAACACTATCAAGTGTGCTTTTCCAGAGAATAATCGTTCCAGCAGAATTATAGCTACTACACGCATTGTTGACGTGGCAAGGTCATGTTGTCCGGATGTTGATGACCGTGTATATGAAATGGAAGCCCTAAGTGATCTTCACTCTAAAAGATTGTTTCTCAAAAGAATTTTTGGTTCTGAGGATTCCTGCCCTAATATGCTGAAAGAAGTATCAAATGAAATACTGAAAAAATGTGGAGGCCTACCATTGGCAATTATAAGTATATCTGGTTTATTGGCAAACAAACCAACTTGCAAGAATGAGTGGGAGAATGTCAAAAGGTCCATTGGTTCTGCATTAGAAAAAAAACCGAAGCCTAGAGGGAATGTATAGCATACTATCTCTGAGCTACAATGATCTTCCACCTAATCTCAAGACATGTTTATTGTATTTAAGTATATTTCCGGAGGATTATGTGATTGAGAGAGAGAGGTTAGTGAGACGATGGATAGCAGAAGGCTTTATCTCTGAAGAGCGTGGACAGAGTCAGCAAAAGGTCGCGGAGAACAACTTTTATGATCTTATCAACAAAAGCATGATCCAACCAGTGGACATTGCTTATGATGGTAAGGCTCGTGCCTGTCGAGTCCATGATATGATGCTTGAAATTATTATTTCAAAATCAGCTGAAGATAATTTCATCACTGTGGTAGGCGGAGGGCAAATGAGTTTGGCAAATCATCAAGGTTTTATTCGGAGACTATCAGTCCAGCACATTGACCAGGAGCTTGCATCTGTATTGGCAGATGAAGATCTAAGCCATGTTCGGTCTCTAACAGTAACATCATCAGCTAGCATCAAACACTTGCCTAGTCTTGCTAAATTTGAAGCTTTACGTGTGCTGGATTTTGAACATTGCAAGGGATTGGAGGAATACACGATGAGAGGTATGGACAAATTGTTCCTACTCAAGTACCTGAGCCTTAGAGGCACGCGCATATCAAAGCTACCATTTGAGATTGAGATGCTAGGTGATCTAGAGACCCTAGATCTTCGCGGTACATCTGTGCAAGAGTTGCCAGCTGGAATTGTTCGGCTCATTAAACTACGACATCTCGCTACATCTGGTGCAAAGATACCGAATGGGATTGGGAATATGAGGAACTTACAGGTGATCTCAGACTTTAGTATTGAGGGCAGTCCAATAGATGCAGTGGAGGAGCTCGGGTACCTGACAAATTTGAAGGAACTAGATGTAGACTTGGATGACGTGCCCAACAAGAGGCATGTCGAGATGTTACTCTGCTCACTATGCAAGCTTGGCAGCTGCAAACTCCAGTCTTTACGAATAAGCAATATTGGGCGTCTTTGTTCCCTCGAGTTCTTAGACTCTTGGTCCCCTCCACCATTTTCCCTTCAAATATTTTATATGTCCGGAATGTACTACTTCACGAATATTCCAAAGTGGATTACACCAGCACTCGCTAGCCTTGCTTTCCTGGACATCAATTTAACTGAATTAAGGGAGGAGGGTCTCCACACTATCGGGGAGCTACCGGCCTTACTTTGCCTGAAGCTGTATTTGGAAACAGGACCAAAAGAAAGGTTTACGGTACAAGGCACTGGATTCCCAAGTCTGAAAGAGTTTGACCTCTTTAATGACTATGAAACGACATACATTACATTTGTGAAAGGGGCTATGCCGAAGCTTGGGGAACTTAGGGTGCCATTCCATGTGTCAGTGGCAAAAACATATGGCTTCTACTTAGGCATTGAGCATCTCCCATGTCTCAAAGTGGCAGAAGTACAGCTTGACAACGAGGGTGCCACATCTTCTGAAATCGACGCTGCAGCTGCTTCTATCAGGAATGAAGCAGGTGTCCATCCCAACCATCCCACAGTTATTATACATGGTACTAATGGGAATTAAAATGGTGATATTCCGAATGCAATCTTCCACATTACCAACTGCAAGAGGTATTACTATTTATTACCCAATTCTGATCATTCATCCTTTTTTTTATAAACATGGCCCCCATTGTTTTCTCCAGCCAAATACATCTGCTTAATGCTTCTCATATTCACATGTTTTACCATTTTTGTTTTACCAATCCAGGATGGTGTGTGGCTGGCTTGCTTGCTTTAAGTGTAATACTAGAGGAGGCCTGAAGATACTATTCCTTGCACTTTTAGATGAGAACGTGAAAAATGGAAGCTAAAAGTTACCTCCAAAAAGAGTGATCTCAGTTGCTACTTGATACATGCATTGTGCTTGTCGATTGTTTCCGTTGGTTACTTTTGGCAATTAGGACTTAAGGAAAGACTTAATTGTGGATTATCTGTTGAATACTTGTATTATGCTTCCGTTGTTTACTTTTGGTAAGACCTAAGCTCTATTTGCGTTCGGGATTGTGGATAATTCCTGATGGAAATGTATTGTTGATTCTCGCATGCTTGGTCCCTGTGACTGAGCAAGTTGGACGGTTGTTGTTGGTTCTGTTTTTACATGATATATAAAAATTGGGGCTGGGCTTTTCTTGTTCAAAAAATTAATCTGTTGTATAATTGTACTGTGATCAGATGTATCATGGAGGTACTATGCCGTAGAATTATGCATTAATTTGTGCTGAAACAGTTGGTGACAAAAGCATGCTGCTGTTATATATACACTCTTTCCGTTTTGAGAAGACTTGCTAGAAGAGCATAAACAGTGTGATGTCTTGCAACCCACGATAAAGTTATCTTGCACCAATTATGATGTGCTTGTTTCATTGTTCTAAGATAAATAAGTGCATATATGTACTTGTGTTGGAGTGCTATCGGGCTTAATTAGTAGACGGGATCCGTGTGCAGGACATATGCAGACCTGCTCAAGCTGTTAGCTTGGTATATGTAAGCACGTCCATTCCATTCACGAGCCACTTGATTCGCTTCCTGTTGATCGATTTGTTCACGTGCACCAAGTCCTACTGAATGACTGCGTACATCGATCACAGACGAGAAGTAGCACTGAAAAGAAGCAAATCTTTCAGTTACGGAAGAATGATGCCAAGTCCACATCCATTTTTGTCGTGGCTTCCCCGACGACGATACTCCGGCTACACGGTGGCATCCCGCCGATCCGCCGCAATCCTCGCCGCCATTGCCCGCGGCACACCGCCGCAGCAGACACATCCGCTGGCCCCCGCCGGCCTCCCTCGTCGCCTCCTTTTACGGCCCTAAACCAGGTACCTCGCGATCTCTCCCCCTCTCTCTCTCTGTGGCTTGGTTAGGGAAAACTGGTTGTGCCGTAGCATGTCCATAGTACATAGCTCAAAGAGAGCAACATACATAGCTATCATCAACGATGGGTATACGACATGCGAGGTGTAAATAATGATCAAAACCTTTATGCATACTCACAGTTCATAAAACACTACTTTCGGAGAACAGTTCATAAAACACTACTTTTGGAGAATAGTTCATAAAATACTACTTTTGGAGAGTAGTTCATAACACACTACTTTTGGAGAATAGTTCATCGAACACTTTTACACTATATGTGATTTTCAGGAGTAGGCCTTCTCTCACATACGTATCATCTTCCTCCGGAAAGACCAGTCATAGTCATCGCGACAGAGGGGCATGACAAGATATGTTGATCAAGGCTCAAAAAGTATAGCTGGAAATCTGGGAGTGGCGCATCCTTTTCAAGGTATTGCATAACTAGGCGCAATTTGACCAAAAATTGCTAACAGAAAAAGGGCATGGCACCAATTGTTGCGGAATAAGTATTTAGGATTTAAGCCGCTCTCACAAGTAATGTGGAAGCCTGGGGGTTCACATTTTTTAGCAGGGCTCGTGAAGGTTAAGCAGCATATGTTTCGTTTTGGAATCTTTTCTCTCAAGAATGGCTCCCAAAAAAGATTATGGGAAGACACATGGTTGGGTAATTTGCCTTTATGAGATCAATACCCGTGTCTGTATAATATAGTCTGAAACAACAGGACAAAGTCGTTGAGGTACTGTGGACCCTCCCCCCCGTCTGTTTCATTTCGTAGGGATCTCATTGGACCTAAGTTAGTAGCTTGGAACGTGTTACTTCCACATATTGCTAACATAGGACTTTCACAAGAGCAGGATGTATTTCGCTGGAATTTGGCCCAAAATAGGAGATTCGCGGTTAAATCTTTATACCTTGCTCTCGTAGATAGCAATATACCAAAGATGAACCAGAGGTTATGGAAATTAAAGATCCCTTTAAAAAGTTAAAATCTTTATGTCGGGGGTGGTCTTGACCAAGGATAACTTAGCCCGTCGACATTGGCAAGGCAGCTAGAAGTGTTGCTTTTGTCCAAAAATGAGATAATTCAGCATCTCTTTTTTGATTGCCACTTCGCCTGCTCCGTTGGTCTATTGTCCAAGTGGCTTGTGGCCATTATCCACCCCGTAGTGTTTCCAACTTGTTCGGCAACTGGCTTCGGGGGTTTACAGAAGATTTGAAACACAATATTTTTATGGGGGCAGCTACCATGTGTTGCTTGTGGCTCTGTAGAAATGACATAGTTTTTTTATAAGAAGCAAATCTCTTCTCTTTTGCAAGTTATATACTTATGTATGTATTGGCTCCGTACTTAGGCTATACTACAGCAACCAGGGTCTTGGGACATGGTTGTGGTGGCGTGCAGGCAGTTGGAGCAGGTGTTCAAGGAGTGTTTCAGCCAACATGAATGGTGGGCTATGCTTAGGCGAGGTGCGCCTTAGTTTTTGTACTTTTCGTGTATTAGACTTTTATCTTGCTATTTTTTTCTTGTTTGTGTGAATTTTGGCTGCGTGTATCGTTGTTATGCAGAGGCCGGGAGTGAACTCGTATTATTTGTATCGTCTTGATAAAATTACACTACTACAAAACATAGCTTTAGTAACACATCTGTGTAACACATAAAAAAATATATTATAGAGAAACACTACAGTAACACGTGGTACATGTTACAAAGAATATTGTAACACATACTTTCTGAGGTGTGAAAGAGTGTTACAATGTTGTAACACATAAAAAAAGGTGTTACAGAGAAACACTACAGTAACACGTGGTACGTGTTACAAAGAATGTCGTAACATATACTTTCGGAGGTGTGAAAGAGTGTTACAGTGTTGTAACACATGCTAACTAAGGTGCGAAAAGCATTACGAGGTTGTAACACATGTTTGCTTACATGTGGAGAAGTATTACAAGATTGTAACACATATCTAGGGTGTCAAGAAGTGATAGGTACATGAGATGGCTTATTAAAAAATTGGTGGATTCTTATCTGGGGTGGCACTTGAACTTGCTATTTTAACACATAAAGTATATAACCAACCAACTAAATTATTATATTTTTCTATTTTTTTAGGTAGAAGAATCTTAATTTGGACCCCGAATTGCCCTGCACACGCGTACCGTGATATAAGGCAGAGTATTTGTGAGCTCATTATCTCCGCATGGTTAGCAAACCACGTGAAAAACAAATTCTTAGACATTGATACTACGAGGACAAACAAGCAAATGGAAAAGACGATAATCCACTGACATACAGGAGTACACTTAAGGAAACAACTAAATAAGGCCTAGACCATTTCCAAAACAACAAAGGTATCTTGCCTAACCATCAATTTGTTCTCTTTTATGATTAAGTGTGGTACCATCTGTGCAGGTCGAAACCATTCATACGGAATCACAAATCATCACTATGGATATTTCCTATGCACAAAACAAGAAAATCATATCCAAAAATCTAAAGAGCCTCGGCCCTGGTTCCATCCGGACTGTTTGCAGTTTTCTATTTTTTCAAACAAGGGGAGATACCCCGTGGCATCCATCCAATACAATGTCCAGAAGCTGTCAAACAGAGCAACACAAAATATGGTTAAAGACCAAATCTTCACAGCAAACCCGCATCAACTCTTCACGTGTCCAGCAAGAGTTGCAGGAGTAGCTTCAATCCTGAAAGTGGGAGATCGCTTTTACAGTTCTTGCAGATCGTAGGCCACCTTCTGAAGATGCTCGGCGCCAGTCTGAATACTTTCCTCAACTCCTTAAACAGGCTTGCCAGTATTTCAGCAAAGAAAACAAGAAAACAAATAACAGATTATGCCCATAGCTGTAACAGGCCTTTTCTTCTCAAAGGGAATAGCATTTTTTGCATGGGGAAAAATAGATTTAATCAAACTAGAATATTGCAATTAGATTGTAGATCTAGTAGATGATAAGGCCATATATATCCAACAAACCCCCATACAGATTTTGCAGCGGGACAATAAAAAGACTGATGAGAAATGGTCTCATTCTACTAATAATATAAACAACTGTCAATGTCATGCCAATTCTTTTTCAGTAAATTGTCCCAAGTTAGAATTGCATTATTCAACAAGAACCTGATAAATATTGTTATTTTGGAAGGTCTTCTTGCCTTCTACAACAAGGCTAATTTAGTATGGTTATGACTACCACAAACCATTAATACAGGGATGTAACAGTTAACTTATCCTTACCATCCCATCTCTACGAGGTCCGATCATTTTCTTTAGAAAGAACAGTCTTGGATAATGCTATTAATCTCTTTTATTTTTTTGCGAGGAAATACCATTAATTTCAACAAAGTCATCTTCTGAAATGAAATACCATAATTTTCATCAGTGTTGTCTTCTGAAATGAACAGACATGGCTGCTTAACATTTTATAAAGTGACATCAGTTTGTATCACTAAATTGAGTAGGACATGCTAAATATTGGCAAGACTAGAGACTTTGTACCACATTATACTAGAATCTGGTAGTACCCCATTATGCTACGCTGTAAGCAAGGTGAACAACAATGCAAAAACTGAAAATATGTGCATGAGGTATTAAACATGCATATGACGGATGATTCATTAGCCTTTACATGCAAACCGTATCCTACAAAATATCACCCATCATCATCACCATATAACAGTAATTAGTGCAGAAGGACAACCGATGGTGCAAAAACATAATAGGTGGATGAGTTTTTTTTTAAGAAGACCGTTCATGTTCACCTCTTACTTGTGAAATAAAGCTCCTCTGTCCTCAGTTCTACCTCTCCTCTAGCTCGCTGTTGCTTTAAGCATGTTGTACAACTACATCTCTCTCTTGATTCTCTCCTTTCTTTCCTCCACCAAGAAACAATCAACAATCTTTTCTTGCTCCATTACATGAAAACTGATGCATCAAAGGAAAGAGAATAATTCCAATATATAAGAATAGAACCCACCGAACTTGTGCTACTTGCAGCCAAAGGTGGTGAACTCAACAAGAGCAGCTAAGTAATTTCTTGTTATGCCAACACTAACAGAACACTCCTTGAGCAATGCACATCTAAAAAGGTGTCTAGGTTGCCAGTTTTTAAACTTGTCTCCATTAGAGGTATATAAGTATAAGCAGCTAACCACTATCTTTACTTTTATGAAAAATCGACCGATTATCTATTCAACCGAATCTTACGTATAGAAATTTTTTTACTCATGATCTTATTATCTATGTCATCATTATTTGAGACTGTTGAAAGCACGGCCACTCTACTTCAACATGAACTGTGCCCTTGCCAAGGTAATCCTCATACAGCAGCTACTAGAAAAATCTTGAGTTTGCTTTGCCTGCGTTTGCTTGTAAAAACCTAAACCAAACAATATCTCCGCAGCACGCTTCTAGCAGTTTATATACACAGATGACAGGCACATAGTGACATAATATAACGATGATAAGAGTTGAGGAGCTGACCTGAGCAGCCTAAATTTCAGCTTCCTTTTCTAACTGGGCTCTTTCTTCATCACAACAGATAACAGCTTGCAGCGCGGACATGTCTGAAGCCTCAATCTCATGGTTGAGATGGTATATGTCCATGTGTTCAGGGATAGGAAGTTCCCTGCGGCTTATTGCTGTGAGAAGGGTAGATTTTCCACACCCATTTAAGCCGAGTAAACTGTATCGCCTGAGATTAAATAAAACCATCAATGGAGTGCTCCAGCAGGAACCATGGTCGTAACTGAATGGAAATAAATGGTGGTGTTACTATACCTCCCATAGTTAAGCTCCAACTCTGAATCCACAATAAGGTCATGGCCATGAAATGTTAATGAAAGGGACTCTATCTGCAACATTCAAATATTACATTAGGAAATTAACAAATGAAGTGTTAAGTGGATCAATTGGTGTTTAGGGATAAATGTAGACGCTGCTAGAATAGTGATACACGAGGAAGCCACGTTCAAGAACTGTGCACTCATGCCTACCATCGCACCAATACTTGCCTATCAAAGTGGCTAATACCTACATGGTCATCAAATTAAACGGTCTTCCACGCTGAGCCCAAAGATCAATTGAAAATATTTACTTATTTAATGCTATCAAATGGTAAGCCGGAGTTAAATATGAACCATGGATCCTGCAATCTTTACTTCGCTCACCATACCTATATTATATATGTCTATGGACAGTGGAAAGATTTGCTCTTTCTGCTACGACGAGCAAAGTAAATGTATCAAACAGGACTAAGAGCTAGGTTTGCCGATGCATGTTGTGCGCGGCAACAGAAGCACCCCGCACGGATCTCACCCCTGAAGGGTCCGTGGAACGAACTCATCCATGTACCGGCGGGACAGAAGGGAAAGAAACAACCTTGTAAAGATGGACGGATGAATAGTGACGAGAAGAAAAGGGGGGATCGCATCAGATCTTGGGTGACATACATGGATATCTCGGGAGAGTGGGTGGGAGCTGCGGACCCTGGTACAGGTCCAATCAGCGAGGTGGAGTGCCACACGGCCGTTGGTCGCCTTGTCTGCGGCGAGGGTGGAGGATGACGATTGACAAGGAGACGGCGGCGTTGGCCTTGGCACCCCTCTTGGCGGCGGCCACGGCCTTCGTCTGTGCCGTGCAAGCGGCGTGGAAGGGCGGCAGGTGCGCTGCGGCCTGCGAGCGGTGTGCGAGGGTAGTGGGGACGTCGTGGGCTGCGAGGGCGGCGGGGGCGCGGTGACGTGCGAGGGCGGCGTCGGAGGAGCGGCGTGTGAGCGCGGCTTCGGAGGAGGATCGGGGAGCGGCAAGACAGTTAGGAGATTGAGCAGGATGGGGGTTAGCGCAGGCGTGGTTACAGGAGGATTTCTTCACAACCGTCTGATGGTAATTAGAAAATTAGATTAATAATATTGGATGGCTCAGATCAATTGTATCCTACTAAACTGGTGCTTTTTATATTGGTATAAAGATAAAGAAAAAAAAGATAAAGATATTAGAACTGGTAGCAAACCATTTAAAGATTTATTACTCCACTTCTTAGTGGATTTGACGTGGAAGAGAAGCACAAGAAAATAAGTTTTGATAGTTCACACTCTGTAAGGTTCATCTGCATCTCTCACCAAGTCATAAAAAGCTTGGGATTCAATATCTGATCCAGTTCAGAAGGATCTGCACAGTCGGGATCAATCATCGGAGGTCCATTATCTACATTTTGAAAAACATCTTGAACTAGCTGATCGTATATTAGAGTTTATTTTGAAATAACAAGGATGAAAAATCATGGTACGAGAGTGAGCATTAGGATGTTGCCGACTTGCCATCTTTAAAATAACCTCCTCCGCACCTTTTCCAGCACCAAGTGCTCCATCGATTTCATCAATTACCTACACCATATGACTTGTGTTGCTACACTATAGTTGCAACACTTTTTATTACATGTAAGAATACTATTATGTGCTACAATAGACACCACGTAGTAACACGGGTTATAAGAACACATAAAAAATATGTTCCTACATGTCTTAGTAACACTTTTTCTAAACTATAGTAACATAATCATGTGTTATTGAAGCCTAGTCCTGAGGTAGTGTTATGAGAATCAATGAAGCTTCTTTTATTAAAAAAAATAACTAGGTGCGTGCATGGCCTAGCACTGGGTATCAAGTGTGAGCATAGCAGGCCAAGCTTTAGTACTAACATTATTGAGCCGTCGTTAGGTGAGTCAACGAAAGCTTTGCAGCGAAGTACCCACCCAATTGCTCAGTCCTCTTCCTGCGCTTCTTTCTACTGGAAACTATGCAAGATTGGCAGCTGCAAACTCCAGTCTTTACACGGATATACATGTGCGGCTGTTCCCCCGTTTCCCTCGAGTTCTTAGATTCTTGGTCCCCTCCACCTTTTTCTCTTCAAATGTTTTGGATGTCCAGCATCCTCTATTTCACGAATATATCAAAGTGGATTACACCAGAACTCACTAACCTTGCTTCCATGCACGTCAATTTTACTGAATTAAGGGAGGAGGATCTGCACACTATCAGGGAGCTACCGGCCTTACTTTGCCTGAAACTGTGGTTGAGAACGGGACCAAAAAAAAGAAAGGCTTACCGTCCAACGCATTGGATTCCTAAGTCTGAAGGAGTATGGCTTTCGTAGATGGGATGGAATGACATACATTACGTTTGTGAAAGGGGCTATGCCGAAGCTTGGGAACCTTAAGGTGCAATTCCGTGTGTCAATGGCAAAAACTTTTGGCTTCTATTTAGGCGTTGAGCATCTCCCATGCCTCAAAGAAGCACAAGCCTTCGCAACGTGGGTGCAGTTGCTGCAATCAGGAAAGAAGCAGGTGCCCATCCCAATCATCTCATCGTTACTTTTCAGGGGAACCCGTATGAAGTGGACAAGGAAGTGACCGGTAGTGATGAGGAAAAGAGCAAGGAAGACCGTAGCACTGATGAGAACTAAAATGGTCATCCTCTGGATGAAATGTCCCTTGTCATCAACTCCAAGAGGTATTAATACAAATTCTAATCATTCGTCCTTTCTCTTTTAAAAACATTGCCCCGTTGTTTTCTCTCCCAAAACACATCTCTTTTATCCAAAGCTGCTGAAGGCTTCTCAAATTCACAGGTTCTACCATTTTCATCGTACCGATCCAGGATGGTGTAAGGCTGTCTTGCTTGCTTGGAATGTCATACTGAAGGACCCCTGAAGCTACTACTCCTTGCGCTTTCCGATGAAACAGGGTCAGCTCCAAAAAGAGTGGCCTCGGTTGCCACTTGCTACAAACGTCGTGCTTGATTGTTTCGGATTGTGGATTATTTGTGTTGAGTACTTGTATTATGTTTCGGCTCTTTACGTTTGGTAAGACTTAGCTCTATTTGCATTCGGGATTGTGGATTATTTCTGCTGAATACTCTTCCTCATGGAACTGTAATGTTGATCTCGCTTGCTTGGTCCCTGTGATTAAGCAAGTTAGGCGGCTGTGGTTGCTTATGTTTTTACATAATATATAAAAATGAGGCTTGGGTTTCCCTTGTTCCAAAATAAATCTGTTGAATAATTACACCATGATCAGATGTATCATGGAAGTCGTATGCCGTACCGTTATGCATAATCTGTGCTGAAGTAGTTGGTGACAAAAGCATGCTGCTACTGCTGCTATATTCTTTCCGTTTTCAGAGGACTAAAAGAGCATAGGTTGATGTCTTGCAAATTACAATGAAGGCTTGCTTGTTCCGAGATAAATAAGTGCATTTAACTTGTGTTGGACCGTTATCAGGCTTAGTTGCTAGACGGGATCCGTGTGTGGGATGTTAGGTCGATACATATATAAGTAAGCACATCCATTCACGAGCCTATTTGTGTTACCTGGCGATTTGTTGGCACTGAATGAGTGCATACATCACATATGAGAAGCCATTAAGTTACGGCAGAATGACGAGAATTCCATCCATTTTTGTTGCGGCTTTACATGTTGAGCAAAAGGGGAAGAAAAAAGAAGAAACGAAACGAAAGGAGCACGTAAACTCGATTGGGCCTAAAATCTTTGTTAGGTCTATAAACTCGGCCCACATGTCCTGGCCTTATGGTTGAATGGGCCAGAAGTGAAGTTGCTGGGTTTTCCCCTCGGGACGGCGCTCCTGCTCGTCGTCATCTTCTCCCTCAGTGGCATCTTCTCATGCTGCTACCACTGGGACAGGCTCCGCTCCCTCCTCCGATCTCGGCATCCCGCCATGCTCCAAGAAGGCCAGTATACCATCATCTCCATCGGATCAGCGCCAAGCAAGGCAACTTCTGATCACAAGGTAGTACCAAGCCATCTTTGTGCACATCTTATTTTGACTCCATTTTGGAAGATCATTTTTTGTAAACTTCAGCTAAGAATTAATGGTCCCTTGCCTTGCTGTTTGCAGAACGAGAAAATGGGGAAAGAGTGCGGTTTGCCCATTATTATGCCCGGGGACAAGATCCCAATCTTGCGAGGCCCTGTCCACATGAGACGTGTTTACCAGCAGTGGAGAAGGATGAAATCGAGGGGCAATTCAAATGATCGATTTCGTGAGACCATTGGTATCTGTAAATGCAATCATACTTAGCCGGTAGTGACTTGATTGACAGATTGATTGTATATATGCATGCATGTTAATAGATTCTAAAAAAGAAAAGGAAAAAAAATCCTTTTCGTATGCAAGTGTGCAGTCCCAGCAGGTTAGAAAAGGTGATTTCGGGTAGCCCCAGTTAGATCCCGTGAGCTAGACCTTCGAGATATCTTGCAGAGATTCCCGGCAGTTCGTCCATCTTTCCCCATGAAATACCTTGGTCTGATGCTTTCGGTGAGGCAGCTCAAGAGGGTGGATTTTCAACGCCTCCAAGACAAGATTGCAACAAAATTAGCCTCTTGGCAGCGCAAGCATTTGACTGCCGCGGGGCGGGGAGTCCTCGTTAGACCATTCTCACATCTCAAGCCGTGTACCATCTTCCTCCCATCGTTCGTAGGGAGTCCTGTAAAGCATTGACAAGTTAAGGCGAGCTTTCACGTGGACCGACAATAACAAAGCGTGCAGGGAAAAAGGGCCTTCAAATCGCTCATCATGCTTGTATCTTTGGAAATCTAGAACATGAGAGACACGTGTGTCTTCCATAGGGTTTCCACCTTGCCATCGATCATTCTAGCTAAAATCAAAGTTGAGGCGACTAATTCGGCCTTTGCGGGGTGAAGCACTTGGGAAATATTCTACTGCAAGAGTAGGCTTTTGGTGTAATGAAGTTGGGTTTCTTTTTTTTGTAATGACTTCTTAACTAATGAAATGACACAAATCTTTAACCTCCGTTCAAAAAAAAAGAAGAAGAAAACTCATTCTCAGCAAAATCGTTGAGTGCCACGACAGTTAAATCTTTCTCCCTTCTCACACCCAAACCCAAGAGCTGAAGAGCAAAAAGATGGGTGTGGTAAGGGATGGGTTGAGAACATAACATCATTTCTGGGTTTTAATGTGGATCAGTCGTATGAAAATTTTCTTCAAGTTCATTCTTGTGTTTGTGAGACGATGGATAGCAGAAGGCTTTATCTCTAAAGAGCGGGGACAGAGCCAGCAAAATGTCGCGGAGAACTACTTTTATAATCTTATCAACAAAAGCATGATCCAACCAGTGGACGTTGCTTATGATGGTATGGCTTGTGCCTGTCGAATCCATGATATGATGGTTGAAATTCTTATTTCAAAATCAGCTAAAGATAATTCATCACTACGGTAGGCGGAGGGCAAATGAGTTTGACGAATGGTCACGGTTTTATTCGAAGACTATCAGTCCAACACATTGACCAGGAGCTTGCATCTGTATTGGCAGATCAAGATCTAAGCCTTGTTCGATCTCTAACGGTAACATCATCAGCTAGCATCAAACACTTGCCTAGTCTTGCTAAATTTGAAGCTTTACGTGTATTGGATTTGGAAGATTGTGAGGGATTGGAGGAATACATCATGAAAGGTATGGACAAATTGTTCCAACTCAAGTACCTCAGACTTAAGTCCACGCGCATATCAAAGCTACCATCTGGCATTGTGATGCCAGGTGATCTAGAGACCCTAGATATTCACGGTACATTTGTGGAAGAGTTGCCGGCTGGAATTGTTCGGCTCACTAAACTACGGCATCTACTCAGTGCAGGGCTAACAAAGATACCGACTGGAATTGGGAATATGAGGTACTTACAGGTGATCACAGACTTTAATATTCCCTATAGTACAGTAGATGCAGTGGAGGAGCTAGGGAACCTGACAAATTTGGGTGAACTCGATTTGGATCTTGCATCTGGCCTGTACAGCAACAACAAGAGGCATGTCGAGATGTTGCTCTGCTCACTATGCAAGCTTGGCAGCTGCAAGCTCCAGTGTTTAAGCACAGATAGGTCGGGTATGACTTCCCTCGAGTTATTAGATTCTTGGTCCTCTCCGCCATTTTCCCTTCAAATATTTTTTGTGGGCGGTCACTACTTCACGAATATTCCAAAGTGGATTACACCAGCACTCGCTAGCCTTGCTTTCCTGGACATCAGTTTAACTGAATTAAGGGAGGAGGATCTCCACACTATCGGGGAGCTGCCGGCCTTACTTTGCTTGAGACTATTGGTCCAAATAGGACCAAAAGAAAGGCTTACGGTACAAGGCATTGGATTCTCAAGTCTGAAGGAGTTTGGCCTCTTTGTTATTGGCATGGAACGGCATACATTACGTTCGTGAAAGGGGCTATGCCGAAGCTTGAGAAACTTAAGGTGCTATTTCTCGTGTCAGTCGCAAAAACTTATGGCTTCTATTTAGGCATTGAGCATCTCCCATGTCTCAAAGAAGCAGAAGTATACCTTAGCAACAAGGGTGCCACGTCTTCTGAAAGCAAGGCTGCAGCTGCTTCTATCAGGAATGAAGCAGGTGCCCATCCCAACCATCCAACAGTTTCTCTTTTGGGGAAACAGTACGATGAGGAAAATGAAGAGACTGGTAGCGATGAGGAAGATGGTAACATTGATGACAATTAAAATAGTCAGTCTCTGCATGAAATGTTCCTCATCACCAACTGCAAGAGGTACTAATTAAGAATCTAATCATTCATCATTTCTCTTTTATGAACATCGCCCATTGTTTTCTCCACCAAATTAAGTACATCTTTTTTGTCCATAACTGCTTTTGGCTTCTCAAATTCGCACCTTCAACCATTTTCCTTGTACCGATACAAGATGATGTGCAGCTGGCTTGCTTGCTTGGAATCTCATACCGAAGGAGGCCGGAAGCTACTTATTCCTTATACTTCCAGACGAGAACATGGAAGACAGAAGCTGAAACAGGATCACTTCCAAAAAGAGGGGTCTCAGTTGCTACTTGCTACGTACATTGTGTTTGATCGTTTCTGCTATTTACCTTTGGTAATTAAGCCTTAAGCTCTGTTTGCATTTCGGATTGTTGATTATTTCTGCCGAATACTTTCCGATGGAAATGTATTGTTGATTCTCGCTTGGTTGGTCCCTGTGGCTGAGCACGTTGGACGGTTGATGTTGGTTCTGTTTTTACATGATATATACAAATTGGGGCTGGGTTTTCCTTGTTCCAAAAATAAATCTGTTGTACAATTGTACTGTGACCAGATCTATTATGGAAGTCGTATACCGTACCATTATGCATTAATTTGTGCTGAAACAGTTGGTGACAGAAGCATGCTGCTGCCGTTATATATACACACTTGCCGTTTTGAGAAGATTAGCTAGGAGAGCATACACAGTGATGTCTTTGCGACCCTCGATAAAGGTATCTTGCACCAATTTTAATGTGCTTGCTTCATTGTTCCAAGATAAATAAAGTGCATACATGTACTTGTGTTAGGGTGCTATTAGGCTTAATTAGTAGACGGCCTCCCCCGTCGCCTCCGTTCACGGCCCTAAACCAGGTACCTCGCGATCTCTCTCCCTCTCTTTCTCTCTGTGGCTTGGTTAGGGAAAACTGGTTGTGCCATAGCATGTCCATAGTACAAGACTGCCGATCGTCCTGCTTAGATTTTGTAAGTAAGCTTGTGTGCCTGTTGATCTTAGCTCCAACTCAAACTCCTTTTGCTAGCTCTAGGATGCGAAGTGAACCTCTATTTTTGCTCTCTGAACTCAACAGCACATCGCTGAACGGCAAAACTAAATAGCGATCTACCTACCCTAAGCTCTAAAAGTTCATGAACTTGCAATTGATAGGTTCCAGTTCAATTGATCAATGATTTATGGTACAATAGTTGGGGTAGCAGCAAGAATTTAGATCTGAGAGAGAGAAAGCCAGGAGGTGGGTGGGTAGGTTTTTTAGAAATTAGAAGCTTTATTGGTTCTCCATATTACAATAAGATGATGCATTACAAAAGAATTTCAACATTCGACCTCTGCATCAAAGATGCACACAGCAAAACTTATTACAAACAACCAGTGCCGACAGCAAAACAAACTAGTAGCAACCTCTAAACCGCCGCAAAAACAAAAAGAAACTCATGGAGCTAGAATGCGCAAACTAGATCGCCACCCAGGGTTGAGAAAAAACTCCCTGACGACTGTCTCCAGTTGAACACATGCGTCTAGCACCATCTGACGATCCTCCAATAGCTGAAGCGTAGACGGGTATGGACCCAATGTGTACATAAATGTATAACCTGCATATGAGAGTTAGTTTTCTTTTTATTAAACACAACATTATCCCTGCAAAGCCATAAAGACCAACATAGCGCCGCTGCCCCCACCAAGACCAATGCCCTCAACGTCTTATCCAAACCCTGTAGCCAGTTACCCAACATGTGAGCAACACTTCGGGGAGGATACAAGTTACAAGTTACTTGAGTAATGCGCCAGACTGCGCGTGCAACCGGATAGTCAAAAAGTAAGTGACGGATGATCTCGTTATGATGGCAAAAACAAGATGTGGAGCTGCCCATCCAACGCCTTTTAATTAAATTATCTTTAGTTAATATGACACCCCGACGCAAATACCACAAGAAAATTTGAACCTTGACGGGAATCTTTAACTTCCAAAGCTGTCTATTTTGAACCGGATCAGTCGAGTGCATAAGGGCATTGTACATAGATTGGACCGCATATTCGCCATTCTTATAGAAATCCCACCAAAGGAATCTGATTCCTCAGCAGCTGTACAGAACCCAATTGAACCTGTAAATTTTGCTAGGCTACGAGATCGGAACTGTAACATCCCTCTAATTAAAACCTTGTTGATTGTGCATCATGGCATGAAATGCATGAATTAAACTTGAGGAATTGAGAGAGAGTTGAGGGAATTTTAATTGGAAATCACTTTTGAATTGGAACCATTTGAATTCGAATCCTAAAGAAAGGCTTGAAATCTATTTGAAATCGTAAAGCAAAATGTCAGGTTTAAAATCATTTGAATTGAACAAATTTGAGATTAGAAAACAAACTTCTAAAGAAGAGAAACAAAATAAAAATAAAAGAAAACCTATTCTAACACCCCCCGGCCGGGCCCCCTCTTCTGGCCCGTTCCCTTCCTCGCATGGGCCTTCTCCCCCCTGACCCATTTCTTCCCACGCGCGGCCCAGCCCATCCCGGCCTGTCCGCTCGCCTCTCTCTTCTTCTCCCTCCTCTCCCTTCTCTCTCCCGCACCAGCTCCCTCCCACGCCGCCACCTCACCGGACGCGTGGCGAGCGTCCGGTTTCCTCCCCGCCTTGGCCACCTCGCCCGCCTCTCTCCCCTCCCTATAAAACCCCTCTCCTCTCGGCCGCTCCGCCGCTTCGTACCCCCCTCTTTCCCTCTCCGTTTTCTCTCTCCCTCTCGGTAGCTCGCCGAGCTCCTCCACCGACTCCGGCTGAGCTCACCTCGTCACCCCCGTCGCTTCACCCCGCCACTGGAGCTCGCCGCCCGAGCCCCTCCGTCCCCCGCCTCCGTCCCGGCCTCGCCCGGAGCTCACCTCGGTCACCACCGCCGGAGCCAAGCCACCGTGCTGAAGCCCGGCTCTCCGTCATCGCCGCCTCCTTCCCCGGCGTCGCCTCGGTCGCCTCGTCGCCGCGCCGTCCCGTCCCGGCCACCCCGTCGCCTCGGTCGTCGCCGCCCCGCCTCGGTCGCCTCTTCCGTCGCCGCTCCGGGCTCCGCCGCCGTTCCCCACCTCACCGTCATTGCCCCTCCACTGGTAAAGTCGCTGCCGTAGCCCCCTCGTCGCCGGCGACGCGGCGCCGGGCAGGCCCCTGGTCGGGCGGTGCCTACGCAGCCGAGCCCCACGGTCGGCCCCAACCGAGTGACCAGGGCATTAAGTGCCCTATTAATGGTGTCGTTAGGGCACCATTAGTGCTAAATTCCCTGTCATTAGTGCTAAGCATGATTAATGCTGATGATTACTCATTAATGCTAATGATTGCATTTATGGCTAATCCGACATCATTAATGGTTAATCCGTGTATTTAATGAGCTATTTGAATGTGCCTCTATGACAGCTGGGTCCCACGATTCAGAATTAAGAAAAGATTAAAGAAAAGAAAATATATATGACAGGTGGGGCCCCACTTGTCATGGACTCAGTCAACTTTGACCCGAGTTGACTGAGGGGCCCACTGTCATCCTCTGAGGCTAGTATTGAACTAAGTAACAAAAGTATTTCAGATTTAATATTTATTTCTTTACTGAGAAAATACAAAAAAGGGGATTTAAATGGAATTAAACCTTATAAATTTCGTAGAAAATTCATCTTAAGTCAGAAAAATGCAAATAATATATCAAAATGTTCAGAAAAATGAGAGCTATTCAAATATGTCATTTTCATCCATGTTTGCATGCTAGGAAAAATGAAATTGGCTAGAAACTCAATTTAGGGTTTCTCCGATTAGCCGGAGAAATTCAGATCGCGATATTTCGAGCATCCGGACTCTAATTAAATCGATTCCACATGCATTAGTCCTTATTTTGCATCCTTTAGGTCATGGCATACATTTCATATCATGCTGATGTTCTTCGACGTGGTATTCATTATTGCGCCTGTTTTGTTCGGTGTTTTCGTTCTTTCCGATAGGACCGGAAGATCTCGACGAGTATAATCCTGAGCAGGAACAGGACCTAGTAGCGGAACCGCAAGGCAAGCAGCCCCCTTTGATCATCTTGCGGATAGCCTATTATTTGCAATTTACTATTTGTTTTCAAAACCGTATTGCATGCGTTCAACTGATATTTTATGCTAAGTGATAGCCCTATTCTCTGCATAAAACTTACTTTGTCGCTCAATCAACACCACTGACCCTCCCAACCTATTTAGAGTAGATTACTTATTGTGTTAATATTGCTTATACAGCTAGTAATGCTTAGACTTGCTTAGTTATGTCGAAGTCGTAATTTCTAGGATGACAGACAAAACTCAACACTCTGGATGGGTTAGAGGATAGGTGGGTGTTCTCGGGAAATGCTTAATAAACCTGACTAATAACAATCAGGTTTAGGTGAGAGGCCATGCTCGGAGCATGGTGGGTTGTCTCGTTCATCCCACAAGGACCGGTTCCCGGTGTCCTTTCGAACCAAGACTTGCGTACTTCTACGCGGGTGGTATAATGGGCCACCCATGACCGAATAAATTATCTAGACTTAGGTCATGAGCCGCATAGTTTGCTATTTCATTCGCGGTGTGAGTGGAAAAGAGTGTAGTGTGATATCTCAATATAGGTGTAAGGATTACACACAGTCTGGGACCGGGGATGTATCACCTGATACAATTGTTGGGACCGTGTCGGAGTACCAGCCGGCCTGGTTACATGGATTAACCCATCAGGGCAGCTCAGGCTTAAGTCGAACGCATGGTAAAGGTCGTGTTCAATCACACTCTGCTAGCACACCTCACACCTCGTGAAAGTGTGTCGTGGCCTGGGGCCCAGCATTAAGAGTCGATTGATGCGTGTAGGTAAAGATGTACACTCCTGCAGGGTTTAAACTATTCGAATAGCCGTGTCCGCGGTTATGGACAATTTGGTAAGAATCCGCATCAAATTAGACAACTACAACCTTAATCTAAAACTTGCCAACTCTAAGGATGTGGTGTAGCGATCGCTTCCTCCCGGGTGGTCGAGGAAGGATCGAGGGTCTTATGTGTTCAATAGTCTGCTGTAGATGTTACTATGCAGTTTCAGCTCATCTCCTTCAAAAGCATCCCAGTAGCCAGATTTCAATCTACTTACAGGTATTGCCAAAGGATCAAATCAGCTTTCTGCAAAATAGTCCACAAATAGCCTCTTTATTGAAGCCTGATACATCTACTACTACTTTCCCCTTGTAAGTCTTGCGGAGTACATTTTGTACTCACCTTGCAGTTGTTGATGATTTTCGTGCAGAAGAGACCATTCCCTCTGCGGATGGTTTCTACGTAGAGATCGATGCCGACATCGACTAGTCGCTGGTGATACCAGGCAGTGGTTCTGCCCAGGGTTCGGCAGCTCGGTTTGTTCTGCCGCCACTTTTGGCCCTACCTTTAGGCTTCGTAGCCATATATATACTCTTCCGCTGTGTAATTAACTTTTGATGTGTACTACATTGTTAAGTTTTCGAACAACTAGTATTATTGCAGTTTCAGGCATAGAGTGTTGTTATGATATCGGCTTATTCTCTCCTGTCTCATGTGCAGTGCGTGTATGGTTGAAGCACATGATGCGGGTAGGATTTCAGGGTTTATAATACGGAGCTGCTAAGTTTAATCACCGCTGTGAAGTGACTCTCCCACTGAGAGCTCGGGAACTATATCATCCTACCCCAGCCATGCATTAATTTGCCGGGACGAGTTCGGGGTTGATGTTCCGGCTCAGTGGGGAAAGAGTGAGGAGACCATATCACTCTACTACTCTGTGCATTATTTGCCGGAGTAAGCTTTGGGGTTGACGTCTCGGGCTATTCGAAGCCATATCATTCCACTCCTCTCGGAAGTGATACCCGAGGATTGAGGTCGGGGTTGACGTTTCGACTTAGCGGGTGATTTCACTTAAGCCTCCTTGTTATCTATCCTGGGGTCCGACAGGAACCTGTCAAGGTACGGGGAAAGGAGATGCCTAAGGGAACCGAGCTGAACACCTTAGCTAACGTGCAATGTTTATTCCTAGCAATACCAAACAGCCGTGGATATTGATCTTTTAGCGGAGCCCTGCCTAGCCATTTGTTCTCGCAAAAACGTACTTGAGGATGGAGATCACAAAGGTGCCAAAAGGGAAGAAGTTTCGCTTAGCCCTCATAAGGCTAGACCAGAAGTGAGAATCCCCGGGCTTCCATTCAACTTGGGAGAGAGGCGTGGAACCTAAATAGTTATTGCGGATCATGTCCTATCACGTCCCCTCACTATTTAGTAGTTTGTATAGCCATTTGCCCAACAGACTTTCATTTTTTGCCCCTAAATCTTGAATGCCCAGCCCTCCTTGGTGGGTACGTAGGTGCCAGCCATTTTACGATAATCCTTCTAGATGAGTTCTTCTCGTGCAAGAAGATGGAATAATATACACGCAGCACCGTGGCTAGTCTTCTTGCTGTTGGCGCCAGCTTGGACCCAGTCTTCACCGGAGTAGTGCTTGTTTGGCCTGGTCGCTCGCTTAGGCCTCATCTCCACTTCATCCTTGTCCTGCGCCGGTGCTTTGTCCTCTTGAACGGTATCCGGGCTGCTGACACATGCATGCCTGTGCTACCAGAAAACGCAATTGAACTTACAGTTCAATTTTTTTATCCAGTGGCCGTCATAGTTTCTTCACTTCCCAGATGAAAATTTTCTGGTTTCTTTGAGCAAGTTATGCAATGCTGAGGCCTTGACATGTTTTGCCTATTATTCAGTGCTTTGCCGTTTTAAGATTGTCTTAATCTCATAATACGTATCTGTGTCTGAGGAACTCTGACAATAATTTTGGCATGTTTTTGAATATCTCATATATTTTTCCGCTTTCAGAGTTCCTTAAGTCTCCTAATTAACTTTTCTCATATCTAATTTACCCTAGATTTTCCTGAAGTATGCACTATTATTTTCTCGGTGCTTTTACATACATAACGATTTGATGTTTCATGCTTTCCTCTTCCTTTTTCTTTTTGTGAACATGCTTACCTCTTTCAGCCAGTAAAATTTTCTCATATTCTCCATTTTTAGTCGTTTTGATCTTCTGAACTCATTTTTGTTTGTTTCCTGCTTGTCTTCCATGCAACGATCAGCCGATGGTGAGCTCTTTTATTCTCACCTTGATGAACCATGGGAATGTGTTATCCCATGTCTGACGCCTGATCCTTTTTATCTTCCGGACTGAAGTATGGATCATTTCGACTTTAATGAGCTAAATGTCTATGATGAAGTGTCCTTAGCAAATTGATAAACCAAATGTCCTTTTGGTTCTACGGGAACATCAATGACATGCTTGAGACATGCAAAGCTCTGTTTGTTTCCATGTGATTTTTGTAAGAAAATTCTTCACTTAACCTAAGAATGTTTATTTGCATGGTTTTATTATATGGAATTATGGATAATGATTCTTTCTAAGTTTGGAGATGGGTAATATGACGTCTATAGTTGACAAATTGAGTTATTGCTTGTGTTACAAGGGATCGAAATTTCACTCAGCTTTGCTCTCTCTGATATGCACGTAAATTACCTTATTCTGTTCTGAGGCATGTCTATTATTACAATTTGCGAAGTTGAAGGATGACAACATTGGTCGTTGTTCTGTATGCCGATGATATTATCCGCTCTGATTCTTGTACACAATTGGTTATAGGGATTTTTGATCATATGCCCTGAAGTTGGACAGCCTTTGATCATTTACCATAATTGATGTGCCTCCCTTTAAAATACCCCAAATTTGATATACCAATTGATAATTTGCCCTACAATGGGTCTTTTGCAAAACAATATCACTTAACCTTTAACCCCCTAAGTCAAAAGACCATTCTACCCTCGCTTCCCTTCCTTCCCTAAGTCAAAAGACCATTCTATCCTCGCTTCCCTTCCTTCTCTCATATGGCTGCATGGGCACCCCAAAGACCCATTCCAGGAGGCGTTCTGCATAGCTCCCCTGTCCAGCTAGCCTCCCTCTCTTTCTCATCTATTTTTTTATTATTTTCCTCTCATCATTTTACAAAAATGCTTTGATCAAATGAGAAATGAGTTAGTCATGAACTAGAAATAGAGCATGTGAAGAAAAAAAAATATCACATGAGGACATATATATCTAAAAAGAGGAGGATTTCAACACAATATTTCAAGTCTCAAATCTCACACATGAAAGTGGTAGTACCCAACAAAACTAGTTCACATCTCACACATCCAAGTGGCAATCCACAACAAAAGAAGTTCAAATCTCACATATAAAAGTGCAATACACAACAAAAGTAGCTCAAATGAGTAGATTTAATTCTTCTTTTTCTTTTTGGGAATAATCTTCTTAGCAGGTGGTCTTGCATGAACTTTTGCTGGAGACTTTGTTTTTGATGGAGATATGGCAGTGAATGTTGCTTGTGATCCTCCATCTCCCATTAAGAGAGTGGCTTTTCTAAATAAAGAAGATAAAATCATGAGAAAGCTGCATATGGAGAACAATGGAAATGAGTTGACAAGTAAGATGTTAACCTTCTTGTGATAGGCCCAGGACTTGCACACAATTCGGTTGGCATGTCGCTCCTTATAGGTGTAGAAGGAGTGGCATTGCCAGATCCTTCATTTGTAGGAGTAGGAGTTGCATTGCTAGGAACTTCAGTTGTAGGTGCTTCCCATGGTACATGTACCTTTTCTTGACCCCATTCTACGGGCAACTAGCTTGCCTGTGTCCCCAACTCACCATACCTCTTGCACTTGTTCTTGCCACCAACTTTACCCTTTCTTTTTCCTTGAGCCACCAGTTCTAGACAACTTTTTATCCTTAATTTCTTAGGACTTCCTGCATTTCTTTTGGGCAGTGGTGCTTGCAACACAAACTCAGGATCCACCTTAGGCCACTGAGTCTTGTCCATCAGTGGTTCTATGCCCCCCCCCCAATATGCTGCCCTAAATCTTTCCACTAGGTAATACTCATGAACATAATTCTCCAAATTGACATTTCTTTGTTCAATTATGAATACCAATGCAAGTTCGCATGGCTTCCCTGTGTGCTGGCACTCAAGGCAAATGCACTCATGTGTAAGTAGCTTGACTACATGCATTAGGTCATCATTTCTAGTGTCCCCAACCTCAGCACTGTAATTTGAACAAGCTTTATACTTAAGATGGCCTAATCCTCTAGTCCTACCATTCAATTGGTGCAGCTGGTAGTAATTTACCTTGCAACCTTTCTCTCATGAGTCGTCTCCTCCTAAACAGCTCCATAAGCATGCCTCTCAGCGTGTCTACAAGCTGGACAATTGGATAGTCCTTTACCTAACTGTTAAAGGATTCAGCAAGGTTATTGTTTATATAGTCACACTTGATACCCTGGTTGAACTTACTCCCGAAAAAGAAAGAGTAGAGAATAAGTCTTTGAAAGATGGAACAAGTCACGAAGAAATAACATATGACAAGACGCGAACACTCATCTTGCCCATAGCAAACTATGATGTTTTTTTAAGGTATGTAGATACCTCAGGGCATGTTGTAAGTACCTTGCCCATGTGGTAATTGTGTACCTCTTTCCTATATGCTCTTCCAGCAGGCCACATGTTGCCAAAGCTGTCACCATGAAATTTCTTCATAAAGTTTTGCATGAGATGCCTAAAACACTATTTTTGCTCAACTTGAGGGAAAATTTCCTTCATAGCATTTTCTAAACCCTTGCAAGCATCTGTGGACACGGCCAACACAGTAGGAGCACCTATTGCTTTCTTTGCTTGTTTCATAAACCATGCCCAATCTTTAGCAGTTTCAGTGCCAAAGAAACCAAAAGCTACTGAACCATCCGGTTATGTCCATCTAAAGTTGTGACTGCAGCTAGTTGTCCATTCCACTTGTTCATTCACCAACGTAGATTGGTTAATAGTTGTCAGCATCTCCGCATCAACCCTACTAGACATGGGGGAAAATGCAAATCTTCTCCATGGATAAATGAACCTTGTACTAAATATAGCGCAAAATCGAGCCAACACAATAACGAAATAGCAAGAAAGATGTTACCTAGTACAAATCAGATCCATGGTGTGCTCTCCTCCCTACTCTATCTCCAAGTTCAACCAAACTCCACGTCAAAACATAGGGTTTTATGGACAGCAAGAGAACCAATCAACACAAGAGGATGAAGCAAAGAGGAGAAAGAAGGGAATGGAGCCTACCTTGCTACTGCTATTGGGGAGGCCATCGTGGAGGGGTGCGTCGGGGTGGTTGTCGAGGGGCAAGGAGGATGGCATCAGGCCTTGCCGCGTCACCTTGCCTGGCCGCAGGTCGAGGCAGGGGAAGGCGTAGATGGCAGAGAAGGCCGACAGATGGCGGCAGAGGGCAGGGGACGCGGGGGGCGGTGGATAGCAAAGGGCAGTGGCGCTTGGGTGTCGGGGGGCTGGTGGTGGCGGTTGACGAGGGGAGGGCGTCACAGGGGGGCTACGGACAACACCGGAGGGCGACGACACTTAGGGGCCGGTGGCAACGGTCGACACAGGGGAGGGGTCGGGGGGTGGCGGTCGATGCAAGGAAGGGGTCACGAGGGGTGGCGGAGTGCGTCAGATGGCAGCGGCGCTCGGGAGTCAGGGGACCGGCGGCGATTACCTGGGACTGTGCTTTGACCTCCTCGACGGTGAGTAACGGGTTGCCGTCGGCGTCTTTGAGGGTGATGAGCACGTCGAGGAAGTCCTGGGGCTCCTGCCTATCGCCGGCCTTCCACTGCCTCCACCGATCGTCGATGACGGTGTCGTGCAGCTTGTTCACCGTGGCGTTGGCCTCCTTGACCATCTTCTTGTGGCCGTCGAGGTCGAGGCCGAGCAGCCACGAGAGGTAGTCGGAAATGCAGAACGCGTAGAGGAGCCCCAGGGAGGTGAAGACAGCGTCCATGTGCTCCACCTCCACCGGCCCCGGCCCGCCGTTCGGTTGAGGCTCGCCGAAGTACCGCCTGCCGAACATGAGCCGGCGGATCACGTTGCCGCAGTAGTGCCTGGAGACGTGCCTGATGTCGACGGTGGTGCCTCCGCCGATGGCGGTGAGGTTGTAGACGTAGCGGGTGAGGTTGTCGGCCTCGTAGGCGCGCTTGTCATGGAGCCACTTGTGGCGGGAGGGGCAGATGATCTCGGAGGTGAGCACCCGGCGCATCTTCTTCCACTAGTCGCCGAACAGCGAGAGCACGGCATTCCTATAGTCGCCGCTGAAGGTGCTGGACGCGAAGGTGAGCGGGCGGGACACGAAGTTCGCGTCCTGCTTCTTGAGCACCTCCCTCGCGATCTTGGGGCAGGTTATGGGCACGACGTGGACGCCGCCGAGGTGGACGCAGGCGATGTCGGTGGCCATCTCCTTCATCATCAGGTGGATCCACTGGAAAGCCGGCTTGTTAAGCATCATCTCGGGCAGGTTGCCCACCACCGGCCCCGGCGGGAGCGGTGCCGCCGATGAGCACGTGCCAGTGCTACTACCACCACCACCACAGATCTTGCTCTTGGGCCTGAGCCTCTGGACGAGGTAGATGAACGTTGCTACGAGTAGCAGCGCTTTCATAGCCACAGAGGAGCCGGCTCCCAGCATGATGGAGGACCCCAGCTCCATTGCAATCTCCGGCTAGTTGCCCTAGCTTGCTCGATCTGAGCAAACACAGCTTGCTTGCTCCCTACTAGCTAGCATCGGCAGCACGGTGGCGCAGTGGCAGGCTGGGGAGCAGCTAGCACTGAGCACTGGGCTTTGCCAGTGAAGCTAGTATTGGCTATTGCAGTGCTGCTTCAAGCATGAGCTCGAGGCCCCTATTTATGGACCAAGTTGGATCGATCGGCCACCTACCTACACCACCCATATTGCAAACTCACATATGATCGATCATAGGCATGGGCATGCGTGCAATTGCATGCAGGCCCTGCTCAGTTTTTGACCTCCCTACCACCACATGGAATTAAGCAATCTTTCATTGGCAGAGAGAGAGAGAGAGACAGAGAGACAGAGAGACAGAGAGAAATCACATGGAAGCGGCCGGCCGGGATCCACGGGAGCGTGTGGCACGTGGGAATTTTGATCTCGATCTCGACGGATCCGCCAATTATATCCCAGAGCGACATGGCTATAGCTTAGCTCGCTCGCTCGCTCGCTGCCCATGTGCACCTGTCAGTTAAGTAATTTGGTGAGCAGTTTGACAGTTTGTAAAACCAGTGCACGTATCATATGTACATGTTGATTGGGCATCGCATGTGCGTATTACTGCTCGCTGGCCACCGCTAGCTTGTCGGCACCCGGAACAGTACCTGACTCACGAACGACACACCGTCAAAGACCGAGCAACCGCTTAAGGTGGATACACGTTACCTCGCGTGCATACGCCGTTAAGGGTCCGACACCGACCAGCACTACATACAAACTGCTGGAACAGCCGGCCAGAAATGAACATCATTCAATGAGGCAGATATAGTTCTGAAACCCTGTAGCGGGTTAATACTCGGCTTCCTGCAAGATGAGCCCGACGTTTGTGTCCACACCCTAACCCAATCGGCCGTAGCATAGATTGGTGGGTCACCCGAAGGCCCGACACTGACGTCCACACCCTGCCCAGCCGGCATCTAGGTGAAGCCCAGCTCTCGAAGTGCGAAGAGAAGCAACTCCGGGAAACCACCCACATCGAGGCAGTGGGTAGCACGGAAAAACGTTCCAAGAGGCATCTGATAGATCAAAGAGAGAGGACCAGGGTTAGTAAAACCATTTGATGAAAACAAACCATTTGTGAGAAAGGTTAGTTCTAAGAGAGATATGGAAAGGTAATAAACGGGCAGTCTACTTATATTTTCCACAACTCATTTTTAGTTTTGCAAATAGTTTTCACAAACAGAGCCCTGAGCTAACGCCCACCTGCAAGGGTTACCTATAGTCAGCTCGGCTCTGATACCAAAGCTGTCGGGACCCGAAACAGTACCTGACTCACGAACGACACACCGTCAAAGACCGAGCAACCGCTTAAGGTGGATACACGTTACCTCGCATGCATACGCCGTTAAAGGTCCGACACCGACTAGCACTGCATACAAACTGCTGGAACAGCCGGCCAGAAACGAACATCATTCAATGAGCCAGATATAGTTCCGAAACCCTGTAGCGGGTTAATACTCGGCTTCCTGCGAGATGAGCCCGACGTTTGTGTCCACACCCTAACCCAATTGGTCGTAGCACAGATTGGTGGGTCACCCGAAGGCTCGACACTGATGTCCACACCCTGCCCAGCCGGCAGCCGCATCACAGCTGGCGGGTCACTCGATTCGCAATCACGAGGTGAGCCCGACGTCTGTGTCCACACCCTAACCCAATCGGCCGTAGCACGGATTGGTGGGTCACCCGAAGGTCCGACACTGACGTCCACACCCTGCCTAGCCGACAGTCGCATCACAGCTGGTGGGTCACTCGACTCGCAATCACGAACCTCGCATAGAAGATTCGTATCAACTCACTACCGTCTCTTCGCACACTTCAACCATACACGCACTGTGCACAAAGAGACGTGGTAAACAACTCTGCATATCATCACACGAACTCTATAGGGAGGATTACCAGATAATAGTTCACATCCCTTACTTTTGGGCAAATACTTAACTTACACACAACTGGCTCGAAGGCCTTAAGTACGAGAAATAAACAGCGGAAACATGCAGTTACCCTGAGATACAAGCTAGTATCTCCAAAAGAACCCAAAATACCCTACATTAGTCCACAGGTTCGAAAAGCTGAAGAGACAACCAAATCAAGCGTCATCCAGGAAATAATCACCGAGGGAGGGTTCACCTGTTCCTAATCATGCAATAACAACTACCAATGAGTACAAACGTACTCGCAAGTCTTAGTAGTGCTTGGACATGAAGTTAACATGGCATTCATCAGAATAAGAACATCAGTCCTATTATAGTAGTGAACATCTTCAATTAAAGAGAATCCATAATAGGACATAACCAAGTGAACATCCTCTAATTCATAGCATGATCCAACAGATCACATCATATAGTCAACAGGAACTCAGACGATGATCGAGTAGATCAACATCATATCATTAACAGGAACTCATGAGAAGACTGAGTAAATCAACATCATACAGTTCAATTTTTCCATTAAAGAGACATTGGTTGCTCGTTAACCCACGAATCCTCTCATGGGATATCCCCACGGAGACTCTGATGGTCCATCACATAAGGGTAGCTAGTCCTCAGTGAGCGGGAACCAACCAAAGGGCATCCGTGTTTCCCTCACAACCAACTGTCTAACGGCTTATCAGGAAGCATCCCGTCAGGATCGCCGCTGTAACATCCGATGGCTCGAATTCGGGCTCGAGCTGCCAATCTCGATTTCGGGCTCGAACAGCCACACCGTTGTTACAGCCCATCCCACGACCATTCTTCCATGTCTCTCATCTCACTTATTAGGGTTCAAGTTGATTAATCATCAGGTTAAATCCTATTAGGATCATAGCAGCACAACACATTGAACTGGAAAGTAAGTTTTAGCAGAGTATACGGTAATGAAATAACAACTACAAAGATAGCATGGCAATGTCGCAAGCTCAGCTTGTCTGGACTGGGGAATTCCTCAGATTCCTGGAACTCGGGTTGCTGAGGCTCCACTCCCTCGTCGACAGTTTCTAGGGTTTGCAAAAACACGACGAAAGGAATGGAAATAATGAAATAAGAACCCAATATGACATGGCATGAACATTAAATGGAATGCACAGCAATAGCTAATCACTACTATTAAGACTATTTGAAAATAAGGTTCAGGCCCTTTTAGGGCGAGTATCGGGAATTAGGGTCTTAGCGATCCCCGACGACCAATTAAACCCTAATGGACCACTTTTGTTAATTACTTGGTGTTCTGGTCATCCAAATATTATGGAGTTATTTTTGGTTGATAGGTGCTGCTATACTAGGCATGGTGGTAAATTTTCATAATTTTTGGACAAACATTGAATTTACAACAATTTATGCAAGATTTGACAAAGGGCTTACCGACAACGGGCCGAGGCGAGCCAGACTCAGAGGAGGTGTCAGAGGCGGCAGAGGAGAAGCTCATCGTGGAAGGATGGAGAGCAGGGGAAAGGTGGGGATCGTGGTTAGTCTGATACCATGTAGGAGTTTAGAGTGCGGAAGAATGAGAGATTAGCAACACACGAAGTATTGATCATGTGCTGTGGTACTTATACATGTACAGGAGCCTAACTAACTCTGCTATACACAAGCCACTAACCGATAGACTAGGACAATGTACAACTGACAGACGATGACTCGCTAACAGTATTCAACAAGTGAGCCTAATGGGTTAAGGGCCTCATTCGCCTATGAATATGCTTCTGTGCACAACCCCTACTTCCTGGGCCAGCCCAATAAGTGGCATTCTTTTCAATTTTTTCTCTTTTTCCTCTTTCATTCTTCTTGTTGTTTTTCATGTGCTACGTCAATAGTTTCTTAACTGTTCGGTATGATCTTTTTTTTTCCAGCAGGGGTTTATATTTGTCTCCAAATCAAAAGAATTATCATTTGTTATTTCCATTTCAAAAAAATCATGTCTTTCACTAATGATTTTTAATTGCTCGGTCTGATCAATATTTTCCTTGATCCAAATATAAACATACCACCAACCAAAGCAAGATTAGTATCATTCTCGTACGAGCTATTGGAACAGTCCTATGTAGTTCTAGAAAGTTTTCTCGTGCTAGGGGATCAGTCAAAACTGATGAAACATATATGGTATACTTACTTGAATTATTTTTGTATAAAGCATGGAAACATATCACAGGATCCATTAGAAATATTCACATTAGCTGTTACGATAACTTCCACGAGTTAGATAGGTCGCACGAACCGACGAAACAATACTAAAAACTGATGGGATATTTTTATTATGTGGTATAGCTTGTCAGGGATATATTTTCTAAGACATACCATTTTGTTAGATGATTTTAATTTATATATTCCTGTTTTCTGGGATGTTTAGCTATTGTAGCTCCCGCTTAAGGCGGGAGAAAAGCACGTCCCGTCATTTGAGAGGCTGAAGTGATTTCCCCTTGGCTTCATCTCATCATCAATCTATTATTAAGGCTTTGACAATCGTATTTTTTATGTCATCTATAGTTAACACTGTCGATGTATGGTATACGGGGGTACCGATGATCGTACCCGTACAGCACGTATGTATAAGGTAGCGGGGCAGCGACTTAGGTCAGTTTGGACTCAAGATACGATTTACCCAGGTTCAGGCCCCCAAGATGGGTAATAGCCGTACGTCCTGCTCGGATGGAATTGATACGTGGTCTGGCGTGCAGATGATTACAAGGGGAACTCGACGAGTAGGGAACTAGGCGAGATCGGACTATAAGGGGAACTCGACGAGTAGGGAACTCGGCGAGTCCTAGGCTAGGGCTATGGGAATCGAAGGTGGCTAGGCAACTAGGGCTTCTAGATCTGATTCAGCTTCTTCCCCCTTGGAGGGGTTCGTGCCCTTTATATAGGCGAAATAGGGCGGTAACCTCGTCGTGAGTCCTCGTAGTACACGAGTCGGACTTTGTCTTATTATCATACCCCGAGTCCTCGTAGTACACGAGTCGGACTTATGTCCAATGACGTGACGAACGTTGCTTTCCTGTCCTGATAAGGATTCATTGACTTGAGGCCTAGGTTTCTCTCGAATTGGGCCTTCGGGCCACAGCTTCTTCCCAGTGGCCCAGTCATGAACTCGTGGGCCTAGCCACGAGCCCATGGTGGTAGCACTACCCATCATCAAGCCCCCCATCATTATGCGTGATGAAGTTGAGACGGGTTCAGGTCAACTCGAGCAGCAGTAGTCCTGTGACTTAGTCGGTCAGGAGGCGTCGAGTTTGTTGTACTCGGAATGTTATCTTCGGCCTTCCCGAGTTGCAGAACTCGGGCAGCATTATCCCTTTTTGTAGTCTGAACATGCCCGGCGGAATTCACGGATGGTGATGTCATGATTTCACTTTGTGTGTTGTCAGAGCGAATTTGCCCATTCCTAGTAATGTTCGCGATTTTCCCGGCGTAGTGTGCCGAAGTGTCAGGGCGTGTGACGTACCCGGTTTTAGGCCGGATAAATCCTTGTGTTTACTGTACTAGTCCCATGATCAGTGGCTAGTACACACAAGCACTTGATAACGAAGTCATACATTACCGAGTATAATACAGATATAGAGCCATTATGGTCTCGATTACACGCAAGGCCAATTGGCTGAATAAAAGTTATGCAGCGGAATTAAAAATACGTAGATAAGCCCGTCAATATGCCTCTCCCACAGGCAACTGACTGGGGTAACGCCCTAATTTTCGTAGTCACTGTCGTCGGCGTCGGAGCATTCTTCTTCTTCATCTGGCCAAATCAACAAGCCAGGTGAGTACATTGAATGTACTCGCAAGCTTTTCCCTCGCAGGGTAATTATAACTGATATATTTCATGCGTGAGGTATCCAAAGGAAAAGCTCTAACCTATGTTGCAGGTTTTGCGGAAATGTAAGTTTTCAGCGGAAAGTAAGTACAATAGATTCAAAAGCTATTTCTAGAAATCTATTCTAGCCCTGCTATTCATATCATTTCATGTGGCAGCACCTACCACCTCAGATACTCCTAAGGCCGATAGCTCCGTCTATAATACCCCTGGTACCATGGTACCGTCTATAATACCCCCGGTATTATAGCACCGGTCATCTTCGGTAATTCCTGGCTACCAGACTATAGCGTAAATTGCGCCCTGTGGACACGTCGTGTCCACGTCCTTAATCCCGACACCCAGAGTTTGCAAACAAAGCCCAGTCTAACCAATGTGTGGCTTTGCCAGGTCGTGTCCATAACCGAGGACGCGGCTATTCGAATAGATTTTAACACTCTGCAGAGGTTGTACGGCTTTACCCACAAGATGTAGGTCATCCTGATAGCACTTTGCAAGTATGCTAACTGGGTTATTACAATGAGACTTTTCGCCCGTTTCCACACTAGAGCTGGACCCGCTAGATGTTTTACCCAACTTTACCTTTTGCCTCGCAAATCCTAAAATGGGACTATTATCATCTTTGTGTCGGACAACTCCCTACGCCATGCGGTGGAGGCCCTCTAGGACGTAACTGCCTAGTCACATACTCCCTACTTTTCACGGGTCCAAACCCTAGTGTTTGACGGGATACTAAGCCAAGTCCTTCCCATAAAGGACATGTGGACGTACGGGGGTGGATCTGGTTTAGCGGCATTTAGGCTCGGTCCTTAGTTGATTCGAGAGGGACTCCATATTTCTCACCTACAGCCATGCCTCAACATGCAACGCCATCTCCCAAACTCCACTTAACATTCCACCCGAATCAAAACATCTCCAATTTTTGTTTTGCCTTTGGTAAACCATTTTTCAACATCCACCTTGGGTGACACGCGTCACCCCAAGGGTTTTGCGTCCCAATTCCCTAAAATAGTGTTCATCATTTATAGAAAAGCTTTCATTTTTACTAAGCTTTCATTTTTACTACAGCAGGTCTAAGCTTGGCCTACGGCCTATATATCTAGTATAGCACCAGAACTACTATGTCCGGTGACTTAATGCTAGGGTTACAAGGGGCACATGGTAACGGAGCCTAGGTCATGCAGCTATAGGGATTATCTATCCTTAACTCAACATATCGCTGATGCAACATAGCATGCGAGTTGGCAAACGAATTAACTATACTTATCGAATATAGGTTTCGGCATGGCCAAAGTGAGGAAAGCTTGCCTGGCAGCTCTTGAACTTGCTCCTGACTTGGGGACATCTCCGGCTCCTCCTGACGAGCGTACTTCACTCCGTTCACTATACGCCGAAAGAAAGACCAAATAAATAACCAGCAAATCGAAAAACCAAATGGAAATCCAAAAAGGGCCGGACAAAAAATGCATTTTGGGTTCCATATTATTTTGAGGAATTTATTTTGTGTAAGTGTTGTTCAAATTTATGCCTATATATGCTAACGTTAGGGTTAGGGTTTTGTCGAAAAGTAAATTCTCATTTACACTTCGAGTTCTCGTATCCAGGGTGTTAGTATACTGGATTCTAAAGATTTGGGGTACAGAAAGGCTGAGGTATAATAAGCTTTCTTTGGGCTGTACTGGAAGTGGTGTATAAGTTGATTTTGAAGAAACTACAAGAAATGCCCTTACGCTTAGCCCTCTCTGTTTGTGTTCTAAACACTTTTGAAATTGAATTTCTTTTGTAGCAAAGGTTCGCTTTTAATCTAAGGTCTCTGGAACCGGTTTCAGAACTTCAAGAACCGGTTTTCTTCGAGTGGAACCAGCTGAACCACCTATGGCCGGTCTAAAGAAAAGGGGAAAACCAGACTTGGGAGGAGAATGCGCCTTCAGTGGGGTGTAAATGCGCCTTCTAGTAAGGAAAATGGATTCGGACAAATGCGCTTCTGCTAATCGGAAATGGGCCTCGTTCCTACTTGTGGCCCATGCGCTAGAGGGCGGTTTCTTTACCTGGCTAGTCCTCTGGTAGGCGCATTCAGACCCGTTGACCTAGTTCCTCTGCTCCGGTTGAAGTGGTGAGAAGTGCCAGTGCGGAAGCTTCTCTGGATTTGGGGTTTTTGGCGGAGAGGAAATGCAAGCGGAATCAGCTGCAGGTTCAGAAAGAAAAGGTGATGGGAATCATGCTAGGGTGGCTTAATCGGGCATTTGGTTCGGGGCGTGGCTTGGTTCACAGAAGGCGGCGCGATTTGGTGATGAGCCGAGGCGGAAAAGGAAGCCGCGAGGAGAAGGAATGCTAGCTGCTCTAATGAGGGCAATTTTCCAGGCATAGTGCGCTTTTAATGCCGGGGCAGAGGGCCATAAAATATTATTTCCTTTCTGTCTTCTCCTTTCATCTGCTCCTCGTATTCTTCCCCACACTTTGCCTTCCTTTCTTTCGTCCAGTGCAGCAAAACACCATTGTTGATCGTCCGAACTTCTCATCTCTCCTCCCACCGAAAAGTCACCTTTTGCTCTCAATGGTGACCCTGCCCAGTGAGGTGATAGCGGCGGAAACCGGGCCAGAGGTAGTGGAGCTGATGGAGAGCCCCGTCGCAGTTCCCGCGGGCGAAGCCTCCTCAGCCGTCGCCGTGGTCCGGGACCTGGCCCGCGGCAAGGCGCCGGCGGCTGCCAAGGAGAACGGACCGGACCTCTGCCCGGGGATAACCGAGCTCCCTCTATCCCGCATTAGCAGAGAGGACCTCTCCCGGATGGTGGAGGAGGGAGAGCTGCTTGGATCGGTGGGCTTCAAGTTGCTCGCCGATAAGGACTCGCCGTTCTCTCCGGAGGAAGACATGGTCGTCTTCCTGGCCTTCTTCAAGTGTGGACTCGGACTCCCAATGTCCGAGTTCCTCCGTGATGTTCTGTCCTTCTTCGAGATCGAGTTGGTAAACATCCTGCCCAACTCGGTCTTTTTCTCGCCGTCTTTGCGTATCTTTGCGAGGCCTTCGTCGGGACGAAGCCAGACGTCGAATCCTTCCAGTTCTTCTACACACTGAAGACGTCGGCGGCGGGACAAGTCCATAGTGCTTGCCGCTTCTCTCTTCGCGAAGACGCGAAGTCGAGCTACATCCCCTTCTCCCCGAAGGACTCATGGGGGAAGTGGGCCTCAAACTGGGCCGTCTGCTCCCGATCTACGCACGACCCGATGATGCAGTGCAAGGTCCCTACCCCGCAAGAGTTGTGGAGGGATCAGCCGCGATTGACGTGGCGAACCCGGGCCGTGAAAGATCGTATTGGCGACCTGCGCCGGGGAGGGGGGGTTTGACGGCCGTCCATGTAGTCGGTGACTTCATCACCCGACGCACTGTGCTACTCGGGGAACGGCATCTCCCCGGGTGGGTGGACGAAGTCGGTCTCTTGCTGGTTGATGAGAGTAAGCTTTTTTTTGCCTTCTCGCTAATTCCTTTCGTCTGGCAAGTCAGAGTGTCAATTTTGCCTTTGACAGAGTTGGTTCGTAGTCAAGTCGACGATTTATTTAAGGCCGAGTGAGGCGATGACGGCGCCAGGGCTTCGCCTTGGGACTCCTGAGTTCATCCGGAGAACGAGTCACTCGCCTACAGGGCCGAGGAGACCAGGACCACCATCATCTCGGTAAGTATTTCTCCTTATATGCCTTCATAGCTATGTTTTTGAGTTCCTAATCGGTGTTTTTTCTGTGTTGTTTCGTGCTTAGCGTCCCTTCCTCGGGATCGGCCCGTGGGAGGGCGCCGGTGTTTTCGTAGAAGAGTCGACGTATCCTGGGGCGGTTCGTCCTCGGAAGACTCCGGCTTCGAAGGGCAAGAAGTCGTCCGCCCCTTCTAATGGCAAGAGTCAAGCCGCCCCGGTGAGTTTCTTTCCTTTTGCACTCTGTCGAAGGGGGCATCGACTTGTTTTGTTCGGGTTCTTAATTTTGGATTTCTGGGCAGCCCTCAAGCAGCCTCCTGGCGCGTCAATGTGGCGTACCCGGTTTTAGGGCCGGAAACGCCTCTCGTGTTTACTGTACCGGTCCCTGGATCAGTAGCCGGCACACACAAGAACTTGATATCATCCACATACAATACCGAGTAACTTACATAAATATGCCATTATGGTCTTTATTCAATAACATAGCTGATTGGCTGAATAAAAGTAGCAGCGGAAAGTAGCAAAGCATAGTTATTGACCCATCAATATGCCCATCCACAGGCAACCGACTGGGGAGAACGTCCGAGCCCTCGTGGTCGCTGATATTGTCCTTGGAGCACCACTCTTCTTCTTCGTCTGGCCAAATCAACAAGCCAGGTGAGTACATTGAATGTACTCGCAAGCTTTTCCCACCGGAAGGTATTACAACATAATTCATGAAAAGGGATATTTCAAAGGAGAGCTCTAACCTAGGTTGCATGTTGTGCGGAAATGTAAATCTTTATTTCAAATACCGATAATAGATTTAAGGCGATTTTGTAAAATGAGAATCATCAAAGTAACAAGTCATTATTCGAGGTAGTCCCTGCTACCTTTCCTTTCTTTCCTCAGCGGGATAGCCACGCTCATCACCGCCTACCCTTTCGGCTTCCGCTCACACTACCCCGGGCAGTGTAGCTAGCCTTTCCTTCAGCAACTCCTAGCTACCAACTGGGTAGCGCAAATTGCACCCTGTGGACACATCATGCCCACGTCCTTAATCCCGTTTCCCAGCTTTCACAACCAAAACAAAGTCTAACCAGTGTGTGGCCTTACCAGTTCATGTCCATGACCGAGGACGCGGCTATTCGAATAGTTTTTAACACTCTGCAGAGGTTGTACGGCTTTACCCACAAGATGTAATTCACCCTTAATGCCGAGCGCTAATAGGTATACCTTCACGAGGTATACTAGCAGGGTTAATACAACGAGACCTTTCGTCCGTGTTAATACCAGTGCCGGACCCGCTAGGAGGGTAACCCAACCTTTGCATCCCGGATGTCAAAAATGGGACTCTCCACCTTTGTGTCAGACCGTATTTTCACGTACTCATGAGACCCACCGAAAGCTTTTACCTCCACCACGTGGAACTTATCGAGGGTTTTACCCCCCACGTAGTCCCGTGAAGATCCTCTAGGGATCCCGGATCCACCTAGCACATCACCCTAACTTCCCACGGTTCCGAGCTTCGGCATTAGACGGGGTACCAGGTCAAGTCCTTCCCACAAAGGACATGTGGATGTACGGTAGGGGAACTGATTCAGTGACACTTAGGTTCGGTCCTTAGATGACTCGAGCAGGACTCCATAACCAACCAACTCTTCGGGTAGCGACCGGCTACTCTACCACCTCATAACACCCTTAGCATTCCTGCCCGAATCCGAAATCCTTCATCATTTCATGTGGGGTTCTCACAAATGTTTCCTTTTAAAAGATTCCCTCGGCATGTATAAACAAGCCGAGGGTTTTAATCCCATACCCCATGTGCTTGGTAAAACTAGTTTTAACTATAGCAGGTCTAAGCACGGCTACAGCCTATATTCCTACTACCTTGTCGGTTGATCTCGACCGACTAGATAAACTTAGGGTTACCAAGGGGGCGGATTCCAAACCTACGGCATATGCATCTACTGGGCATATCTTCACTAGCACAAAATACCGCTAATACTAAAATAGCATGCAAGATTTGCAAACAAAGTAACTAAGTTTAGCAATTATGGGATTCAATATGTTCAAGGCGGGAAAGCTTGCATGGCAACTCCTGCTCCTGTTCTTGTTCTTGACGTTGGGGTGATCCTGGATCTTCCCGAGGCACGTACGGCACTCCGTTAACTACGCGTCGAAAGAACGGCGAATAAGAGGCAAATCCAAATGAGATCCAAAGAACATGCATGGTTGGGAACGTCAAAGTGCAGGTTTCGAGAGGCTTGTCGAGGTACGATAGGATACTGGACCTAGGGTTATAAGAAGGAAGTATTTGACGAAAGGGTTTGCATGAAATGACGACATGATTGGTCGTGTATTGAACTCTCTTTACGGTTTGATTTCAAAAACCATATCCCTCATTGAGTTAGTTGAGTGTCTTGGACATAATGGTATACTGGTTAATATGAGAATATTTTGGTTGAACTTAGAATATTACTTACAGCATATATATGCTGTTCTAAAGAAAGGAAAAGAACTGTTTAAAAGTATTCTCTACTCTTGGTGCTATAAAATAGTCTCAAATTTCAAAATTCCCTAAAGATTAAAGCTTGGATTTCTACTGGAGACTCCAGAACCGTGGGTAGAACTCAAAGAACCGGACTAGGGGTGGCCGAACCGGTCGGAACAATTAATAACCGGTTCTAGATTTAAGCTACAGCTGCTAAACGGGTTAAATGTGCTACCCGCCAGCGTTATTACGCTTTCCGCATGTCGAAAACGGCCTGAGGGGCAGCGCTTAAAGCGGTCGGATGCGCGGACTCGATTCCGACAGAATCAATGCGACTTTAATGGGGAAGGCGGGAGTTGGCTCGGGCGCCGCTTTTCACCCAGCAGCGGTCCTTACTTGCGACTGGTCCCACGCGTCAGTGCCTGGTCGGTTTACCTGTTCGGTTGGTCGCTCGCTTCTCTGCTCAGTACTGGATCAAGGTGGCGGCGGTGCGTCGGGCAGTGGAGCTACCGGCGGCGGGGCTGCAATAGAGGAGGAAGGATGAAGCTCGAGGGGAAGGAGAGAGGTTCCAGACTCGGTTCTCTCGCCCGGCGTGCTCGGGGTGGTTTGAAGGGCTTGGATTGGTGTTGACCCGAGAAGAAAGTGCGAGCTCAGGTTGGGGTAGGGAGTTCGGCGGCGACTGGAGCTCGATTGCAGCTGTTGGGGTGAGAGCGAGGGGTACTGGCTTGAAGAGGAGAGGCTCCGTGATGGCTTGCTTGAGGGAGGAGCTCGGATTGCCCTTTTATAGGGATCCCGACGAGGTGAGCTGGCCGGCGGGGCTGTTCATCAGCGATGGGACGCAACCGGTGCTCGGGGGCGTGGCCGAGGCTACAGGGTGTGGCAAGGCGTCGTGGCACGCGTCGGGGACTTGGGCGGTGTCGGACCGGCGTGCGGCGCGGTGACAGACGACGAGTGGCGCGGCTTTTCGGCGCTCGGCGCGGGTACGACGCCGGAGCTCACGGCGAGAAGCCCTCCCGAGGATTCTATAGGGCGTCGAGCTGGACCTGGCTGATAGGATGCGTCATGGCACACGGTGGCGCAGCGATGCAGCGAGGGGGACAACGGACAGCGCGGCCATGCGCACCATGGCATGCTGATGCCTGTTCGGAGCGTGCCCCGAGTGGCATGAAATGTCACTGGTCGTCCAGAAGGGGGTCGCCACGTACCACCATGCCACAGGGGACCTTTGGTACGTGATCAAGGTGGCAGAAGAGTTGAGCATTGGTTTGATAGGGTCAGTAGAGAATCCCATCGAATTGTCAAGGGTGGTTTGCAATGTCAAGGAATAAGGCCAAGGGGTAGGGGACAAAAGAAAGTTGCTGGTGAACGTGTGCTTGCTGGGAGTACTGGGAAAAGAGTTCTACAGCTGGATGCGACATGACTCTACTGACTTTGCTCAGCATTTCATGCGTAAAGCTAATCCTTGCAAAGGTGTTCGATTCCTGCCATTTGGGATTTTTGTACTGATCATGTTCATGTTTTCATATATTTGGGATTCTGAATGTGAGGAGATTGTTGTGTAAATTTATCAGAATTTTTCGAGATATATTTATAGGAGGTGTAGTTTAATACGTGTTTTTGCCCTAGGATTAATTAATTTCATTTGTCGATATTTTTGAACTGGACATTACTATTTTATTTTATATTTGTGTTGTATCTGATATTTGGTTGCTCATGGAGTTCATTCGTAATCTTTAGAGGGGTTGAGGAGGGTTAGATCTTGCGATTAGGGTTTTTAGCTTAAATTGGGGTTAATAAAGAAAAAGTCGTGGCGAGGAGCTAGGGTTTCGGGGTACGGCAGGGTGACGAGGGAGTATGGAAGTTCTCCAGGATGCTAGAGTCTTGGTCTCAAGACATTTGGTTTCAGGGTGCCGTGACTTTGTCAACGGGTATAGAGCATATTGCGGTGAGGCGCTCTTGCGCTGGGGTTTAGTCGGGAGAAAGGAGTTAGGGTTTTCCGGGCATGGCAAGGTGGAGGGGGTCATGGTAACTCTCATGTATTCTCTCACCTATGCTTAGGTACATTTGGTGGTGAGGTGCCGTAAGCGGTTTAGTGTATACTACGTGTGTGCGATGTTAGGGTTTAGCTCGGGTTAGGATTTAGTCGGGAGAGGTGCGTGTGTGACAGGGTTAGATATATTGAATACATGTGAGTCTATAAACATGTCTATTGCACATGTAATTATGATGGCAAGCGGTTTACGAAAAACGGGGTGTGACAGTCAACTTCCCAGAGACCGGCGAAGAAGGTGGCTCTGGCCAGCTCGGGGTGAGGTCTTTTTCTTGTTTTTTTTCCTCAGATAGTGCTTTGCTGCTTAAACCTTGAGCTCCTTGATTTTTCCAGTCCCACACCTATCCCTGTTGCGTTGCCATCGCGTTCATCTTCTGAACGCCGGGAACTCACGGTCATCCTAGAGGTGGAGCCTGTCGGCGTCCGAGGACATTCCGGAGGGGACGCTGGGTCCTTTAGCGGGGACCCTTTCGTGGGGGTGCCGCGGGACTTAGTGGCTTCTGCCACTAGAGTGAGGGAACCCAGACTTACTGGTCCAGAGGCCGTCCTCGAAGTTGATGATGGCGAGTCGAGGCGTTCTTTGCCTCGTACCGAGTACAGGACGTACCTCAACTACGCCACGACCTGGCTGAAGGTAGGTGGTGTTCAGACTTCTTTGTTTTTATAGTTTCTTTCTTTAGATGTCTCAGTCTTGTCCTGCACTTTATGTTAGCGCGCGACTGTTGCTGCTTACACTAAGAGGTCCTCCTCAGCCGGGTTCGTGAGGGCGAGGGAGAGATCTCGCGACTTCGAGCTGCGAACTCCCAAATGAGCGTCCAGCTAGCTTCTGCAATTTGTCGTGCGGATGAGGCTGAAGCTCGGGCCGGGCGAGCCAAGGAATTTGAGACATTGAACATCGCCAACGCCGAGTTGAAGGAGCAACTCTCCTCAGTTTCTGCTCGTGCTGAGGCCGCTGCTGCTTTGGCTAAGTCGGCGACTGATCTTCACCAGGTCGTTAGTCGGGAGCTCGAGGGGGTGAAGAAGAATGTCGATCTCTTGCGCGAGCGGATGCATGCGCAGACTCGGGCCACCGCAGAAGCGTGCTCCATCCTTGATCGAGTTACGGAGAGTCTAAAGTTCGAGCGTCGCCCTGAATTCGTGAGTACTGCTCCGGAGGACTTGCCAAAAGTCGTCGCCGAGTACCAGGCTTGCCAAGACGACTTCGTTGCTTTCGTCAAGGAGAATGCCTCCGTGCAGGCGAAGAGTATGGCCAACGCGGCCATACATACGCCTTAGCTTTGGCTAAGGACTTGGCACCGGAGCTTCCGTCGAATCTGCTGGAGTTTGACCTTGGTGAACTTGGAGCGGAGGATGCGCGAATCGAGTACTCGCGCGAGCCAGTTGAAAAGTTCCTTCGTGAATCCAGTTTTGAAGCCGTTGAGGATGTCCCCACTGTGTCCGGGGATAGTGAGGGAGCTCTTGAGTCTGGGTAGGAGGGTTAGACCTATCTTCCTTTTAGTTGTACGCTTTTGTGGTGTAAAGAACCTTCCATCACACAATCTAATGTTGTGTTTGTTTGTTGCCTTATGTTCGATGTCATAATTTCTTTTTTTGCGTATCCATATTGCCGTAGGATTGCGTAATGTGCTATATGTTTCCGAGCCCCCGACTGTTTATTCGAGTGAGCTGGAACTCGGATGAACAGTGAATATTGGGCGTGGTGCCTATGTGCCTGTCAGTGGGGAACAATATAGAGTTGAGGAACCCGTGGGGAAGCTGGCCCCTGGACATTTGTCCAGGGCTTGTGAACAGCTGACCGGACTCGGGGCAGCGACACGGGGCGCGAACCTGTGTACGTGCCAGCCCCCGAGTGCATACAAGGCGATATACGGTGACCAAACTCTAGGAGGCGGAACGAGTCGCGAACTCGTGTTCGTGCCGTACCCTGAGCTTTTGACGCTTGTGTGCCGCGGGAGGGGGGCGAACGAGGTGTAGACCCGTGAATGTGCCAGCCCCCGAGCTTTTGGCAAAGCGTGCAAGAGGTGTTTGAGTATCAGTGTAAGGCAGTAATTTTGATGGGATCCGAAGGACTGTAAGTACAGATACTTCTTCCATAGAGTTACGGGGGAAGGGTTGATTCATCCTGGTTATAGCTCCCGGGAAGCTTTAAACATAGTACTTGGAGAGTTGATCGATGTTCCATGTGTTGCGTAGAATGGAGCCGTTGTCGGCCAGTTTGAAAGTGCCTGGTCACGGGTTGGCGACGATGGTGTAGGGTCCTTCTCATTTGGGAGATAATTTGTTTCTATGCTGAGTAGACTGGACCAGTCGTAGAACAAGATCGCCGACTTTCAGGTGTCGATGCTTGACGTGGCGCTCGTGGTACTAGCGTAAGTCTTGTTGATACTTGGCCGCCCGCACGTATGCACAGTCGCGGATTTCTTCAAGGAAGTTGAGATCATTAATCTGTTGATACTCGGAGTGTTGTTCGGCGTGGGAACTTTAATCGAATTTCGCACGGGAGGACCGCCTCGGCCCCGTAGACAAGGGAAAAGGGAGTCGCTTCGGTGGCTCGACTGGCTGTAGTCCGGTGGGCCCACAGAACGTTGAGCAACTCGGTTACCCAAGACTTGGCGTGGCGTTGCAGCGTGTCGTATGCCCGTTTTTTTATCCCGTCGAGTATGAGGCCGTTGGCTCGCTCGACTTGTCCGTTGCTTTGGGGATGAGCTACGGAGGCGTAGTAGACGTGGCTCCATAAGATTCGCAGTAGGCGATGAAGTCGGCAGCTGCAAATTGTGGTCCGTTGTCGGTAATTATCCGGCTAGGTACTCCAAAGCGGGTAAAGATGTTTCGCTGCATGAATCTTTGTGCTGCTGTCGTAGTTGTACTGGAGAGTGATTCTGCCTCGATCCATTTGGTAAATGTGTCAATGGCGACTATTAGGAACTTGTGACCCCCGCGTCCAGCAGGGAAGGGTCCAAGAAGATCCAGCCCCCAAGTCGAGAAAGGCCATGATAATGGTATGGTTTGAAGAGTCTGGGCTGGCTGATGTGTTTTCCGTTTATGGAACTGACAGGCCTCACATTTTTGGACCAAGTCGGCCGCATCATGTAGCACGGTTGGCCAATAAAATCCTTGTCGGAATGCCTTGCCGACCAGTGTGCGGTATGCGGAGTGGGCGCCGCATAGCCCACCGTGAATTTCCTCGAGTAGCTGCTTGCCTTCATCGATAGGTATGCATTTCATAAGTACGCCGAGGGCTCCTTGCCGTAGAGGGTGTCGTCGATCATTGTATACTGCATTGCTTTGCGGGAGATCTTCTCAGCTTGTTCCTCTTCAGCTGGTTTAAGTTTGTTAACTAAATAATGGCGTATTGGGTCCCGCCAGTTTGTGCATCCGTCGATCAGGGCGATGATTTCGCCAGCAATCCTTTTGGGGGCGTCGATTTGGGAGGTTCTGTTCTGCTCATAGGTATCGCAAGGGATGGGAGTATTTTCTTCGTCGATCATGACTTTGATGGATGGTTTGGAGAGTTGTTCGACGAAGACGCCGGTTGGGGGGGCGATCGACTTGAGGCGACCCGAGCCAAGGCGTCAGCGATGCAGTTGTCCCGTCTGGGTATGTAGTGGAATTCCAGGCCGGTGAATTTTTTCTCCCAGTTCCATACTTCTGTTAAGTAGGTGGCCATCGTCGGGTTAATAGCCTGATAGTCCTTGCTGGCTTGTCGGACGACGAGTTGTGAATCGCCTTTCATAATGAGGTAGCGGATACCAAGAGCTGCGGCAAGTCGGAGTCCGCCCAGAAGACCTTCGTATTCTGCTTCGTTGTTGGTAGCCCGGAAGAGTAGCCGGATGGCGTACTTGAGGCTTTCCCCTTGGTGCGGTGATGATAACGCCAACCCCCGAGCCTGCGAGGGTAAGAGATCCATAGAAATATAGAGTCCATACCTTACTTACGTAGTCGTTATTAGCAGGTTTGGGTTCTGGGTCCATCCATTCAGCGACGAAATCAGCGAGGGCCTGAGATTTGATTGTAGTGCGGGGTGTGAACTCGATGTCGAATGCGCCTAACTCGGACACCCATTGAGCAATACGGCCAGTAATCTCTCTGTTTCGAGTAATGGGGCCGAGTGGGTAGACGGATGGCACAATTATCTTGTGGGCCTGGAAGTAGTGTTTCAATTTGCGGGAAGCGAGGAGTACTGTGTAAAGTAGTTTCTGGACGTTCGGGTACCGCTCCTTTGGTCCGTGTAATATTTTACTTATGTAGTAAACAGATCGTTGAACTTTCTCTGTTCCGTCGACTTCTTCTCGTTCGACTACGAGCACCGCGCTGACCGCTCGGGGACCGCAGGCAATATAGAGTAGGAGGGTCTCGCCGGGTTCTAGAGGAACCAATACTGGTAGACTCGCCAAATAAGCTTTGATTGCTTGGAAGGCCTTCTCGGCTTCTTCAGTCCATGTGAAGCCTTGATGTTGGCGCAGGAGTTTAAAGAAGGGAGTTATTTGTCCCCTAAGCGAGATATGAATCTGCTTAGGGCCACCATAGATCCAGCGAGTTTTTGAATTTGGTTCGTGTTGGCAGGTGATTTCATATTGAGGATGGCTTCGATCTTTTTGGGTTAGCCTCAATGCCCCTGTGAGAGACCATGAAACCCAGAATTTTGCCGGCCTCCACACCGAATACGTATTTCTCCGGATTTACCATGATCTTGTTTGTACGAAGATTTTTGAAGGTTTTTGTCAAGTCGGTGATGAGGTTGTGGTCTTCTTTCGACTTGATCACCAAGTCGTCGATATAGACTTCCATGTTCCACCCAATTTGTGCTGCGAAGGCTGTCTGCATAGTCCGCTGGTAAGTGCAGCCTACATTCTTCAAGCCGAAGGGCATTGTCTTGTAGCAGAAAGTGCCGTACGGAGTAATGAAACCAGTGTGAGGGACGTCCGATTCCCGCATACGAATCTGATGATAACCTGAGTATGCATCGAGTAGGCATAAGTAGGTGTAGCCGGAAGTCGAGTCCACAATCTGGTCGATCCGAGGTAACGGGAAATTATCCTTCGGACAGGCTTTGTTGAGATCTGTGTAGTCAATGCAAATGCGCATTTGTCCGTTTTCTTTCTTAGCTAGCACCGGATTAGCCAGCCATGTCGGGTAATTAATTGGTTCAATGAAGTTGGCGTCAGTGAGCTTCGTGTGCCTCGATGACCTTACGTTGCTCCGGGCTGAACCTACGAAGTTTCTGCTTGACTGGCTTGATTGCCGGGTCAATGTCCAGTTTGTGCTCAGCCACCCCCCTAGGGATTCCCGGCATATCAGACGTCTTCTAGGCAAAGACATCTAGGTTTGCTCGGAGGAAGGTGGTGAGTGCGAGTTCCTATTTGGGGTCGAGGGTAGACCCGATCTTGACTGTCTTCTCGGGTTCATCCTTGCGGAGTGGAATTCGTTTGATCTCACTATGCGGCTGTACTGAGAATTTAGGTTTCGACGTGGATCACCCCAATATGTCACCTGAGGGCGAGGAGGTCTCGGGTACCTCGTCATCTTGTCGAGCGCTGAGACCGTAATTCTGTATGTCGCATTCGATCGTTGATGGAAGTGATCCTTTAACTGTAATAACTCCATGCGTAGCCGGAATCTTCATTATAGGGTATGCATAGTGAGGAATCGTCATGAATTGGACTAGCTGCGGTCGTCCGAGTATAGCGTTGTATACCATGTCGAAGTTGATCACCTCAAAAATGCACTCTTCTGTGCGGAAGTTGTCCCGGGTTTCGAAGGTAAGAGGTAGCATAATTTGCCCGATCGGGTCATGCTTTAGCCCTGGAACAATCCCGTAGAAGCGCTTGATGACGGGCCTGATCGTTGAATAGGGGACCTGCATCTTGTCAAGTGTGGAGATCGGGATAAGGCTAAAAGAGCTCCCTCCATCAGCCAAGACTTTGTGGAGCAGAATATTGCGGACCCAAGGTGATACTATTAAAGGATATCGCTCTGGGTACGGGCAGTTGTCGGGGCAGTCGGTTGCGTCGAACACGATGGGGGTTTTGGTCCACTTCAGCTTGGAAGGTACAGGGCGCGGATGGACAGCCAGAACATCACGCGATATCTGCTTGGCCTGTCTTTTGGAATCATACGTGGCAGAACAATCCCACATGTGATTTATCTGAAGGTCGAAGCAGACGTCGACTTGCGTTAGTCCCTCGACTTGCTGTAAGTCGGGTGTGTTGGTGAGCCAGTGAGCATCGTTGTATCGACGAATGTTGTTGACATGAATATCTTCATCCTCGGGATAGGCTTCCTTGTCCGAGTTCTCCGAAGCCCGAGGTTTAGGTTTATTGGCCACCTCAGCGCTACCCTCTTCTTGGAGTAGCTTGAGGAGTTCGCGCCACTGTGATTGGCCGTGGGACCCATTTCGGTGATACTTACACCAGTTGTGATGGGTACGCTCTTCTTCCGGTATCCAAGTTTTGTCCAAGAGCTCATCGGCAGTGTTTCTCTTGGGTTTTGTCTTCCATTTGCTTTGTCGATCGTCTCGACGATCTGATGCATCTTTGTCTCGAAAACCGGCGAGCACTTCATCAGGGGATCTGTTCCCCTTTCTTGCTTTCCGATTGTCCTGGGGAGAGCGTCTCGAGTTGTTTTCTGGGGAATGTTTCCGTCTATCGCGGCCATCTGATCTGTGTAAGCCTCTATTGATTTCAATATTGTGGAGGCATTGGTCTTCATAATTTGCCCGTACTCAAAGAATTTCCATGAGTTCCGTGGTATTATGCGGTTGGGCGGTGTAAACATGGTCCAGACACCATTCGTCACGGACTGCGGCCTGGAAAGTTTCGAGTACTTCAGTGAAGGAGAGTCCTGAGACGATGTTGACCTTACTTTTAAACCTGGTGATGAAGTCGTGCAGGCCTTCATCCCGTCCTTGTCGGATACGCTTGAACTCGGACCTCAGGGTTGAGGCGTCACGAGTTGTCGAAAAGCTTTTAATGAACATGTCTTGGAACTGTGCCCAACTGTGGATGGAACCCTCGGGTATATTCTGAATCCATGCGACGGCATCTTTGACGAGGCACACAGGAAGGAGGTTAGCCATGGACGTCGTATCTCCCCCGGTCGTCAAGATGTCTTGCGTGAATCTGATAAGGAACTCTTTCGGGTCTCCTCTTCCATTGTACTCTAAGTTCTTGCTGGAATGTACATGCTTAGATATCCGTGCTCCCGTAATCTGGGTGAGAGCGCGGCGCACCCGGCGATGATACCGGGAATGAAGCCTTCGTCTTCTGATGAGTAGTCGGAGTACCGGTCGCGGCGGCGGTCTTTATGGTCGTGAGAACGGCGTTGGTCATCACGATGGTGATCCTCCCTGACGGGATCAACTAGGCGAGCCTTGCCATGTTCACGGTGGCTGCTGTGATAATCTCAATCTTTGCGGGTGTGTTCGTAGTGGCCACCGGGTGATCACGACCGAGTTCGGTGCTTCTTCGGGGAACGTCGCGGGGAGTGTGTTCTTCGTGATGACTCCAGGCCGGAGTTAATTAGAACTTGGGCTTCGTGATGCTCAGCTTCGGCCACGTGCTAGACGTCCGCGAGTGCTTGCTCGTGTCCCTCGTAAAGTTATCGGGTGGCCTCATCGAATTGATCAGACAGCGCTTGCTTGATCTGGGCGGCGAGAGCTCGTGAGCGAGCGGCCTTCTTTCCGGCTTCTGAACTCGGTGTGGCCGAGGATGAAGCATTGACATCAATTGAGGGACGTATCGTCCGTGGTGTAGTATCTGGTCCCGCCATGAAAACATGCGGGAAGTCGTAATTGAACCTTTCGGGAGTTAAATTAGGGCGGAGGTCTGAGCAATCTCCAGGGAAGGCATCATCAAGGATATTAGATCCTCGGCTGCTGTGAGGGGAGTCGTTCCAATGGACATAGTGTTGTCGCATAGCGGAGCGGAGGTGCTTCTTGTCGAGATGGTGCCGGAGATCGGTTGGGTGTAACTTGCTCTGATGTCGACCAAGCCTAGCAGCAGCTGGTCGAGATGCGCGCTGGTACTAGGCGCGCCTGAAGTTGATCTTGCTTCGTAGATCGCGCGAATCGAAAGCGTAGGGGTTAAAACTTGAGTGGCCGTGCGGAGTAGAAACGACTCATAGAGCCGTCGGATGAGTTGGCAATGCCAATTGTCGCTGAAGTTGTCGAGCCACTGCGTGACGAGGAGGGTCGATGTAGCCGTTGCGAGATCCGGATGAGACGTCGTAGAAGTTTTTGTCGTCGAGGCCGGTGTATGCCATCTCGTAGGTGAATGTTGTCGGACTAGATCCAAACTGACGCGAGGGCCTCACGGTGGGCACCAGCTGTCGATGTATGGTATACGGGGGTACCGATGATCGTACCCGTACATCACGTATGTATAAGGTAGCGGGGCAACGACTCAGGTCAGTTTGGACTCAAGACACGATTTACCTAGGTTCAGGCCCCCAAGATGGGTAATAGCCCTACGTTCTGCTCGGATGGAATTGATGCGTGATCTGGCGTGCAGACGATTACAAGGGGAACTCGACGAGTAGGGAACTCGGCGAGATCGGATTACAAGGGGAACTCGGTGAGTCCTAGGCTAGGGCTATGGGAATCGAAGGTGGCTAGGCGACTAGGACTTCTGGATCTGATTCAGCTTCTTCCCCCTTGGAGGGGTTCGTGCCCTTTATATAGGCGAAATAGGGCAGTAACCTCGTCGTGAGTCCTCGTAGTACACGAGTCGGACTCCGTCTTATTACCATACCCCGAGTCCTCGTAGTACACGAGTCGAACTCCTGTCCGATGATGTGACGAACGTTGCTTTCCTGTCCTGATAAGGATTCATTGACTTGAGGCCTACGCTTTTCTCGAATTGGGCCTTCGGGCCACAGCTTCTTCCCGGTGGCCCAGTCATGAACTTGTGGACCTGGCCACGAGCCCATGGTGGTAGCACTACCCGTCATTAAACACTAAAAACATTGTCTCTCAAACTGTGTTTACATAAAGAGTCGATATTAAGGCTCTATCTGGTTTAGAGTTAAGAGACGAGTTACTGACTTAACATGTCAAGCACTCTTGAGTTAGGCAAGGTTAAATTAACCTGATAAAAATCATCTAACCTCTTTGACCCATGATTAAACTAAGGTGACGACTAGGCATCGGCCAGTCAATCAGGATGTCTGATCGACCATCTTGCCAGCCGTTTGATCTATTCACACCAAACACTCCGCGCTTCGTCCTCTCCCTCCCTTCTTCCTCCTACATCTGGTTCCACCTGTCTGTTCTTCCCCTGTTTCAATTTGTCCTCCTCCTTTCCCACGGGTCAAGCCATCTCCCGTGTGCCGACGCGACGGCGGTAGGTTGCGCCCAAATCAGGAGCAGCGGTGGTGACTCATGAGCCACATAGAGATTGTTCGTCCCTATGCTAGATTGGGCTCTGACCTTTGAAATCGATAGCACGGGGTTCAAACAAAAACAAAATACATAACATGTATGCATCAACCAAATACAAGATATGCAACAAATTTGTAAAACGGATGCAACTTGTGCAACAGATGTGTAAAAATGAATGCAACAACAAAAATCTAATGCAACAAAAATGCTAGAGATATGCAACAATTTGTTTCAACTTATGCAACTGATTGGCAAAACAAATGCAACAAAAGAATTTAACTTATGCAACAGATCTATAAAATGAATTCAACAACAAATCTATTGCAACAAAATTACTAGAGTTATGCAACAAATTTTTTTATGTTATGAATAGATTGGTAAAACTGATGCAACATTGCAACAAGTCCTCAAATCTTTTGCAACAAAAATCGCCAACTGATGCAACAAAAAGAAATCACTACTCCAACAGAGAAATGACACGTATACAGCATAAAGAAAATGTCATATTCATCAAACATACTTACCTTGCATGCCTCGCCTTCTTCCTCGGCAAGCGACGATGAGCTCCACTGGTAACGACCAAGGCATCCTAACTCCATCCCATCTGTCATCTCGAACGCCAGAGGGGGTGGTCTCTGTCATGCGGATGCCCTCCTGTGGAGGAGCTCGAAGATCCCTCAAGCTTGTCCTATGGTAGTGGACGAGCGCCTCTCTGATATCACCTTCATGGTGCAACGTGTGCGCCTCAAAGCTCACTGCTGATGAAAACTCTCACTTGCCCTCGAGCAAACCACTAATCTGATCTGTTGCTCGTAAGAGAGAGAGATTAGGAAAAAGGAGTTAATAGAGATAGTGGTGGTGGAGTGTATAAACACACACTCATCTTATTACTGGGCCGTCGGATGAGGTCATGATCGGAGACCTGTCCGACGCGCGCAACGAATTGGTCGGTCGAGTAGAAGCATTTTCTTTCCATCGAGTAGGTAGAGTGAACTCTCCTTAATTAATTTTTCCATTGCTAATCCTTAGTCCAGTCAAACACTAATTTAAATTACCAAAGTTAGTTGTGAAATATAAAATTAAAATTTAATAATGTATTCAGATTAAAATTAGCTATCTAGTTATCTCTGTCCGCACCAAACCTGCGTAAAAAACATCATACAAATGCATCGGGTAGACTCTAGGGTTTCGTTATTTCTGCAAAGTCAGGTTCATTTATTCTCGTGCTCTCTTTGCGAAATCACCAAATTGGGCCCACATGTCACAGACGTTGTCACGTGCAGGTAAGACTCAACTGTGTACGTACGCTCAGACGCCTAATAATCGCTCCTGTCTTTCCTCACAGCACCTACCACGAACCACGCCACCGAACCACAAGCAATTAGGCGAGATATGGCTTAATCAAGTCATATATTGAATTAATTCACTTTGATACTTTAATTTATCGATTATGTACTATGATAGAAGGCTAATAGCATAGCTATGGCATAAAAAATCATATTATGTGCACTAAAATTCTCCTGGCATTTTGTGTTTCCCAACATAAATTGCGCTTAGGCCAAACATTTTGTTTAAAAATCCTATAAAAATAAATGTAATGACAGACGGCACCACCACTAAAACTTTGACAAGAAATAGATGGACTGCCAACAATTAGATCTCGCGCAGTCAGTGCAAGGTGAATTGAGATCATGTTCGTAAACCGGAGGAACCATTGTGATCTGAGGATCTTGAACCTGAAATAGATAGCATGAACTCTCACGCTTAGATGGCGAACTGAGCGTAGCTCAGTTGGTGTTGGGGGAAGGGTCCCCGCGTCACCCCGAACCGACGAGCTTCTCCCTGACGACAGTTGGGATCCCCTTTTCGGCGTCGGCCTGTTTCACTCAGCATCAACAAACTCCGCTGGCACCGCTGACGGCGTCAGGGCCACATACCGCCCCGCGAACGTCAGAGCCGTGCCCCCGCCCGGCGGACGTCGAGGCCTCGCCCCGTCACCAAGGACAACACGTCGTCATAGCGGGGGGTATTAGGGTATTAAAGTATTTAAGCATTTTTGTAAATATTCATGTAAAAAGACCAAAATACCCTCGATGATGTGTTATGACCCAAAGGGTATAATTGTAATCTCGCACACCCTTCTCCCAACCCCTATAAATAGGACCCAGGGGGTAGAGAGAAGAGCAGGGATTTTTCCCCATATAAACTGTAATTCCTGAAATCAATACGAGAGTTTCCACTTCGCTCCGACACGAGAGTTTCCATTTATCCTTGACGCGAGTGTTCCACGTTCCGTCTCGCTGGTAAAGTCTCCGCGCGCCCCCCTCAACAGACAATACACTTGCTCGTACTTCTCTAGTACTCCCGGAGGTCGATGTAACCGATCGGAGGTACCTCAAGTACACTGCCTAGTCCCGTAGCTACGACAGTTGGCGCCGTCTGTGGGAAACGAGCAAGAAGTTGTGTCATCTGAGACGCTGTCGAGAGGAGGCCCGGAGACGACACTGACGACTGTAACACGTGCGTGTTGGTCTTCCACACCACACGCGTGCTCCTTCGCAAAGTAAGAAGGCATGCCTCCCAAGACGAAGGCAAAGAAGGGAACCAAGCGAAAGGTCGCAAGCATCGCCGACCTGGTTCCGAGCACCCCGGCGCGTGCCCCCCCAGGCCGCCGCAAGGACGACAACACGCGCAGCCACCCCTGCGACGAACGACGACATCGCCCCCGTCATCAATGCCCAGGCCGCTGGGCCAGACACCTCGGGGGCCCTCGCTTACGCTAAGCGAGAGATGGAGGCATTGAAGCAGCAGGTAGCGGCCGCAGCCCAACGGGCAGAGCAGTTCCGGGCCCAGCTGGAGGCGGCCCAAGTCGAGGCCCTCCGCGCGGCGACATTAGCTCGAGAGACTGTCGAGCTCCGGGCACAGCTTGCGGCTGCCCAAGGCGGAGCCGACGCTGTTCGTCGGCCACAAGAAGAAGCCATAGCGGAAGCACGGGAGAACGTCCGGCGCAATCACCAAGCAGCCGACGAACTCCTCCAAGACTTGGCAAACGCGCAAGCACGCGCCGAACCACTCCGTGAAGAGATAGCACGAAATCAACAAACAGCGCAGGCAATCCTCCGCGATGCCGGGGCTGGCACTAGCAACCAAGGAACGCAAGACCCAGGTCAACGCCCGGGCAAAGAACACGCATACCCTGCTGCCCCACCTGACGTCAGCATCCCAGCTCCGGCCGCCGTACCTGCTGCTCGACTGCCACGGCCGGAGGTCGTCAGCCTCGCAGATGCGCTCAGCCCGCTCAGCACAGGGCTCGCGGCTAACCCATGGCCAAGCAAGTTTCGCCCGGCGGATCTTCCCAAGTATAATGGTGAGACGGACCCCACTGAGTACACTCGTGTGTACGAAGCTGCCGTATCAGCTGCCGGAGGAGGCGAGGCGGTGATGGCAAAAAGTCTGCTGCTTGTACTCACCGGATTAGCTCGCACGTGGTACCTCTCATTGCCTCCTAGCTCGGTGTACTCGTGGGAGCACCTCCGTGAGCAGATGCACGGTCGCTTCCAGGGAAGCATAAACAAACAAGTCACCTCTTCGGATCTAAACACCCTCAAGCAAGCATCGGGCGAGTCCATCCGGGCGTTCCGCAAACGCTTCTCCAACCTCCAATGCCAAGTCCGTGACATCACCGACCAAAGCGTGTGTGACGCTGCACGTCATGCAATACGTGATGAGGACCTGGCAACCAAGCTTGACAGGAAGCAGCCGAGGACGATTAGGGAGCTCTATGAAATCATGGATACGTACTCCCGAGCCGAGGAAGGGAGAGAGCAGAGAAGAGCCGAAGCCTTGGCCTCAGCTGCACAGTTCGCGCCTGATGTGGAGAATCATGACAAGCGTCGGCCACGCCAACGGGGGGTACACCACGTGGAGGAGCGCGAGGTTCCCGCCCCGCAAACACCCTACCAAAGCCAAGGCCAGTGGCGAGGCGGTCAGCAGAACCAAGCACGCAGTGAAGAACGAGACCACCCACGCCCGGATCACCAGGGTTGGAGGCGCGACGACCGCCGCGATCGCGAAAGCAATAGCCAAGCTGGGCACGGTAATCACAGAGGTGGCGGAGGCGACAGGTCACAAGGCAAGTTCTGTGAAGTACACCGCGTAAGCACTCACTCCACGGCGGAGTGCGAGGTTGTCATCGCGGCCCAGCGAGGCCGACAACCGCGGCGCCCCGGCGGAAGGGGCATCGCGGAGCCAACAGGCCGTGCTCGGGGGCAAGGAGAGCCTGCCGTACAGTTACCACCACCACCACCGCTACCGCCAGGCGGCAGAGCACCGGTGCAAGCTATTGGTGCCCAGCGAATCATCCACGCTATCACTGGGGGCAACGCTCACACCTACGCATCCAAGCGGCAACGCCGAGCCTACACTCGTCAAGTCAACCACATTGGTTCCTTCCCACCCACCGAACTACCCGCGTGGGTCGACGCCACTGTGACCTTCGGCCCGGCGGACGCTGCCGGAATTACCTTTCCTCATCATGACGCTCTCGTCATCTCGACGGTCATCAACAGCTGCGAAGTGCGCCGCGTCTTCATTGACGGGGGTAGCTCAGCGGACATCCTCTTCGCGTCTACACTTGCTGAGATGGGAATCCCTCGCGTGTGCCTCACCCCCGCAGGGGTACCACTCCTGGGATTCGGGGGCGAGCCAGTCCCAGCCCTCGGCAAGATTGAGCTTCCAGTGGAATTCGGGGCCGGCGATTGCGTCCGCAAGGAGAGCATTGTCTTCGATGTTGTCGACATCCCTTACCAATACAACGTCATCCTTGGCCGGGTCACGCTGAACAAATTTGGCGCGGTTCCACACCACGCCTTTCTCTGCATGAAGATACCAGCCTCCTCAGGGATCATCACCGTGCGGGGCAACCAAGACTTGTCCTGTAAGATCGATAGTGACATCCAAGCGGCCATCCGGTACGTCCACACTGTCCAGTCCGAAGGTGACAAGGCTGCACAAGGGGCTCCCGATCCGCCAACCTCAGGGTGGTGGGTGCCAAAACCTAAACCCGATGGCGAGACGCGCGCCATGCCGCTCTCAGAGGGCGATTTGACCAAGACAGTGCTCATCGGGGTCAACCTCGACCCAATCAATGAGGAGGCCATTCTTAACACGTTGCGGACCAACGGAGACATGTTCGCATGGGAGCACGAGGACCTCCCCGGTGTCTCCCGGGAGATCATCGAGCACAGATTGCTCGTCAGCCCCGATGTGCGTCCTGTCAAGCAGAAACTGCGAAAGATGTCGATGGAGCGTCAGATCGCGGCCCGGGAGCAGGTGGATAAGCTCCACAAGGCAGGAGTCATCCGCGAGGTCATGCACCCCGAGTGGTTGGCCAATCCTCTCCTAGTTGAGAAGGCCAACGGCAAGTGGCGCATGTGCGTGGACTACACCAACCTCAACCGCACATGCCCGAAAGACAACTTTCCGTTGCCACGAATCGATCAACTCGTCGATGCTACATCCGGGTGTGAACTTATGAGCTTCCTCGACGCCTACTCAGGGTATCACCAGGTGTGGATGGCGCGGGAAGACGAGGAGAAGACTAGCTTCATCAAGCCTTCCGGGACATTTTGTTATGTCCGGATGGCGTTTGGATTGAAGAATGCCGGAGCTACCTTCTCCAGGCTCGTGCATAAGGCCCTCTCTAGCCAAGTGGGGCGCAACGTCGAGGCCTATGTCGATGACGTCGTTGTCAAGAGCATGATGGCCGCCGCCCATGCGGCGGACTTACAGGAGACATTCGACAACCTCCGTCAAGCCGGCATGAAACTCAATCCAGAGAAATGTGTGTTCGGTGTCCAGGCAGGGAAGCTGCTCGACTTTCTCGTGTCGAGAAGGGGAATCGAAGCTAACCCTTCAAAAATAAAAGCCATTCTCGACACGCGCCCGCCTGAGAACGTCAAGGAGGTACAAAAGCTTACCGGACGCCTCGCGGCACTTGGGAGGTTTGTCTCCAGATCTGCTGAGAAGGGCCTCCCCTTCTTCAAAGCTTTGCGAGGGTCCACCAACTTCGAGTGGACGGTGGACAGCCAAGCAGCCCTGGATGATCTAAAAAGGTATCTCACGTCGCCACCGCTGCTGCAAAGCCCCGCCCAAGGGGAGAGCCTGTTGTTGTATCTAGCAGCCACCCCGGCAGCAGTGAGCGCCGTCTTGGCCAAAGAAGAAAACACAATCCAGCACCCGGTATACTATGTTTCAGAAGCGCTTCAAGGTGCCAGGGCGCGATATACCGAGCTAGAAAAGCTCGCATACGCGTTGCTGATGGCGTCCCGTAAACTGCGACACTACTTCCTCGCTCACTCTATTCGAGTGCCGTCCTCTTTTCCCCTCGGAGAGATGCTCCGCAACAAAGAGGCCTCCGGACGCATCGGGAAGTGGGCAGCTGAGCTCGCCCCATTCGTCATCGATTTTCTCCCTCGGACGGCGATCAAGTCGCAGGTGCTGGCAGACTTTGTGGCGGAATGGGTCCCGTCAGAACATCCTGTCACCCAAGGTCATGCTGACTTGCTGTGGACAATATACGTGGATGGCTCCTGGTGCTCCGATGGTGCTGGCGTAGGGGCTGTCCTGGAATCGCCTGAGGGGTCACGCACCTCGTACTCCGCGCGCCTCGAGTTTAAGGCCACTAACAACATCGCCGAGTACGAGGCGCTATTGCTCGGCCTGCGCAAGGCACGAGCCTTGGGGGCACGGAGGGTGATGGTCAAGAGCGACTCCCAGCTCATAGCCGGGCATGTTGACAAGAGTTATCAGGCCAAGGACCCCGAGATGATCAAGTACCTCGCCCTAGCGCGGGCCACCGAGAAACACTTCGTCGGTATCACCGTGCGCAGCATACCGCGCTCGAAGAATGCCGACGCCGACGGCCTAGCGCGCGCTGCGAGCACGCGAGCTGAGGTCCCGTCGGGCGTCTTTTACGAGGTCATCACGGCGCCAGCAACAAAGGACCTCCCGGAGGTGCACCATATTGAAGAGCAAGACTGGAGAACGCCAATCCTCCGCTACCTCACAGATGAAACAGAGCCCGATGACCCCGTGGAAGCGCGGAAGCTGAAGAGCCGGGCCAGGGGCTTTATTATTCACCAAGAAGCCCTGTACAAGCGCGGGGTGTGTGCGCCGTACCTTCGGTGCATCTCCAAGGAAGAAGGAGCCGATCTCGTGCGAGAAATCCACCAGGGGCTGTGCGGCTCCCACCTCGCGCCACCCGCCCTAATGTCCAAGGCCTTTCGCCAAGGTTTCTATTGGCCAACTGCCCTTCGTGACGCGCAAGGCCTCGTCAAGACATGCCCGGCATGCCAGTGGATGGCTCGGGGAACAAATCTCCCTGCCCACAACTTGCAACCGATTCCCCCCTCGTGGCCACTCGCGCGTTGGGGGGTCGACCTCGTCGGCCCGTTCAAGGTCAAAAGTCATGGCCGCAAATTTGTGGTCGTTGCGGTTGACTATTTCTCCAAGTGGATCGAAGCCAAACCGTTGGCCAGCATAACATCGCTCGCCGTTCAAAAGTTTATTTGGAAGAACATCATCTGCCGCTTCGGAGTGCCACGCGAGCTAACTGTCGATAATGGCACTCAATTCGACGCAGCCTCGTTCCGCAAGTTCTGCATCGGCCTTGGCATTAACTTGTGCTTCGCGTCAGTCGCCAATCCAAAGGCGAACGGTGCAGTGGAACGTGCCAATGGTATCGTGCTCTCCGGCCTGCGCACACGCCTCTTCGACATACCCAAAGGGGGTTGGGCGGACGAGCTCCCCAGTGTGCTGTGGTCCACCCGTTCAACGGCAAGTCGTGCGACCGGTTTCACCCCGTTCAAGCTCTTGTTTGGGGATGAAGCGGTAACCCCCGAGGAAGTCAGGCTAGGGTCACTCCGCACTACGTCATCGCCGGACGATGAAGCCCGTCAAACATCACTGGATGGCCTTGACGCCGTGAGGCAAGAAGCCGCCTTCAACATCGAACGATATCAAGCCTCGATGGCGAAGGCTTACAACAAGACCGTTCGCCCACGACCCATTCAAGTGGGTGACCTCGTGCTCAAGAAGAAGGCCAACCCCGAGGCTGATGGAAAGCTAAGCTCAAAGTGGGAAGGACCGTATGAAGTTATCTGCGTCACGCGCCCATCGTCATTCCGTTTAAAAACCCTTGAAGGAGCAGAGTTGAAGCATAGCTGGAACGCCGACAACCTCCGCAAGTACTATGTGTAGCTCACGTGCGGAAGCATCATTGTATGATGCCGAGTAAGCCTCGGCACTTTTCTCATAGCCCTCATGTGTTTCGTTTCTAGTTTTATCAGCAAGCCGCTGCGCCGGTTGGTACCGTCTTTTGTAAAGGGCTTCACCCTAGGCGGCTGCGGCTGCCTCCGCCACAACTATGTAACAGGCCTGCGAGCCGCAGTGTTCCTTATATAAGCAAAGAAAAAATGGCCGGCCTGTGGCCGGCCCAACAAGGATGATGACGACTATCCCTCCATCGTGAGGAGGCATGGTAACGCTCCGCCGTGGTGTAGAACACGCTCCGACGCGGGGTAGAGGGTCCCCTCGCTGCCACGTGAGCAACGACTCCGTCGCTGTGTTGGGACAACTTTGTCTCCCCCGTGATGTAGAGCACGCCCCACCGCGGCGTGGAGAACCCTCTCACCGCCACGTGAGCAACGACTCCGTCGCCGTGTCGGGATTGCATTGGCTCCGCCGTGGTGTAGAACACGCTCCGACGTAGGGTAGAGGGTCCCCTCGCGGCCACGTGAGCAACGACTCCGTCGCCGTGTTGGGACAACTTTGTCTCCCCCGTGACGTAGGGCACGCCCCACCGCGGCGTAGAGAACCCTCTCACCGCCACGTGAGCAATGACTCCGTCGCCGTGTCGGGATTGCATTGGCTCCGCCGTGGTGTAGAACACGCTCCGACGCAGGGTAGAGGGTCCCCTCGCGGCCACGTGAGCAACGACTCCGTCGCCGTGTTGGGACAACTTTGTCTCCCCCGTGACGTAGAGCACGCCCCACCGCGGCGTAGAGAATCCTCTCACCGCCACGTGAGCAACGACTCCGTCGCCGTGTCGGGATTGCATTGGCTCCACCGTGGTGTAGAACACGCTCCGACGCGGGGTAGAGGGTCCCCTCGCGGCCACGTGAGCAACGACTCCGTCGCCGTGTTGGGACAACTTTGTCTGCCCCGTGACGTAGAGCACGCCCCACCGCGGCGTAGAGAATCCTCTCACCGCCACGTGAGCAACGACTCCGTTGCCGTGTCGGGATTGCATTGGCTCCGCCGTGGTGTAGAACACGCTCCGACGCAGGGTAGAGAGTCTCCTCGCGGCCACGTGAGCAACGACTCCGTCGCCGCGTCGGGGGTACATTAGCTCTACCGCGGCACCAAGTCCACCCACTGCCACGCAAGTTTTGGGGCCACGTCCTCAGAACGACATAACCGCCCTCGACAGACGTCTCGGACGCTAGTTTTTGTGGTTGTGGGGTAAGTACTCGTCACAACGAATCTAGGTACAAGGTACACGTAATGCGTTGACAATAACATAAAAAACCCGCACAAATCGCTATACATCCCTCTCGACAAACGACGCAATCTCCTCGCTTGTAAAAAAACGTATGTTGCCATCACGCCGTTCAGCCTTTGTCAAACCGCCAGGCGAGCAATGCTTGTACGACATCCGTGCTAGGGGCTGAGTGCCGTACCGCCTAACCATGGCCTTTCGCCTCGAAGCAACAACCTGTAAACAATACAAAAAGAAGAGATGATCACTAGAGGCAAGGCACGGCTGCACCAATTTTCTGATTTCCATTAACCAACAAAGTTACATGAGGGCTACAAAAGAAAGCTCTGACCTCATTAAAACCTATCAAAAGAGGGCTCTGACCTCATTAGACCTACCAAAAGAAGCTCCCAAAGCGCCTAGAGCGCAAGGGGCTCACGTCGACGCCGCGACGGCCCAGCCCGTGAGCTAGGACGAGCTGAAAGTATCACCTAAAAAACTACAACATGAAAGTAAACCTACAAGCAAAATAAGACATCCTGGCGCGCCGACTTAAGCAAAAGGCCCAGGAACAAGTAACAGGTCTCACACCTGAAAAGGCGGGTCGGATCCACCGGGAGGTCTGTCAAGCACAATAGCGGAAGGCCCTCCATCAAGACGGGCTCTCTGTATCCCGCGAAGGTACTTCTCACCGTGCTTCTTCCACACACCTGAAAGGAAGGCCTCTGCGTCAGACCTCAAGGGAGCCTGGGCCCGCTGGATGTCAGCCCGGCTCGGTACCTCGTAGCCCTCCGTCCGAAATCTGCCCACGGGGTCGCAGCCAGCCAAGCGAAGGCAAGCAAGAGACAACTCAAGGGAGGCCCGAGCGCAGTCCTGCCCGTGGTCTGGCACCGCCTCCCGTACGGCAGTGCAAACCGCCGCCGTCCACTGGAGCTGACCCGCAACCTTGTCCTCATTAGTACCAGTGTGAAGGTCGAGCTCAACGCCGAGCACTCCTCCGAGCTCGCGGGCAGCCGCGCACGCCGTGTCTGCCAGAATGGCTAACCCTCCCTGCCTAGTCTGTGCGGCCTGAAGGGTAGCACGAAGCTGAGAGAGCTCCCCCTCATGTTGTTCCTGCCGAGTCTGTGCAGCATGGAGGGTAGCGCGAAGCTGAGAGACCACCTCCTCATGCTGGCTCATCAACTCCTTGGCCGAGGCAGCCTCCCCTCGGGCCTCCGAAACATTCTTCTTCTCTTCACGAATGCGAGCTCGCTGGGACTCAGCTATATTGTCACGCATCTCCCACGCCTGCTCTGCTGCAAAGAAGGCCTACAAGGAGGAGACATAGTAAAGGCACAACCGCAGTAATCACGTCACAAAGTCTCATATAAGTAACACACTGACCGTACCTTGAGCATGGCAGACTTAGAGGCGGCACGAATCTGTCGCAAAGACAAACCCTCGAACACCGTCTCAAGGTCGGCTGTAGAAAGCTGCGCGGCAGCGTCCTGGTAAAAGCCCGCCTCAGCCTCGGGGTCGACGAAGTGAGCCGGAAGCAGCCGGCCCGCGACTGAGAAAGGGTGTGGCCCACCGGCTCTACCCTCCTCAGCACCGTCATCGGCAAAGGCTGCTGGGGTCGGCGCTGGGTGGCCCCCGGAAGACAACGGGGCCCTTGCTTCAGGGCTCGCTGCGGGAGCCGCCGCAGGAGAGCGGGAAGCAGCCTCGTCGTCTCCAATGACCCGCAGGTCAAACTCACTCGAAGACGACGATAAGTCAAGTAACCCTGTCGGCCCAAGGTCACGCTGTGCTAGCGAGTCCGCCTCAGCGAACACCTCGACGTCGTCCTCGTAGTCCCGTGAGCGCGACTTGACCTCCTGCACGAAAGACGCCGTCATCGGGCCCTTCCCAGCCCCAGGGCGACGCCGCGGCATCTCCGGGGTTGGGCTGGAGGAAACACCCCCGGAGGCTCCACGCGCTCGAATCGCCCGCTCCGGCGAAGATGGAGAAAGCGACCGACCCCGCTTGCTCGCGGTAAGGGCCTTGACAGCCACAGGGAACGCCCGGGCGGGCACCTCCCACCCGAAGTCCTCGCAGGCTCAATTGCGCCGAGCCCTCTTGATCAATCGGCTTACTTCCTTGGCTTCCACAACGGTCAACCGGCCCAACAGCTCGTGAGCGCACAGCTCTCCATCCTCCAACGTGGAACCTGCGACACGAAAGCACACGAGGTTCAGTGAAAGCCAAGATCAACACAAACAAACTGCGGGTAAAAGTAAGAGGCACTCACACGTCGTGGGCGTGTACCCTCGCGGGACACGCAGGAAGCGCGACGAGCTCGGGGGGGCCAAGGACAGGGTCCAACCCTGAGCGAGCAGAGCAATGCCCAGCAAACAGTACTCCTCCACCAAGTCATGCACGCTCAGCTCGCGTGCCATGCGTCGAAACATGGTCACGCCCTCGTCGTCCCGCTCGCTAAGGCGAGGCTGCCCAAAGAACGGTGCTGTCACCCCTCTCAGTCGCTGCAAGGAGGAATCGCGGTAGTAAAACCACGCCCTCTGCCAGTCTTTCCAAACCTTCTTCAGGGAAAACGCAGGGTAGTCCGCGGCGCAGCGCCCCCGACGCCGACCAAAGCTGACCGTCCTGTAGGACGAAAGAAGACCCCGGTGCTCCGAAACCCGCAGTGTCGCCTCCGTCGGCATGTACATCCAAGCAAAGAGCGTAGGCGAGCTCACCATCTCCATGCTTCGGACCGCCCACTCGAAAGCAGCAATCAAGACGAAAGCCGAAGGGTGAAGATCTGACAGCGTTACCCGAAAGAACCGCAGTATCCCTCGCACGAGGTCGGACGGCGGTAGGCACAACCCGGCGTCGAACTGGGCGGCGAAGACAACGATCCGCCCCTGACCAGGCGAGCCCCTCACGTCAGAGCGACCGGGGGGCTCCGGTCCCGTGACGTGGCCCGGTCTGGGGATCTTGCCCGCCTCAGCAAGCCGTCGGAAGAGTCTCGCATCCGCAGAAGAGCGGCCGAGGTAGCCGGTGTGCGTCGCTGGGGCCGTGGTCTTGGCTCTCCCCTCGATCACGTTATTCTCCGCCCCTGCGCCTGACATTCTGCCCTCTGGCCCCGTGCGGTTGAGAGACGACACTCTCCCCGACGTCATCAATCCTGACAACCAGCATGAGCAAGCAAATACAGTTTGTCAAAATAACAGCGGCGAAGTAAGACATGTGAAGTACGGTACAAAAAGGTGTAAGAAGACAGACGCCTCGTCTCTCAACCAAGTCTGTGGACCTCGTCGACGCAGTCGCGGCGTCGCGGCGGCACGCCCGACGCGGCTCCAAGAGTCTGCCCGCCCCAAGTTTAGGGGTGTTCGGGGAGGCTAGAGGAGACGACGCGCCCGGCGTGGCGCCTCGAAACCGCCAAGTCTGAGAACCTCGTCGACGTGGTCGCGGCGTCGCGGCGGCACGCCCGACGCGGCTCCAAGAGTCTGCCCGCCCCGAGTTCGGGGGTGTTCGGGGAGGCTAGAGGAGACGGCGCGCCCGGCGTGGCGCCTCGAAACCACCAAGTCTGTGGACCTCGTCGACGCGGTCGCGGCGTCGCGGCGGCACGCCCGACGCGACTCCAAGAGTCTGCCCGCCCCAAGTTTGGAGGTGTTCGGGGAGGCTAGAGGAGACGACGCGCCCGGCGTGGCGCCTCGAAACCACCAAGTCTGGGGACCTCATTGACGCAGTCGCGGAGTCACGGCGGCACGCCCGACGCGGCTCCAATAGTCTGCCCGCCCCAAGTTTGGGGGTGTTCGGGGAGGCTAGAGGAGACGACGCGCCCGGCGTGGCGCCTCGAAACCGCCAAGTCTGGGAACCTCGTCGACGCAGTCGCGGCGTCGCGGCGGCACGCCCGACGCGGCTCCAAGAGTCTGCCCGCCCCGAGTTCGGGGGTGTTCGGGGAGGCTAGAGGAGACGGCGCGCCCGGCGTGGCGCCTCGAAACCACCAAGTCTGTGGACCTCGTCGACGCGGTCGTGGCGTCGCGGCGGCACGCCCGACGCGACTCCAAGAGTCTGCCCGCCCCAAGTTTGGGGGTGTTCGGGGAGGCTAGAGGAGACGACGCGCCCGGCGTGGCGCCTCGAAACCGCCAAGTCTGGGAACCTCGTCGACGCAGTCGCGGCGTCGCGGCGGCACGCCCGACGCGGCTCCAAGAGTCTGCCCGCCCCGAGTTCGGGGGTGTTCGGGGAGGCTAGAGGAGACGGCGCGCCCGGCGTGGCGCCTCGAAACCACCAAGTCTGTGGACCTCGTCGACGCGGTCGCGGCGTCGCGGCGGCACGCCCGACGCGACTCCAAGAGTCTGCCCGCCCCAAGTTTGGGGGTGTTCGGGGAGGCTAGAGGAGACGACGCGCCCGGCGTGGCGCCTCGAAACCGCCAAGTCTGGGAACCTCGTCGACGCAGTCGCGGAGTCACGGCGGCACGCCCGACGCGACTCCAATAGTCTGCCCGCCCCAAGTTTGGGGGTGTTCGGGGAGGCTAGAGGAGACGACGCGCCCGGCGTGGCGCCTCGAAACCGCCAAGTCTGCAGACCTCGTTGACGCGATCGCGGTGTCGCGGCGGCACGCCCGACGTGGCTCCAAGAGTCTGCCCGCCCCGAGTTCGGGGGTGTTCGGGGAGGCTAGAGGAGACAGCGCGCCCGGCGTGGCGTCTCAAACCTACCAAGTCTGCTCGAGGGGTCGTATCTCTACGCGCTCAAACGCGTCACGGCATAACGAAAAAGAATAGCAACACTATTTTCGTGCAAGGCGATATGGGGCGTCGATCCAAGCAACCTAATCACGTGACGATCGATGTTCGAAGTTGCGGTGACTATTCTGTCCACTCGTTCGTCGCCACTACACGAATGATGCTCGTATGCGAGACGTGCGGTCGCAATACCAGCTCCTCGTCTACCCATACGACGGTTTCACATAACAAAAAATACTATGACGCACAATCCGTGATACAGTCGTTCATTCGAATCATACACATGGCAATCGACGTTTAAAAATGCGATCGCTATTCTCTACTCGTTCATCGCCGTAGCGCAGCAACGCCCGTGCGCATGGCATGCAATCGTCGTACCCGCGCCTCATCTACACGTACAGCAGTCTTATGTGAAAGAATATCACAATACCAGTAGGCGATGGCAGTCCATTTTACATACACCCATTCATTTCATACATCACACGCACTAAACAGTTTAGCATATATATACACCTCGCGTTCGCATAAGCCAAGTAGATCGTAAGAAGGGATCGTTACCCTTGGCGACCGCGCAGCAAGGAGGCGACGTTCCAAGCAACGACAGAACACTCGCCCCTCGCGTTCTGCTCAGGAAGGACGTCGGCAGCAGCGCGAGCTCGGAGCCGACGCTCAGCCCAGGAAGCGGGGCCTCCGGTGAGATGGCACGGCGGCCGCAAGTCTCTTTGCTAAAGTAGTGAGCATCAGGATTCTGCATCTACGTTCATAGTTCCCACAACCTGAAACAATGGAAAAGGCCAAGTCAACTCTATGGCATGCAGCTGCAACATTAAAAATTCATAAGTACGAGACTTGACCAATAAAAAACAGGTAAACAGGCAAACAGGAGGTGCATCTATTTAGGCAAGCATGTCTGTTCCTCCGTCCAATAATCTCTGATCAGTATGCATAAATAATAATAGTAATACCGGCAATTAGATCAATCACATTTCATTTGGGATAACTCCCAAGCGAGTTCCAGCACCGGATGAATTTAAATGAGACATTTCTGAAACTATAAATGTCAAATATACTAGAGAACAAAAACTACATGAATCATGAACCATCTTGGTAATCAACAAAACTCTTTCATATTGGTCAAGTAAATGTAAAGACTGCTTCCCTTTAATGTCTAGTTATTGTACTGTATAAGAAAAGGTTAAAGAACAAGTGAATATGAGTTATACACTCATACCTCAAAAAAACCAATCTTACTGCTTTAGTGTGCAATAGTCAATATCTCAAGCAAGTGATTAGTGGGCTACAGTCTGCAATTGAGGTTGACATTTGAAATCCAATGTTAAATGCAATGGTTTGAAATACACTGTCATGCATCATAAAGGAGAAGAGCACACGCACTAAAGAAAGGAGGAAGGGAGATTGGGTGAGAGCTAAGCTTACGAGCTGCTTTTGAAGGTTCCAAGGATAGCCACATCTGGGATTTCTCCAGTTAAGAAATTGGTTGACAGATTCCTGGGGGGAAAAAGGCCCAGTGTTGCATCAGCATTTTTGTTGGTTCAAAGTTGTAAGCACTGTCAAGAAGATTGCACCCAAACACTTATAGGAAACGCAAATGGGTTAGGCTTCCGATCGATGCTGGTATCGTGCCCCACAACAGATTGCTGGACAAGTCCCTGCATTCAACACACATCAGACCAACAAACCATTGGAATAAAACAACAGGAGCTCTGAAAAAAAAGGGGAGCAAGGCAGGGGCGGGAGCTCGGGCCGGCGGGCCGCCGGCGGGGCAGCCGGGGTCTCGGGCGGACCTGCTGGAGCGGCGCTGCAGCGGGGGGCGCCGGAGCTGCGGGAGCTTGGGCCGGCGGGCCGCCGGCGGGGCAGCCGGGGTCTCGGGCGGACCTGCTGGAGCGGCGCGGCGGCGGGGGGCTCGGGAGCTCGGCGCGGCGGGGCCCGGCCGGGGCAGGCCCGGAGCGGACGGAGGCGGGGGCCGCCGGCGCGGGGAGGGCGGCTCGGTGCTGGGGGCGGCTGACGGCGGCAGGGCAGTGGCCACAGGAGGGGGCGGAGGCAGTGGGTGCGTGGAGAAAAGAAAGGAGAGAGAAAAGGGAGATATTTCGGGGAGAGAGAGAGAGGAAGTGAGAGGATGAGTTAAATAAGGAAGAGAGGGTGGGGGGTGCGGTGGATTTTTTGTGCCGCCCTCCACCGACCTAAAAAAAAGGAGAAAAGAAAAAAAAGAGAAGAAAGGAAGGGGAAGAAAAAGAAGGAAATGGAGGAAGGAGAAAAAGAAAGAAGAGAAAAAATAGAAAGAAAGAAGAGAAAAGGAGAAAAAGAAAGAAGAGAAAAAATAGAAAGAAAGAAGAGAAAAAGATAAAAAGAAATAAGAGAAGGAAAAGGAGGAGGGAGAGAGAAGTCATCGGTCCGGCCTGCGCGCCAACCCCTCGGAATTGGTGCGCCGGCTCGGACGAGCGTCATCCGATCGCCCAAACCGGCAAGGGGCTACTGTTGGGGGAAGGGTCCCCGCGTCACCCCGAACCGACGAGCTTCTCCCTGACGACAGTTGGGATCCCCTTTTCGGCGTCGGCCTGTTTCACTCAGCATCAACAAACTCCGCTGGCACCGCTGACGGCGTCAGGGCCACATACCGCCCCGCGAACGTCAGAGCCGTGCCCCCGCCCGGCGGACGTCGAGGCCTCGCCCCGTCACCAAGGACAACACGTCGTCATAGCGGGGGGTATTAGGGTATTAAAGTATTTAAGCATTTTTGTAAATATTCATGTAAAAGACCAAAATACCCTCGATGATGTGTTATGACCCAAAGGGTATAATTGTAATCTCGCACACCCTTCTCCCAACCCCTATAAATAGGACCCAGGGGGTAGAGAGAAGAGCAGGGATTTTTTCCCCATATAAACTGTAATTCCTGAAATCAATACGAGAGTTTCCACTTCGCTCCGACACGAGAGTTTCCATTTATCCTTGACGCGAGTGTTCCACGTTCCGTCTCGCTGGTAAAGTCTCCGCGCGCCCCCCTCAACAGACAATACACTTGCTCGTACTTCTCTAGTACTCCCGGAGGTCGACGTAACCGATCGGGGGTACCTCAAGTACACTGCCTAGTCCCGTAGCTACGACAGTTGGTTAGGTTCTTTATGGTGGAACTTACCCACCCGGGTTCAAGTCCTAGACTTGGCACGGGTGCTCGTATTTTCCTGGATTTATTCCAGGATTTTCGGTGCTATTCTACGAGGTGCCTGTGGTGACTTCGTCAATCTTCTGTATTGTGTTTCACTCTCACGCCTAGATGGGAACGAATAAAGGTCGGGAACCAAGCCGTGAGTATAGAAACACTTTGCATTGAAACAAACAGCCATCTATTTATTTCTAGACGGACCACGCATGCACCGCAGAGCACTCAATTAATCCTCGTGCCAACAACTAGTGCATATGTTGATTACAACGTGCACACATAAAGCGCACCTAGCTGATTTGTCAAATTATGTGGATCGTATCCACAATGGTCATATGATATGAATGCTTTGTGTTCCCCACTGCGTGCATATATATTGTACTGTGATACTCCTTTCGTTTATGATTATAAGATACATTTTGACTAATTAAATTTTCTTTTACAATATCTTGTCAATACTTATAAAATTGCAACCATAATATATATTTTTAAATAAAAATTCAACGATATCAATTTTATATCACATAACTTATATATTATTAGATTAATTATTGATTCAAACTTAAAATTGGACGGTCAAGATATACATTATAACTCTGAACAGATTGAGTATCAGGTTTGATCTTTAAGGTTGGAAAGCTCGAAAGATGAACCCATGGCAGTACCGTACAAGGCCCAATAGAGTGTACATGCCAATCATGACGTTTTTGTTTTGCAAAAGATCCCGTGATTTATATTACTGGAGTAACTCGCAGGTCAAGGTGCAGATATTTACATTTAATATAATAGATAAACGACACCACTTTATCGTTAAGTCATTTAGTCGATAAGTGTGCTGGACCTTAATATATTTCTTGTTGAAGACTATGGATTTTGAAGCAGCGTCATTACCATATCGACGATCACGATAGTAAAAAATAGTACTCCCTCCGTTCCGTTAAACAAGACGTATAAGTTTTTTGCTGCTGTTTCAGTATACAAGGCGTCTAAGTCTCATGCGTTCACTTCTCCCGGAAACACCCCGTCCATCACTGCACGCGCGCTTAGCGACGCTTCGTTCGTTTTCTGTATTAACTGCTCGACGTGGCCACCTCAGCCAGATCGATCTACATGCTGATGCCTGCTGGGTTCGTGCATAGCGGACGCAAGGACGACACGGCGGAGGAGTTTGTCACGAGAATAGACAATGCGCAGGACCCGACATGGTTGGGCGGGCACAGCCAGAACGAGGACGGTGAGTACGTCGACGTGCTCCCCGGGGTCAGCAGCGATGATAGTGACGGCTCGATGTAGCACGACTCCAGCCACGGCACCGATGACGTTGGCAAGGACCTCGACGCTCTTCCCGAGCTTGGCAGCCAGAACGAGGACGTCGGCGAGTACATCGACGTGCTCCCCGGGATCGGTAGCGGCAACAGCGACGGCTCGATGCAACACGGCTCTAGCCATGGTACCGACGACGTTGGCAGGGACCTCGACACTCTTCTTGGGCTTGGCAGCTAGAATGAGGACGACGACGAGTACGCGTGCAAGGGCCATGCACGCGTGCAAGGGCCATGCACGCGTGCCAGCCGGGAGACGACGTGCTCGTTGGCCAGAGCGGGGGCCGCGCGCGGCCACGCGCGGCCATTTGAATGGCATGCACGATCAACGTGGGTGGAGATTGAGGGTCCAATCATTGATTATGGCATCCTAATTAATGGCATTCGTGCAATTTAACAAGGGCAGAAGAGTCCATGAAATTTTTGAGTGGGGCTGCATTGGTCTTTGCAAAACAACTATAGGCGCCCTCTAATTAGAAATGGAGGGAGTAGTTGTTTATGATCTTCATTAATCTATATAATATCCACGTTGGTGGCCGTACGTGTTGTTCGCTGGAAGAAAATCAGAGAAAATTTATCCATATAAAACTCGTCCTGGTGTGTCAATCTCCAGCTCAGGTTCCACGTCCAGGTGAGTCCATGCGATACAATCTATCGCAGTTAGAAGAAAAATCCAACAGAAAACTTGGCGATCGAGGAATAACAGAACTAAAATAATTCGATCTCGATAACTTGGGGAAGGTGGTGTTCACTACTCGATGAGAACTCCCGCATTGTGGAAAGAAAGAGAGATATTCAAGTGAAGAAAGTCCATGGTTATCAAAATATGGCTAGTCATGAGATAGCAAAGTTTGTTAGTTTAATTCTCCAATTCTTCTGATTGCTGGCTTGGGCAATTTTTCCAGTTGTGTCCCAGTCTGAAGGATTGTAATACCGGCCCTAAAGTGCTAAGATTTCCATCAATCTAATTTTCTAAATACTAAACTCCCCGGCCCTAAAGTGCTAAGGCTTTCTCTACCTCGAAGTAACTAGGTTACACCAATGTACTTTCAAGAAGAGAGAGAGAGAGATATACACTTTCTTGCATGCATGTAAAGGTGGACAATTTTCTAGTTATGTCGCGGTCTGAAGGATTGTAATACCGGCCTCTACTGCTTGATCAATCAAATCTCTCTTTCCCTGCAATAATAAATAAAAGAAAACAAATTTACTCCCAGAAATTAAGGACCTTTCACAAGGAGAATATTAAAGTGCACTGGGGGGCATATACACACACTACTACAAAAAAGTCATCCTGGACCCTACCATCACTGATAGGTAAGAAATATCCGTCAGTGATGAAAACCATCAGTGACGGGTTTTGATAAAACCATCATCACAAACGGGCAAAATAAATACCCGTCAGTGATGTCGAGCATATCACTGACGGGTAATAAAAAGACTCGTCTGTGATTTGAATCCCGCCAACTCCGAAATTTCAAAACCCGAAATTTTGTCATCACGGACAGGTAGTTTTCTGACCCATCAGTGATGTGAACTCATCACTGACGAGTTAAAAAGAGACCCGTCTGTGATGTGAATCCCGCTAACTCTGAAATTTCAAAACCCGAAATTTTGTCATCACGAACGGGTAGTTTTCTGACCCGTCAGTGATGTGACCCGTCCGTGATGTGAATCTTGCCAACTCCGAAATTTCAAAACCCGAAATTTTGTCATCACGGACGGGTAGTTTTCTGACCCGTCAGTGATGTGTGGAACTCATCACTGATGGGTTAAAAAGAGACTCGTCCGTGATGTGAATCCCGTCAACTCTGAAATTTCAAAACCTGAAATTTTGTCATCACGGACGGGTAGTTTTCCGACCCGTCAGTGATGAGTGAAGATTAAAAAGAGACCCTTCCGTGATGTGAATCCCGCCAACTCCAAAAGTTTAAAACCCGAAATTTTGTCACCACGGACGGGTAATTTTCTGATCCGTCTCATCACTGACGGGTTAAAAAGGGACCCGTCTGTGATGTGAATCCCGCCAACTCTGAAATTTCAAAACCCAAAATTTTAAAACCCCGCCGTGGGTATATAATTCACCTCAGTGCAATGCACTCCGGCCACTCCACTCAAATCCAGATCTAGATTTTTCTCCTTCTTCGTTCCACCCTCCTCTCCTTCCTCAAGCACCCCACCACCGGCTCCTCCTTCCCACCGTCGGCCCCTCCTCCTCTCCAACTCTATGGAATCACGGTGAGCACCCCATCTTCCTTCTCCTTCTCCTCCCTTTCCACCCTCCTCTTCTCCCTTCCACCCTTCTCTTCCTCTCACTTTTTCCATCCAAATCCACCACAAGGGAGCATGTTCTCTTCACGTCACCATCCCCGTAGGAACATAGTGGAGCTTACACGGGAGTTTCAGTTGGATTCGAGGTAAGAAAGATCCTCCTGTGCCTTAATTTCTACTAGTGCCTAAATTTTTTATTTTTAAAAATTTTTCTCGTATTTTTTTATTTTTATTGGGTTTAATATCCATAAGAATGGCTGGGTTTTTACATTGGCTCGCCAAGCCTAGCACAACCCTTCTCTTTTACCCGGGCTTGGGACCGGCCACGGCGGAGTTAAAATAGTGCCCAAGAAAAATACTTTTCGATACTTGGGATCAATGCTACAGAGCAATGGTGGTATCGATGAGAATGTTAGCCACAGAATCAAAGCAGGGTTGTGAGGACCCGTATTTTCTAAAAGCTAAACACTAAAATTAGGAGTTGAATTCCTTGCATTCATGCATATCAAGAGTTGAGAGAAATTTAAAATTTTTCTTTACATTGGATACACATTTCACATATATATATGCAAAAATAATACAATTCCAACATATGTATATGAGTATCACAAATCAATTCCAGGAAGCATATATATATTCAAACAACTCGGTAACAATTACAAATGTCCAAAACCAGTACTTACAAAAGATGTAAATATTACAAATCATGAATGTTACAAAAATTTATAATAGAAATATATCTATTGGCTTCATTCTTTTCTCAACTCCTTTCTCATCATCAGCTCTTGATCTTTAACTTGCACAAAGAAAAGGAGCTACAAAAGAGTACCTTGGTTAGGATTAAAATGTTTGCACCTCCTGAGAGGGTGCAATGTTCTGTTTTGGAGATCAGCCTTATGAACCTAGAGAACTAGTTCTAGCTTCAATAAGATCAGCATTGACCTATGGAACTAATCATCTCAAAGGCATGAGTACTTAAGGCAACATCTGAACCAAACTTTAGGCAGCTAGTGAAGGCAACAGTAGGCAACCATGAATTTGTTAAGCCAAAATTAGCTTTCATGTAATTCAAAATCAGATCAGCCACAAGATTACTTCACAATAGGCAGCATGTGACCAGATCACTTAGACACAACTTGTCCAAGAGGGATGAACCAGCAATAAGCTGCTGGTGGCATTGACCTTGCCACCTCAAGCTTGAGAAGGATAGGGCTCAGCTGAGAGCTGCCATGTAACCAGCTCATTCACCAAAATTGGAGAGGAGTCAATCAATAGGTGTCAATCTTAGGTATTTTCAAATTCCAGCACACCAGCCCTCAATCATCTATAAATAGAGCCCTTTGTGCTCCATTTTCATCTCAGCACCAACCAAAAACAGCACCACATCCATAGCAAATAGCTGAGAAGCAAGCAAGGCAGCAAGGAGGAGGAGGCGTAGCCTGAAGGAGAAGGATTCAGAAATACCCCAAGACAAGCTTCAGCTTGCTTAAGGTAAAGAGAGTGGAGATAGAGGAGATAGAAGCATTTAGAAAAAAAGAAGAAGAGAAGTGTTAAAATTCTGCAGAAAATAATCTGTGTTAAGCTAAAATTAACCACCTACTAGATTAAGAAAAAGTAATATGTTCTTATCAGTTCAAAGAAATAGATAAGTCAAGAGTAGTGTCTGTTCTTTAAGTAAGGAAGAGAGGGGAGAGTAAGAATCATAGGAAAGAAATAGTCCGGACTAAGAAAAGTGTAGTATCTGTTCTTATTCCAATCCCTTGGAAAAAAGCTAAAACAAGCATAGCATCTGCTCTTATCAATTTTTATAGGATCACACAGAGACATATATGGGAGAAACAAAAGATAACTAAGTTCACTTAAGCATCTGTCCTTAACAGCTTGAGCAAGCAATCATACATATATGATAGAAGCAGAGAACAATTAGTTAAAACCGAGTCAGCATATGTTTATCTAAATCAACACCACTCCTCAAGTTCTTTCTCAGAAATCATCACAATGCACCAAGGCAACAACTAGGCAACCTAATAGTAATCTGTTCTCCCAGTTTAATAGCTGACTTATGCATACATATAGAAATCAAAGAGCAACCAATATCAAGTAAAGCCTCTGTTCCTCAGCTTAACAACCAATGTATACATACACAAGAAGAAATAAGATAGGTTGAGACTAAAGTAGCATCTGTTCTCTACATTCCTAAGCATGTCCATATACCATAACTAGAGTTCTGAACCGAGCCCACTCATAGGTGCACAATGTTAAGCGTAATTTCTGCTTCTTAGTTTAATAAACTGATATTGATGCATGTGTTCATGTAAAGGCAAAGAATAGCTAAGATCAAGCGTATCTGTTCTTATCAGTTAAGAGGGCCTTAAACACACACACAGACATCTCAACATCAGTAGGCAAAAGCCAAGTGCAGATTTGTTCTTAACAGTCCAATTAGCAAAAGGAAACAAAGATATGACCAAAAATCAAGCAAAACAGTATCTGTTCTTTTAACTTGACCAAAATCAAGCATCAACCGGACCGCAGTGAGTAGAACCCTAGAATTTGGGGAAGTAGAGGAGAGAAACGGGGAAAAGAGCACTTACCCGATGGAGGAGACCGGCGGTGAGGAGGTCAACGAGGGCACGCCACCAACGGGAGGTGGGCCGGCGGAGCCCCGGTGAGGGAGCTGCGACGCCGGCCACGGCCGTTCCGGACGGCGGCCAAGACAAGGCGACCGGAGGAGGCGGCAGCTGTAAGATGCCGCCGGAACCAAGGGGAGGCGACGGTTGCTCGGAAGGACCCGAGCGGGCGGCGGAGAGGAGTGCGCGATGGGGCATCCGCCCGAGGCGGCAGCGCGCGCCTGGAGGCAGAGGAGGCAGTGGCACTAGGGGGCATCGGCGGCGCCGGGTTGAGGAGAGCGGCGGCGAAGCCGAAGGGAGCCGGCGGAGAAACCGCGGTGAACGGGGTGAGGGGCGGCGGTTTTTGGGGAGAGCTCAGGAGCCAACAGGAAAGAAAGGAGAGAAAGGGAGTTGAGGGAGGCGGCGGGTGTGAAGTGAGGGGGAGACCGGAGCCAGTTAGGGTTACCCTAACCGGGTGCCGAGTGGGCCAAACGGGCCAGAAGGAGACCGAGCGGGCCATGGGCCAAGGAGGGATTTCGGCCGGCCCAATTTATTTATTTATTTTCTTTAACAGACTCTATTTTTGTTTTATTTTTCCTTTCTCATTAGAAATTCTTCCTCCAAATTTTAAACCTTTAGCAAAGGATCCACATTTCAACTCAAATTGAGTAAGTTATAATTCGACTTAAACAACTTATGAAAAACCCTTTTATGACAATGATAAGTATATCCATCTCAAGGCAAGTTCATTTCTTATCCATCTCAAGGCAAGTTCATTTCTTGTTCATGTTTGAGAATTATTTCTATCAACATATATGCAAATTTCCTTTCTTCTTATCACTTGTGGTAATTAATAAATGGACTGCATTATGATTCATTGAATCATATATTGGTGGGCAGTGGAACCCCGGTTTGGAACTTGTGGGATGGTCAGGGTTCCATTGCATATGGTATCATCATAAGGTTAATAACAAATGTCAGTTGGCATTCTTACGCCGTAAAGATAGCGTTAACCACAAGACCTGTTATGGGACAGGCGAGTCAAGTAGCACTTTCTTAGTGCATATCTCCCAGGAATGTATGTAAAGTAACGCCTGGGGAAGCGTTATGTCCCTCGCCCAGGGGAGCGATAAACCTTGAATTTTGGCTTTGGGAGGCGTTATGTCCCTGAAATATATAGAAAAGTACGCTATAATGATGAGGTGGGTAGTCGGTGCTAGACCGACTACGTAAGGGGAGATATTGCCAAAGGGAAGGGTGAAAATGACTCGGAACCTTAGACCTGGCCACGCACCGATGGGAGTGTGATGGGTCTCGTACCCGGCTAAAGGCTAAGTACCACTTGTGGGTAAAGTAGCGCACCTCTGCAGAGTGTATTGAAGTGTGGCATTGTCACTCCCTGTTCTGGGTATGAACTGCGATCGTGGCGGGAAAGGAACCATCGGAGGTTCTAACGACCCGTGAAGCCTTCTGAACATAGATAAATTAAAACTTGACTTCTGTCCAAAAATGTTATTGAAAAAATGCATATCCTTTGAGGACTTCTGTCCTAGTAGAAATAGTCATTCAAACACCTTTTGCTATTATGAACTTGTTGAGTACCTTCTGTACTCATCCCTTACATAAAACCTCCTTTGTTAGGCTACGAATCAGTAGAGCAGGTGGTCGAGCATCCGGAGAAGCCAGAGGAAGAGATGGAGGAGCAGACTCTGGACGAAGGAGAGACGGGAGTCAATTACTATTTTGACTTCGGCGAGGCACACAATACCGAGCGGGCTTGAAGCAAGTTGTAGTATAGGAACGTTGGTCGTAGGTGTAGAAATCTCTATTTTGCTGTTATTTGGTCTTTTACTTTTTCACAGTCTTATGTCTGATATGCAGTTTTATGTTCTGCAAGTTGAAACTTTTGTATTTCTGTTGAGATGTAATATAAATATGTATTGTATCAATGAGACACTACAATGCTTCTATTGTACTACTCTGACGGGCGTATTGTTGGTAAAATAAAGTTTCACTGACAATAAGCCAAAGACTGGTATACTACACCATGCAGTGGTGTGCAGGGTCGCTTCAAGGGTGGATGAAATGACGACAAGCATCTGGCATCCTTTGTGAAAAAAGGTTCCACATAAGCTAAAAGGTAAGTTTTATAGGACGGCGATTAGACCTGCGATGTTGTATAGAGCAGAATATTGGCCCACTAGAAGACAACACGTCCAACAAATAAGTATCACAGAGATGCGTATGCTACGGTGGATCTGTGGGTATACAAAAAGTGATCGAATTCGGAATGAGGATATACGTGATAGGGTGGGGGTGGCACCGATTGAAGAGAAACTTGTCCAACATCGACTAAGATGGTTTGGACATATCCAACGGAGGCCTCCAGAAGCACCGGTGCATAGTGGTATTCTAAGATCTATCGACAATATTAGGAGAGGCAAGGGGCAACCAAAATTGACATGGGAGGAGGCAGTAAAAAGAGACTTAAAAGATTGGAATGTATCTAAAGATTTGTCTCTAAATAGGACCACATGGAAATTAGCGATCCATATGCCCGAACCATAATTTTCTTTTCAAGTCATTTTCTTTTATCTTTTGGCTTATGAATTTTTTATTGGGTTTCATCTCTAGCCTACCCCAACTTGCTTGGGACAAAAGGCTTAATTGTTGTTGTTGTTGTATTTTTTTTGTAGCAACTCTACTCCCTCACGGTTCGGAATCCACAAAAATTACTGCATTTGGAGCTCGGAAAGAAGTTCAATGGAGGGTTCGGTAGCGGCGATTATTCGTTCGGGGCAAAAGTGAGTCTTAGAGGCCGAATTTGGAGTGAATTTTTTTTAAAAAAAAATTTTCTCGTATTTTTTTCTAACAGCTCTACTCCCTCATGGTTCAGAATCCGCAAAGATTACTGCATTTGGAGTTCGGGAAGAAGTTCAACGGAGGGTCGGAAGAGGGGATGTTTCGTTCGGAGGGGAAAAAGTCAGTCTTAGAGGCCGAATTTGGAGGTGAAAAATTGTACAGGTTTAAAGACGAGTAGATTTTTTAGATGCGCCTCGTCGATACAGTCATTTTGAGTGGTCGTGGACCCAAAACGACACCGTATGCAAAATTTATAGCTGTTTTAGTGAAGCTCTATCCGGTAGTGCCCGGATAGAGCTTTTTTTGCGCCTCTGAAAATGTCATCACTGACGGGTTAAATATTTACCCGTCAGTTTTACCCATCCGTGATGACTCTCATCACTGACGGGTCAAATATTTACCCGTCCATGATGGTAGAGTCATCACTGACGGGTATTTTTTCTACCCGTCCGTGATGACTTTTCGTCACCTGTGAAAACGTCATCACTGACAGGTAAAAAAAGTACCGGATAAAAAAAGTACCCGCCAGTGATAACTCTACCATCACGGAGTCATTACTGACTTTTAGTTGCTGACGGGCCAAAAACCCGTCACTGATGTGAGTTTTTGGCCCGTCAATATTGACATGTTCTGTAGTAGTGACATTAGAGTTTATCTAGTTTTAACCGCATTTCAAAATTTTAGAAAAAATCTTTAAAAAAACTACATATGTACATTATGGGATAAAGTATGTATCTGTAAACTTGGTTAATAAATATGATTATTTATGACCTATGTAAAAATTAAAAATATGTGTTCATTTTCTAACACTACTATTCACTATTGTGTAATATTATTTTTGTATTTTTGTCACAGGTTATAACTAGTCATATTTTTAACTAAAAATTATAGGTACATACTTTTAAAATATGTTTTTAAAACTTTTAATATAATAGATGCATATGCACCCGTGTGCACTAAATCCACGCTCGCTCTCACACACACGATACTTAACTGGAGAAGTGGAAATTAAGGGGATCGAGATGGCAGTGAAACACGGCCAAGGTGCATACTAGTCGGCGGCTAGGGTTTCTTTGTCAGTTATGATCTTACTAATACTAGTAGTAATTAACAAATTAAACTCATTGCCATCAGTTTGCACACCCAGAGCACGATCTTACTACTACTGGTAAGCAGCATGAGTTGCCGCATGCTATTTCAGTCAACCATGCATGTGCATGCTCTATACTCTTGTGCTCTTTCGCATATGTACTGTTTTCCAAGAAGAATCAAAATTAATCAATGCAGATCTCACGCACAAGTACAGAAAAAGTCAAGTGTCTATTTATAGTCGTCTAAGTCAATAATTTTAGACCTTGATTCTTGATCAAATGGTTAATTAAGTAGTTATATATTTTAGAAATTATATTCAATTCTAAGTTTAAAAATTAAGCAGTTACATATTTTCTATACCTAAGTTGTACTTTTCTTTATGCAACTCAAGCACAGAAAATGTGCAACTCAGACGACTGAGAAATAACAATTCTAATATTATTAATGATACAAAACTCAATGGGTCCGGCTACTGCTCAGTTGACTGAGATTTTTTTAAATCTCAGTCGACTGTTTTGGGCCGTTAGATCGAGATCCAACGGCCACCGCATCGTCTCCCACCTCCCAATCAGGCCGACGTGCGCTCTCTCTCTCTCTCTCTCTCCCCGACGCTCTGTCCGGCGGCAGTCGCCGTCGGATCAGGCCTCTCCTCTAAACCCGGTGGCCGGCGGTGATTCCGGCTCGCCTCCGCACCCCCACCCTAACCCTAACCCGGTGGCTCCCGATGATTTGGCCTCGCCTCCGCACAGCGCTGCCGCTCTGCGTCGTCGCCGGGCTCCGGCTCGACGGCCCTAATCTTGTGACGCCGGTGACTCCGCCTCGCCTCCGCCCGGCGCCGCCGCTCTGCGTCGTCGCCGGCTCCGGCTCGGCGACCCTAACTCGTCGGTTCGCGCCTCACCGTCGCCGTCGCCGCCGCTCCGCGTCGTCGCCTGCTCTGGCTCGCTCACCGCCGGGAATCTCGGGCGACCGAGAAATAACAATTTCTCAGTCACCTGAGAAATAGCAAAACCGAAACTCAATATCAGTACTTGCACACAAACAAAAATCAAGCGAGAAGAATAATTGTTACAGCATGCATGCAGACCACAGAGTTCTCGGTGCACATGGCCATCGATCGAGCTCGTTATTTGCAACATTTATTAATTGGTTCAACGGCGCCGGGGATTAAATGCCGGTGGCGGTGGGGTAGAGGTGCGCCGGCAGCCGTGGCTCGGCGTGCAGCGCCAGCGGCTTGGCCAGGGAGACGTCGTGCGTGGACTCGCTGAGATCGACGGCCGCCACCCCAGCCGGCTTGCTCCAGGTGAACCCCTGCAGGAGCCTGCCGAAGAGCATGACGCTCATCGCCGTCCCGAGCGACGCCGCAATGCAGCCGCGGCGGCCGGTGCTGAAGGAGATGAACCGCAGCTCGTTCTCCGTGAGCGCCACGTCGTCTGCGCCGCCGGCGGCAGCCATGTGGCGCTCCGGCTTGAAGCGGAGCGGATCGTCCCAGACGGCCGGATTCCGGCCAAGCCCTGTCCGGCTGAGGATGACGTGGCTGCCCTTGGGCACGCGGTAGCCGGCGACGGTGGTGTCGGCGAGCGCGACGTGTGGCAAGTTGAAGGGCGCGACGGGGTGCAGCCGGAACGCCTCGCGGATGCACGCCTTGGCGTAGTTGAGCTGCGGAACGTCCGACTCCTGCACTAGCCGCTCCCGGCCGACCACGCTGTCGATCTCCGCCACCGCCTTCTCCATCAGCTCCGGGCAGTTCACCATCTCCGCCAGTGCCCACTCCACCGCGTTCGACGGGTTGTCCACCGCCGCAAACGTTATGTCCTGCACCATGCATTGCGTGCAACAAATTAAGTGCAAGTTCTTCATTATCTTTGACGTGCATGTATGCATGGCGACGTACGTGTTCGTGGTTAATTACCCGAGACTGTGCTTTGACCTCCTCGATGGTGAGTAACGGGTTGCCGTCGGCGTCTTTGAGGGTGATGAGCACGTCGAGGAAGTCCTGGGGCTCCTGCCTCTCGCCGGCCTTCCACTGCCTCCACCGGTCGTCACTAACGGTGTCGTGCAGCCTGTTCACCGTGGCGGTGGCCTCCTTGACCATCTTCTCGTGGCCGTCAAGGTCCAGGCCGAGCAGCCACGGGAGGTAGTCGGAGACGCAGAACGTGTAGAGGAGCCCCAGGGCAGTGAACATAGCGTCTATGTGCTCCACCTCCACCGGCCCCGGCCCGCCGTCCGGCTGAGGCTCGCCGAAGTAACGCCTGCCGAACGTGAGCCGGCGGATCACGTTGCCGCAGTAGTGCCTGGCGACATGCCTAACGTCGACGGTGGCGCCTCCGCCGGCGGCGGCGAGGTTGTAGACGTAGCGGGTGAGGTTGTCGGCCTCGTCGGCGCGCTTGTCGTGGAGCCACTTGTGGCGGGAGGAGCAGATGATCTCGGAGGTGAGCACTCGACGCATCTTCTTCCACTGGTCGCCGAACGGCGAGAGCACGGCATCCCTGTAGCCGCCGCTGATGGTGCTAGAAGCGAAGGTGAGCGGGCGGGACACGAAGTTCGCGTCCTGCTTCTTGAGCACCTCCCTCGCGATCTTGGGGCAGGTGATGGGCACCACGTGGACACCGCCGAGGCGGACGCAGGCGATGTCAGTGCCCATCTCCTTCATCATCAGGTGGATCCACCGGAACACCGGCTTGTTGAGCATCATCTTGGGCAGGTTGCCCACCACCGGCCACGGCACCGGCCCCGGCGGGAGCGGCGGCGCCGATGACCACGTGCTATTGCTACGACCACCACCACCGCAGGTCTTGCTCTTGGGCCTGAGCCTCTGCACGAGGTAGATGAACGTTACTACGAGGAGCAGCGCTTTCACAGCCACAGAGGAGGCGGTTCCCAGCATTGTGGAGAACCCCAGTTCCATTGCAATCTCCGGCTAGTTGCCCTAGCTTGCTCGATCTGAGCAAACAGAGCTTGCTTGCTTGCTCCCTACTAGCTATCACCGGCAGCGCGGTGGCGCAGTGGGCAGCCCGGGGAGCTTTGTCAGTGAAGCTAGTATTGGCTGCTGTAGTGCTGCTCTAAGCATGAGCTCGGGGCCCCTATTTTATGGATCGAGTTGGATCGGCCTCCTATCTACACCACCCGCATCCTCGAAATTTTATCACTGTTTTTTTTGGCCAAAAACGGACATATCCTGCTACCACCGTGGGTAACTACAAACGCAACCGTCGAGCTACACGTCTCCTGCTGTATTTCATAGTCAAAAGCAGTTACGTTTAAACACTATCACTATGTGTAGTTTTTTTTATACATCATTCCTCAAACGAAGCCCCGGGGGTTTCAAATAATTTGCAATCCCCTGCCCATGATTCCATCGCCCATAAGCTTTACCACCAATTCTACAGCAGCGTCAATGCAAAAACTGCCATCCCCGGTCTAGTATTTCATGCCAAAGGAAATTGTACCACTGATAACACGAATCTAACACAAAAGCGCTCAAAAAACGATGCATGCCCCCTGCCTTTCTAACCAGAAACATCGAGAGCGGTTTTTCCCCTTGTGCTTGGACGTCCAGGCACTATCTGGACCGTCCAGGCTGCGTCAAGATTTGTGCGCTACGGTGCTCTCTTTATTTTGAAAAATTGAAAAAGTGTATTTAGATGTTTCAAAAAATTATGAAAAAATTACCTCGCATACATTTTGAAATACACTACATATCTGCAAAATGTCGTGAAAAAATATTTCCATTTGTGGGCTGCACAAAAAAAAGAAGGAAGATGGGCTAATAGCTCCGAAATTGTCTTTTTTTCACAGCTCGCAAAATGTTTTATTTTTCAACAAAATTATGCAGATGCGTATTTTATTTCAAAATGTATACGTGGTAATTTTTCCGTAATTTTTTGAAACTTCTAAATATACTTTTTAAATTTTTCAAAATAAAGAGAGCACTGTAGCACACGAATCTTGACGCAAAAACGGACGGCACAGATAGTGCCTGGACGTCCATGTGCAAGTGGAGTGACATTTTCGAGAAACATCTCCTTTCACAAGGAACCTGAAGAATGAATCCAAGTCTTCATGCACGCATTCCAAAGATCCATCTATATCCGGGCCAAAATTATATGTGTGAAAAGGAAAAGAAAAGTATGCAATATGTAGTAGCCGGAAATATCTGCGTGCCCCCTGGGTAGTTACACACGCACTCGTTGAGCGACACGTGTCCACGTGTTTTCACCCGGTCAACTACGCCCGCATGAGGCCGCTCGCCCGCGCCGCCGCCCGCTCGCCCGTGCCACGCTCCACCTGCGCCGTCGCCCGCGGTTCGGCGGCCCCCCTCCCAGCCGCCGCACGCCGCACCCGCACCCGAGCCACAACAATTCGGCGGCGAGCCTCTCGGCCGCGGGGCCACTGAACCGCGGGCGACGGCGCGGGTGAAGCGGGGCACGGGCGAGTGGGCGGCGGCCCGGACGAGCGGGCGCCGGGCTCGCTTGGGCGAGTGGGCGGCGGTGCGGGCGAGCAGGAAAGAGGCGTGGCAGACGAGGTGGAGGGAAAGAGGTGACTTTTCTCACACGGTGTGCACGAATCTTAGAGCACATCCAACGACCAGCAGTGGGTGTGTAGCTACCCACCGTGGTAGCAAATCCACACTCATGTAGTAGCAACAGCAGCACCAATACCTTCAAGTGGGCACTTGTTGCCGGTTCTTTAGGTAAGGAGCACTATATGCCAGAAAATGCAAGTTGTTAGGTGTTCAACTTTTACATGTAACTAGCATGATGTCCCGTATACTTGCACGGGAAATGTTTTTAATTATCTTTATTTTTTTACTCATACGCATGATATTAGATCAGTATGAGAAATAAAACTTCAAATCGCGAGCCGGTACGCTAGTCGTCGTACCGAGTCGTCTATTTAAGTACAGTTATGATGATCTATCGGATGTGATCTGTTTAGGTATAATTATGATGATTTATTGGTTGTGATCTGTTTAGGTATTGGTGCAATTATGAACATCTATCGATTATGATCTGTTTAGGTACAGTTATAAAAATCTACCGGTTGTGATCCACTAATAATAAAATGGTCTATCAAATTAATGATAAGATTGTTTTTGCTTTTCTAGAATTTCTAGTCTCTATCTATTTTTCTATTATATTATATTTTTAATATATATAACCGGGTTCGAGAAAAGAAGTTTGCGCGACTAAATCAGCAGCATTCATCAGACAGATCTAGGATCTCGAACGGCATCCTCCCCAAGAGGAAAAACAATATGAGTGCCGGACTGCAGGTCTCTAGTCAGAGGATTCCTCCCCGTTGCCCGTAGGATCTCTTCGACGTGCATCGCAGATGTAACCGGTCCATGTGCATGTGCGGCACTGCAGTGTACGCGTTTTGTCCGCTCTCCCCTGATAAAATAGTACTCTCTATCATCAACGCGCCGTCGATCGGTCACGGAATAATCGTGATACACGCAGGATCAGCTGCTAGTAACGTAAAGTTTAATGCCACCATCCACGCTAACTATATACTACTCTTACGAATGCAGAGGTCATTAGTAGCTTTTTGAAAGGAAGCGATAACGCGTACTTAGCAAGCCCGACTCAACATGATATATAGTAGTACAATATTATACTATGACTTATGTTGGTATCACATGCTGACATATTACTTTGACATTGGAGAAGAGGATATATTATATATAGCAGTAGAGACTAGTCGCCGTACGCGCAACAAGATATTATTAAGATATCAGGAGATTATAACACACTAAAAACACGAGGCATCAGGATTACATAAACCTAAGCGAGTAGAGCTGTAGAGCGTATGGCATGGCGTCTGTTGTCGATCAACGCGGCATGTGCCGTCCAAATTTCATGTCTAGTCATACTTAGAAATGGAATTTACAAAATTGACGGTTTTCAGTCCGGTCAATGTGTGCTGCCCGAGGAACTATGATGCTCAATTTAGTTCCTCACAAAAAGAAAAGAGAGAATAAGCTCAATTTAGAAATAAGAGCACGTAGAAGCTTGATATATCCTTAAAAGTATGAAATTGTGGTATTTAAGTACATGAAAAATTTATACAAGAGAAACAGGAGAGAGAGCAAACAATGTTGTTATTGCAATGATGAAGGGATGATCCAACATCTGTATTCGGACTGTCGGTTTGCTTGGTGAACTATTCTAGTTGCTTTTAATTTACCACCTCCTAGTATTGTTCTCAGTATATTTAGGAACTGGTTATCAGGAAGTGGAGCAGGGTTACGTGCACAAAATATGGTCCGCCGCTATTTATTGGTCAATTTGGTTTTTTGAGACGATGTTATTTCTGATAAAGAAGAAATATTATCTTCCTTCTTTAAATAAGATAGTAAATTTTGAATCTACATATTTTGTACAAACTATCGCAAAACTTCAGATTTGATCAATATTTCACGGAAGCTCTCCATTCAAATGTACTTTATATTGCAAAAATTCACATTTTAGAACTTACGGTTACACATCGTTGGTATGACAATATCAGCAATACGGGGAACATGGCCCCCTAAACCGTTGATATGGGCCGAACTTGACGCCGTGTCGCCAAGGACGTAGGGGTCAAGAGGAAGTGCTCGGGGGCTTACCCCGAGCACTGTATCCACGTAGCCAACAAGGAAAGGCCCGAGTCGTCCCTTAAGGGTGCTCCCCGAGCACTCTAGGCGACTCGGCTCCTGCTCGGAGTGGCTAAGTCGCGTGCTCGGGGGTTCCTGAGCACGGGAACCCTGAGCACCCTTCGCGGGCCTTTCCCTCGGACACGTGGCCTGACGGGCGCATTTAATGCCCGCCTGACGGGCCTACCTACTCTAAGTCCGTTGTGGACAAGATGGCAGGGTCGTGGCCAGCTTCCGTCCCCCAATGAGATAAGCCCCGTCAGCTTTCGGTCTTGTCAGGGGATGGGACGGTCTGACACCCTTTTTTGACTATTGGGGTGCACCGCCGTGCGCCTACTCCTGGTCTGTGGGGCCAGGGCAGTTGCAACATGGCCCGTGGCAGAGGGCTTTCGAGGAAGTCTTCGTTTTCTAACCAACAGCATCATGACGACCCAGTTTCCAACCAAAGAATGCCAGGCACTATTCCGCTACAGCACGCCTCAACAACCGACGTGGGCTACCCATGCCCTATACGTCAGCAACGGTGTCACAATAGTATTTTTTTATCTTTCGGCCGCTGTGGTAATCCCCCGAGTATATAAGGGGAGAACCGAGGCCATGCAAAGGGTTAGACCCTAGAGAAAGCAGAAGAACAAAGGAGCAAGAACACCTGTGTTCAAGAGCTCATTGTAACCACCCAAATATTCATATATACACACAGAGCAGGACGTAGGGTTTTACACCAAGAAGGTGGCCCGAACCTGGGTAAATCATCGTCTCCCTTTCTAGTTCCCTGCCACTCAAGATCAACGTAGCTCGGTTCCCTTTACCTCCCTGGCCGAATCCCAAAGGGGGTCCATCCAGACCACCAACACCGGCGTTTGCACGCCGACAGACAAGTATGGTACACCTCGCAGCGTCTCTTGGTGTAGCATCATTTGCGCTTCCAAGATTAAACAAATACGCGTGATATTAGATTAGTACGGGAAATAAAAGTTCAAATCGCGAGCCAGCCTGCTAGTCATTGTACTGAGCCGTCTATTTAGTTATAGTTATGATGATCTATTGGATGTGATCTGTTTAGGTACAGTTATGATGATCTACGGTTGTGATCTGTTTAGGTTCAGTTATGGTGATCTACGGTTGTGGTCCATTTAGGTATAGTTATGAAGATCTATCGACTGTGTTCTGTTTAGGTATAGTTATAAAGATCTATCGGCTATGATCTTTTTAGGTGCATTATGAAGATATATCGGCTGTGATCTGTTTAGGTATAGTTATGAAGATCTATCGGTTGTGGTCCACTAATAATAAAAGGGACCACTAGATTAACGATCGGATGTTTTGATTTTTTTCGTGGGAATTTACAGCATTTCTCTAATTTTCCTATTGTATTCTACTTTTAGTATATAGTAGATATACATGACCAAAGGAGCTAGCTAGATAAGACAAATATGTTGCAGCTCTAGATGCACACTTACGCCAACTTGGTCGTGCAGGAACTTGATGTACTCGATGGTCTCTGATGTCGTATTTGTCAGCACGCACGCCGAGATTGATCCATCGATTGTTTTACTTTTTAATGAGAATTAGGTCGATCTTAAAAGAAGTAGCTCTTTTGCAACAAGACTCTTTGAAGTTTTAGCTTCAAGAGCTGTACATCTCTACTATTATAGTGTACCAAATTTGAACTTTTGAATCACTAGACCAATCAGCAATCTGGACCGTTGATTAGTGTCAATCGGACGGCTGCAATAGCTGGGATTCACGGCTACAGTACCATGTATAGTATGCTACAGTACCATCTACAGTACTTCTACAGTACCATCTACATCGATCGTGAACAGTAAATAGTCCCATGAACAATGATATCTACAGTACTTATAAACCATGCATAAACAGTACTCAAACATGCATAGCATATAAGTAAGCAACGTAGCTTTTCCATCGGTACCCGGACATTCTAGACCGTTCAAGCAAGTTGAAATTCGTGATGCATTTTAGTCCCTTAACTGTTGTAATATTTTGATACCAGTTAACTCTCATCGCTCCCCACCTCTCTCTCTCTCTCTCTCTCTCTCTGTCTTCCTCCACGCTGCCGCCATCGTGGAGGCTCCCCCACGCTCTAGCCGGATCTGATTTCCCCGAGCCCGCCTCTGTCAGATCCCTTGGTGGGCCGCCGCACCAGCGCTGGCAGCGACCAAGGAGGCGTCCATGGCCGCGGAGATGGCGGACAGGGAGGAGGACGCCGAGTGAACGGCGGCGACGCCGACCTCGCAATGGTCCCATGGTGCGCCGCCACACCAGCGCCGACAACGACCTAGGAGGCGTCCACGGCCACGGAGACAGCGGATGGGGAGGAGGACGCTGAGGGAACGGCGGCGGCGCCGACCTGGCCATGGTCCCATGGTGCGCCCGATTGTGGCGAGGGGTACTTGTACCGATGGCCGCAGCACTGCATAACGCCACCATTGCTGGCAGTTGGCCAGGCAAGCCCAGTGATGTGGTCGTGGTGAACCATAGATCCGGTGCATTTTTTCCATTTTCTTTCAGATCCAAATGATCCATGCATGGAATGGACCACTGCAATTTTTTGCCATTCTTTTGTTCAGATTGTTCATGGATTTGACAAGGTAGTTCGTGATCTTTTCTTTTAGAACATTAGTTCATGATCTGAATGTTGCCTTTCTTGATTATTTTTTGTTTGAAATTGCTAATTCAAGAAGAAATTGTTTGATAAAACTTGTAAATGTTCAAAGAATTCTAAATGTTCATGTTCAAAGATCTGAATGCTAAAAGAATTTGTAAATGTTCATCTTCTATGTTAGCAATTTATGTATATATGATCCAACTGTGAAGGTTTCCTTGTTCTTTTTCATGTTGATATGAAGAAATATCCATGAAATTACAATTCATGATCCAAAGTGGTGAAGAAATTATGCATATAATTATGTATGATTTTTGTTTGGTCAAGAAATATGTATGAATTATGACATAATGCATGAGAATTTTGCTAATGACGACATAATGCATAAAATTATGTATGAAATGATGTATATAGATTTTTGGATTACTATTAAACAAATATGTATTAAAATATGCATGATACAAAATGGTGAAGAAATGATGCTTAAATTATGTCAGAAATGATGCATAAAATGGTGAAGAAATGGGGGTGCAAAATGAGACGAGAAAGCAGTTGGGGTGTGTTATGCAAAATGGAATGGACTGCATAGTGAGAAAGGTATGGACTTAGGGGTTTCTTTTGCAAAAATTTAACACGAATCTTGAAGCTCTTTATATGGTCTAGATAGTACATGAACCTCGTTATACTAGTGGATTATCATTTCCGCATACGTAAGTACAGAATTACCAACTAAGGACTCCACTTGCCTTTCCAAAAGGGGAGACTAGTTGCTGGAGTGTTGTGATCCTCTCCCCAGCTTCTCTTTCCTCACCTGCAACATATACAAATTCCTGCGACATATGTGTATATGAAACTTTACAAATTAAAGGGCAGAACATATTAAGTATATGTTCAACATAACTAGATTGATCCACCAAATATATAGTGTGTATTTTCTACCATTAGAGTATATGGTACCCTAACTGGAAACAGTGTCGATAGTGGCGTAGCCAAATCCACTATAGCAATACCACAATGGTTAGGATTGTAAGACGGAGCCGAACTCGAAGAGGGAGCATTGACGGAGGTAGAGCTGAGTCCGCTACAGCAATACCATAGCGGTTAATTAGGGTTGTGAAGTGGAGCCGAAGTCAACACAGGAGCATTGATGGAGGCGGGTTGCGAGGGAGCCGAGTCTGCTACACTACTACCACGACAGTTAGGTTGCGAGGCGGAGCCAAAGTTGGCTCGGGAGCGTCGATGGAGGTGTAGCCGAGTTTGCTACATCACTACCACAACAGTCAAACTTGAGTGATTTGCACACTATATAATTATAAGGTGCAAACACAACAGTCCAAGTTATTTTGAAATTCAAATGTATAACCAAAAATTTATTTTAAGAAACTACGGATAAGAGTATATATAGCTTGATTTCTTGTAAAAACTAGCTGAAGGCTTGCGCCATAGCGCAGCACCTGTGTAATCACTCTTAGAGCATCTCCAGCCGAATCCCTAAAATCCATTCCCTATATCCTCATTTGAGGATTCATCCCAAAAGATTCCATCCCTAAAATCTCTTCACACTCCAACCGAGTCCCTAAATCTCATTCCCTATATTCCACTCTTCCATATTTTACTAATATCCTATAACTAACATGTTATTTGTAACGGTAAAAATATAACCGCTATATTAGAACAGGTAAAAGCTCGCAGAAAGTCATGAACCAGAACAAATGAAGCTAGAGCCATGTCGGTGTTTATACCCGGCAATAATGAATATGGGGCAGTGTGAGCACAGTAGATCTAGATGGGTGCACACGGGAGACAAAGTTTATACAGGTTTAGACCCTCAAGGAGAGGTAATACCCTACATTCTGTGTTTGTTGGCTGTATTGCTTGAATCCCGAGTGCTGCAAGAGCTTGAGAGTAGATCCCAAGGTTGCTAGGGCTTGGATGTATGAGAATATGAGAGCGTACGAAAGGCTTACCGATCGGAGGATCCCTACCTGGCCTTATATAGGTGACCAGGGTAGGGTTATAAGAGTCCGAATCGGTTTACAGATTGATTTCCTAATCGGTTACAACTAAAATCCGAGTATATCGGGAAGGTACTTATCCTTATCTTGTACTCCAAGTCGATGAGGCGCCCCGTGTAGAAGTCGGACTCCGAGTAGTCGGCCCGACCCACCCTATGTCCAGAGAGCCGGCTTTGTCCTCTTGACGATACCCAGGTGCTATGTCATCGTCAGTAGCCCCCCGAGTCCTTCACGATCTGGCTGCTGCTGGCCTTCTCCCTTGGGCAAGTTTCCCGAGTGATATCCGCCTGAGCGCGCCCCTTCGTTACTTGCAGAGAGCTTGTGAGGGACTCATAGAACTCCTGTACAATAAAAATGATAAGCCAAGTAATTTTCACCCGTAAGGCAGGAATATCATGGCAGGTGAGCTAATAACAGGTAAGTCCTGGTGGTATCCGGTCATGTCCAGCGGATGGAGACCGGTTATCGACCTAGCGGGGGGCATACCATGAATCCCGACTGAATTCCCGAGTGGCACCTAGTTACCCGAGTGGCTCAGGTTCAGCTAGCATCCCTTGAGGAGAATACCCTCGGAATTCGCGTCAGAACCAGAACACAGGCTGTAGCGCTTCGGTCCCGAGTCGTTCGATGTCCGACTAGTGGCCCACTGGAGGGGCACTACTGCCGCCTTTCACTCGGATGTATTCAAGTGGCTATGGACCCCTGGAGGTCAACCACCGAAACCCTTCCAACTGTAACGTTTCGGTCCCGAATTGTTCGGTGACCGACTAGCAGCCCGTTGGAGGTAGTTACCGTTGCTCTTTATTTGGGTTGTAGCCCCCGAGCCTCCGACCGACTGGAGTAGTCGGGCGGAGGTTCTTTTGTTAGCCTGTAGATTTCCTCACTGGGGGCACGAACAGTGCACCCAGTGGGTGTAGCCCCCAAGCCTCTGCTCGGTTTCGTGGCCCTGATGCTTTTCTCGAGTAGTTGATCTTCTTTGTTGTCTATGCAGAATTGAACCAAGAGGTATTATGGCCGGGTCCTTGAAGGCGGCTGCTCGAACGGCCTGCGACGCCCTCTGCGAGGCCGACCCGACTTCGAACCACGTGGAGTCGGTCGTGGAGCGCCTTTGGCGAGTGCCTGATCTGATGCAGGAGGTCTAGCCTGCGGCGAACGCCCTTGCTAACAGCGTTGTCCTGTAGAAGTTACTCGGGAAGGCCGAGTGTAACTTGCTTATGCATGTTTTGGTTGACTTGTTCCATGTTCATTAATCTCTTCTTTCGTAAAAATTCATTCGTGTGTAAGTTAGCCCTTTGTGTGTGCTCTTGCCGACCCGTCGTAGTCCCCATTGCGTAGAGATTAGCCGTAGGCTGTTTCCCTTGTAGTGTAGGGTTGTGGCGTAGACTGGCGATCGAAGACGAAGAGTTGCGCCCGGCTGTTTACACAGTACTAAAATAATTGTTGAAAGAGAAGAGCCCGAGTGCGCTTAGGCACACTCAGTGTGGTGTAGCCCCCGAGTGTCCGCTATGCGTGGCCGTGGGCGTACATAGCGGGCCAGTCGGAAACCCCAAGAGTTATTCGGATGGAGCAAATAAAATGTTTATTCATTTATTCATATTTAAAGTATGAAAGTACAAAGCTTAATCGTAGAAGCGACTTAGCTATTCAATTTTGCAGGCGTTGGTGATGAGGTTGCCGTCCTTATCCTTCAGCCGGCGCATCCGAGTCAGCCATGAAGATCTTCCGAGAAAGATGGTGACTTCCTGAGCTCGCGAAGCCGTCCAAGTCGTAGTCGAGGACGGGTAAGAGAGACTTGAAGCCGTCCGAGTTGTAGTCGAGAATGGGTAAGAGGGACTCGAAGCCATTCGAGTTGTAGTGGAGGACGGGTAAGAGAGACTCGAAGCCGTCCGAGTTGTAGTGAAGGACGGGTAAGAGGGACAAGGTCCCACCGACTAGTCGGGGATCCCTGCTCGACGGGTGAAAACCCGTGTTCAAGCAGCAGATCCAACTTGGGCACGAACTTGTCCTCGGAGGTAGCCGCCAAAGCCATCGACTCGGAGGAGAGTTCCAGTGAGAAGGGTGATGCAGCCTCCGCCGCTCGGCTGGAAGCCGAGTCGCAGAGGTGAAGTTTGCCGAGCTTGTCGACGACGAAGTCCAGTTTTCCGAATCGGAAAACTTGTCCTAAGTCGGCGACAGAGTCTAGGGGACCATGAATCATGACTCGGCCCGAAGCGAAGTCGCCGTTGTTGTTGGAGAAACCTATCTGGATCTATTCAGATGGATGTATGCGCACCGCCCCTTCCTGGCGCGCCAACTGTCGGTGTTTATACCTGGCAATAATGAATATGGGGCAGCGTGAGCACAGTAGATCTAGATGGGTGCACACAGGAGACAAAGTTTATGCAGGTTCAGGCCCTCAAGGAGAGGTAATACCCTACGTCCTATGTTTGTTGGTTGTATTTTTTAAATCCCGAGTGCCGCAAGAGCTTAAGAGTAGATCCGAAGGTTGCTAGGGCTTGGATGTATGAGAATATGAGAGCGTACAAAATGCTTACCGATCGGAGGATCCCTACCTGGCCTTATATAGGTGACCGGGGTAGAGTTATAAGAGTCCAAATCGGTTTACAGATTGATTTTCTAATCGGTTACAACTAGAATCCGAGTATATCGGGAAGGTACTTATCCCTATCTTGCACTCCAAGTCGATGAGGCGCCCCTGTGTAAAAGTCAGACTCCGAGTAGTCGGCCCGACCCACCCTATGTCCAGAGGGCCGGCTTTGTCCTCCTTGACGATATCCGAGTGCTATATCATCGTCAAGCCAGGAACAGCAGGCTAACCAAAGCGAAAACTATCTGTTGCATAGAGCAGATATGAGTGAACTGGTAAGTTTTGCCTCAGACAACAATCTGAAGAAACTAGCACAAACTAGCACAGCTTGCCTGGGAAGGAGTTCATTTGTAAATTATGTCTTTATGTCTTGAACAACATTCTGAAACAAGCAAGCGTTACAAAACTGTTTCTTCATTGTCGTTAGATTACAAAAGCGTCACTACTACAGAACATTCTTTTAAGACCCCTCATCGCACACGATTTGGCCTAACCCGTAACCAATGTGAACATCACACACGGTCACTATTTCAGACTCGTGTGTGATGTGCCACGGCAAATTAGCCCGTGTTCTTGTGCCTCACATCGCACACAGTTGTTTCCTAGGAACCTTGTGCAATGTGAGGCACATCGCAAACAACCGTGTGCGATGTGGAAATTCGTAACTTTTTCATATTAAGTTTATGGAGACAATGTCTATATGAAAATTGTAGCTCTCGACGAGATCTACAACTTTGCAGTTCACAAGTTTCTCGTTTGGAGCAATCTAGATGCCCAAATATTAGCCGAAAGGAGGCATATCGCACAAGGTTGTTACGAAACAACTGTGTGTGATGTCGTTTTCGGAAATTCGTAGCTTTTTCATATAGAGTCGGATGGAGACAATGTCTATATGAAAATTGTAGCCCTCGATGAGATCTACAACTTTTCAGTTGACAAGTTTCTCGTTTGGAGCAATCTAAATGTCCAAATATTAGCCGGAAGGAGGCACATCGCACAGCACATCGCACACGGTTGTTAGGCTGTGGAAATTCGTAACCTTTTCATATTAAGTTGGATGGAGATAATGCCTATATAGAAATTGTAGCTCTCGATGAGATCTACAACTTTGCAGTTTACAAGTTTCTCGTTTGGAGCCATCTAGATGTCCAAATATTAGCCGCAAGGAGGCACATCGCACACAGTTGTTAGGAAACAACTATGTGCGATGTCGTTTTCCGAAATTCGTAGCTTTTTCATATGGAGTCAGATAGAGACAATATATATATGAAAATTATAGCCTTCGACAAGATTTACAATTTGCAGTTGACAAGTTTCTCGTTTGGAGTCATCTACATGTCCAAATATTAGCCGGAATGAGGCACATCGCACACGGTTGTTAGGCAACAACTGTGTGCGATGTCTCGTATTCAGAAATTCGTAACCTTTTCATATGAAGTTGGATGGAGACAATGTCTATATAAAAATTGTAGCTCTCGATGAGATCTACGACTTTGCAGTTGACAAGTTTCTTGTTTGGAGCCATCTAGATATCCAAATATTAGCCGAAAGATTCAGGTTAAAAGGGTCAAAAAGAATAGATATCCTACCTAGTCATAAGACTGTGTTCAAGTGAGATGGTTAGGTGGGCTCGCGTGAGAGCAAGAGATCATGGAGGTTATGGGTTCGAGTCTCCAAAACCACACGTGCGCATATTTCACGCGAAGAATCGCGTGACTTGTGACTTATTTGAACTATGAAAAGCTAAAATAATCTACCTCACTCCTTTTCTGTATTCCGATTCCTCTCAATCACAACAAGAAAAAGAGACTGAAAACAACATGTGAGCCACAAAACACTCGCTTGCGCAAGACAAAGGCCAAGAGTTTGTCAAGCACAGATAGCGCACCAAAAGAAATGAAAGGTTGAGAGTTATGCTCTGTTGGATTGTAGATAAGAGCATAAAATATCTTTTAGACCAGCCTATAGGGGAGTCTATTTTGCTGGTACGATGTTGAGAGTGCCCCTAGCGCACGGTCCACCCCACTCTAACAACCTCCCTCCAACATCCCTCCAAGTTCTGATACCTACATGATAGGTCAACATTGGCCCTTTTCATCCTTTTTTTCTTTCTTTCAGGCAACAACGTACAACCATCCACACAAAAAAAGTGTATGACTAATCAAACAAATCAAGTGCTCACTTTTCTCAATACGAAGAAAAATTAAATTTTAACTAACAGTTTCATCTTCTGCCATCAAGAAATTAAATTTCGAAGTTTCAATTTTGACTTTTGAGATTTTCAATGGGAATTTCAAGCTTTCAACTCGCAAAAAAAAATCACAATCTCGAAAAGTTTGGACTTCGAACATGGATTTTTGAAATTTCAACTCGGAATATAAAAACTTTTTACTCATGAAATTCAAATTTCAACATTCAAAAAATCATATTTGGACCTGACATGGTTATGGTGTGCACGGTTGTAGACGGCGAGTTCTACGTGTCTAACAATATTTTTTATCTTTTTTTCCAACCTCCCCGTCTGTATGGAGCACATCGCACACGGGCCAAACTGAAAAACCGTATGCGATGTGCATATCATCGCATACGGCTCTGGACCTGTGTGCGATGTGCGCCCCACATCGGTGACCGGCCGGTGCATACGGGCTAGAAAACCGTATGCGATGAGCTTTTTTTAACCGTGTGCAATGACCTTTTTTATGGTAGTGCGTGTCAATCATCTGTGAAGGTACATGCTGAGGGAACAACTTATTTGAGCTATGAAAAGCTAAAATAATCTCAGTAACCTAGAACAGATTCATATAACTATATATCACAGATACATCATAATTGGGTGTGCAGCTCACCACTTCGCAAGCCATTGTCCTTGTCTATGCTACATGATGCAAAATAGTATCAAGCAGGCTTATCATGCTCATAATCCGAATGCTTGGAATAGGTTTGTTCCTTGATTCAAGTGGAAGTGCCATCATAGTAGTCATTGAACCTGATGTATCCAAGCACTGGCACAATCAAATGTCTCGTGAACGGGAATTCTGCCAGCACGAGGTGCAGAGCTCAGATTGGTAGCATCCATACAGGCGCTAGAACTGCACAAAGTAGTATATGCTTTACGTCAGACAAGTTGATGAAGAACCCAAGCACATCAGGATCAAGGAAACCAAAATCAATTAAAATACAATTCAATGGTCAAATTTTGACAGAAGATTAGCTGCTACATTTAAGAAATTTTCTAGCCTTTCTACCAAAGCTGGTAACAGGCTGACAAAAACAGGGTACTTTGTTAGTGAATGAAGAGTATGTGAAATGTACTCACGATCTCTGATCTGTTCAAGAACTCTTCTTAGCAACTCTAACTTGAAGCATCAGATGGACATCTCTCTTGAATATGGACCTCAATTCTTCATTGCCTCAAATACCGATTCCCCTGAAACATTTGCCCAGATCAACACATTAGTATAAAAAATGCACGAGAATAATTCGCATAATACATTAGATTGGAGACGTGAATTGAAAAGGTGCTTCACTAAAGAAACCAACATATGAGTATCAAACACACATGAGAATAATTCTCGCAATACATTTGATTGGAGACATGAATTGCAAATGCGCTTCACCAAAGAAATCACTGGTCGTACTAATACATGGGAGCATGTTTTCATAAGAGAATGTTACCCGATCTTAGAGCCATTTTCCAACAAGATTCTGACGTTGGCTTTGCTTTGGTGCAAGACAAAAGAAATGCAGGCAGTTAAATGCAATATCTGCTAAAGTTCCAGAGAGAATAATAGCCAAGTTATTCATTAATACCTAAACCAAGTAGTTGCCTTGTTAGGATGAATAAAGAGGACAGGATATATCATTAATACCTAAACCAAGTATTTCATGACACTACTTCCTAATCGTATCAATCATCTCATACCACAGTAAAACAACTCATTACAAAGTTTCGATGGCACAACAACAATCCAGCTAAAAAATATGCATCTGAAATTCAGTAACATATCCCAAATTTTGGGTAAAACAGCTCATACCACAGTACCGTATCCCTAATTTACCAATTAACCACAACAGCTGAGCCCACAAATCATACTTCACTTCCTGTGATTCAGCAAGAGAATTGGGGAGGAAGGGAGAGGAAATATAAACAAGAAGCATAAGTATAAAGAAATTTCCATAATGCAGATGCCATTCAAGAATAAGGAAATATAAACAAGAAGCATAAGTATATCAAATTTCGAAGCAAAACGAGAGTAATCTTGCAGGTATTCAGAAAAGGATACACCTTACAAGTTTCATATTGGAGTTTTTATGGATACTATCGTACTTGATAACTAAAAACTTTGTGATCATCACCAAAAGATGAATATATTTTTACACGCGCTGTTAATTTATTAACCTCAGGGTACGAAAGGGAGTCGATGTTATCTTACTTAGACAATACGTCGCTGGATAGCTAGAGAACAAACTCCTACTGCACTTCCACAATGAGACTAACTCCAGTGACCAGCAATCACCTGAGCTTGTCAACCCAGTCATTGACTTCTAAACAATTTAACCTTATGCACACAAAGGATAGCAATAGCATAGAAACTACATATTTTCAACTTGTTATCATCTCGTAGGCAGCATGTTTATGTCCAGAACATGTGAAGCAGAAGTTTTATACAGATCCTAAGATCAAGTGTCATAAATCTACTATGTACATATGCGTTTCGGTACAAGGACAAACGATTTCCTATGGAAGAAGGGAGAGGACCTCATCCATTACGAGAGGCCGGCAGTCCATACCTTCACTCCTGGGTGGGGAACTCGTGATGGTGGAAAGGATGTTCATCTGGTCACCACCGTCGCTCACAGGACTGGATGCAGGCGGCGGAGTTGTCGTCCCCAACGGCCGGCTCCTGCTTCCCCGGGATACGACACAACCGACGGAGCCCGTGACCTCTTCTTCCTCCGGCGGCAAAGACAAGACACCCAGCGCCTATATCTGACCCGGGCAGCAAAGACAAATCAGCAATAAAGAGAAAACAGCAAAGGGATTTGGGAGGACACCAGTCTTGCGAGGAAGAGAGGGGAGCACCGTACCTCTGATGTGGATGGCCGGCGTCGGATCTATGATCTCCCCATGGTCGTACAGCCGCTGCTGCTCCTAGGTCAGCACGGCGAGGGGAGGTGGCACAGCGGCAGAACTGCTCCGAGCGGGCACAGGAGGAGACGATATGCTCACAGCCGGCACGTGGGACGGGATGGACTTCTCCGAGCAGGCGCGGGATGCGGGATGGGCTTCTCTGAGGCCGGAGGTTGATGGATAGGGATCGGCGGTGGAGTCCCTAGAGATGGGGAACAAGCTCCGAGAGATAGGGATCGGGATAGGGAAGGGGGAGAAATGCGGATTCAGTTGGAGAGAGGTTTTCAACGGGAATCCTCAAAATTAGGGATAGGGAACGAGAAAGGGATTCGGTTGGAGATGTTCTTATGTTCCGTTGTTATAGGAATACCTTCGAATGTTAGAAATACTGAAAATATGTAATAATCTTGCTAAGTCATTTCAGATAGGAGATAACAAAATTTGTTAACACGATTATAATTTACAGTTTTTTGTATACATTTTTTTTTGCTTGGAAGTAGGACACATGATAGATTTGCAATATATAAAATCGGTATGAGTGAACTACCTTCAAGAAGCCTCATGAACCGTCGCTAATAATAATTATAAATTCAGATGTAAGAAGATTTGTAGGTTTAAGGTATTAAGGAGTATGATTTAGGTAAAATAGAGTGGAGAAATGGATTTGGGACGTCGAAACGGTCAAAATGGAGTATATATAATGCTTTTTAGGGTTGTGATGAACAGTAACAGGTCGGGTGAATAGTAACGTGGGGTACTGTTTAATACGGGTCGGGTTCCGAACAGTGCTGGACCCGTTAAAGATTTGTTCGCGGGTCGAATGAACAGTACTAAACCCGTTATGAACAATGTTAGACCTGTTACTGTTCACCGTTTGATCTAGACCATCAATACTAGATTCGACGGCTGAGAGTCGGCCACGTCATCAGAAATGACGTGGCGCGCTGAGAAGGCTGGGATTCCCGGCTGCTTTCTATATATTAGATTAGATTATGTTCTTTTAAAAACTACTGATTTAAAATTATCCAAAATTCAGATAGATAGGTGAGCTTTGCATAGGCACTTCACATAAAAAGGAATATATTCCTCTCTCCCCCAAATAAAAGAGAATCTACTCCTCTCTCTCCCTCGCAAAAAGTACCCATGTATGTAAAACATGAAGCTAGAGCAGCATAAATGCAAAATATGACATCCCCGGCCCAAAGGTCGACATACGTTTGATGGCATGAATCTAACACAACACCACGTAAATAACCATGTAAGCCTAGTTTTACCTTTCTAACATGAACCATCGCCTCATACTCCCCCCCTCTATCTCTTCCCGCCGCAAAACGTTCAGCTCCATTGCCAACGTGACCTATGCATACAAAAAGCAACACATACTAAGGGTACCTGATAGGGGCAGCGTAAAATGATGGAAACTAATCTTGCACGGATCTTAATGAATGTCCAACGGTAGTTAGTAGGTGCACAACTACTACAGTGGGCAGCAAATCCACTCTTTGCCGAAAATATGCAGAGACCATACACCATTTATAACTCCGTTTTTGCCACATACACCATTCGGCCGGGGTGTTTTCCATATATATACATGGTCTACAGGGTTGTGCAACCTTAACCTGCAGACCATTGAAATTGGTACATCGTCACTGCAAAATACGTTGGTTGGCTTGTTTTTTTAACCTTTTAGACGCATTTCTTTAAGATAAAAGATATCTCTTCGAGCTTATATTTAAAGAAATATCTATTTTTAAATCAACTGAGAAATAGTTATTTCTAAATCGTCAATTTTAAATGTTGATTCAGTATCTAATGGTTAATTGGTTAATTGTATTTTTCAAAAATCATGTGCAACTTCAGATCCCGAGATGTTCAACTAGGTAGTTACATATTTCTAGATCTACAGTTGCATTAGAAAATTATACAACTGTAAGTTTTTTTAACTGTAAGTTTGATAATATATAACTCTATCGATTGAAAAATAATAATTTCTCAGACGATTAAAAAATAGCTAATTTGTATTATTTAAAAAGAAGCCATGACAAGTTTATTGGCGTATCCGGTTTACAATTTCATTGGGCATCTATATATACAGAGCTTAGAGGTGTTTTTGCGTGCTGTTCCGTTGGATCCAACACGCGCGTGTATGTTACGATCGACTTTGTTGGGGGAAGGGTCCCCGTGTTATCCCGAACCGACAGGCATCTCCCTGACAACGTTAAGATCTCTCCCGGCGTCGACCCGTTTCACCCAGCATCAACAAACTCCACTGGCATCGCCGACGGCGTCGAGGCCATGCTCCGTCCCGGCGGACGTCAAGGCCGTGCTCCATCTAGGCAGACGTCAAGGCTGCACTCCGGCCCGGCGGACATTGAGGCCGCGCTTCGCCCCGCCGCCAAGGACAATACGTCATCATGGTAGCGAGGATTAGGATATTAGAGTATTTGAATATTCCATAAAGATTCTTGTAAAAAGACTAGAATACCCCTGGGGGTGTATTGTTGCTCGAGGGGCATAATTATAATCTCTCACATCCTCCCTCAACCCTTATAAATAGGGCCTAGGGGGAGAGAGAGGGGGCCAGATTTCTCATATATAAACCCTAATCCCCGAAATTAATATAAAATTTTTCAATTCGCCCCGACACGAGGGTTTCTGTTTATCCCCGACACAAGCTTTCACATTTCACCTCGTCGGTCGCAGTAACACGTGCTCCTCCTCGACGGACACTACACTTACTCGTACTCCTTCGGTACTCCCAGAGGTCGACGTAACCGATCAGGGGTGCCTCAAATACACTGCCTAGTCCCGTAGCTACGACAGTTGGCGCCGTCTGTGGAAACCGGGCAAGAAGTCATGTTAACTAGGATTCCGTCGAGAAGCCGTGATGCGCATAACCTCTACCTTGTTTGTGTGCTTGCTCTTCTATGACAGCGCACACAAGCATAGGGGCTCGTCGTCGATGTCGCCCTCGCGCCACTAGTGCAGAACCCCCCTATTAGTGGCGTGCTCAAAAATCTATTAGTGGCGTGCCCAGGGCACGCCACTAGTATCACGCCACTGGTAATTGTTACTAGTGGCGTGGCCCCAGCACGCCACTAGTAACAGACTTATTAGTGGCGTTCCCGAATACGTACGCCACTAGTAAGAATTACCAGTGGCGTGCCCTGAAGTGCCCACGCCACTAATAGATATGGCTATTAGTGGCGTGCCCCCAGTGAGCCACGCCACTAGTATGTTTTGTAGGCCCAAAAAAATATGTCATTAGTGGCGTGCTTTATTGATCACACGCCACTAGTATATTATGTGGGCCCAAAAAAAAATTTGGGTTTAGGTTTACAAACGTCACAATACGCAACTATGTACAACAACGATAGGTAAAGGATTACAACACAAATCCAACAGATAATCTAGATTACAGTCTGACGAGGCTATAAGTTACAACTGATTGACGTCAATATCTCCAGTTTAGGTACTCTAGCAGCTCCTAACAAGGCAAAAAGGACTCCTTTGATACTCATAGCCTGTCATGGAGTGTACCAAGAACTCAGTAAGGGTAACAATTTGTAGCATAACAAGATGTAAGGAACAAAGTATGGTGATATTATACCTTCAACATCAGTAGAAACAAAGATGGAGCAAAAAGGAGCACGTTCATCTTAACTGAGACAGCTCCACTGCAGGAAGAGTGATTGCAACTAAATGTAAGCAACTCGCATGTATCAATGGTATATGGTATCTCGGTACTTTGAAACAAACAAGTAGTTGATGGATCAATGTTAGTCACCTGAAACAAAGTACTCTAACATTGAACTAACAGAAACGGCAGAGGTCAAAGACACCATATTTGGATAGGATATGCAGGGAAACGATTGTGAATCTTAACACAAGAACGCCAAGACCATGAAGCAATATACTAATATCAAGGGATCAGGGATGTACCAGCTTTCTCCTCTTCGCATTTCTTTGCAGCGTCTGCTCTTTGCTGTCTTATTAAAGCAAGACGTTCTGCATTTGCAAAACAATAGTTATGGCAATTCACAAGAATGCTTCAGCATTGAAGGTAGGCAGCAGGGCCACACAAGTGCAGAAGAGGCTAGACGGAATAAGATAGAGATGGGGGAGTGGCGCAGTTACATGCGGGACGACAGTCGTGGAAGGAGCGGCCGTCGGCGCGGGCGAGTCGACGTCCTCGGCCGGCGGCGTAGGGGGTCCAGATCAGGACGGCGATGCCAAGATTCAGATGTAGGCGGCGGTGATGAGCACGGCGGCCACCTGGGGGAGGGAGGGGTGGGCGGAGGATGGGGGGCGAGGGGGGGCCGGCGGCGTAGGGAGTCCGGATCTGGACGGCGACGCGGAGGTTTAGATGTAGGTGGTGGTGATGAGCACGGCGGTCACCTGGGGGAGGGAGGGGTGGGCGGAGGATGGGGGGCGGGGGGGGCCGGCGACGTAGGGGGTCTGGATCTGGACAGCGACGCGGAGGTTCAGATCTAAGCGGCGGTGCTGAGCACGGCGGCCACCTGGGGAGGGAGGGGCGACGGTGATTTTGGGGGAGGTTAGGAACCCGACGGAGAGAGAGAGAGGGTAGAGGGAGGCGGCGGCATGTGAGGAGTGAGGGGTGGGGATCGGAGTGTATATGCCCTAGTAATGTTATTAGTGGCGTGTGAGAGTTTACCCACGCCACTAGTAATGTATTATTAGTGGCGTGTGGCAATAGACCCACGCCACTAGTAAGTGGGATATTAGTAGTGGCGTGTGTTATGGTAGCCCACGCCACTAGTAGTAGTTATACTAGTGGCGTGCCCGCGGATCCCCACGCCACTAGTAGTTTATGCCGGGTCCAACTGCGGGGTGCAAGTTACTAGTGGCGTGTTGTTTAATGGGCACGCCACTAGTAGCCTTTTATTAGTGGCGTCGGAGTATATAGGCACGCCACTGATATTTTATGCGGATACCAGTGGCGTGGCTCTTTAGGGGGACGCCACTAGTAAACTTCCCCTATAAGGGTTTCTGCACTAGTGCGCAATCTCGGACTCGGCGTCCTCTGTGCCCCCCTTTTTGATGACACCAGGGGCTTGTCGTCAAGAATCCCCTCACCGCGGCGTTGAGCAACGTCTCCGTCGCCGCGCCGCGGCGTTGAGCACGCTCCACCGTGGCGTAGAGCGTCCACTCACCGGCGCGTGAGTGACGTCTTCGTCGCCGTGCCGGGACAACCTTAACTCCGCCGTGGCGTCGAGCACGCTCTACCGCGGCGTAGAGCGTCCACTCACCGGCGTGTGAGCGACGGCTCCGTTGCCGCGTCGTGACAATCTTAACTCCGCCGCAGCGTCGAGCACACTCCACCGCGGCGTAGAGTGTCCACTCACCGGCGCGTGAGCGACGTCTCCATCGCCGCGCCGGGACAACCTTAACCCTCCCTACCACGTTGTCTTCACGCCGTTCGACCTTCGTCAAACCGCCAAACGAGCAATGCTTGTACCACACTCGGGCTAGGGGCTGGTGCCGTGCCGCCTAACCACGGCCTTTCGCCTCAAAGCAACAGCCTGTAAACAATGCAAAAAGAAGAAATGATTGCGAGAAGCAAAACACGGCTGCTCCAATTTTCTGACTTTTCATTAACCGACAGGGTTACATGAGGGCTACGAAAGAAAGCTCTGGCCTCATTAAACATACTAAAAGAAGCTCCCCAAACACTTAAAGCGCTAGGGGCTCCGTCCCGATGGACATCGGGGCAACGCTCCGTCGCGACGTTGAGGCGACCCTCCGTCACAACGTCGCGGCGATGCTCCATCCCGGCGGACGTCGAGGCGACCCTCCGTCATGACATCGCGGCGATGCTCTGTCCCGGCGGACGTCGAGGCGATGCTCCATCCCGGTGGACGTCGAGGCAATCCTCCGTCACGACGTCGAGGCGACGCTCCGTCCCGGCGGACGTCGAGGCGACGCTCCGTCCCGGCCGACGTTGAGGCAAAAATCTGTCAAGACAACGCTCCGTCACGACGTCGAGGCGACGCTCCGTCCCGGCCGACGTCGAGGCAAAAATCTGTCAAGACAACGCTCTGTCACGATGTCGAGGCGACGCTCCGTCACGACGCCGAGGCGATGCTCTGTCCCGGCCGATGTCAAGGCAAAAATCTGTCAAGACAATGCTCCGTCACGACTTCAAGGCGACACTCCGTCATGACGTCGAGGCGACACTCCGTCCCGGCAGACGTTGAGGCAATGCTCTATCAAGACAACATGCCCGGCGAGGCTCATCGAACCTACCAAGTCTGCAGACCTCGTCGACGCGGTCGTGGCATCGCGGCGGCACACCCGACGTGGCTCCAAGAGACTGCCCGCCCCGAGTTTGGGGGTGTTCGGGGAGGCTAGTGGAGACGACGCGCCCAGCGTGGCGCCTCGAAACTACCAAGTCTACGGACCTCGTCGACGCGGTCGCGGCGTCGCGGCGGCACGCCCGACGCGGCTCCAGGAGACTGCCTGCCCCGAGTTTGGGAGTGTTCGGGGAGGCTAGTGGAGACGACGCGTCCGGCGTGACGCCTCGAAACTACCAAGTCTGCGGACCTCGTCGACGCGGTCGCGACGACACACCCGACGCGGCTCCAAGAGTCTGCCCGCCCCGAGTTTGGGGTGATCGGGAAGGCTAGTGGAGACGAAGCGCCCGGCGTGACGTCTCGAAACTACCAAGTCTGTGGATCTCGTCGACGCGGTCGCGGCGTCACAGCGGCACGCCCGACGCGGCTCCAAGAGTCTGCCCGCCCGAGTTTAGGGGTGTTCAGGGAGGCTAGAGGAGATGACGCGCCCGGCGTGGCGCCTCGAAACTACCAAGTCTGCGGACCTTGTCGACGCGGTCGCGGCGTCACGGCGGCACGCCCGACGCGGCTCCAAGAGTCTGCCCGCCCCGAGTTTGAGGGTGTTCAGGGAGGCTAGAGGAGACGACGCGCCCGGCGTGGCGCCTCGAAACTACCAAGTCTGCGGACCTCGTCGACGCGGTCACGACGTCACGGTGGCACGCCCGATGCGGCGCGCCCGGCGTGGCGTCTCGAACCTACTAAGTCTGCTCGAGGGGTCGTATCTCTACGCGCTCGAACGCGTCATGGCGTAACGAAAAAGAATAGCAACACCATTTTTGTGCGAAGAATATATATCATCCGCTCGCACGAGGCAAATGTTGACATTTTAAAACACGGTCGCAATCCGCATACATTGTCTACAACGCCCTACCTACGAATAAAGCGGTAGCAGTCTATTGTCTACCCCTGATACATTTCTCACTTCATACAAGAGATGCATGCACGCAATCATCTCATACATCCCAGCTTACCGCATTGAGCACTAAACAGTTTAGCATATATATACACCTCGCATTCGCATAAGCCAAGCAGATCGCGAGAAGGGATCATTACCCTTGACGACCGCGCAGCGAGGAGGTGACGTTCCAAGCAACGACAGAACACTCGCCCCTTGCGTTCTGCTAAAGAAGGACGTTGGTAGCAGCGCGAGCTCGGGGCCGGCGACAGCCAAGGGTTGGCGACGGCGGCGCTGAGCCGTGGGAGCCGACGCTCAGCCCAGGAAGCGAGGCCTCCAGCGAGATGGTGCGGCGGCCGCAAGACTCTTTAGTAAAGTAGTGAGCATCAGGATTCTGCATCTACGTTCATAGTTCCCACAACCTGAAACAATGCAAAAGGCCAAGTCAACCCTATGGCATGCAGCTGCAACATTAAAAATTCATAAGTACAAGAATTTACTAATAAAAAACAAATAAACAGGCAAACAGGAGGTGCATCTATTTAGGCAAGCGTATCTGTTCCTCCGTCCAATAACCTCTGATCAGTATACATAAATAATAATAGTAATGCCGGCAATTAGATCAATCACATTTCATTTGGGATAACTCCCAAGCGAGTTCCAGCACCAGATGAATTTAAATGAGACATTTCTGAAACTATAAATGTCAAATATACTAGAGAACAAAAACTACATGAATCATGAACTACCTTGGTAATCAACAAAACTCTTTCATATTGGTCAAGTAAATGTAAAGACTGCTTCCCTTTAATGTCCAGTTATTGTACTGTATAAGAAAAGGTTAAAGAACAAGTGAATATATTAAGTACAAGTGAATATGAGTTATACACTCATACCTCAAAAAACCAATCTTACTGCTTTAGTATGCTTTAGTAAGTATCTGAAGCAAGCAATTAGTATCTCCAGCAATGGCTCAATAGTCAATAGTCAGTATCTCCAGCAAGCGATTAGTAGGCTACAGTCTGCAGTTGAGGTTGACATTTGAAATCTAATGTTACTGCAATGGTTTGAAATACGCTGTCATGCATCATAAAGGAGAAGAAGAGCACACGCACTAAAGAAAGGAGGAAGGGAGATTGGGTGAGAGCTAAGCTTACGAGCTGCTTTTAAAGGTTCCGAGGACACCACATCTGGGATTTCTCCAGTTAAGAAATTGGTTGACAGATTCCTGGGGGAAAAAGATCCAGTGTTGCATCAGCATTTTGTTGATTCAAAGTTGTAAGCACTGTCAAGAAGATTGCACCCAAACACTTACAGGAAACGCAGATGGGTTAGGCTTCCGATCGATGCTGGTATCGTGCCCCTCAACAGATTGCTGGACAAGTCCCTGCATTCAACACACATCAGACCAACAAACCATTGGAATAAAACAACAGGGTAAGCAGTCAGTCAAAGAGGGTGTGATGATGCCAAGAATCTACAAGATTGTGAGATGAGTGAGCTCGCCAACCTCTGAAGGGATGCCACCTTGCAGGTAGTTAGCTCTCAGGGATTGGACCGTGTAAGCTGTTCTGGTGCAGAGCTCTGAAAAAAAAAGAGGAAGGCCAACGCAGATGGTATCAGAGCCTGTTGCATCTTGCAGAAAATAAGAGACGATTTGTGCATAGAAATGGTGCAGAAATCTTACAATCTCTGCAGCTTGTTGAGCCTCCCAATGCTAGGTGAAATGATGCCTCCAAGCTGCATGTAGGGGAGATTTCTGCCACACAAAAAAGATCACACACATTATTCACGGGCAAGGAATCCAAGAACACATTCGAAACCGAGCCATCAAGCAATTAGGCCAAAAGAAAAGGCTAACCTATTCTAATCGAGAACAGTGAGGGGAAAATCTTGAGCCAACCATGTAAAGCAAAATAGGGGAGACGTTGGCGGCGCTCGCGCAGCTCAGCTGGCCTACGGCGAGCGCGGCGGCAGCTCAGCTCGGCAGGGGAACCGGCGGCAGCTGGGCGAGCGTGGGGAGGCACTGGTCCGCGGCGGCGCTGGCGCAGCTCAGCTGGCTGACGGCGAGCGCGGCGGCGGCTCGGCTCGGCAGGGTGACGGCGGCGGCGGCGTAGCTTGCCAAGGAAGCTGAGAGAGTGAGGGAGAGAATGAGAGAGAGTGTGAGAGCCCATGGAGACACAACTAGCAACAGAAAAATCAACATACTTCCACAGACGGTAGCTAATCAATGCATAAAATGAGCAATATATGATGATCAACGCACAATCTCAATACTTAGTCTAGGGTTTTGACTCTAAGGTTTTGAATTGTGAGTTTATATATAGCCTAACTCACAGCCCAAATGTCATAGAATACTAATTATATATCTTAATTAATTTTTGGGTATCCACGAATATTCATGGAGCATGATTTTCCTCCATGCCTAATCGGTGAGTTCATGGGTACCCGCCCGTTAGAATCCATGGAGAAAGAATACCCTTCATACTGTGCTCCATGGGTAAAATACCTATGGATATCTGATTTCATGGATAAAATTGACATCCTTATATATGAGTGACATGTATTAACACTTTGTCCTACTTTATGCATGCATGTGCTCGATCAACTTCCATGCCTCTGTGCCTCTATTACGTACAGATCGAAAAGAGGATCCATATGTACGTCATTGCAGAGACAGAACAATCTGCATGTCGGTACAACACCAATATCGCAAGGCGACGGGATGTCGAATCAAGCATTATTGTTGTTTTTCATGTGCTCCGTCAATAGTTTCTTTGCATGACCGTTTTATTTTTGTTCCAGCAGTGGTTTATATTTGTTTCTAGATAAAAAAAAATTATCATTTATTATTTCCATTTAAAAAAATCATGTGTCTGATCAATATTTTCCCTAGTAGTCTAAATTGATCCAAGTATAAACGTACCACGAACAAAAGCAAGATTAGTATCATTCTCGTACCAGCTATTGGAACAATCCTATGTAGTTCTAGAACGTCTTCTCGTGCAAAGGGATCAGTCAAAACTGATGAAACATTTATGGTGTACCTACTTGAATATTTTTGTATAAACCATGGAACATATCACAGGATAACCATGGAACATGTCACAGGATCCATTAGAAAAATTCACATGAGCTGTTACGATAACTTCCATGAGTTGGATAGATGGCACAAACCGACGAAACAAATACTGAAAACGGACAGGATATTTTTATTACGTGTTATAGCGTGTCACGGATATATTTTCTAAGACATATCGTTTTGTTAAATGATTTTAAAATTATATATATTCCTGTTTTTTAAATGTTTAATCTTGTAGCTCCTGCTGCGGGAAAAAACATATCCCGTCATTGGCATGCCAAAGTGATTTCATCCTCCTCACCAATCTATTATTAATATTTGACAATTGTATCGTTTTATGCCATCTATAGTTAACACTAAAAACGTTTTGTATATAGGTTGTTTCTTAAGCTGTCTTTACACAAAGAGTCAATATTAATACTTTGTCTAGTTCACGGTTAAGAGACGGGTTAGTGACTTAACTTGTCAAGCACCCTTGAATTAGACAGGGTTAAATTAACCTTGTAAAAAACCATCTAATCTCTTTAACCCATGATTAAACTAAGGCGACAACTAGGCGTGGGCTGGTCCATCAGGACATTTGATTGGCTGCCTTGTTGGCCGTCTAATTTGTTCACATCAAATGCTCTACTCTTCGTCCCCTCCCTCCCTTCTTTCTCTTCTGTCCGGTTCCACCTATCGGTTTCTTCCCCTACTTCTCTTCTCCTCCTTTCCCACAGATCAGGCCATCTCCGGCGTGGCAGTGCGCGGCGGTAGGGGCGCCCAAATCAGGAGCAATGGTGGCGACTCATGAGCCACATAGAGATCATCCTCCCCGCGTTGGATTAGGTGCTGACCTTAAAATCGATAGCACGGGGTTCAACTAAAAACAAAATTTAATACATATATGCCTCAACCAAATAAAAGTTATGCAACAAAAAAAATTAACTTATGCAATAGATGTGTAAAATAAATGCAACAATAAAATCTAATGCAACAAAATTGCTAGATATATGCAACAATTTGTTTTAACTTATGCAACGCTTGGTAAAATGGATGTAACAAAAGAATGTCACTTATGCAGAGTGATGATAGGTAGTGCTACCACCATGGGCTCGTGGCCAGGCCCACGAGTTCATCATTGGGCCTCCAGAAGGAAGCTGTGGCCTAAAGGCCAAATATCCAAAAGGAGCGTAGGCCTCAAGTCAGGGAATCCTTATCAGGATGGGAAAGCAGCGTTCGACACGTTGCCAGGAAGGAGTCCAACTCGTGTACTACGAGGACTCGGGATATGGCAATAAGAAGAAATCCGATTCGTGTACTACGAGGACTCGATACAAGGTTACCGCCCTATTCTGCAAGGGCACAAACTCCTCCAAGAGTGGTCATTTTTCGTATTGACCCCGGTCGCGGGGCCAATTTTTGCCATTTTCTCTAGAAGAGCCAAGGCGAGTAGGATTTTGACATGCAAGAATTGAGGAGGGCTCAGTTATTCACCCTGTCCTAGTCGCATGTTTCCATTTCTGTCCCAAACTCGACACATCGCAGGCTATTAGTAACATCAGCGTGATGTGCAGTAGTCTACCGTGGAATCGTCATCTTATTAGTTGGGGATTTCACCCCTGTTATAGTGAGGAGCTGACGCAGCCAGGACATGAACTTTTTTTGCCTTTTAGAGCTGGTGTTGATATGTTATATATTTATTGGGAGCTGGAACACGAGATAGAAGTTAACGTAACTTCATATCACGTTGTTACCTTGCAATTACCACATACTTTGCGAGTCAAAACAATCTGGAGAATTAGATAGAACTGGTGGTAAGTCCAGAAAAAGTAACTTGGGAGCAAACACCGGATGCAGAGCAGCGACATCTAATTGAGACCTCCAGTGCTCAAGAGATCAGCCCTGCTACTTTGATGGACAGTGCCGTTGGCGTGCCCACGGCAGGAGCAGCATCGCCGGTGGCTGCCGCCAGTAGCGGTCTCCTTGGGCGTGACGACCCGTTTCACCCTCTCTTGGCTGCCCGCTGCTGTTCTGGACTCGTCTTGCACCTTCTTGAGCACCCTCGGCTTCCTTATCATCTCGGCCATCGCCCGTACCAGTAAAAGCAGTACGAAAGATTTGTATATATGCACGATGGTGAAACAAAAGATGTAGCACTTGACAATTGGTTTCAGTTCGATCGGTGTAAATAACCTTCGTCAGCAACGACTCACAGGCATTACTGACTTGATCTTTTTTCCCTTTTTTCCTGAAAACGAGACTGCTTTAAATCTTGATGGTGTGGTCGATCTTTATCTTGATGGTGTGGTCGATCTTTTTCTTTGGTGAAACCTGGGAGAGGCCTGGTTGCTCCGTTCGTTACTCCGCCGACGGGGTACCAGGTGTCTCACGCCAGTTCTCGGCGCGAGCACTGCGTCCTTGGGCTCGTACACGTCGTGCGTCCTCAGTACAAAGCCCAGAATGCCTGTGTGGCCCATCGAGGCCAACTTCGTCGTTGGTTCCACTTCCACCGCACAGCACGGCCGTGCGCCGCCGGTCAGTCGCTGGGAATGGATTCGAAGTCCCAACCGTACGTGCAGCACGGCGCTGGATCGGGCAAACCGGGCATCCGCGGCCGCGGGGCATCTGCGGTCTGCCTCTGCCACGTTGTCGCAAGCGATGCTGCTGGCGTGCGAATCCGGTGTTTGGGTGAGAGGGAGGAGAGACAGCTGTCATGCGCCACCACCAGAGGAGAGGGAAAGAGTGGTAGAGACTAGAGAGTGGGTTGGCCAGTAGCATCCAGATGAACAAGTGAAAGCATGCATATCGCTGGTGCCAATACGCACATTCTGATAAGATTGTGACGCGGATGGGCATGGGCATGGCGTCGCAATTAAATTGCTCGCTGCTCGATCGCCTGTGCCTGCGATTCAGCATTCTACCTAACTTGATTAGCCAAGGACAAATTACATCATCAATTAGTACAAATAGTTGCCAATTTTATTTGCCCGAGGTACAAACTGAATACTCGTATCGATGATCACATTCTTGATTACCCGCCGGCCTCTACCTGACTGAATTAGTCTCAGTCACTGGATCATTGTACGTACGTAGCTTGCCAATCACAAACTAGAGTGGATAATCGTATCAGTCGCGCGCGCGGCGGTACGGTGTGGGCACGAGCACGAGCGGCGTCTTGCGGTGGAAGGTGAGCCCGCCGGCCTCCTCCATGCTCACGTCCTTCGCCACCATCCCCTCCGGCAGCGCCCACTCGAACCGGCACAGCAGGTTCGCCAGCGTGAACTCCACGTTGGTCGCGCCCATGGCCAACCCCGGGCAGATCCGCCGCCCGGCACCGAACGGCACCAGCTCGAAGTGCGCCCCGTTGAACTCCACCTTCCTCGCCTCGGTCTCGAACCTGTCCGGGTCAAACTCCTCGGCCCTCTCCCAGCTGGCCTGGTCCCTCCCGATCGCCCACGCGTTCACGAAGATCCGGGTCTTGGCCGGCACGTCGTACCCGCCGATCTTCACGTGCCGCATCGTCTCCCGCGGCAGCAGCAGCGTCGCCGGCGGGTGCAGCCGCAGCGTCTCCTTCACCACCATCTTGAGGTAGCTCAGCTTGGGCAGGTCGTCCGGCTGGACCATCTCGTTGCTCCCCACCACGGCCCTCACCTCGTCCTGCGCCTTCTTCAGCACCCGCGGCTTCCGGATCAGCTCCGACATCGCCCACAGCATCGTCACCGAGCTCGTAACGATGCCGCCCAGGAACGTGTCCAAGATGATGGCCTTGACGTGGTCCCTGGTGAAGCGGAGGGTGCCGCGGTTCTCCTTCCAGAGGTTGATGAGGACGTCGACGAGGTCGCCGCCGTTGTCGGGCTTGGGGCGGGCGGGGTCCAGGTGCTGCTCGATGACCATCTCGAAGAAGCCGTCGAGGTCCTTGAAGATCCGCTCGCGGCGGGCGACGAGGCCGGTGAGGCGGTCGACGAGGCGCCCGGCGGCGTTGGGGAAGAAGTCCTCGGCGGAGAAGCTGGCCATCATGTCCATGGCCTCGTCCAGCACGTGCTGGAAGCGCTTCTTGTGCGCGAACATCTCCGTGCCGTAGATGTTACCGAACGCCACCGTGCCGATGATGCCGTCCGCGAGGCCGAAGATGTGCTCGTTCAGTGCCACCGGCCTGGACCCCGCGCCGGCGTCGGTCAGGGCGCGCACCAGCTTCTCCACCTGCTCCAGCCGCGCGCCCCACGCGGCCTGGACGCGCCGCATGCTCAGGAGCTCCACGATGAGGAGCTTGCGCATCTCGCGCCAGTCCTCGTCGTAGGGCGCGAACGCCACGTCCTTGAGCTCGTACGACAGCCGCTTCGGCCCCGGGGACACGGGACGGCTGCAGCAGTCCACGTCGTGCTCCTTCATCACGTCCCGCGCCGCCGCCGCCGACGACACCACCACCGTCGGCGCCGTGCCCAGCCGGAGCAGCATCACCGGCCCGTGCCGCCGCGCCAGCTCCCGCAGGCTCCGGTGCGGCAGGGCGCCAAGCTGGTGCAGGTTGCCCAGGACCGGTACCCGTGCGGGGCCCGGCGGCAGCTTGAGCCCTTTCCCCGACGAGCCGCTCCTCCGGCTCCTGGTTAGCACCAAGGAGACGACAGGAAGGAGGAGCGCTAAGAGGATAAGCTGCCATTGTTGGGGCAGGGCGAGGAGCTGCGCGGGGAGTGAGATCGCCATTTTCTTGGAGGATCGACTAGCTCCCTGTGCTTAGCTAGTGATGTGTTTGTGATGTTGCAGCTGCTGCTGCTCGTGGTAGGGGGGAATGATGGATACTGAACATATATAGCTAGCTAGCACACTATAGGTGCGTGCGTGCATTTGTCCTTTGAAGAGGGGTGTGATCGATATCCCTGATTCCTAATTTCATCAGGCACAGTGGACAGGACGCTCTGGACCACGAAGAGACAACTACCGCTCCTCATGCATGACTTCATTTCCTGTTGTGTTCAACCTTGTGTACCCATGTTTCCCATGTTATTCCCCTTTTGTTTCACGTTGAGGTGGAAAAGAGGCATTTGTAGCCCCCTTGATCCACGTGTGACCCATTGCGTAGCCGGCCCGTGACGCTGAGCTATCGTGTCTACAGGACACGATAGGCCCATATCGCACCATTGGGTCGCGACAGCCCAGCACTGCTACTCCTCTACCAAAAAAAAGAACAAAAAAATACTTATTCTAGGGATTGAACTTAAGTCACATGAGTGAGAAGTGGGAATACTTACCATTACACCATAATAACTATGTTGATACCATAGAAAATTTATTATAAATAAACTAATTGCGCAAACCAGGTGCAATAGGCCGAGCATGCGCGGGCCATGGCCTGTCGTGGCCCAGGAACGCGATAGGTAGGCTTCGTGGGCTAGCTCCGCGACCGGCCACATGTGGCGCCTGTTGGACCTGTCGCGGTGTTAAATTTGGTATTGGCCGTTTACAGGGGCCAGACCTGGGATTGATCTCAGTCAGGGGGCCAAAATGCCATTTTTCCTCAGAAGGCCTGAGGGTGGCTGTACCCGAGCAAGAGGGGCCCTATTTTCCTTGTGTGATGGCTTTTGGCTAAATGTAGGACAAATTTTGGCCCATACAGCAATGTATCATGGGCGTTCTCTTCGAAAAATGACCCTATCATGTGTACCTTCTAGTTTTATCAATGAATGAAAGTGCAATTAACATCCTAAGCTAGAATGTAAGGGGGTCTAAATGAATAGGCTAGGAGAGCGGTTGTTCATGAAACGTCTCCTGGTCCGCTCAGATTGTTTGCCTACAGGAAACGAAATTAGACCATGTTGACAGCTTTGTGGCTTGTTCCCTTGGCGGAAACCGCCTGAACAATTTTGCTCAACGCCTGGCAACTGAAACGAGGGGAGGCATTCTAATGCTATGGGATGAGTCTACCATCCAGATCACCAATATTGAGGCCAGTGAATTCTGTCCTTCGGCCATGGTCAAGTCAGCGCAGCCGGGTTCCGATTTCAAGATTACCATTGTATACGAACCTACAAACACCACGCGAAAGGAGGATTTCTTTGCGGAGCTTTGCTCCCAGAAGGTACAAAATGGCGACAAATGGCTCGTCCTTGGAGACTTCAATGAAATATACCATGCAAGAGACTAATAGATTTAGAGTGACCCTCTGCACTTGCGAGCTCACAGAAATTCACATGCAAATAGGCGCTACATTGGAGCAATGAGAGAGTAAACACAACGCTCTCCAAAATCGATGCCTTTTACTGCAATGCAGAGTGGGACCTACGTTTTGACACTTACATGCTCAACGCACTGTCATCGTAGACCACTAGTCTCTTCTCCTTACGGACGACAGAGGAGCCCCTAAGCCTAGAACTTTTAAGTTTGAAAACTTTGGGTAAGTATGCCGGGCTTCAGGGAGATTGTCCAGTGCGCCTGGGAGGAGCTGGTTCCTCACGCAGAGCCGTGCCATATTCTATTCCACAAATTAAGGACGACAGGGCAACGGTTGTCCAAATAGAACAATGCCTTTTTTTCCAATGTGAGGCTGTAGCTTCATATGGCCCTTCTCATCATTCTCCGCCTTAATGTCACCCAGGATACGAGGCCCTTATCAGCTGACGAGAGAGACCTAAGGGCTAGGTTAAAGACGAGAGTGCTAGGCCTAGCGGTGCTGTAGCGAGCAAGGAAGAAACAAAGTGCAAGGCTTTAGGCCCTAAAAGAAGGAGATGCAAGCACCAAAAAATTTCACCTAAGAGTCAACACACGAAGAAGGAAAAATCATATTCATCGCATCAAGGCCGACAATACATGGATCACTGACCATGTATCAAAAGAGCAAATTGTGCATAATCACTTCTCCAATGCCATTCAGCGAGGGCCCCCCAAGGCAGCATGACCTAAACTGGCATGAAATGGCTTTTCAACGACATGACCTAGCTGACATAGACGCTTCCTTCACTGAAAACGAAGTCCTTAATGCAATTGCCCAAATGCTTGAGGATAAAGCCCCGAGGCCAGACGGCTTCACTGGAATGTTCTTCACATCCTGCTAGGAGACCATAAAGTATAACCTCATGTGTGTGGTCAACCTCTTCCATGACTTGCAAACCTCTAGCTTCCATTGGCTGAATTCCACGGACATTGTTCTCCTACCAAAGAAGGATGGGGCCGAATCCGTCACTAACTACCGCCCAATTAGCCTCATCCATGCTGTAGCAAAAATAATTGCGAAGATCCTTGCACTCCGCCTTGCACCTCACATGCACTCCGCCTTGCACCTCACATGTATACATTGGTGTCCACTTTGCAAAGTGCATTCATAAAAAAATAAGTATCTATGACAACTTCATGTTTGTTCGAAATTTCACCAGGTGGATGCATAGAAATAAAGTCCCAACATTGCTATTCAAACTGGACATCCAGAAAGCGTTTGACTCTGTCAGATGGGATTACATCCTCAACGTCCTAAGGCAAAAAGGTTTCCCACACAGGTTCTGCGTTTAGATCTTAGCCTTGCTTTCCACCTCCTCCTATAGGATCTTGCTTAATGGAATCACGGGATAGCCAATCAGACACGGGCGCAGGCTCGGGCAAGGGGACCCGTTGTCCCCACTTCCTTTTGTCCTCGCCATAGTAAAAAGACCTTAATAACTAAGATGTCGCTTAGAGGGGGGTGAATAGGCGTTTTAAATTCACTTATGGATTTGGCTTAATCCTAATATGGAATTATAATAATTAGATTTTCGCAAGCTCAAATCCTATTATGCTAGTCTTTCATATGAATATAAACACCCTATGTGAATATATCAATGTTAAGGATACAAATGTGATAAACAAGCAATTTAACTTCTACAAGAGATATATAAGAAATCTAGTGCAAGTATGAAATGCAATAAGTAAAGGAGATAAGAGAAATGATGTATGACCCAGAGTTCAGTTATCCACCGATATCCTATGTCTCCGTTTGAGGACCCAATCATGCTTGATCAAAGGTTGGCTCTCTCTCAAGTCGCTTCCTTTCGAGGACTCTCCAGAGTCTTCTCGATCACTATGGTTAGCTCTTTCCTCCACTCCCGGAGATGGTGAGCTCCACAACCGCTTCACAATCTCCTGGGCCTCCTCACAAGCTTCTTGAGGAGATTATCGAGCTACCACCAGTAAGCCGTCTAGGAATCGGTGGCTTTAGAAGGAAAGAAGCTACTAGAGATGCTCACAAATGATTTTAGAGGTAGCCACTCATGCCCCAAGCCAATCCAAGGTGGAGATTATATATAGCCAACCTTGAAAATTAGCCGTTGGAAAGGAAACTGGACAAATCTGGACTGTCTGGATTTCACCCGGACCCTTCGGGTTCACACTAAGGGTCAGAAAAGTAACCATTGAAAAATCCGGACCCTTGACCCGGACCCTCCGGGTTGAGGTCCAGGTTGTCCAGTACAGATCCGGACCCTTACCCGGACCCTCTAGGTGACACTCCGAAAACCTTCTGTACAACCCGGACCCTGGCCCGGACCCTCCGGATTCAACCTGGACCCTGGCCTGGAGGGTCTAGATTTTTCAGGACAGCAACTCCCACGGAGCACTCGATGAACCCAAATCACTTCCGAACAAACTCGGAACACCTTGGTTCAATCCGGAACAACTTGGGGGCTTGCCTTAGGTCATATACTCTAGAAATGGACCTCCCGAAGTCCATGAACCTAGCCGATCAACCAAACCACTTAGGTTGATAGGATCACATACGCCTAGACACCAAGTCTAGGGACAACACACGCAACACTGAACTACATCCGAAGCCTCGGAGCACATGCGGCTCAGAACCTCTGGATACACTAGAACATACCACAAAGAAAAGACGACGATATGCAACACATGTAAAAACTAAACACTCGACACATGACGTGAATAAGCTAATTATCCGATAGCCCCTCTTTATAGTACGGCTATCTAACCTATAATCCAGTCTCTCTCCAAACTCCTTGAGACCGGTCAAACTAGGGAAACCTAGTCTAGGCATACCTTTGCCTTGCGTATTCCACTTGAGCTCGATGATATCCATCTTCCTTGCTCCAAGTAGAATCACTTTGATCATCATCACCTCATGAAGCCTTCTTCATATAACTCCCCCATAATCCTCATGGGGAAGCTTTCTCTTGAAATCATCTTCGTTGCTCATCTTCACTTGATGAACCCGCAAGCCTCAAGCATATATCTTCGCATGATACCAATCTTGAGCTTGCCATGATGACCATCGACTTATGATATCATCCTCTCATGGGCACATATGATCAACCTCTCGATGCTTGCCCATGAGTGGTACCTAACCCTCAATATATACATAGCACATAGCACATAGCACATAAGGTAAGTTCATATAATGCAATACACAATTGCTTATCTTCACTTGATCACATGAAGCCACCACTAGTTTTCTTCTCTTGAACTCCTAACTTCATGTCTTGATCACCATGGCTTAACACATGAGCCCACTCTTGACCATCTTAGGTTCAACACGTGAACTTCTTCATCTTGATCAACTTCACTTTTACATTATAACTTCATCTTAATCCAATGCGGTTCACTCCTTGAACCCATATCTTGATTCTTGAAGTTTATTTCTTGATCACTTGATGCTTTACATGATTTGATGGACTTTAACACATGAATCAATCTCCCAATCTTCACATGCATCATTGATCTTGGGCTTCACGGGCTTGTAGGTTCATCCTCTTGATGTAACCCTACAAAAAAAACTTAACCCATACACGTTCCAACACTCAAGGAAAATGATTAGCCCGTAAAACCCGTTTGTCATTAACCACTAAAACCACACTTAGGTTAGATTAACTCTCAATCCACCCTAAATCACACAAAGGGCTAGGTGGACTTTTACATAGATCCCCTGCAGATGTATCCTCGATATGGCCACCGATCGCGGCCTCCTTCACGTCTAGCGGGACCGATGGCCAACCTTCAGCACCTCAATCTCCGCGAATGACGCCGCTGTCTTCATGTCTCTGGTTAAGCAGGATATTCAAACCCTCTCTCAGATCCTTCACTTGTTTGGCGACGTGACGAGGCTATGTACAAATTTTGAAAAAACCTAGTGGCCTCTCTGTCACTCGGTTAAGGAGGGTGGAGTTCTAGCATTTGGAAGACAAGATTGCGGCGAAACTTGTCTCTTGGTAGGGAAGGCATTTGAAGATGACGGGAAGGGGAGTCCTCAAAAGTCGGTTCTCTCTTCCCAGGCAATCTATCATCTCACCCCTCTCATCATCCCCCCAGGAGTGCATAAGAGTATCGACCAGATGAGGCACTTTTTTTTGTGGACCGGCACGGATAAAGCATCTAGGGGAAAGTGCAAGATTAACTAGGAAATAGTCTGTTGCCCAACAAATCTGGGCGGCCTGGGCATCCTCCACCTGCAGAAGTTTGCGAGGGCCTTACGGTTGAGATGGCCATGGCAAAAGTGGACAGAACCTATGAAAACTTGGGTGGGGTTGGGAAACCCGTGTGACACAATCAACATGGACCTTTTTCATGCATCCACAACCGTCACTACTGGTAACGGCGAACATGCACTTTTCTAGGTGTCGGCCTGGCTTAACGGCCGCCGGCCCAAAGACATTGCACCGCCCATCTTCCACGTATTGAGACACAAAAATTGCTCCATCCAAAAAGCCATACAGGATGATGAAGCCTGCATCTCTCAAATTGACTACACATCCGGTCTCACGGCCACACATATCCAGGAATTTTTTGACCTTTGGTTGCAACTCAATGAAGTCCACCTTGACCATAACACCCCTGATACCATCCGGTGGAAATTCTCATCTTTAGGCGAATACTCCGCATCCTCGGCTTACAAGGCACAATTCCTCGGAGCTACTCTAAGGGCCTGTTTGTTGATAAAGCTGCTGTTGGCTGGCTGTTTCGAAAAGTAGCTGTGACTGTGGAAAAGTGACCATATGGCTTTTGGTTGATCCAAACCATATATAGTATTTTGGAAAATGAGCACTGAAGCTTTAGCACATTGCAAAAAGCTGACAGAAGACAGCTTTTTCAAATAGCTGAATTTACACTGCAAAGCCCACAGCTACCGTTGGCAAAAGCTGCTGAAAAGCTGGCCGTTTGGTTGGGCTGCAGTTTTTTTCCAGTGAAAAGCTGCTGAAAAGCCCAACCAAACACCCCCTAACTACATTGCACCGTACTATTTGGAAGGCCTGGGTGCTTCCGAAGTGTAAGTTCTTCGCCTGGCTCATCATCAATAATAATGTGTGGATTGCGGACTGGCTACAAAAATGAGGATGGCCAAACTGCAACCTCTGCCCCCTTTGCAAACAAGTCAATGAAACGACAGCCCATCTCATATTCAGGTGTCGCTACTCCCTACACATTTGGGCTATGACTAGGGAGTTGGTTAGGCCTTACCAACCTTGACACAAATCGATGGTCTGATCATGATTCGGTCAAACATTGGTGGCTTCATGTGACCGGTAGCACAAGTCAGCAAAGGAAAGCCATGGCTTCGCTCACATCCCTAGTGTCTTGGCAAATTTAGAACAAGCATAATGCAAGAGTTTTTAGACAGGTTTCCTCCACGTCACCGATAATCTTCGGTAACATAAAGGAGGATGCCTCAAACTGGGTGCTCACCGGAGCAGCACACTTGGGGAACAATATTCCAGGAGAGTAGACCTTTGTATCTAGGCCTATTGTTTTTTTCTTCTCCTTTTCCCTGTACCATAACTTCTTCTTATTCAATGAAACAAGGCAAATCTTTTACCTTGTTAAAAAAATAGATAAATTCTATAAGGAAAACGAAACTAGCTAGCTGCGTGCATGTGGCTTGGGTTTCTTCTGTTTCGAGCTTACCATTTTCGTAATAGGTAGGTGAATTGCTGGGTAGAAGAGCTAATTCTCCATTTCCTTGTAATATGGATCTGTTGTTTAATGATTAATCCCGTTGATATAAAGGTAGTTGTCGTTGATTATCTTCGACAGATACCCTGGGGTTTGCTGCGGGATAGTTGGCGCAAAACAATTGCACGCTAGTGAATATATAGCTAAAAGCACTTCAAACTATTTCTTTTATTATGAGATTGTCTATTGCATAGGTGACTGAAAAATTGTTAAGTTCGGTTAGTTTTTTCTACTTTTAGATCCTCGTCATGCAAAATCAACACATATCATAAAGCAAGTTAGATGGACCAAAGAGTTGACTGAAACTTGTTAATGGTGTAATTTGGCTATAAGATTTATTCGATCAGCCAAATTAGTTTAACTAGTGATGATTAAGATGGTTGACTGTTTGGAATTAGTGTTAACTCTCGATGCAGGCTTGACGATTCCAATACGCCCGAGTAGCCCGCAGCGCTTCCGAGTGGTCTGATATGCCAAGTCGCTCGTAGTACTGCCGAGTCGATCAGCGCACCGAGTGGCCCAAGCCGAGTTCTTTCTGGCGTGTCTTAATTCCAGCGTTGCCAAGTTGCGTGTCCGAGTTACAGCATCGAGTTACCCTATGAGTGGGCTAATGCATCGAGTCGTCTACTTCAAAGTCTTTCCTGGTGCCAGAAATCCTATATTGGAGCGCAAGAGACGGCGATTGATTGCGGCGGTTAAGATAATCAGAGATTAGGGAAGGCACTCGGTTTATATGGAAGGATATCTCGTGTATGGGATAGAGTCCTATTCTAATTCGGTTTTTTATGGAAAGATATATTGTGTACAAGAAGGATTCCTATTCTAGCTCGAAGACCAGGCGTACCCTATATATATGAAGGGTATATGGCCGATTGAAAACAATCAATCGATACATCAAAACCAATCTATTACTTTTACCTTATGTTTTTCTTAGCGTAGATCTTTGCCGTTTTGCGTCGAAAAGCGGTCGGTTCTCCTTCGCGAAAGCAAGGAGATCTTTGTTGCTTTGCTCGCAAAGCAATCGTTCGTCGTACATGAAAGTACGATAGTTATCTAATCTTTGTTGCTTTGCTCGGAAAGCGATCATTCGTCGTCACGAAAGTACGACAATTAACACAATTGGTGACTCCGTTATCTAAGTGTTGCGCGGATCGATTTCGCGTGCCAACACAATTGGCGACTCCGCTGGGGAAAGAAGAAAAGAGCTACACGATGAACATCTACTCCAAAGACGGAAGCATCGTCAACCCTGACAACATCATCGCCGTCACGCTCGACGATCTATCCGAAGATGAGCGGCGAGAAATTGAGCGGCAGCTGGAAGAAGAACAGGTGGAGAGACTCCAACAAAAATTGGTCGGCTACCAGAAGACAAGAAACGGCGTCATCAAAAAGGTAGTCGTCGTGCCGATCCTTCTTCTGCGCTCAACACTGAGGTGAGTAGACCGAGTTGTTCTGAAGATATTGCTCATCTGATTGACGTGTTGGTAGCTAGCAAATATGCCTCTGATATGGACACTACAGCACGAACACTCACCCACGCAGTGGCTAGCCGATTAGATGATTTTAAGGAACAGCTCGCTAAAGATCTGGAAAGTGGTTTACAGCGTCAGGTTCGGTCGATGGTGCTAAAAATCAACGATGAACATCGGGATAAGCAACCGATGTTTCTTGATGCTAACAGATCTAATAGCCTAGTGAACACCACTCCTATAATCACTGCACCTATTATTCCGACTTCAGGATCCCAGGGTCTTACCAACGACAACCGAAGTCTTGGCTTTAATACCAATGTGCCGCAACCGCATTACCAGACAGTGGCGTATAACATACCAACTTTGCCACCTCTCGGTACCGGGGTTCCTCATGGGCCGGTACCAGATTCGTATTTTAATGTATCTCCGCAGCCAGTCCAACCTTTGTTGCTAGAGCCAACTCCACATGTTCACGTTCCACCAACGCCACCAGCCAATGAAAGTTTTAAAGATCGACTCGCTGGCATACTCAGAGAGTTCAGCTTGGAGCCTAAGGGTCGAGCACGTGCTTATCAAAAGCCGTATCCTGATTATTTTGACTTAACATCATATCCCCGTGGGTTTAGAGTTCCAGACTTCGTCAAATTTACAGGGGAGGATGGTAGGTCCACTTTTGAGCACATAGGACAATTTTTGGCACAGTGCAGTGAAGTCGGCGCATCGGACGTTTACAGAGTGAAGTTATTTCCTCTGTCATTATCTGGTACGGCTTTTACGTGGTTCACGTCGCTTGCTCCCAACTCTATTTCCACATGGGCACAATTGGAGCAGAGATTTCATGAGTACTTTTATAGCGGCGAGACCGAGCTTAGACTCTCGGACTTGACAATGGTTAAGAAAAAATACAATGAGTCAATTTACGATTACATTAGAAGGTTTAGGGAAGCTAAAAACCGGTGCTTCAGCTTGACCATAGCCGAAAGGGATCTAGCCGACCTTGCTTTTTCAGGCTTACTCGCCCATATTAGAGATAGACTAGAAGGGCAAGAATTTTCAGATATTAATCAAGTTTTGCAGAAAGCTTTGGCGCAGGAGAACCGTGCTAAGGAGGTTAAACAGTACAGCCGGTTTGGGGATAGTAAGAACAAAAACAAGGAAAAACCTGCGGTCAATATCGTAGCATATGATAACGACTCGGCCAGTGAGGACGATGTTGATATATGCATAGCTGAGTGGGTTCGAACATCCAAGTCGAAACCTTTCGCATGTTCTGCTCTGAAACCTACACTTGCTAAGAGAGAGAAAATTAAGTATACTTTTGATATTAGCAAGTGTGATAAGATTTTTGATATGCTCCTACAAGGAAATCTGATCAGAGTAAAAGAAGGACATGTATTTTCCTCTGCAGAGGACTTGGGCAAAAGGGCTTATTGTAAGTGGCACAATTCTTTTTCTCATGCCACTAATGATTGTAATGTGTTTCATCGACAGGTGCAATCGGCCATTAATGACGGACGATTGACGTTTGCACAGAACACCAAGATGAAACTCAATAGTGATCCTTTTCCCATCAACGTGATCAACTTGGAGAACAAGAAGGTGTTAATTCGGTCAGATCAGGCCGAATCTACAAAAGGAAAAAATGTCATCGTTGATGATGACGCTGCTCCAAAGATGATCAAACCAAAAAATCCAGAGGTCGGAGTATGGAAGGTCAATCGAGGAAAAGGACAAGACCCAAAGCCAAAGCCGACGGTGAAGCAACTATTGGACAAATATACTGCGCACATGTTCACTCGGCTTGAAGGTGCCAAGCGTCCTAGGTTGCCTCCCCGACAAAGTTTTGTTGGTTCCGAGTGCTAGCAAGGGAACCCATATGCCCAGCCACCATGTTTCGTGCCAAGTCCGGCATATTAGGGGTGCGCACCTCCTTTCTATCCGCAACTTCCTCCATGGGGTTTCAATCCCTGGGCGCCATACCCCATTGGACCAGCCGGCATTGTCCAGCCGAGTTGGATTCCATCAGGGCCTGGGTTCAGAGAGCATCCGCATGAGAAGAGAACTTGGTTCAATCCAGGGGCAAGATCGTGGAATGCTACCATGACCCGTGTCACACCCCGTTTTTCAAAACCTTACATGCAGGTGTAACCCTACATTAAGCTAGAGCATTTTCATCTAAACATGCACCCATTTTACCCAACCCCGCCACACGCACCCCACCGGACTAAACCCTAACGCGGGAATAAACCCTGACTTAACACACGCACCATATACGCCGCTAGGTTCACGGCACCTCACCACCGAGTATACTTAAGCGTAGGTGGGAGAGTCCATGAGAGTTCCCTGACTTCCCTCCACCTTGCCACACCCGGAAAACCCTAACTCCCTGCCCCGATTAAACCTCAGCGTGAGAACACTCCACCACAATACGCTCTACACCCGCTGAGGTAGTTACGGCACCCTGAAACCAAATGCCCCGAAACCAAGGCACTAGCATCCCAGAGAATTCCCATATTCCCTCGTCACCTTGCCGTGCCCCGAAACCCTAGTCCCTCGACCCGAATCTTTCCGTTCTATTTAAACCAATTTCTACCCAAAACCCTAATCGCGAGATCTAACCCTCCTCGACCTCTCTAAAAATTATGAATAAATTCATGGAGCAATCTAATAACATAAACAACTCAAATATGAGATAAAATATGTATGCCCAGTTCAAAAATATTAACAAATGGAAATGACAAATCCTAGGGCAGAAATATGCGTTGTACTGTGACCTACAGAAATATAGTTCAGAAAATTCTGATTAAATTACACAATGGTCTTAACCTTCTCACAATCCCAGATATGCAATAACATGGTCATGTCTAGTTCAAAAATCTCCCATGGCCAGCATCGAACACCTTTGCATGTGTACACTCCACGCATGAAATAATGAGCCAAATCAAAAGGGGAAGGTCACATCCAGCTGCAGGGTTCTCTTTTCGATCCTCCCAACATGCCTGAGCCCTTGACACTCCCTTGGCTGCACCAATTTGTCATTTTCCTTTTAACCCATCCTTGACACAACGTAACATTCAGGAGTTGTCACTTCTCTTGCTCCAGTACATGGTGTGCACCCCTGCCAAACTCTCTGGACACTTTTTCCCTCACCCCCGACGCAGTGGACATGTACACCTGCTCTCAAGCGAGCCAGGACACGCCCATGCCGCTCGGGCATGCGCGTGGCCGTGCTCTGGGCCAGCACCAGCATGCCATCATGTGCACGGCCGCGCCGTCCGTTGTCTCCAACGCCCCGCCGCACGCCGAGCACTGCCCTGACCTCTCCCCTCACTCCTGTCCAGCTCATCGCCTGTTGTTGACCCTCAGGAATACCCATCGCCGCGAGCTCCGGCAGCCGTACTCGCGCCGCTCGCTGGCATCAACGCGCCGCCCGTCGTTTGGCTCGCCGCCCACCTCGCCAGAGGGTGCCACGACCTCATCCCCAATAGCCGCAAGCCCTGCCTCGCCCTATTTCCCTCTTTGAGCCGTCGCATTGTAGGGACAACCGCTGTCATGGCCTAACTTGACAAGTCCGGTGACCGCACCCCCACCCCCCTCGAACCCCCTATAAATGACACCCCCACCCCCCTCGAACCCCCTATAAATGAGTGTGCCGAGCTCTGCTTCAGCCGCACGGCTACTTCTTCAACTCCCTAAGACCACCGCCCCCAAACAATCCTACTCCGAGCCTCCTCTCCGACATATCTGGTGTAGCTCCCGTCACCTCTGGCCTAGCCGAAACTTGCAAGCTCGAGCCCTAGGAGCTAATTAAGCTGCACCAGCAAGTCTACCATCCTCCGCCAAGCCGGATCCCCAGCTTCATTCTCTAGAATCGCGCGCCACAGCCGAAGCCCTAGAACCTACCGGCCGCCGACTGCTCTAACCATCCCCGCCGCCGGTCCGAACAGTGGAGTAAAGGAGCTACCTAGCTATCCAAGAGGGCCTGCGCCAACAGGTAAGCACCGATTCAGGTAAGGAGCACCGCCGCTAGCGCGTGGGCCACCAGTAAAGACGCGACCAACGGTCAGGTGAGTAATGGTCCTGGCCGAGTTGCCGTTTCCTCCTCACTAAAGCGCGATAAACCTGTCCAAACGAATTCCCACGTCCGCCAGTTAATAGCGCGTTAACCGAGTTCCATCTCCGACAAAATTAAAGCGCATTTATGCGATCGCAAGGCGTATTTATCACTGCTACTCCGATTTTGTTTGTTTCAAAAGCGTGAGCCTTCGGTTCTACCGGTTCAAGCTTCTAATGACCGGTTCTTGCAAACATCTCACCGGTTCCTGAGAGCTAAAAAGAAATGCTAACTTTTGGTTCAAAAGAATTTAAAATTTGAAACGATTTTAACACATCAACAGTAGGGAGAGCGATTTAGCTCTTTTCTTCTTTTTCCTTAAATCAATATAAACACTATACGTGTCATCTAGGTGCAGCTCAAAGCCAAACTTCTCACCCTGTCCAGTATACCTAACATATCCATGATACCCAATAGTTCGTTAGACAAATGAGTTTGAAAATGCAACCTTAATGGCATATTTCTCCCGACCAAAGGCACTGTCATTTCGTGTGACAGGTAAGCCGAAACCTACTACCTAGGGTATTTCTTGTACTCACAGACTTAAGTTTAATATCTTCAACATGCCACCACCAAAACGCCAGCTATCCAATAGTACTGGCATTACCTGCACCTCATCATTTCTAATCATGCATGTCCTCTGAGTTTTATTTGAGGTTGTTCTGCTTGCTTCTTATTCGACGTTTTTCTTTGCGACGCATAGTTGACGGAGTGAGGTACGTGCGTCAGGAGGATCCAGAATCACCCCCGCATCAAGAACAGGAACCAGAACTGCCAAGTAGGCATTCCCACTTTGAACATGTTGAATCCCATATTTGTTAAGTTTAATTATCTTGTTTGTGAACTTTGCATGCTATTTTAGTATTAACGGTACTTTATGCTAGAGTAGATATGTCCAGTAGATGCATGTGCCATAGGTTTGGAATTCGCCCCCTTTGTAACCCTAAGTTTATCGAGTCGGTTGTAATTGACCGGCAGAGTAGTAGGAATATAGGCTTTAGCCGCGCTTAGACCTGCTGTAGTTAAAACTAAGTTTTACCGTTACGATGGGTTTGGGAACAAAAACCCTCGGTTTGCTTATGCATTCCGAGGAATCTTTTTACAAGGAAATGTTTATCCAAAATCCCAAACAAAATGATGGAGAATTTTGATTCGAGCAAGAATATTAAGGGGTGTTGGAGGATGGTAGAGTAGCCGGTTGCTACTTGAGGTGAGGGATATGGAATGGTAGGGTAGCCGGTTGCTACCCGAGGTGAAGGTTTGAAACTGGAGTCTTGCTCGAATCGTTTAAGGACCGAACCTAAGTGCCGCTAAATCAGTTCCACACCGTACGTCCACATGTCCGTTATGGGAGGGACTTGACTCGGTACCCCGTCTAATACTAGAGCCCGGAACTGTGGGAAGTTAGGAGATGTGCTAGGGTGGATCTGGGATCCCTAGAGGATCGCCACGGGACTGCGTGGGCGAGAGTCTCTTAGTGAGCTCCATGCAGTATGCGGTAAATGGTTCGACATAAAGGTGGAGAGTCCCATTTTTGTCATCCAGGATGCAAAAGTTGGGTTACCCGTCTAGCGGGTCCGGCTCTAGTGTGAACACGGGCGAAGGGTTCCATTGTAATAACCCTGCCAGTACACCTCGTGAAAGTGTACCTGTTAGCGCTCGGCAATAAAGGTGATTTACACCTTGTGGGTAAAGCCGTACAACCTCTACAGAGTGTTAAAAACTATTCGAATAGCCGCGTCCTCGGTCATGGACATAAACTGGCAAGGCCACACATTGGTTAGACTAAGTTTTGATTACGAAAGCTGGAAAAAGGGATTAAGGACATGGGCATGATGTGCCCACAGAGTGCAATTTACGCTACACGGTTGGTAGCTAGGAATTGCTGAAGAGGAGGCTAGCTGCATTGCCTGGGGTAATGCAAGCTGGAGCCAAAAATGGGTAGGCATGATAGACTGATCTATCACTGTTGGGGGAGTCCGGGCGAGGCTCCAGGACGAGGTACCCCCTGTCCTCTGTTCATGCCATGATTAACGTAAGGAGTTATGCAGGGGTCTTAGGTGGGATCGAGCCAACGGGAAGCCATCTCGGTCGGACGACTTAACCGCTGAGGCGAGAAGCAAGTCGGCCCCCACGGACGAGGTAAGAGGGCGACTCGGCCGGAGCGAGAGGAAGGCGAGGTGGGACCACCGGGTACGGACGACGTCACCGGCGCAGAGGACGACAAGGGCGGGGGCGAGCCGTACCGGCGAAGGGAATCTACGAATATACCGGCGCATGTAGTAGGTAGCGGCGAGGTGGAGAGTACGAGTTCGGCCAAATGTACGGAGACACGGGCTAGGAAAAGATTGTAACCTTTAGAGGGGTAGCGATGTATTTACACTTGTAAGCCGGTTTTGCCTATATAAGGGCAAGTTGGCACCCGTATGAAAGGGGATCAATACAAGCTTCTACCACGCACTCTTCAATACTTTTGTCTTCGGCGGTGGTTGGATAAAGTCCCGCGGACGCTTGGCTTCGTTCCCCAAGTCTTCCCCTAGCACCTCGGTCTCCGACCCGGGGTGCCTACACCTGCTGACCGAGAGCCGTCTCGTCGACAGTTGGCGCCGTCCGTGGGGACGAAGGGGCGAAGTACTTCCTGAAGCGGGTCTCCATCATGCCGCCTCGACCGAAGAAGGGCGCGACCACGACGAGGCGGAGGCGGCGGCGAGCAGCAAGCGCGGGGTCCAGCTCCCTCCCCCCGCGGCCGAGGGTGAGACGAACGTGGAACCAGCGAGAGCCGCCCCGGAAGGTCCCGACGGTGCGGGCGAGCTCACCGGCGCCGCGGCAGATGGCGCGTCGCGGGCGGTTGTCCCGTCCTCCGCGGCGCGAGCGCCACCCCCGGCGGGGCCCTCGGGCGGACGGACCCTGGCGGACACGGTGGACGACTTGCGCCGGCAGGCCGACGAGGCGGTGAGGAACTCGGTGGCATTGCAGGCGCGCCTCCGGGCGGCGGAGCTGGAAGCCCAAAGGGCGAACTCGTAGTCCCAGCAGATGGCCGACCTTTATCGAGCCCAGCTCGAAGCCACACGCGCCCTAGCAACCCCCCCCCCGCCCCCTCCGGAGGCATTCGCCGCGGAAGACTTGCGGCACCAGTCGGCCGCCGACCGGGCCGCCGCCCGAGCAGAAGTCCTCGCCCCGTCCTCCGCGGCCGAGTCTCTCCTCAAGGGCCTGGACGCCGCGCGGGCCCAGGCGGCCGCGCTTATGGGCGAGGCGGACCGCGAGGCAGCTCGCCTCAGGACGACCGTGCTGCTGAACCAGCAAGTCGCCCAGGACGGAACCCACGGCGGCAGTGCGGGCCCGGGCGCGAGTACCCAGCGCCCAGGCAGGGCGCACGAGGAGCAAGATCGGGCGGGGCGCGGCGAGGTCGTCGACCTCACGAGCTTGGCGAGCCCGCTGAGCCCAGGGCTCATGGCGGTCCCGTTCCCCGCCAAAGTTTCGTCCCGCCGACCTCCCGAAGTACGCAGGCACGACGGATCCGGTCCTATACACAAGGGTGTACGAGGCCGCCGTGATGGCCTCGGGCGGTGGCGAGGCCATCATGGCGAAGAGCCTGCTTCTCGCCCTCACCGGCATCGCCCAGGCCTGGTACCTCGGCCTGGAGCCTCGCACGATCTACTCGTGGGAACAGCTCCGGGACAAGCTGCACGGGCACTTCCAGGGGTGCCGGAACAAGGAGATGACCTCGACGGACCTCAGCAACCTCCGGCAGCGACCCGGCGAGACCATCCGCGCGTTCCAACGTCGCTTCTTCGAGGTCCAGTGCCAAGTGAAGGGGGTCGCGGAGCAGACGATCTGCGAGGCAGCGAGGCGAGGCATCAACAACGAGGCCTTGGCCGACAAGCTTGAAAGGAAGCGCCCTTCCCGCGTCGAGCAGCTATACGATATTATGGAGGTATACACCCGAGTCGAGGAAGGGCAGATTCTGCGAAGGGAAGAGGCTAGGGCGACGCAGGCGTACCTGGGGAGCGAGAAGACTGAGGCCGAGCGGCGCCAGCCGAGGCGCCATGAGATACATCACGTATCAGACGAAGGGCGACCGCAAGAAAGTCAAAGGCGTCAGACCGCCCGCTCCCCGCCTCGCGCGCCTCCGCGCCACCATGGAAGGGAGCCTTATTCCCGACCAGGGCCAAGCCGAGGAGACCCAGCACCTCGCCCGCGAGGGGCGCCTCGCCCAAGACCCCGGCGAAAATACTGCGAGCTTCATAAGCTCTGCTCGCACTCCACAGAGGAATGCGAGGTCGTCGCCCGCGCGCGGGCCGACGCCCCCCTCCCCCGGGCGGAGGGCGAGCGGCGCAATCAAGAACCACGGGGCGAGGCCCCACTCGAGCTCCCGCCACCACCCCCTCGGCGCGGCTCTCCACCCGGCGGCCATGGACCTCGTCGCGTCGTCCACACAATCACCGGCGGGGGTGCTTGCACTTTCTCATCGAAGCGCCAGCGCAAGGAATACATTCGCCGGGTCCAGCACATCGGCGCGTATCCGCCGACCGAGCTCCCCGCCTGGACGAACACCCCCATCACGTTCGGTCCGGAGGACGCTGTGGGCGTGGTCCTTCCGCACCACGACGCCCTTGTCATCTCGGCCGTCATCTCCGAGGTCGAGGTCCGGCGCGTATTCGTGGATGGAGGCAGCTCAGCGGACATCCTGTTCGCCTCCGCATTGGACGAAATGGGTATCCCGCGAGCATGTCTCCAGCCTCCCGGAATCCCCCTCCTCGGCTTCGGTGGCGAGCCAATCAGGGCCCTTGGACGAATCGAACTCCCAGTAGAGTTCCGCAGCAACGGCCTTTCCCGCGCCGAGAACATCCTCTTCGACGTCGTCGACATGCCTTACCAATACAATGTCATCCTCGGGCGGCTGGCGCTCAACAAGTTCGGGGCGGTTTCCCCACCACGCATACTTGTGCATGAAGATCCCCGCGCCTACCGGAGTCGTGACAGTTCACGGCGACCAAGCCCTCTCCCGCCACATCGAGCAATCTGCAACCATCAGATACGTCCACGACATCGTCCCAGTGGCCGAGACACCACGCTCCACCTCGCCTGCCTCAGGCGAGGTCCTCGGCATCGACCCCGCCCCCGACCAATTCATGTCGGCTACCACGGGGTGGTGGGTCCCTAAGCCCAGACCGGACGGGGAAACTCGGTCTGTTCCGTTATCCGAAGACGAGCCTCACAAGACCGTCCTGGTCGGGGCAGATCTCCCGGCCGAGGCGGAGCAAGCCCTCCTCCTCGTCCTGCGGGAGAACGCGGACATATTCGCCTGGGAGCCCGAAGATCTGTCTGGGGTCCCCAGGAGCATAATCGAGCACAAGCTGCAGGTCCACCCCGGGGCTCGCCCAGTCAAGCAACGGCTGAGGAGATGTCGGCTGACCGACAGCTCGCCGCCCGCGAACAGGTCGCAAAATTACTCAAGGCCGGGGTCATTCGCGAAGTACTGCACCCGGAGTGGCTGGCGAATCCGGTGCTCGTCAAAAAGGCAAACGGACAGTGGCGCATGTGCGTCGACTACACCGACCTCAACAAGGCGTGCCCAAAGGATGACTTCCCCCTCCCCCGCATCGACCAACTCGTGGACGCCACGTCCGGCTGCGAACTCATGAGTTTCCTCGACGCATACTCCGGGTACCATCAGGTGTGGATGGCCGAGGAGGACGAGGAGAAGACGAGCTTCATCACCCCGTGCGGGACGTTCTGCTACGTGCGAATGCAGTTCGGCCTTAAGAATGCTGGGGCGACGTTCGCCCGGCTGATCGGCAAAACCCTGCGCGATCAAGTCGGCCGCAATGTCGAGGCATACGTGGACGACGTCGTCATAAAAGCAGCCTCGCCCAGTCGCACGCGGTCGATGTACAGGAGACCTTCAGCAACTTGCGCAAGTCCGACATGCGTCTAAACCCAGAGAAATGTGTCTTCGCGTGCGCGCGGGGGAAGCTGCTGGGGTTCCTCATCTCCAAGCGGGGGATAGAGGCCAACCCAAACAAGATACAAGCAATCCTCAGCATGAGTCCCCCCACCACAACCAAGCAAGTTCAGAAGCTGACGGGTCGCCTCGCCTCCTTGGGAAGGTTCGTATCTCGCTCCGCCGAGAAGGGGCTCCCATTCTTCAAAGCCCTCAGGGGCTCCGGGAAGTTCAAATGGACGGAGGAGTGCCAGCTCGCCTTCGAGAACCTCAAGCAGTACCTCGCCTCGCCTCCGCTCCTCCAGAGCCCATCCCCGGGGGACGTCCTCCTGCTGTACCTCGCCGCAACGGCCTCGGCCGTCAGCGCCGTCCTGGTCAGGGAGCAGGCGCGGACCCAAAACCGGTCTACTACGTCTCCGAGTCGCTGCAAGGACGAATCTGCGCTACACCGAGCTCGAGAAGCTGGCATACGCGCTAATCATGGCCTCCCGAAAGCTTCGCCACTACTTCATGGCCCATTCCGTCCGGGTCCCGGCATCGTTCCCAATCGGCGAGATGTTCCGCAACAGAGAAGCCACCAGCCGAGTCAGCAAGTGGGCAGCCGAGATCGCCCGTTCACCATCGAGTTTCTTCCTCGAACCGCCATCAGTCGCAGGTCCTCGCCGACTTCGTCGCCGAATGGGTGCCCCGCCCGGATTTCGAACCCATCGCGGGCGACTCTGTCTGGACGCTATACGTCGACGGTTCCTGGTGTGCGGAAGGAGCGGGGGCCGGCGCGGTTCTGGTGTCGCCGGGGGGAGCGAAGATGCTATACTCGGCCCGCCTGGACTTCAAAACAACGAACAACGTCGCCGAGTACGAGGCTCTTCTACTCGGCCTCCGCAAGGCGCGCGCGGCCGGCGACTAACTGCGAGTCACTTCGGACGAGGAGGTTCGGAAAGGACTACCAGGCAAAAGATCCAGAAATGGCATCCTGAAATGGCGAAGTATCCGGCGGCAGTAAGGGCCGTTGAGAAACACTTCAGCGGGATCACAATCCAGAGTATCCCGCGCGGGGACAATGTCGAGGCCGATCTTCTGGCCCGGGCGGCGAGCGGCGGCTCCACCCCGCCTCCTGGTACGTTCAGCGAGACCGTGAGGGCCCCCTCGGTCGAGGCTGGGTCCGAGGTCAACGCCATCACCGCAGACGCCGCCTCGCCTGAAGATTGGAGGGCACCGATCGAGGAGTACCTCGTCTCGGAAAAGGAACCCGGAGACCCGGCCAAGCTCGGCGCCTCGCCGCACGTGCGCGGAGCTTCATCATCCACAAGGCTCGCTCTACAAGCAGGGGGTGTGCGCCCCGTTTCTGAGGTGCCTCACACTCGAAGAAGGACGAAGCCTGCTCAAGGAGATTCACCAGGGGCTCTGCGGTTCACACCTCGCCCCGCGGTCCTTGATCGCCAGGCCTACCGCGCTGGCTTCTACTGGCCAACGGCATTGACCGACGCCCAGACGCTGGTACGGCGCTGCCCCGCCTGCCAGTGGATGGGCCGAGGCACTAACAAACCGGCGTCGGTGATGCAGCCCATCTCGCCCTCGTGGCCCCTCGCCCGCTGGGGGTGGACCTCGTCGGCCCTTTCAAAACGGCGAGCCGGGGCGCCAAGTTCGTCGTCGTCGCCCTGGACTACTTCTCCAAATGGATAGAGGCCGAACCACTGGCGAAAATCACTTCGGCCGCCGTGCAGAAGTTCGTCTGGAAAAATCTCATCTGTCGGTTTGGCCTCCCGCGCGAGCTTACCGTGGACAACGGGACGCAGTTCGACGCGGCAAATTTTAGGACATTCTGTTCCGGCCTCGGCGTCAAGCTCTGCTTCGCCTCGATCGCCAACCCTAAAGCTAACAGCGCGGTGGAAAGGGCGAATGGCATCATCCTCTCCGGCCTACGGCGGCGCATGTTCGAGCTTCCCGCCGGAAAGTGGGCGGACGAGCTCCCCAACGTCTTATGGTCGTCTCGCACCTCTGTCAGCCGGGCGACGGGCCACACCCCCATTCAAACTGCTGTTCGGCGAAGAAGCCGTCACCCCGGCAGAAGTCGAGTTGGAGTCCCTTCGCACGCGCGAGTCACCAGACGACAATAACCATCTCACGTCCCTCGAGGGGCTCGACGAGGTCCGACAAAACGCCGCACTCCACATCGACCAGTACCAAGCCGCCACGGCGAGACACTACAACAAGACAGTGAAGCCGAGACCGATAAAGGTGGGCGACCTGTTGCTCAAGAGGAAGCTCAATCCCGAAGCCGACGGCAAGCTCGCCCCCAAGTGGGAAGGGCCCGTACGAAGTCGTCTCCTCATCTCGACCGTCGTCCTTCCGCCTGAAGGACCTGGATGGAGTCGTCCTCAAGCACAGCTGGAACAGCGACAATCTCAGGAAATACTACGTCTGATCGCGCCGCAAGAAACTGCTGCTGCGTCAGCTAAAAAGGACATCGTCCTTGTAAAAAACCGCATATTTTGGCTATGATAACAGCTCGCTATGTTCCAGCTCCGCTCCGCGCCCTAACTCAACGATGACACGGCCCGGCTCCGCGCCTCGGCCTCAGTGGCGACACGGCCCCGCGCCGCGCCCTAACCTAACGACGACACGGCCCGGCTCCGCGCCTCGGCCTCAGTGGCGACACGGCCCGGGCCGCGCCCTAACCTAACACGGCCCGGCTCCGCGCCTCGGCCTCAGTGGCGACACGGCCCCGCGCCGCGCCCTAACCTGACACGGCCTGACCTAACGACGACACGGCCCGGCTCCGCGCCTCGGCCTCAGTGGCGACACGGCCCCGCGCCGCGCCCTAACGACACGGCCCGCCCCGCGCCTCGGCCTCAATGGCGACACGTCCCAGAGCCTCGTCCTGACCTAGCAGCGACGCGCCCCCCCCAAGACACCACGCCATAAGGTCAACCCCCTCGACTTCACCAACAACATCGTACGCGAGTCCTACATAACCTCGCCTCGTCCAAACAAGACGCACCTCGCCCATTGTATAAACGCAAAGCAATACATATCCGCCTACGCGATTACAAAAACAGGGCGACCGCGTCTACTTCGCGGTCGCCCCTATTTCTAGTGGGGGAAGGGCCCTTCGGTCCACAATAAGTTACAAGCAGCGTATGGCACGCAGGATCGACCGCGTCAGCTCAACCGGCGACATGGCGTTCAACGAGGAGAAATGCTCGACGATCCTACACTACCTCGCAGCGCGTCCAACACATACCTCGCCCAACATACGAAAGTAAGTAAATAAGTGGATAATAGATCTGCGGTTACAAGAGGAGGCGACCGCGACTACTTCACGGTCGCCCCTTTATTTCCGGTGGGAAAGGGCCCCCGTCGGTCCATAATGGATTACAAAGTCGCGTCCGGCGCAACAACACAGGAAAACCGAAAAGTCAGCGTCCCAAAAATCTGGGGCGAACTAGACGATACAACAACCCTACTCGGCATTGTTAGGCACTTCGGCGGCGAGGGCCAAAGGATCAGGTCCCCGTCCCCTTTGTCTTCAGCCGAATCGTCGCCCTCGACCTCCTCGCTAACCGCGGCAAGCAGCCCGCTCCTTCGGGCTGCAACGACCCCCAGGGCGACATCCCCCGCGGACCCCCCCGGGTCCGTCGTCGTCCTTCCGAGTAGCCAGCAGGGCGGCCGAGCAATGCTTATGCGACATAGCCATGATAGGGCGAGAACCTCGTCGCCCAGCAGGCGACTTATGTCGCGACGACGTAGTCTGCAAGCAAGCACGGTAAAAATGAACATCGATATAAATAAACGAGGCCAACTCATGACTTAACCAAAAGATTTCCACGCCACGCGGCGAGTTCACAAAAAGGCCACAGGCGGCAGGCACGTCGACGCAGCGACAAAAAAAGGAAAAGCGTTTAAACCGGCCCTGAAGGCGAACTTTAAACCTTTGGCGGCGGGGACGATGCGGGCGACTTGCCACCCGAAGTGCCTTCAGTGCCCTTCGAGCTCGCCCCCCACGCTCGGCCGCTTCCGGGACTTCTGGATCGCCTCCACGTACTTCTGCCCTTTCTTGCGAGAAGTCCAGACCGAAGACATGAAAGCGTCCGCCTCGCCCTTGAACTTATGACGAACCCCGACCACGTCGGCTGTCTTCGGGGCGACATACCCTGGAGCCGAAAAGACCGAAGACTCGGGGCAAGATGCCAAGAGGGAGCATCCGAGGAGGAGCTCTGCGGCGGCCCGGGCGTTGTCTTGGGCAAACTGCAAAGCCGCCAAATGAGAGTCGTGGCAGACCCGAGTCGCCCATTTTAAGCCCTCCGTAGTATAAGCATCCGCGTCGTCGCAGCTGAAGGGAGCGACGTCGAGGCCGACCACCTCGCTCGTCACGTGCGCCGCGTGACACAACCCTGCGACGAGTCGGTGCGCCCGAGAATGTTGGTCAGCGTGGAAACCGAGCTCTCGTGCACCAAGGCGAGGTCGGCGCGGAGTTGCTTGACCTCCCGCTCGGCTGAGGCGGACTTCTTCTCCTCCGAAGCAAGCAGCTTCGCCGCCGCCTCGGCCTTACTCCTCCGCCTCAGAGGCGCGCTTCTTCAACGTCTCGGCCCTTCGCGCTCTGAGGCCAGATCGCCCTCCGCGCGAACAGCGCGCCTCTCCATCTCCTTCAGCTTAGACTTCAGGAGTCCCACCTCGGAGGTAGTCTCGTCCAGATGCACGGCGAGCGCGGCCGACCTGTCCTCCGCGGAGCTAAGGGCGTGCAGGGCGTCGGCGGTGCAGGCCCGCTCCTCGGCCAACGGACTGTCGGTATCGCCCGCGCGCGCCTCCAGAAGCGCCAGCTTCTCGGCGACGAACAGACACTGAAAAAGGAGAAGTTAGTATTCATCCACCGGAGGAAACAAGGGGCTGGCGAGGTTACCTTCAGCGCCGCGGCTCGTGCCGCCGCTCCGACCTGGGACGCTGACATCCCGACGAAACTCGCCGGCACGTCCTCCTCGGACAGCCTCGCCTCAGGGCGACTTATGAGGTCCAGCTCCAGCGGCGAGGTGGTGAAGAACTCCGGCCCGAGCCGACCGGACAGCTCCACGCGGGGGCGAGACGGCTGAGTCGAGTCAAGGGAACCCCCGCTCTTCATCTTCCCCCGCGGGGACGTCGAGGACAGCACCGTCACGACGTCTGGGGCGGAAACCTTCTCGGGTATCGGCGCCTTCACCAAGTCGGCCTCGCCATCCGCGCCGTCGGGCGAGCGGTCCTTGGAAGTTTCCTCCAGTGGCGCGTGCTCCATCGTCGTACCTCCGGGCAGAGCTTCGCCCGAGCGAGGCTCCTCGGCAGGCGACCGCACCTGAGAAACCGGGGGATCTTGAAGAGACCCCTCGGCGACGTCGCCCTTGACGGCCCCAACGGATTCGTCAATCTCGACATCAGACGAAGACGAGGAGGACGATTCCCAGGGGAACTTCTCCCCCGTCACGGCCGTCGAGTGCACCGCGGTAAAGAGACCGCCCATCGGCCCCTTGCCTGCGCCAGGTCCGGGCTTAGCCGCCACGTCGTCCTGCTTCTTCGACGGGGGCTCCTCGTCGCTGCCGTCACGCGACCCTTCCTCGGACTCCTCGTCGTCCTCGGATCCGTCGGAGTTCGCCCCGCCACGAGTAGGCGACTCATGGTGGTCGCTGTCGGCGTCGTCATCATCCCAGTCCGCTAGCTCGGCGGCGATGCTAATCGGCTTTGTCTTCTTCGGGGCCGCCTTCGCCTTCGGGGCCGGAGCAGGCCGCTTCCTCTTCTCCCCCGCCTTAGTGTCCCCGGCCGGGGCGATGTCCGGGCGAGCAGGAACATCCCAGCCGAATAGCTCGCAGGCCCGGTTCCAGCGAACGGCGATCATCTTCGAGACGACCACCGCCTCGGACGGCAAGTAGCGCCCCAGGAGGAGATTCGCGTCTCGCTCCGCCCGGGCGAGGTCGTACCCCTTCGTCGGCTCGTACCCGTAAAGGAGCCGGGCCCGAGAGGTTGCCCGTCGGGAGTAGGTTTGCACTTCATCTTCCAGCCGGTGGCGAGCGGCCGGATCTTCAGAAGGAGGTACTCCTCGACTAAGTCGCGCGACGAGAGCTGGTGGCTCATCACCTTCAAGGCGTTGCGCCTCGCCAAGTCCGCCGTGGAGGTGAGCGGCGTGCGATTGGTGTACCCAGGGGCGACTTTATCGCCGGTGAAGCCGAGGTCGCCGACCCGGTAGAAAAAACCACTCGTTCTTCCAATTCTTCCATTTGTTCTTCAACGCCATGGCCGGGTACTAGCCGTCGGAGCCTCGGCACCCTCGGAAGCCGATCGTCCCGAAGAGAGAGTGGGCCCCGTTGTGGACGGCCGAGGTGGTCATCACCGGTTCGTGAAACATAGCGAAGCCGGCCGCCGTGCTGTCCATCCGCATCGACTTCATTGCGAACTCGAAGATGGCCAAACGGGAGATGGCGGTCGGGTTGAGATCCGAGATCTCCAGGCCGAAGTGGTCCAAGACGAGCTGGACGATGGGGCGCGGCGGGAAAGTGAGCCCGGCCCTGAACTGGTCGGCGAATACGACGATGTGGCCCACCGGCGGTTTAGCTCTTGTACACCCTTCCTCGGGGAGGGCCGGCCCGTGCTCGTCCAACCCCAGGGGGAAGCACCCCGCCGCGCTGAGGCGAGACAGCGTGGTGTCCGACGCCTGAGTCGTACCCAGCCACCGGGTGTAGGTGACCTCGGCTCCCTTCTTCCCCTTCTGCTTCGTGACCGCGGCTGCCTTGCTGGTCGACATGGTCGTCTCTTCCTCCTCAAACGCCAAATCGTCCTGAAGACGCTTGATCGCGACCCAGTGCGAGCGGCGAATTGTGCCAAAGGTAGGAACCGGGCGAGAAGGTCTCAAGGCTCGGGCGCAATGAGCGGCGAGTTGCAAGTGGAGAAGGCAGACGCTGTGACGCGGAAAGGGACGGGGGTATTTATAGCCCCGGGGTGGCCCTAACTACGAGGTGAAGTAACGGGCGCGGAGCAGGATAAGCGGGTTGGAGCGTAACTGCCCGTGACGTGAGGCGGCCTTTACGGAAAACTGGCGAGCAAGGAGATCGGGGATCAGGAGAGTCGGAGGGGGCACCTCGCCCCGGGCTCTCCGCCTCCCACTAGAGGAAGGATGCGGGCGCGAACGACGTCGAATTCCCCGCCGCTCGCCCCCGCAAGGGGCTACTGTTGGGGGAGTCCGGGCGAGGCTCCAGGACGAGGTACCCCCTGTCCTCTGTTCATGTCATGATTAACGTAAGGAGTTATGCAGGGGTCTTAGGTGGGATCGAGCCAACGGGAAGCCATCTCGGTCGGACGACTTAACCGCTGAGGCGAGAAGCAAGTCGGCCCCCACGGACGAGGTAAGAGGGCGACTCGGCCGGAGCGAGGAGGAAGGCGAGGTGGGACCACCGGGTACGGACGACGTCACCGGCGCAGAGGACGACAAGGGCGGGGGCGAGCCGTACCGGCGAGGAATCTACGAATATACCGGCGCATGTAGTAGGTAGCGGCGAGGTGGAGAGTACGAGTTCGGCCAAATGTACGGAGACACGGGCTAGGAAAAGATTGTAACCTTTAGAGGGGTAACGATGTATTTACACTTGTAAGCCAGTTTTGCCTATATAAGGGCAAGTTGGCACCCCGTATGAAAGGGGATCAATACAAGCTTCCACCACGCACTCTTCAATACTTTTGTCTTCGGCGGTGGTTGGATAAAGTCCCGCGGACGCTTGGCTTCGTTCCCCAAGTCTTCCCCTAGCACCTCGGTCTCCGACCCGGGGTGCCTACACCTGCTGACCGAGAGCCGTCTCGTCGACAATCACGCTGAGGAAATAAGAATAAGGGAGGTGGCAGAGACTACCTCGAATGGGGATAGTTTTCCTTGAGTATGTTTTGATTTTCAAAATAGCTTTGTCATCTATTATTCGTATGAAAAGTGGAAACTTGCATTTCCGCACGACTTTCAACATGTGATGGAGCTCTCTCTCCTGATATGAACCATGCATGAATTATAGCTGTATTATTTTCCCGAGGGAAATGCTTGTGAGTACATTCATGTACTCACCTGGCTTGTTGATTTGGCCAGACGAAGAAGAAGAGTGGTGCTCTGGGACGATGACAGCGACCGCGAGGGCTAGGGCGTTCACCCCAGTCAGTTGCCTGTTGGGTAGGCAAATTAGTGGGTTATTATTCATGCTTTGTTGTTATTCCGCTGCTACTTTTATTCAGCCAATCGGCTATGATGTTGAATAAGGACCATAAGGGTCTATTTGTGTAATATACTCGATATTGTATGTGAACACATCAAGCTCTTGTGTGTACTGGCTACTGATCCAGGGACCAGTACAGTAATCACAGGGGTGTATCCGGCCCTAAATCCGGGTACGCCACAACCCGGCGCGAGGAACTCGGCGCATTAGGTTACTCGGCAGCGCCGAAAAGGACTCAGGGAGACAACTCGCCAAGACGCAAGGCAGATGGCGAGGCCGGCTACAAGCGCGTGTGGGTACCGGTCAAGCGTGATGAAGCTAATTCTGGCGGCACTACTACGGCCCGGCCTATGCCCGACTCAGACAAGGCAAGCGCTATTCAAGTTCCGGAGAGAACTCGGCATGGACAGTCTGCCGAGTTGTTCAACCTGCAGATCAACTCGGCAACACTGGCTGGGACTCGGCATGTGAAATTCGGTACAGTAGACAACTCGGCGAATCCGGAAACAAGCAACGCAGCATAACAAGCCGATGCCAGATCAGCGAAGCAATGGGATGAAGTCGGTTGAACCAGGAAGCAAGCCAAAACCTCAGTGGTGCCTTGCAGGACTTACACATACTCAGAAGTGAAGGGTACAGCGGCTGCGAACACGTGAACTCAGAGAAGAGCTACTCGAGAAGAAGCGCGATGAGTGGTTCAACCGAGCTAGACCAATGGTACCTGCAAAAATGACCTGGAAAGAGAAGCGCATCGCAGAAGAAGGGGGTAACATCACCAATGATGCTATTGGGGAAATACCCACCGGTATGGACATCAATATGGTGTTCGAGTTGCCTACTGAGTTTCGTGCACCCGAGTCGGAAGTCGCAGAGCTTGTACTTGGTCCGAAGACTGCTATGTTCGAGAAGCCGATGAAGCACGGGCAGCACTTGAAACCTTTGTTTGTCAAAGGTCACATCGATGAGAAGCCTGTCGGCCGCATGCTTGTTGATGGCGGTGCCGGAGTTTAATGTGATGCCTCTTTCGGTTTTCTCTAAGTTGGGCCAAAAGGAAGACGAGTTGATGAAGACCAACATGGGGCTTAGCGGGTTCTCGGGAGACTTATCTGAGGCTAAGGGCATTATCTCCATGGAGCTCACAGTCGGAAGCAAAACATTGCCGACTGCTTTCTTCGTCGTTGATGTCAAAGACCGATAAAATGTTCTTTTGGGACGCGATTGGATTCATGCAAATTGCTGCATCCCTTCTACTATGCATCAATGCTTGATCCAATGGGTCGGTGATAACGTAGAGGTCATCGAGGCAGACAACTCGGCTTACATCGCTTTCACTGAAACGCCAGTTGATTGGCAGCACAGTGGTATGAGGTGCTTGACAGGTAGGGATTTACCAGATTATGATTACCTTAGTATCGGTCGAGATAGTTTTGTACCGGTACAGGCACAGCCGGCTAGTATAGCTTGGCTTAATGACTTATCTTTGTGAATAATGAATAAAGATGATAGTATTAAGTGGCTACAAAAGTGTACTGAAGAATATCGTTCCGGAAAGAATGATATGCACGAAACCATTGAAGACTTCGATGATAGGGAAAAACTTGGACAGGGATTCTCATCGGCCGATCCACTTGAGGAGATTGATATTAGTGATGGGAGTGTTCCCAGGCCTACGTTCATTAATGCCAACAAGGAGACCGATCAGAAAAGCAAGGTATGTACACTGCTTAAAGAATTTGTTGATTGCTTTGCTTGGAGCTATACTGAGATGCCCGGGTTGAGTAGGAATCTAGTCGAGCATAGGTTACCTATTAAGTCTGGTTTCAGACCACATAAGCAGCCACCTAGGCGTTTCAACCCTAATCTGTATGACCGCATCAAAGAAGAAGTCGATCGGTTGCTGAAGGCTGGGTTCATTTGGCCATGTAAGTATGCCGAGTGGATCTCTAACATTGTACCGGTTGAGAAGAAAAATACTGGCAAGATTAGAGTATGCATTGACTTTAGAGATTTGAATAAGGCTACTCCGAAAGATGAATATCCTATGCCGATAGCCGACATGTTGATAAATGACGCTTCTGGACACAGGGTGATTAGCTTTTTGGATGGCAATGCTAGTTATAATCAAATCTTTATGGCCAAAGAGGACATGTTTAAGACTGCCTCTCGTTGCCCTGGGTTTGTCGGGTTGTTTGAGTGGGTTGTCATGACATTCGGGAAAGAATGCCGGCGCCACATATCAACGTGCTATGAACTTAATTTTTCATTATCTTTTGGGCATTGTGCTAGAAGTATACATTGATGATGTTGTTGTTAAATCGGATGGATTTGAGCATCATTTGGCCAGTTTACGATTAACCTTCGAAAGGATGCGTCGATACGGGTTAAAATGAATCCACTCAAGTGTGCTTTTGGAGTGTCGGCTGGTAAGTTCTTAGGGTTTATAATTCATGAACATGGCATAGAGATTGACCCTAAGAAGATAGAAGCCATCAGAAGATTAGGAGAACCCACGTGCAAAAACGATGTACAACAGCTGTTGGGAAAAATAAATTACTTAAGACAATTTATATCTAACCTGGTGGAGAAGATTGAATCGTTTGTACCTTTGCTTCGGCTAAAGCATGAAGTCGAATTCACTTGGGGGGCAGAGCAGCGTAGCGCTTTCAATAGCATTAAGCAATATTTGTCAAGTCCTCTGGTGCTTCGTGCACCCAAGTCTGGTGTGCCGTTCAGGTTATATATTGCTGCACAAGATAAAGTGATCGGTGTGGTTCTGACACAAGAGGACGACAAGAAAGAATACATCATCGCATATTTGAGTCACCGTTTGATCGACACCGAAAGTCAGTACGTGTTTATTGAGAAACTATGCTTATCTTTATTTTATGCATGTACCAAGTTTCGGCACTATCTACTTTCGAGTACTTGTGTAGTAGCTTGCCAAGTTGATGTGATCAAGTATATGTTGCAACAACCGATTCTTAGCAGAAGAATTGGAAAATGGGCTTATGCATTAATAGAGTATGATTTAACATATGAGTCGTTGCGTTCTATGAGAGGTCAAGTCATCGCCGACTTCATTGTTGATCATAGGGTTAAAGATGAAGAAAATATTAATTATGTTAGTGTGTGCCCATGGAAACTTTGTTTTGACAGATCGGTTTGTAGAAATGGGCAATGTATTGGCAATGTTTTGGTTTCGCCAAATAATGTCGTTTATGAAACATCGGTCCAATTAGAGTATTCTTGTACTAACAACCAGGCAGAGTATGAAGCTTTGTTGTTTGGTTTACAACACTTAGTAGATATGAGCGTAAAGGATGTAGATGCTTTTGGGGATTCATTGCTAATAGTTCAACAAGTTAATGGTGAATTTCAGTGTTTTGATGGGCTGCTGAATAGTTATTTACACCGATGTTTAGATATAATCAAGTGTCTAGATACTTTTACTATCAGCCATGTGCTTAGGGAAGATAATTCTAGAGCTAACTGTCTAGCACAACAAGCATCTAGATATCAAGTCAAAAGAGGAAAATTCTTCATATCAAGGAAGCCAGTGCTAGCTACTGTCGAAAGCAAAGCCGACTTGTTCGGAGTCGAAGTCGACTTACTTGGAGTTAAGGCCGACTTGCCGGGCATTAGCTCAGTACAAGGGTCACAAATAGCCGAGTCAGCGAGCAATTTAGACATAAATGATTGGAGAGTACCTCTAGATAGTTATTTAAAGGATCCAAGTCAAACAAGAGATAGGAAAATTCGGCGGCAGGCTATAAAATATACCTTGTTGAATGATGAGCTATATCGCCGAACAATAGATGGAATATTGTTGAAGTGTCTAGGTCCTGATCAATCAAAGGTAGCTATGGGAGAGGTACATGAAGGAATATGCGGGACACATCAATCGACTCATAAAATGCAATGGTTATTGAAAAGAGCGGGTTTCTATTGGCCGACGATGTTGGAGGATTGTTTTCGCTACTATAAAGGATGTGAAGCATGCCAGAAATTCGGAAATGTGCAATCGACACCCGCAGCTATGATGCACCCTATTGTTAAGCCGTGGCCGTTTAGATGATAGGGCTTAGATTTTATTGGTCAGATACATCCTGCTTCTTCTAAGGGTCATCGTTTCGTCCTTGTGGCTACAGATTATTTCACTAAATGGACTGAGGCAGTTCCTTTGAAGAACATGACTCATAAGGAGGTGATTAGTTTTGTTTTGGAACACATTATCCACAGGTTCGGCATTCCTCAAACTCTAACAACTGATCAAGGAGCTTCTTTCATGTCTCATCAATTTCATGAGTTACCAAGTCCTTTAGAGTTAAATTGTTGAATTTGTCGCCTTATTATGCTCAGACTAATGGACAGGCCGAGTCAAGCAATAAAACATTGATTAACACTACAACACAATACCTCATTTGGGGGCACTTAGCAAACCCGGCACATAGCTTTCCCGGCACTTATTTGGGTTTCCCCGGCACATAGCAAACCCGACACGAAGATGTGCCGGCTAAAACCTACCACGGCACTTAGGATGTGCCGTTGTAGGTTAGCTAAATTGCGGCACATAAAATGTGCCGCAATTGAGAAACCACGACACTTATAAAGTGCCGGGAAAAAGTTAGAGCAACCATGGCACTTATAAAGTGCCGGAAAAAAGTTAAAGCAACCACGACACTTATAAGTGTCAGGAATTGAGAAACCACGGCACTTATTATGTGTCGGAAAATTGAGAAACCACGGCACATATCATGTGTCGGGAATTTGAGCAAGCCCGACACTTACAAAGTGCCGGGTAAAAGTTAGGCAACCACGGCGCTTATAAGTGCCGGCGATACCCAAATGCCGGCTTTGGTCCATAGCGCGCGCGGGACTAGACCAACTTTGGCACTGCGCGCAGGAACTTCTCTTTTCCTCTCACTCAACACTCAAATCCCTAATCCCTAATTCCTCCCTATGCCCTCTCTCTCTCTCACCCATGCGCCGCTGCCTTGGGTCTGTGGCCTCCTCCGCCCGGCGTCCTTCGTTGCCGGCGGTCCTCCCCTTTCTCCTCTCGGCGCCGCCTGCCCGACGCTCCGTCGCCTCCCGGTCGTCTCCGCCGCCCTTGGCCTCGCCTGGGTCCGGCGCCCTGCCCCGAGCTCAGCCCGGTGCTCCGCTCACGGCTGCCCCACGCTCGGCCCCTCCCGAGCATGCGCCGCCGCCGTGCCCCTCTCGTCGCCGGCGGCCCTCTCCACCTAGCCCGACTCTCCCCTCGACGCCGCCCCGGTCGGACGCCGCCGTTGGCCTCGCCTCGCCGCCGCCCGGTCTGGTGCCGCCCCGGCTCCTCGCTTCCCCCGCCGGTCCCCGCGGCCTTCCTTCTCCGGATGCGCCGCCGTGAGCCTAGGGCTCGGGCGTGATCCGTCGCCACTCTCGGGTGGTTGCGCCGCCGCCACCCGTGCTACCCACGCCGCCACCGCTTCATCGCCCCCGGCCGTCCGCGCTTCGGTCCGATTCGGTCTTGACGCCGCCGCCTCAGGCGGGCCCTGCCGCGTTGCCCGGGTTGGCTGCGGCCTTGGCGTCGCAGCACTTGGCATCGCCGGTGCTCCGCTGAGGCTCGCCTCCCGCCGGCGGCGCGGCGTGGCTGCCTCGGCCGTCGGTCCCTTCTTCTACAGGTAAGTGTTCTTATTCCTCTAATCCTCTCTTCCCAATTCCCCAATTCTAGGGTTTTTGCCTCTGTTAATTTTTGATTTCTTCCTTTCTATTTATGATCTAAGATCATGAGTATGCCCGTGGTCATCCTTGCTGTGATTTACTAAATTTGAATCACATGCTACTGCTCATCCTGATGGTTTTTGATATACATATGTGTGTGTGCTTGTGGCCTCCTTGTCTAGCAAGAATAGATGCCCAATTGGTCCTTTGGCTGACTTGTAGTGATGGCGAATAGTTAAGCTGATGCACACATGATTGCATGGTCTCCTAGCTAATTTGTAGAGATGGTTGGTTTATTGATTGATTTACTTGTAATTTGCTAAGTGTTGACTGGTTAGAACAACCATTTATCTGGGGTATTATTGATGACTAATACCTATAGGTTGGAATGTTAGAGCTAAACTATAACATACTCAGGTGTTCAAGAGCACTTAAGTTTGAGTTAGTGTATCTGTACTTAGATTGGGATGCTCTTTCTAAAAAGAATTTGTGAATTAGTATCCTGGTAGACTACTACACTTGCTAATCTGAGTTAGCTAAAGAGTAAGTGTTATTCCTTGATTTATCTTCCTTAGCAAGAACATGGTACTACACTATTTTACCTTATACTCATGTTTTAGGGGATTTTTATTCCAGCTATTATACTGTGGTTGACACCTCTAACCATTTAGATGATTTGCTTTGCCCCTATACCCATGCATCATTTCACTCAAACCAATCGAACAGATGCTTCACTTGGTTTTAGTTTGTTTTACTTCTCATTTATATGTATGTTTGTACATTGGCTATGGATCTAAAAACATACGCCAACTGATCTTTGATCATTTTCTAGTTTATTAATTCACTGTATATCAGTATCAGTTTATTAACTGAAGAACAAATACTCAACTTGACTTAGTTCATTTTTATGATATCTCTTTATCTAAGAAGGGTTTTGAGGAAGGTGTAGCTCTGGTAAGAACATATACTTCGCATCCGTTGCCTATTAGTCGCCTTGACAGACCTTATGATAATTTCTTTGAGAAAGGAGCCTGAGAAAGGTTTAGAAATAGAATCTAATAAGAACAGATTGCTACCCCTTGCTGCCTTAATTAAAACCCAATGATGGTCTTCAGCTGAGAGCTTTGTTTGAGACTCATATGGTGTTAATTATAAGAACAGATGCTACCAAGGTCTCCTACAATTCTCTCTGATGCGAAATGGATTCTGAGGGTCCAATTATCCTACCAAACTTCTTGCTATATGCATATGCCTGACCAAGATGCTTTTGGTTGGAACCTTACCTAATTGGTAAACTGGACAGGGCAGACTTGAGCTTCTCAAGCTCTTTTGGTTGCCCTTGACCTGTTGGTGGCCTCTTGTCTTCGACCTGTTGGTGATCTGCTCCTCCCCTTACTCAGCCGATGCTCCTTGCTGGAGTTTGAGAGCTTGCTCCCTTCACTCCTCCTCCTCCCTAATACTTCTTCCAGAGCTTGGTTATGGCTCCTGGGCTTATTTTTCTGGGATTGGTTCTTGCTCTTCTAGGCAATAGCCGCAGCTCTCTCTCTCTCTCTCTCTCTCAGCTTGGCTCTTGCTTGAAGAGTGATTCACTAGTACATGCTGTGAACTCTACCCTGGTTGCCTTGTTCCTTTTCTACAGAGCTAAGTCACTGCATACCTATTTGCTTGATCTTTTTGCTACCTTACAAGCTAAGTCACTGCAGCCATTTTCTGAGAATTGCTGGATATTTCTTAAGGAATGGTTGCCGGATCCAGAATGTTGGCTTTAAAGAATTTGAGATAAAATGGTTGGATAAGATTTCATGGATGGCGGTCTTATCTCAGATTTTTGGATCAAATCGAATGGTTTAGCATTTTGGAATAAAAAAGGACTGGCTGGATTAAAACATGAAAGCCTAATCCAATTATCAGAAACTATGGGCTTAAATATGGAGGTTGTCTTTAATTATGAATCTCTTAATCTTTGGTTGGCTTTAGCTGGTTGCCATGGTGATGAATGTTTGGCTTGGTTGGCTTTGAATCCATAACTATGGATCTGATGGTGTCCATTTTTTGGAATTGATCCTGATGCTTTGATTTCTTTTGAGTTCTTTAATTAAGTTCTTCACAAAGATAACCTCCTACACAAAAGTGCACCTCATTGAGGCAGCCAACATTTTTAATCTAACCCCCCTCACATTCTTGTTTAAGTGGTGTATGTGTGCAGGTCAGATTTGAAAGAAAGGAAAGAAGTTCAAGATGAGAAGATTAATTTCTTCCTAATGTTGTAATATTTTGACTTTGGATTTGAAGTTCAAGATGTGAGTTGTAATATTTTTAACTTCGGATTTGAAGTTGTAATGATCATTTTGTAATTTGAATAATGCAATGATGTGTATATAAATATACATTTAATTTTCCTGGGAACTTGTTTAATTTCTGCTATGTATGAAAATGTGATAAGATTGCTCAAGTGTAGTTTTTGTGCTATGTGTATGATGCTATGGATGAATTGCGTAGACATTGATTGTGACAAATAAAAATAGTTGAATATATACAAAGCAATGCGTATTTGAAAATGCATGGGATGATCAAACATGGCACTTATTATGTGTCGGGCTAGGCATACCACGGCACTTATATGTGCAGGGTTAGGTACAGCAATCCTGGCACATATCTTATGCCATGCTAGATTGGAAACTACGGCATTTAGCATGTGCCGGGTTAGGAATACCACAGCACATAATATGTGCCGGCCTAGGGATACCACAGCACATATAATGTGCCACGGGCTTGAGGAATAATGGCACATCTAAGTGCCGGGGTTGGTCAAGTGCCGCGGAAAATCTTTCCCCGTCGGCACTTTTCTTGACGGTCAATAAGTGCCGAGAAAAACCTTTTGCCGGCACTTAGCTGAATTTCCCGGCACATAATTGTGCCCCCGATTGGGGTACCGTGTTGTAGTGTAAGCTTATAAAGAATAAAATTGAAGAGCATCCGAGAAGGTGGCATGAGGTGCTTTCGGAAGCTTTGTTGGCCCATCAGATATCTCGACATGGGGCAACCCGAGTGACACTGTATGAGTTAGTATATGGACAGGAAGCAGTGCTGCCTATGGAGATTAACACGCAAGCTCTTAGAATAGCCAGACAAAATGACTTGTCGGCTGCAGACTACAATAACTTGATGATGGATAGAATAGATGATGTCTCGGAAGAGAGGTTGAAAGCCTTACGGGAGATTGAAAAAGAGAAGTTAAGAGTGGCTAAGGCTTACAATAAAAGGGTAAGGGAGAAAATGTTTCTGATAGGAGATTTAGTGTGGAAAACGATTTTGCCTATTGGAACTAAAAATAATAAATTTGGAAAATGGTCGCCGAGTTGGGTAGGCCCGTATAGAGTTGTAGAGGTTGTTCCTGGAAATTCTTATTTTGTGCAAACTCTGCAGGGAGAGGGTTTACCTAAAGCTCTCAATGGAAAATATTTGAAGAAGTATTATCCTAGCATGTGGCAAGAGGCTTGATGGTCCTATGGCCGATATATCATTTAAAGATATCGCCCTGAGCAATGGTGTGATTCGTAGTATTTTTGGTAAATGCAATTATACCAAAAACAGGAGGGCATGTGTTAATGGTGTAATTTGGTTATAAGATTTATTTGGTCAGCCAAATTAGTTTAACTACTGATGATTAAGATGATTAACTGTTTGGAATTAGTGTTAACTCTCGATGCAGGCTTGACGATTCCAGTACGGCCGAGTAGCCCGCAGCACTTCCGAGTGGTCTGATATGCCGAGTCGCTCGCAGTACTGCCGAGTCGATCAGCGCACCGAGTGGCCCAAGCCAAGTTCTTTCTGGCGTGTTTGAATTCCAGCGTTGCCGAGTTGCGTGTCCGAGTTGCATCATCGAGTTACCCTGCGAGTGGGCTAATGCATCGAGTCGTCTACTTCAAAGTCTTTCCTAGTGCCAGAAATCCTAACTTGGAGCGCAGGAGACGGAGATTGATTGCGGCGGTTAAGATAATCAGAGATTAGGGAAGGCACTCGGTTTATATGGAAGGATATCTCGTGTATGGGATAGAGTCATATTCTAATTCGGTTTTGTATGGAAAGATATATTGTGTACGAGAATGATTCATATTCCAGCTCGAAGACCAGGCGTACCCTATATATATGAAGGGTATATGGCCGATTGAAAACAACCAATCGATACATCAAAACCAATCTATTACTTTTACCTTATGTTTTTCTTAGCGTAGATCTTTGCATTTTGCGTCGAAAAGCAGTCAGTTCTCCTTCACGAAAGCAAGAAGATCATTGTTGCTTTGCTCGGAAAGCAATCGTTCGTCGTACACGAAAATACGATAGTTATCTAATCTTTGTTACTTTGCTCGGAAAGCAATCGTTCGTCGTCACGAAAGTACAACACTTAGCACAATTGGTGACTCCGTTATCTAAGTGTTGCGCGGATCAATTTCGCGTGCCAACAAAACTTATAAGAAATCAGGTTGATTGCGCACTAACAAAATCGTTTTATTACGAAATTTCGTAAACACATCTTCCCAGCGAATTGTCCACATGATAACATCAACATGAAAGAATGACTACTGACTCATTGCAGCTTTGTAAAGGAAACTACGATTCGCAAAGAAATTAATCGTGCGATCACAGCAGAAGAAAAAGAACAAATCGAGAAAGTATCAAATGGACAGAAACACACAGAAATTATAACCTATGGCCCAACCCAACTATACATCTTATTAGATAGGAAAAATTAGATATATGCCACTACCGTTCACTCGAAATCGAAATCTGCTATTACTATTTTTGGGTTTCGACAAATGCCATTAAAGTTTGAATGTACTTAGAGATATGCTATTACGAGCGATTTGGGTCAATTTCGGTGAAATACAGCCCCGTATCTCACACCGTATCTACACAAGGGACCAAAATGTCCCCTCTAGCTAGGACTAGGACCTCTGATACCAGATCTTGCGCGATTGTGTCAGGACCCCGATCTCAGAACCAACTTCCGCTGCGATATGAGATCCGAATACCCGAGAAACCGCCCAGCACACCATACGCTCACCTGACATCGTATGCCTTCACTGCTGGACGATCCGACACTTAACCAATCCATCATACGCTTACCAGGTATCGTATGCACTCACGATTAGTTAAGCCGGATAAAGACACACTTATCGCAATCAGGAGTTGACAATGAAATCAAAGTCCGGTAAAGAACTGATGCTACTCTCGAACTCACGTAGTAAAGCAACTCAGAGGAGCCCGACAAAGCGTACCCACACCCTAACCTAGCCCGAAGGCTAGTGGGTCGCTCGAAAGCCCGGTACGACTGCCCACACCCTGCCCAGCCGGCATTGCATCTCAGCTAGCGGGTCACTCGATCGAGCTTACTTCACAACATGAAACCGAGGGGGCACATCACCTCTTTACGACCGATTCCATATACTTCAAAACATACATGCACGGCGTATGGATCGGTCACAATTAACAACTTTATATCACAGGTCAAACTCTAATAACAATGAGTTAAAAGATACATAGTTTACCTCTTACCCGAGAGAGATTATACAACACACAAATTCACAACCTGAGGGTTGTTTACATGCTTCTAAAGCTCAAAAACAGCAGCGGAAACAAACTAAGAACCCTTGGGATGGTAGCCCAACCATCTCCAATAGAAACACGTAACCCACACGTGCGACCGAGAAGGACAAACTTGCAAATAGATATCCGCTTGCGTAAAATCAGCATTATAGAAACCTTCCATTCTAGTCTCACCTGCAACAGATTCGGAATTGAATTCCATAAGTACTTTCGTACTTGCAAGTCACATTTATAGACCCATCCCAAATCGAATTCAGCAAAGCTATTAATCAGGAATTAACCACTAACATTGCATATTATCATAGCAAGATAAACAACAACATGGATAGGGTTGATAACACAATATCAATATACCTTCACATGACCAAGTTTACCTGCAAACCTGACATATAGCAATTCACCCAAGAATTCCATATTCAATTTGAACATATAGCAATTCAACCAGGAATTCTATATTCAATCTGAACATATAGCAATTCAACCAAGAATTCTATATTCAATCTGAACATATAGCAATTCAACCAAAAATTCTATATTCAATCATCACATAATGTCAACCAAGACAATTTATTATGAATGAACCAAAACAAGGTTCATCCAGGGCCAACCAAAAACAATGGTTTGACCAATGTGTAGTCAGGCAAGGCAAAACAAGACTTGCCCAACGCGGAAAGTGAATTGAGGAAGTGTAAGTTCAGGGTTGACCGACCGTGACTTCCCACCTTCCTCACAATCATTCCCGCCATGGGTGACGGGTAAAGCCCTACGAAGCCGGTATCGGTCTAGGTTAAATCACCTGCCGATCCATCTGTAGGTGTTGGTACCCCGGCTCTCACAACTCACCATTAAGGGTTCTATATTTTGTTAGTCCAATTAAGAGATCTCCGCTGATCTTCAACAAACATTGAACCTAACCATACTAGTGATTCGCCATCACTAAATTCATCACATCATCACAATAATACAATCTAGCAATTAACCTCAATCGATAGCAAAGCATGAAATCAATTTAAGGGAATCTTAGCGAGTCGCTTTGTGAACTTGCCTCGTTACTGGGTGAAGAAATATAATATCCCAGAAGTCACTTGTAAGAACTCAGAATTGCTCGAAACACCATTAAGAAGCAAGTAACCCTTGAATAGAGCAAATCAGGTCTAAGAAACTATTTGAACACCATAAAGATGCATGAAATGCAACTATGATGATTTGAGAGGTGGTGTGAAATCAACATAGACATGTTACCATATATTTCATATTTCTAGTTTAGCCTTAGTTTGTGACATAGTTTTAATCATTGATGAATCTAAAATATGAAGGGACGCATGACGTTCTTATGGCAGTTTTAAGGTGCAGATCAAATTTTTTGGGGATAAGAATAAAATGTTTAAAGGTAGAATTTCAGATCCACCCCTTTTAGAGGCGACATAAGTTATGCATTAAGATGACATGGTCATCCATATGGTTATACAACATGCATGCAACGATCATTATATGTATATGTAAGGTTCATGGTTTACTTATTACCCTAACATGGCCATTTCAATTAACCGAAGAGGCAATTTATAAGTTAACAAAATCTGGACAGCAGTAGCACTTTGCCCATATCTCACAAACCGTTTGTCAGGAGTGGGCAAACGAGTACTCTAAACGAAGATATGGACAACGGCTATAGTTATTAATTTAGTAACAACGCACGGTCAGCGAGGGAAGGTCACTAGAGCGAGTCCGGAAGGTTTCAGCTTTAACTACTAGACCTACTCATCCTAGACTTAGATCGCTTAAGCAATTTTTGTGGATTAGCTCCGGATTTCACATGTGGTATGTATGGTTCAATGATCCAACATTCTAATTAGTTGAGGTCATGGCTTGGCTTAACTAATGGATTTGATCTACTAATTAGAGTGACTTACATGACGTACTAACAAGCTTTACACCTCCGTTAACAAATAATCACTTTAGTGGTAGGTGAAAACCACATTTCAGAGCAACAACCGATTAGCTTCTCAAGCTATTGTCCTTCGTAATCACTAGACTAAGCTAATGGTCCAATTACCATTTATTTTATAGTTTGGTTTAGGTTTAGTTGGGGTATAGTTTATAATATGAATGAATCTTTAGTTCTGGAAGCAAGCATGACTCGTATGAGGAACTAAGACAAGTAAGCCTGCACATCTACAGGATACAACGAGGAGGGATGAATATAGCTCTTGTTAAGGATGATAGTATTAAGTATTAAATTTGTAAATTAATTGGAATGGTAATATCGTGCCCGAGGTCTATATGGTATTTTAAAATGTTGGTTATGGTTGTCCAAGATCTAATAGGTGCTGTCATCATGATGGAACTTAAGATGTATTACTTTTCATCTATTCAACATGCATAAGTGTTCAAAGCTAAGTACACCATGGTCATCTATTATGATTCCTCAACCTGTAGATAATCTTTTCTACATAGAGTTCCTAATTTAAGTTCATAGTAAATATAGCCATTTGAGTTCATCAAAGTTGCCGATTTTAACTCAACCAAGTCCTGGACAAAAGACAAAGGCTATAGCTCATAAACGAACTATTGGAATTAGGCAAATGACCATTCATTGCGAAGTTAGTGACGGCGCCTACAGTCTGTTCTTGGAAAATCATCTCAATATAACCAAAAATAAAGGGTATGTGAACAGCCTCGGAACGTATCAGCCTAATAGAAGACATGCTCATGCAACTAGTCGATAAGGCCAAGCTGTCGCATTTGCCAAAATTCTCACTATGGCAGCTCATACAAAGAGAATGGAATTACCCTTGACGCGTGAAACATAAAGATTTCGATGACGAGGGTGGTGAGTTCGCTATCGGCTTCGGCATAGTGTCATCTTCACGTTCTTCCTCCATCTTCATCCTCCTCGTATCTTCTTCTTTGGCCTAAAGCGGTGGCATCTTCTCCTTCCTCTAACTTCCCTCCATCTTCTCCACTATCGTACTTCTTGCTCTCCGTTTCTCCTCGCTTGGCATGGCCATCAGCACGGAGCGCCGATGGATGGTGGCTGGCTCGGCTTTGCTGGACTACGACGTGGGAGACAAGGGAGCGGCAATAGGCAGTGGCGGAGAAGGCAGCTAAGCTTGGCGGCATGGGTGACTCCTGGTGAGGCTTCATCGGAGGAGTTCCAAGGGCAAGACGGCGAGCAGGCCTTGAGGGCAGCTGAGAGGCGGTGCGGCACTCCGGGGAAGGAGCCGAGGGGAGCTCGGGGCACGCCGTTGACCGGCGAGGGCCACGCGGTCTTCAGCAGCAAGGCAAAAAGGGGAGAAGGCCGGAGGCAGCGGCAGCAACAGCCGACGGCTTGCTGCCGTGGTGGATCCAGCAGCGGCGTTGATGGGGAGGTGGTGCGGCTCGGCGCTGGCGCCGGAGGCGATCGACGGCGACGAAAAAAAATGTAGCGGGGCTAGCGGTGGCCAGTCAAACGGCGGCGGCGTGGAGAATGGAGCGGGAGCGGAGGGAAGCAGGGCGCAAGGGTGGCGGACCAACCGAAGGCGAGGCGGCGCGCGTGGGAACGGTGGCGATGGGAGGCCGAGGAGGGCGGCGCGGCTGCGAGGACGGCCGGGGAAGAGGCGGCGACCGGCTCGCCGGAGGGAGGAGGAGGGGGCGATTACGGGGCGCAGCAAGGAGGAGAAAAGGGGGCGGACGACGGAGAGCACGGAGAAGAGGGGCGGCGGCGAGCGTCGTCTGTGGCGGCGGAAGCTGCAGGCGCGAAGGAGGTGGTGTGGCGTGGAGGTGGCTCGTCGGCCGGTGGAGACGAGCGACGGGGAAGAGGACTGCAGCTGGCGGTGGCAGGGAGCTCGGCGGAAGAATCGCGAGGAGGGGCTTGCTCGGCGGCGGGAGGTGCGGCGGCGGTTTTTGAGGAGGAGCGGCGTCGGCATGTCCGAGGGAGGGGTAGTGGGGAGAGAGAGCGCACGGTGGGGAAGGCGCCATGGGTGGCCGGCCGGTGGTGGAGCTCGGCCGGCGGCAAGCAAAGGAGGCGGCGGAGCTCCCTAGGAGGGCGGCGGCAGAGGGCTCCAGGGGAGGCCCGATGGGCTCAGGCAGAGTTGGGAGGCTCGGGTGCCCCTGGCCTCCCCCTTTAGGTTTAGGATATTTTAATTAAAATATTATTTTTTATTAGTTTCTATATTTAATTATTGTTATTATTTTATTTATTTCTGTTATTAGTATTTTGAGAATCAATCCAAGCCGTTGATTTGGGGTGTAATGTTAATGTTTCCTCCGATATCCAAATAGTGCAAGTGAGCAGTCAATTTCAAGCGCCTTGACAAGACGGTCGCGACTACGGTGTCCGATCGCCCATGCAAAAACTTAGATTTCTTGTTTTTATCTCTCTTTCATGTGTAATTTTATATGCTGATCTCGCAAGTTTTATTTAACTCGACGTTAGTTTAACATTGTTAGGTTTCTAAGTCGGTTTCAAATGTCCTACATGCATGCATGCATGGAAAGAACTCCAGTTTTATTCACGATGATCTTCCCTGATCTTGTGTCTTACGTTTGGGTCACTACAGATTGGTACACCTTGGCGCGCATGTATGCGGCGTAGGGCGCGTCGGTGTTCCATGCCTCCGGGAACACGTCGTCAGCCTGCGTGTCGATCCATACCGCCACCATGATGTCCCCTGTCACCATGCCCGGCTCGCCGTCCTCGAGCTGGTACCACTGCTGCGCAAGCGGCCCATCCGGCTGGTCGCGATTGGGCACGTCGGAAAGGTCAAAGCAGACGCCGCCGAGGAAGGCTTCCGCCAGAGAGAGGGCGCCCCGCCGTCCCACACGGATATCTCGTGTCACATCCTGATTTTCCGAAACTCAAAAATTAGGGCTAACAAAAACTTTTTCTAGTAATAACCTTATATCAAGTAAAACCCTAATAAAACCTTAACAATAAAATCATGTCACACGTGGAGCCCAGAAACAATGCTTAATAAAAATCCTGAGCGACACTCCAAACCTAGTCGCAACTTGGTACCAGTCTAAAACCATGTTTTGTTCCTCTTCGTATCGTCACCATCAGCTACAGCAGCCATATGACCTTGTCCTTTCTCGAGGCACGTTTTGCTGTGACATCTAAGGAGGTGTTTGTTTCACGCTCTGGTAACGTAAATGGTATTGAAATCAGATTACGGTGGGAATAAGGGTGTAATGGGACCATTTTCTAGTTTGTTTGGTTCAACTCGGTAACGAAATCAGATTACTTTACAACGTTTGGTTCAACTCAGTAATGGAATCAGATTACTTTACAGCGTTTGGTTCAACTCAGTAATCTGAATACATCACAAGCTATTGTACTGGAGTCAAAACAGCTGCATTTCAAAGCAAAACATGTTCTTGCCATTCAACGCTGCATCCAAGCAAAGTAGAACTGTCCAAGACATCGCTAGTAAACTTGTCCAGTCTATCAAAAGTATGTTTTTACCAGTTAAACCATACATACATTAGCACCCTGCCACAAAGTGATTTATAACTCTAGTGTCAAATGATTATGCAAAACATTTCTTCAACAACCGATTGGACTGTGGTCGCTGGACATTACATCCGAAAAAATGTACTCTTGATCATTGAAGTAGCAGATCGAAGTAGTAGCTCCTTATCTTCTATTTGCTTCATCTACCAAAGCATGAAAAGAAACCAATAAGTGACAATAAAAGTGGTTGCCTACGACATCTAAAATTCCTTTCCTGATTCATGGTGGCAAATAAGACATCACTTTTTGTCTCCAATAAAATGGATAAGTTCAAGGAAAAAATATGTCTGCGTGAGCTGAGATAATGTTTTGCAAAGCATGAAAAGGTAACAGTGAAATAATGTTTTGTTAATCTGCAGTTTTTTTCTTACACTCTGGCGGCCTTGTGCAAAACATAATCAGATATCAGGTTACCCCACCACTACATTCCAGTGCAACAGAAATCGGATGCTGTGACTGAATCAATACATGAGGCGTCGACAAATGAACTTTTATAGAACTTGTTATGCAACTATAACTCAGCACCAGATATCTGATTATAGAGCACAGAACCTCATAAACCCTGAAATTTTCACTCTTAATCTGTACATGGATCAACTATCAATAATCTTTACACGAACATGCTCCCCCTTTGAAATGGTGGAACCTACTGCGATCCCTAACAATGATTTCACGACCATATACCTTGGATATTAGCTTAATTGCCATATGGCAATCCCCACACACCCTCATGTTCTTCACTATCCTGATAGGAGTTCCAGGAAGAGACTTCAGCAAGGCAAATGCAATGGTGCTGCACTGGAATGTAGTGGTGGGCCTTGTCCTTACTGGAAGTGAAGACTTGCATTGTTATTCATATTCTTATTTCAGGTTGGCAATTTCAGAGCATCCAAAGGTGCAGATGAGAAAACATTTAATCACATATATTATAATACCTATCCTTTCTAAGCATCAAAGTGAGGTCAGAATAAAATGAAAGCAGTTTCTATAATGGCACCCACAACACTAAATGTAATCTCCTGCAAACCAAACATGTTAGCAAAAGATACTATAAAAACAGCTAGGTGATCAGAGAAAAAGGTAATCCTTAAGTTAACTACTCCAAAAACTAGCATAAATAATAAAGGCTTAATTTGAAGCCTGCTTTTAACACCCTCAGGCTGGCCATCCCTCCTCAGGCATCAGCTCAGTGTATCCCTGGCACCCCCTATCATGCCTCTAGGTTACTTACCCTGACCCAAATAGGCCATAAATATCAGCTGATTATAGTAAAAGGTTATCCATAAAATTAGTTATTCCTAAGGACTAACACCAGCAATAAGGGGTTGATACCAGGTTGATGAACTACTGTCAAGAATAATGGGTTTACATATTAAATAAGGTTTACATCCTAGATAGCGACATAATTAAAAATATGAAAAAATGACTTACCATTGAGCATCTTCACAACATATTCCCTCCTCAAGGTCTCCGGAAGAGCAAGCATCATATGCATTTGCTCCGAAGGAAAGGGTACACCAGTTGCTATATCCTTTCTATAGATGGCAGCCAATCTTTCAAAGTAAGGAAAGGGTACACCATATAAGCCCTTGGCCTCATTGTGATCCAACAAGTTTTTCAATCATTGTGAATACTATAACAAGGAAGCATCAAAGATTAACACTAGTATGTTGATCAACAAGATTAACATAGATAAAGTGATTTACCTTACAATGCGCTTCATATTGCTGCTTCTCACATTGAATCATTTTCTTGTTTTCATCCCAGGAGAAACCACTTCTAGATAGCATGACCTCAAGTGCACCATATTTAGTCCTAAAATGTCTCACTCTAGACTCAATATGTGGAACGGCAGTAATACCAGAACCTGGACACCTTTCTGCAAGAAGTTTCTCTAGTACCGCCGAGTATCCATTCTTAAAGCCCCCTTCTCCTTTCCACCTTGGATCTAAAGACAGCTCCTACAATGCTTTAATAAGTTCATCATCTTCGACCGCAGTCCACTTTCTTTTATTCTTTCCCCTTCCGCGCACCACACTTGAGCTATCCATGTCTACAAAAGTTAACAATTAAAGCATCAATTAAAAAGTGATAGAAAAAAAATGAGCACCAATTAAAAAACAAACCTCAACGAGACCTAGCAGCCCTATAGCTATTATACATCCCTTGAGCAAGAACATCACGAAAAATAGTCCACTCATTAGACGTTGAGATCGATGTGATGAACTCAGGTTCACCTAATTCTCCCTCGATGTGTTCCCATGTTGTTTCTTCCATTGTTTCTTCCTCAAATGGGTCATTAGGCATATTTTGCATAATCAGATTGTGCAAGAGGGCACATGCCATTATAATTCGGCATTGGGTCTTGATAGGAAAGAATGACGGTGATCTCAAAATCGCCCACCGACCCTTGAGTCTTCCAAAGCACTTTTCTACAATATTCCAGGCTTTAGCATGCCACATGTTAAAATACTCTTCTGCACTGTGCGGCGGGTTTTGTGCAGTCCAACCACCTAGATGGTACCTTTGACCTCTGTATGGAGCTAAAAATCCTCTTGCATTTGTGTAGCCAGCATCAACAAGGTAATACTGGCCTTCAGGGACATGCAACCCATCCGGCCTTGAGATGGCATCCCTAAGGACACGACCATCATGTGCAGAACCCTCCCAGCCAGGTAGTATGTAGATGAACTGCATGTCAGGTGCACATACACTTAACACATTTGTCGATATCTCTGCTTTTCTTGATCTATATCTTCCTTTCAGGTTAGTTGGGACGGTTACCTTTACGTGTGTACCGTCTAACGCACCCAAACAATTCTACAGTATAAACAACCATGAGCAACTGTTAGTATCTTCTACAACTACCAATTTCTAGCTAGTAAAATAAGATATTCTTTACTAGTAGTTATTTACCTTGAAATACTTCCATTTGTCATCTGTGCAATCTTCAGGTATAGGTGTCGGTTTCTTAAGCAGCAAATGATGCAGCTTCAGAACAGCTAGAAGGCATTTGTTGAAATTTCTACTGGTTGTCTCACTGCTCCAGTAAAAAAACTTTCCTACTGTCCTATTCTTTAAATGGTGAGCTAATGTGTAGACAAATGAAGCCACTATCTCCTCTAGTGATGTGTTTCTTGTGCCCTCTAGCCCACTAACATCTCTCACCATCTCACACAATATGTGAAATGTTCTCCTATCCATACGAAGTTCACTTATATAAGTTACGTCGCTCTCACTAATTAGTTGGAACAAGTGCTCGCCTCTTAGCTCTCTAATTTTAATTGTCCTTTCAATTTTCCAACACTTCCTTCTATAAGCTAATGCAAACAATAACCATACATAGTAGTACATAAGCATGATGGTAGTCATGAGATTCCTAAATGCTAAATTTCTTCGCCGAGATCTTGTGCTTACAGGAAGACGAGCCATATTGCTGAAATTGAAAATGGAACAAAAAAATATAAGAACACAAAACTACTAGATAACAAATAAATCGACTAACAACAATCCTATGCGCAAGAAAATGACATTATATGCTCTTTGATTGAGGAATGTTCTTGTATATCCTATAGATCAAAATTTGAAACATGCACCAATCCATTTGTATGTATGGGTACCATGTGAGAGCATTTGTCTATAACCACTCCAAAATTAAACATGGACGATTTTAAAAGAAGCATGAATGGATAAGTTGATCAATGTTTTGGTATATGTACTAAATACAGAAACATGAATTGATGAGTTGATATCAGCATTATAATGGCATTTCTACATTTTGCAAGAGCATGTATGAATGAGTGCAGAGTGGCATGTTCAGTGTGTGAACCTTGAGTGTGAGGAGGCAGTTGTAGCCGAGGTCGAGGCACTCCAGGCTCTTGAAGCTTCCCAGGCACGACACCTGCACCCACCCACGTAGCACACAACAAGGATGAGCAAGCAGGAAACCAGCCGACGCGGGAGGGAAGAAGGCGGGGGAGGTGCTCCTCTACTGACGTCGGAGAGGGAGCGGTGGGAGAGGGGCTTGAGGAGGGGGCCGGAGGAGGGGAGTGGTCGCCGGCGTAGCTTCCCTAGCGGCGTGGTGGATCTGCTGCTTCGTCGGAAGAGGGGGCGGGCGCCGGCGCAGCTTCCCTGGTGGTGGTTGCTCTGCTGCTTTGCCGGAAGAGGGGGCGGGCCGAGGGGAGTGGTCGCCGGCGTAGACCGAAAGAGGGACGGGTCGAGGGGGAGTGGTCGCTGGCGTAGACCAAAATAGGTGGCGGGCCGAGGGGAGTGGTCGCCGGCGCAGACCAAAAGAGGGGGCGGGCTGAGGGGAGTGGTCGCTGGCGCAGCTTCCCCGGCGGCGTGGTTGCTCTGTTGCTTCGCCGAAGTAGCTGGCGACGGAAGAGATCGGGGCAGAAGCGAGGTGGGGGGAGGAAGAGATTGGGGGCGGAGGGCGAGATCGGATCTGCGGTAACGGACTGCGGCCGTAATGGGCCGTAATGGGCCGTGAGCAGAGACGGGATTCGTTTACACGGTATCTCATCACGGCCCATGATTGCCAAACGCGAGTAACGTTTTAAAATGCCTCCGTAATTGGATAACGGGCTGAAAACCACAAAACAAACACCTCCTAAATCCTATCCCTTTTGAACATCCGTCTATATGTTCCGTTACCTGTCGACCCTCCCACCTATCCGGGCATGCTTCCCTCGATACATGCAAATATTTACCACTTCTTCCCCCTTCCGGCAAAGTCTGACCCTAACCTACCTCGCCGATGTCCTTGGGAAGTCCCTGGCATCTGTTACCAGTCTTATGCGTATAGATACGTATACTCGAGGTACCAACCTAATCCCGACCCACTGTGGCCTGCCACGATTATTTTGACCGCATGACTACCCTATATACACTCATCATCCAAGTGTATGTGGGCACACGCCCTTTACACCATAACTCGATGCTCCGAATCGCGGGAACCACCTTAGTATATTGGGGCATACATATGTCGCGTCATCACCTGTCTCATTCCGCATTTCACCTACATTATGCCATATACCTTAACACAGAAATACACAAGCGTAAACTGCTCTCAAGAATGCGCGTATGTGCAACCCCGAACTCTCTTCCTTCCAAGCAGCGAGTCAAACCTTAAAACCAACTCATGGCCATAAAGTCCCGAAATATGTGGGACATCCCCATTCCCTGACTTCCCGACACTGTTTTGACCTGTTTTTGAAAGTCTGGCAAAACTCTAAGTTTGGCGCTTAAGGAAAATCTCTATAAAAAAAATCTTGGGGATATACTTAATCATAACTGACTTAAGTATACGCTCAGCTGCACTCGTCGTTATCAAAACTCCCAAATGATTTCAAATTTACATTCAAGTCCGTTTTGAATTGAGTTCAAATATCCCTGATTTTAGTCACCCACATTATCCAACATTTTTAGAAAGTCTCATCTTCACCTGCCTACTCCATCTTTCAACCTAAGGCTCTGCCGTGCTTTGCTATCTTTTCTGTCCCTGTGCTAACTCCACACGCCGAACCAATGAAGCAGCCCTCCCCTCTCTTGTGCGTGTGGCCCCTTGGCCCACTTGCCATCCCCTACTCTCTTCCTTGCCTCATCTTCTTCCTCCAATTTACTACTCACTCCTGCTCTCTGATTTTTCTCACTCGAACAAGGCAAGCCGCATCCGGCCAACTGCTCCCTGCCAAGGACTCGCGCCAGGCGCCACGGCCCAGTGCCAGCTCGCTCCTCTGCTCAGCGCCGAAGCCGTCGTCTCCTCTCCGCGGTCGCTGTCGCCTCGCGCGCCCCGCCATCTCTTCCTCTGCAGCCAAACAACGGATCTCACGCTGCTGCCGCCACGCCGTACCGCTCGCGCTCGTGCTCCCTCTGCGCGCGAGTGTCAGCGCTCAGCCTTGAGTCCTCCACTGAGCCCCCGAGCTCATTCATCTCCCTCTAGCTACCATCCGTAGCCCCCCAATCTCCCTCCACTTCTTTATTCCCCAAACTTTTCTTCTTTTTCCCTTCGGTCTCCTTAAACCGAGCTGCTCCATCCCCATTTTCTCTAGCAGCCGCTTCCCCAACTCCTCACGCAGCCAAGCTCACTTCTCCCATCTCCTCTTCCCCCAAGCTACAGCTTCTCTACCACCCGAGCTCCCCTTGTTTCTTCTCGAGCTCTCCACTTCCTCCCTTTCCCCTCCACTCGGGACCTAGCTTCTTTCCCCGGATTCTCTCTGGCCGAGCTGCGTGTGCAACTGTGCACCCGCGAGGCCGAGGCCTTCACCGCTGCCCCTCGAGCTCGGACCTCCGCCACACTGCCTACTACCGAGCGCCCACCCGGCCGCCCTAGCCAAGCTGTGGTCCTCTCCAACAGTTCGCCGCCCCGTACATTGCTGCCCTTCCCCCTTGGCATTTTTTCCCCAAGCCGAGCACCTCGGCACCTCAAACCTGCTCGGCGAACGCCGCCGCGCTTGCCCCCTTGCCGAGCAGCTCCTCGGGTTGCTCCTTCCACCGGCGCCGTCCGCTGAAGCTGCCCCGCAACCCGAGCCCCGCCGACGCTCTACCCACCGCCGCCAACGAGCTTTCTCTGTCCTCCCTCTCTCAAGCACCAAGGCCTGAGCTCCTTTATCCACTGGTCTTCAACCAAGCGCCGCTATAGCCCTAGGTGGGAAGACGCCCTGTCGTCGCCGTGCTCCGGTGGACACGGGTGTTGACCCCCGCTTTTCCGCAACGCCGCCGCCATTAGACACACTATCGTCACCGCCAGAAGAACCGCCGAAAGCTGCCGCCGAAATCTACTCGCCGCCCGAGCTCGACCACTGCACCAATGATTGCCGCCACCGCCCTCCGCCATCGGTAAGCAACGCCGCCGCCGCGGCCTACTTCTACCTTCCCGCCATTCTCTGCGAGCAGGAGCCCGGACCGCGCGCTTATAACCTCCACCACCGCGACCGGCCCACGGCCCAGGCCCACCAGCTCAGTAGGTGAAGCCGTAAAGCCTCCGGTACGTGTCCATTGCTAGGAAAACGCCTTTTGCTTCGCGTTTTACGTTTTCGTCTTCCGAAAACGTATTTGGTATGAGGAATTACTTATTTACACCTCTTCAGCACGAGTGCGTACTTCCAGAACCCGCCTCCGACGTCATCCACCTCTGCAGATGCGAAACCTTTCCCCTCTGGTATTTTCCCTCCTAGCAAATGTTCGGAAGCCCATAACTTCTCCGTCGTAACTCCAAATGAACCGATTCTTTTTTCAATATTCATCTAAGATCAAACCCCAACTAATGATACAGGTTTAATAATTTTTGGAGCTAATTTGAATTACAGAATTGAACCTATGTCAAATTGGATATAGTTGGTATATATATATATATATGTATGTTACATAGCTATAGTTTTTTTTTGTAATTTCTTATAAGCATGATATTAAATCCTATTAGACCTATAGTCTCCAATGGACCACCAATTTTATATATAACATGTATAATCAAAAAGCTTTGAGATCAACAGTACGTGTAAAACCCTAATAACACATTTATAGATATGCATTCCTTGCAATGTTTCTCTCAATCATAATTTTTAAATCATATATATAACATGTTGGGTCCAGAAACCCCTCAATGTGTTCATGGTTTATTATAAAAACAATAAGACCATATGAAGCCCTAAATTAATCTGCATATACACCTATAAGTTTCTATAAACATCTAAACCTTAATAGACATATCCAAAACCCCTTAGGTAAACTTTGCAAACTTCCTAAATGTTCCATAACCCTCTAGACCAGCAAGTGTTAAGCATTTAGATCTTGTTCATATTAAAAACTGTAAGGAAAATTGAAGGTATATTAATAACTAGACAACCTTGTAAGTGCTCGTATATTTATACCTACCCAAATACTAACTTAACCCTACCCCAAAAGCTTTTAATTAACTTCCTAAAAATTCTTTAGAAGGTATAATGACCTTTGAACCTCGCATTTATAAAGGAGCTAAAAACATAGACGTTAATAAGTCCTTAAGTCATATGAACCCTAAATTTCTAATATGCGTCAAACCCTAATTCATGCAATGGTAATTCCTTCTCACCTCCACAAATACCTTAAAAATTACTATGAGTCCAGAATACGTAATGTAAGTTTTCATGTGTGTATGTTGGTTCTTATTTGGATTTCGCATTGCGCTGTTATTTACTCGCTGTCTTTCCGACGTATAGTTACAACGTTGTGATATCGCACAGAAAAGGACTTCGAGCTACCACCATATCAAGACGAAGCTTAGGACCAAGACTAGCCAGGCACGCATTTCCACCTTGATCATGCTGAATCCCATATATGTCAAATTTAAATATTTTATTTGTAACTCTGCATGCTATGTGCGTATCAATAATATTTTGCGTTAGACCTAGATATACCCATTAGTTGCATATGACATAGGTCTGAAAATCTGATCCTTGTAGCCCTAGTAATAACTAGCCAATCATCACGTGACCAGCAGAATATTAAGGATATAGGCAATAGCCATGCTTAAATCTGCTATAGAGAAAAACCTAATTTTTGTTCGATTTATACGAAACCCCTTTGGTTATGGATTAAAACCCTCGGGAAGACGTGTACCTTCCGATGCGATTATTTGAAAGTGAGGTTTGCCAAAACCCTAAACTAAAATGGAGAATAATTTTGATTCGGGTGAGAACAGTAAGTGGAGATCGGAGATATGGTTGTAGCATGTAGTGACATGGCTGTGAGGTGATGATATGCAGTCTTGCTCGAATCAGTTAAGGACAGAGCCTAAGTGCGCTCGACCAAGTTCACCCCGTACGTCCACATGTCCTTTATGGGAAGGTGTCACGCCCCCGGTTTTAAGGCCGGGTGCGCTCCTGTGATTACCGTACCGGTCCCTGGATCCGTAGCCGGTACGCACAAGAACTTGATAACATCGTCACACAATACCGATTTATTACAATACAAGCCATTAAGGTCTTTTATCACAACAGGGCCTATTGGCCGAATAAAAGTTTTGCAGCGGAAAATAAACACACGTAGATAGACCCATCAGTATGCCAAACCCTCAGGCAACTGACTGGGGGAAACGCCCTAGCCCTCGTAGTCGGTGTCTTCCTCGTCGAGGCAGAACTCTTCTTCTTCTTCTGGCCAAATCAACAAGCCAGGTGAGTACATTGAATGTACTCGCAAGCTATTTCCCACCGGGGAGAATATACGGCGATATTTCATGCAGGGAATAGCAATGTAAACAGCTCTAGTCTAGTTTAATAGTTGTGCGGAAAAGTAAGTTCTTATGTAAATACAGATATAATAGATTCGAAAGCGGTTTGTAAAACTCATTATAAAATTAGAGAGTTTTGCTCATCCACTGTCGAGACCGCCCAGTCCATACTACCCCGTGCAGCATGACTAGCGTCTCGATTCACTGCTCAGCCTGCACGTTCCCGAATAGTGCAGCTAGCGTCCTTAGAACGGTGCTCAGCCTCTGTTATCCCGACAACATGGCTAGCTCCCGCTCGACTCCCGGCTCAGCCCGTACTGCTCCGGACAGTACGGCTAGCCTTTCCTCCTGCAATTCCTTGCTACCAGCCTGTAGCGTAAATTGCACACTGTGGCCACATCGTGCCCACGTCCTTAATCCCTTTTCCCACCTTTTGCAAACAAAACCTGGTCTAACCAGCGTGTGGCCTAGCCAGTTCATGTCCATGACCGAGGACGCGGCTATTCGAATAGTTTTTAACACTCTGCAGAGGTTGTACGGCTTTACCCACAAGATGTGAACTCACCCTTTTTGCCGAGCGCTAACGATACACTTCACGAAGTGTATTGGCAGGGTGGTCACAACGAGACCGTCGCCCGCTTCTATACTAGAGTTGGACCCGCTAGGTGAATACCCAAGTTTGCGTGCCCCGGATACCGAATTCCGGACACCAAATTGGGGCTCTCCACCTTTGTGTCGATCACACCCAAACGCTACGCGGCAGTGGATCTCTAGGACTTTTAAGCACCTAGCCACGACTCCTAACTTCCTACGGGTCCAAACCCTAATACTTGCCGGGGTACCAAGTCAAGTCCTTCCCATAAAGGACATGTGGACGCACGGTGGTGGAACTGGTTTAGCGGCACTTTAGGCTCGGTCCTTAACTGATCCGAACAAGACTCCATCCCACAACTCACGATCGTCCTCGACGATGTGCCATTATCAATTCCTCTACAGCCTCCGGCTGCTCCTTAATATTCTTGCCCGGATCCAAAATATCTCCGATTTTGTTTAGGGTCTCGCCAGACCCTTCTTTCAAAAGTCACCCCGGATATCCCAGTATATCCGAGGGTTTTATTTCTTGTATCAAAATAGGGTTTTCAAAGTTTTGGGTAAAACTTATTTTATAGCAGGGCTAAGCGGGGCTTACAGCCTATAAATCCTAATATTTCTGTCGACTCGAAAATAGTCGACTAATACTCCTAGGGCTTCAAGGATAGGGAGTTCGGTCCTAAACTTAGTGCAGCTACTAGGAATAACTAATACTAATAAAATAACGTGATATTAAAATATAGCATGCAGGATTTGCAAACGAAAATAATAACGTTCATAAATATAGGATCCGGCATGATCAAGGGGGGGGAAATGCTTGCCTGGCAAGTCCTGTTCCTGTTCTGTACGTGATGGTGACGCCGGTTCCTCCTGTCGCACGTACGTCTCTCCGTCAACTACGCGCCGCAAGAACACGAATAAGAAACAAACAAAAGTACTTCCATTAATGCAGATGCTATGCATGATTAAGTTACGGCATGGCTTTAGGGTTTAAGTTCTTGGCATGGTAGTTACGATAGATAAACAGCATATACACTTGTGTCATATAAAATGACGGTGCATAAATCTAAGGAAGAATTCGTGCCATTAGGGTTACGTGATCGAAACTGATATATTCATGATTTTATGGCTGTTAGAGGTGTTCTAATAGATTAGTGAATAGGGCTCTTACCTCGACTATTCTGACGATTATAAGCATAGGGGTTATATGCGGTTTTTAGGAAAAGGTTTTAACTTTATTCACCATTTGAATCTCCAAAAGATTTGAATCTTTGCAAATGTGTTTTAACTAACAGCTTGGAATTAATATAATGTTTTTAGAACCGAAGAAATCAATTCAAAAAACCGGTCTGGAAGTCACCGAACCGGCCAGACTTAGCAATGAACCGGTACTGGAACTAAACCTGGTTTTCCAGAATGCGCTTTCTATTGGATTCGGGGTTTACGCCTTCACTGAAGGATTTGCGCGCTATGCCAAGGGATTAGAGGAGACTGGAACTACCGAGGCGTCTTCACTCACGAAGGAAGCCGGTAGAAATAGGAGGTGGGCCGCTCGGCCCATCCGACTTACCCTTACCCGCTCGCTTCCGCTCGGGCGCTCGGACAAGCGGAGGTTGGCGGCGGCGGGTTACTCTGGTCGGAGTGGTTGGAAGGTGGGCGGTTAGGGCTGGAGCTCGGTGAGGCTGTCGGAAGGCGGGTCAGCAGCTATCCAGTGAGTATTGGCGCTATGGAGTTCCTTCCCCCTATCCCTTCTAACTCCAAGCCTTTGGCTGCTTGCTGGATTCGGTTGGTAGCTGGTGAGCTGATCTCCAGAGGGCTTGGGTGAGGCACGGTTGAGCTAAGGAGGAGGAAATGGTTCAGGTCTTTGGGGAAAAGCTGGAGTGCTCAGCTGGGCAGGAGGTATTCTTGTGCCGCGGCTGGTTTGGCTGGGTTGTGTGCAGGGATGGGAGGAGGAGACTTGGCCGGCTCCATTTATAGCCAGGGAAGGGAGGTCCGGCGAGCTGAGCTGGCGGCCACTGCTCCGCTACACCACCGACGACTTGACGGCGGAGTTAAGGCGGCCTGGAGCTATAGGGAGGATGAAAGACAGCCGAGGCGCGAGGTGGCGAGGCGAGGTGCTGCTCCGATGAGGCGACGACGGGTGAGCTGGCTAGAGCACTGCTCGCCGGTGATGGGACGGATTTGAGCTGCCGAGGTGAGTTAAGGCTATGGAGGAGACAGGGCCAGCTGCGGCGCGAGGTGGCATGGCAAGGCCGTGAGCAGCGCGGGTGCGGGAGCAGGGTGCGCACTGTGCCGCTCCGGTGCGCGCTCAGAGCGGCATGGAGGTGCCAGGGTGCATCCTGGTGAGGCTGGCCACGCGCCACCATGCCACGAAAGGTTCTGAGCAAGGGTCTAAGTCACTAGTGAAGTTAGGTGCCGAACAGGTTGATTATAGCTGGAATACTTGAATGCCCAGGCTTGACATGGGTAACATCCAACAGAAAATTGGAGAGACATACGCTGTTTACGAGAGTTATTGGGGTGAGCTGGTAGGTGGAGACGGTAAAAATATCTCACGGGATTTTTGGACAGAGGTCGATTGGGATTTGCTCATGATTTCATGTGCCGCGGCATTTTGGCGAAGGTGATCGGTGGCGTCCGTTCAACAATCTTGAACTGAACGCTTATGTTTTGCATATTCGGACTCCCGGATGGATAAGGAACATTGTGGTAATTTATGGAAATTTTCCGAGACTTATTTCTTGAGGTTGCATTACAATGTCATTTTTAATACTACGGTTTATTAATTTCATACCTTGATATTTCTAAACTGGACACTATTATTTTATGCGACGTTTGAATTAGATATATTGTCGAGATGTTCCATGATTTATTCCAGGATTTTCGGAGAATCCGAGGAGTGGCGGATTTCCCGATTAGGATTTTATACGACTGAGTGCGTGTGTGCGGGGTGTTGGTGCGTGGAATTTATTGACGACAGAGCAGGCGGTTAAATTAGGGTTTTTGGTGTATGCATGCGGGGTTTGGTCGGATTAGGTTAATGCAATGATGCTAATACAAGGTTAGAAATATTAGGGCGCGACAAACCTACCCCCCTTAAGTCGAATCTCGTCCCCGAGATTCTACAGATTGGAATAGGTGAGGGTATTTGTCCTGTAGAAAATCTTCTCTTTCCCATGTAGCTTCTTCTTCGGTATGGTGATCCCATTGAACCTTGTAAAATTTTATGTTCTTATTCCTTGTCTTTCTTTCGGTGCTTTCCAGAATTTTAACTGGTTGCTCTTTGTAGGTGAGATCCTTGCCAATATCCAATTCTTGATACTGCACTTGTTTCGTTGGCGGCTCGATGCATTTTCTTAGTTGAGATACATGAAACACATTGTGGATTTCTGATAGTTCCGGTGGTAGCTCTAGCTGATATGCCACCTGTCCTCTTTTTTCCTCTATCTGGAAGGGTCCTACAAAGCGGGGCGCTAACTTTCCTTTGACGTTAAACCTCTTCGTTCCTTTGAGAGGAGTCACTCGTAGGTAGACGTAGTCTCCGGGTTTAAAGACGATATCACGCCTCTTAGAATCGGCATAGCTCTTTTGCCTTGACTGTGCCGTCCTAAGTCGATCTTGGATGAATTTAACTTTCTTTTCTGCGTCTTGGAGAATGTCTGGACCAAAAACTTTTCCTTCTCCGGTTTCGGACCAATTCAAGGGCGTTCTGCATTTCCGTCCATAAAGCGCTTCAAATGGTGACATCTGTAAACTTGCTTGATAGCTATTATTATATGAGAATTCGGTATACGGTAAGCTATCTTCCCAGCTATCACCGTACGTTAAGGCACACGCTCTTAACATATCTTCCAAAATTTGGTTCACCCGTTCTGTTTGTCCATCCGTCTGTGGTGGTAAGCGGTGCTGAAATTCAATCGGGTTCCCATGGCTTCATGCAGTTGTTCCCAAAATCTGGAGGTAAATTGAGTACCTCGGTCTGAGATAATCCGTTTGGGTACTCCGTGCAAACTGACTATTCGGGCTAGATATAGTTTGGCTAGCTGATCACCTCGATGCGTGGTCTTTACCGGTAAGAAATGTGCCACTTTGGTCAACCTATCGACAATGACCCATATAGAATCATGTCCCTTTCTTGTCTTTGGTAATCCGACGATGAAGTCCATGCCGACTTCATCCCATTTCCATTCAGGCACTTTGATTGGTTGCAGCAGTCCGGCAGGCTTTTGGTGTTCTGCCTTGACGCGCTGGCATACGTCGCATTGGGCTATAAAGCTTGCTATCTCGCGTTTCATTCCATGCCACCAGAATTCCTCTTTTAAGTCCTGATACATTTTTGTGCTTCCCGGATGTATCGAATATCGGGATTCATGGGCTTCTTTTAAAATTAGCTCCTTGAGCTCCTTGCAAGCGGGTACACATAGTCGATTTTCAACCACAGGGTGCCCTCGTCGTCTTCTCTGAATCCACTTGCTTTTCCGATCTTCATTTTCTTCTTGATGCCTTCTATACTCTTGTGTCCTTTCTGGGCATCCTTAATTTGTGCTACGAGAGAGGGGGTCACTTCTAGGGTGGCTACATAACCTTCACTGACCATCCCTAAATTAAGCTTCTCAAATTCTTTGCATAACCTCGGTTGGGTTGTGGGAATTAAGGAATTTACTGAGGCTGGCTTCCGGCTAAGGGCATCGGCCACAACGTTTGCTTTGCCAGGATGATAATGAACTCCGAGGTCGTAATCCTTAATTAACTCCAACCATCTTCGTTGCCTCATATTGAGATCCGACTGGGTGAAGATATACTTTAAGCTCTTGTGGTCGGTGTAGATTTCACAGCGATTTCCAATGAGGTAATGCCGCCAAAGTTTCAGGGCATGAACTACTGCGGCTAGCTCTAAATCATGAGTTGGGTAATTCACTTCGTGGGGTCGTAGCTGTCTGGAAGCATATGCCACCACTTTTCCATCTTGCATAAGCACGCATCCAAGTCCATGTCGGGAGGCATCACAATATATGTCGAAGTTCTTCCGGAGATCGGGTAGTGTTAACACGGGTGCTGTCGTTAGCCTTCGCTTCAATTCCTGAAAACTGTCTTCGCACTTTTGCGTCCATTCGAACTTTGATTCTTCTTTAACAGCTGCGTCATGGGTCGGGCTAACTTTGAGAATCCTTCGATAAAACGGCGGTAGTATCCCGCCAAACCTAAGAAGCTTCGAATCTCAGTTACCGTCCTGGGTGGCTTCCAGTCGAGCACATCTTTTACTTTGCTCGGGTCTACAGCTATTCCTCCTGCAGACACTATATGTCCGAGGAATCCAACTTCTTTTAAGCAAAATTCGCATTTGCTGAATTTGGCATATAGCTGATGCTTTCTGAGTGTTTCCAAAACTGCTCTTAGATGTTGCCGATGTTCTTCATCTGATTTTGAATATACTAGAATATCATCTATGAATACCACTACAAACTTGTCCAAGTACTCCATGAACACTTTGTTCATTAAATTCATAAAATATGCCGGGGCATTGGTCAATCCAAAGGGCATGACGGTATATTCATATAGTCCATATCGAGTTGTGAAGGCAGTCTTCGGTATATCCTGCCCTCGGATCTTAAGCTGGTGATAACCTGACCTCAAATCTATCTTAGAAAATACTCGAGCTCCATTCATCTGATCGAATAGATCATCTATCCGTGGCAGAGGATATTTATTCTTAATAGTGACTTCATTCAGAGCTCTATAATCCACGCACATGCGGAGAGTCTTGTCTTTCTTCTCAACGAATAGTACTGGCGATCCCCACGGCGATGCACTCGGTCGAATAAAACCTTTCTCTTCCAATTCCTCCAATTGTTTTCTTCAGTTCGATTAGCATATCGACAGGACATCCGATAGGGCCTCTTTGCTATGGGTGCCGTCCGGGCACTAATTCAATGATAAATTCCAGATCTCGGTCCGGTGGCATTCCGGGCAATTCCTCAGGAAATACATCAGGGTATTCCTGTGCCACTGGGACTTGGGGTAACTCAGGTGCGGTTATATTGTTCAGGGTACTGGGTTGGGGAGAGGGTGACTTAGGAGTAAACTTAACTGTCTCTCCTCGGGCATTGGTAAGGGTAACTGTTTTGGTTTCAAAGTTTATAATGCCCTTATTCTTAGGTAACCAATCCACTCCTAGAATCACATCAATATCTTCTGATACTAGGACAATTAGGTCTGCCAAAAACTCTACCCCCCTTATAAAGATGTTTACATCTTTGCAGTAGTGTTTAGATCTGACTACTGACCCTGGTGTTCGGACTTTCATGGGGGTTTTCAATAGGTGCAATCTTATTCGGTTTTTCTCGGCAAAATGCTTTGGGGATAAATGAATGCGATGCTCCGGAATCGAATAAAACAGTTGCTGGTACTGAGTTAACAGGGAACGTACCCATCACCACGTCGTGGGCGTCCTGGGCTTCTTCGGCATCAACATGGTTCACGCGTCCTTTGCTGTAGTTTGGTGCTCCTTTGGATCCTTGACTCCGGGTGGACATAGCATGCTCTGGACGCGGGCGCTGGTCGGCGGGTTCCTTTGCTTTCTTGGGACACTCGCGAGCGAAGTGTCCAGGTTCTCCACACGAATAGCAATTGGTCTTTCCTGAGCTTTGGCTTGCACTTCCAGAGTGATAATTTCCAGAGGGTCCCTTCTGATAGTTCTGATAGTTACGGGTGCTGAATTGGGGTATAGCAGGAGCGGTCCTGTATTGCTGAGGTGCTGAATATCTGGGCTTCAGCTTCTTCTCATAACGGGGCCGTTTATGTGGTTCCCCTGTCTCAATCGTCTTGATGTTCTTGCGCTTCCGGTTGTCTATTAACCCTCGGCGCTTATCCTCCACATTCAGAGCGGCGTTGACTACATCCTGCAACTCCGTGAACTTTTGCGAGGCTAGCTGGTACTGGAGAATCTGCTGTAGCCCATTCATGAATTTCTCCACTTGAGCACTCTCGGACGCCATCTCTTCTCCTGCATACCGTGCTAACTGAGTGAACTTATGAAGGTACTCTGTTACCGACATCGTTCCTTGCTTGAGATCAAGGAATTCCTTCTTCTTAATTCCCATTAGACTTGCTGGGATATGATGCTTGCGGAACATGTCTTTAAACATGTCCCAGGTAATTTCCGTGTGTCTTGGTTGGGTACTCTGATCCTTTTCCACCATGCGGCGGCGGGTCCTTGTAAATATTGGGGAGCGTAGAGTACTTTTTCTTTGTCGTCGCATTGGCTACCTCCAGTTTTTCTTCCATAACCAACAGCCAATCGTCAGCGTCTAATGGTTCCGTCGAGCAGGCGAAGACGGGTGGGGAAGTCCTCTGAAATTCTGAGAGTCTATTTCCTTTTCCAGACGAGTTACCACCTTGCATCATTAGTTGCACTGCTGCGTTGGTGGCTAGACAAATTTGTCCCAGCATCTTAAACATTTCAGCTGGCGTTGGTTCGGCTGACGGGGGTGGTGGTGGTGGGTGGTCAGATTCCACGCAGTTCTGACCTTGGTCTTCTTGTCTTCTGGGGTAGGAGTTTTCATACGGTTATTATTCTGAGGCTTGTTATTGTGTGCCTTAGAATTCCGGGAGTTAACTGATGTTTGGGAGTGAGTTGGAATCACAGGTGGTGGAGCATTTTTTTGTGCCTCCGCTGCCTTCTTCCGTGCTGCGGAGCTGAGAGAGTTATGACTCATCTTCACTTTCTAAACTGCAATAGCACCGGTTGATTCATCAGATGCTTGCATTTTTTTTTAAACAAGGAGGTAAGAGGGAAAAGCGTGGGTTTCGGTGCAGCGCCAAACTGAGATCAAATGCATCAATACAAATTCCAACGGTTGGGGTAAGCCAACCAAGAAGCAAATAAAACATCGAAACAACCCACATAATTTAACAGTGAATGTGCCTAAGGGCACTTGTACAATACACATATTTCGTGCTTAGGACACAGGGCTAAGCCCTATTACAAAGAAGAAAATAGGTTCCTAGGTTTATTATTAATTGGGGTGGCTATTCCACTCCACTTAGTCCACCTGGTCTACGTCCAGGCTGGAGGGCTGGGTCGCGGGTGTCTCTCCGCGAATGTCTCCATTCTCGGATGGCACGGGGTGCTTCGGGGTGTAGAGGGGTTCCTACGACGATGCGCGGCTCGGGTGGAGGCCGCGTATGCCGAGAACAGCCTGAGGTATTCCGGGGAAAGAGCAGGGAAAGGGTTTCCATCTACCATTACAGGTATTCCTGCTATGGGTGAATCTCCGGACACTGAGGGGTGAGTAGAGGTCGCAGAGGATGCTCGGGCACGAGATCTTGGCTGAACAAGGGGAGTGGCTTGCTGGGTGAGGGTGAGAATATCCATGAGCTGGATAAAGACTTCGGTCATGGCGACCAGATACCGGGTGAGGTGCACCACGGCTACATCTTGCTCTTCTTCAGTACTGATGAAGGTTGGATTCTCTCCCAGAGCGCGGCTGGGGTAGAAACCGAAAGGCTCTGCAGTTCATGCTTGGAATCATCTGGTGAAGACGGGAGACAGCCTCCCATGCAGCCACCTGCATGGATAGGTCGGGGTCGGGCACCGGTCGGCCCATGAAGTGGAAGTTTGCCTCGCTGTTGACACCGTCTTGGTAGACGTGTACTTCAGCCCAGTACACATTCGTGTGGGTGGTCTCCTCCCGATAGACATCGTACTCGGGTCGCTGGGAGGCTCGTAGAACCCTCTAGGCGACCGTCCACAGGATATCTACAAATCCCGCTAGCTCAGAAGCGGTGGTCTCATTGTAAGAGTTCCACGGGGCATAGCTTCTTCTTGAGGTGCTGGAAGGAAGAAGAGAGAAATCTAAGGTTGTTGGCTTCAGGAGCAACTAGGGATGGTGAGGTGAGAAATGAGAACCTGGGTATTTATAGGGCAAAAGGAAGGGGTAGCCTTTATGTCGGGACAAGACGTTTATCTACCCTCATTACTGAGGGACGACCCCAACGTCTTATCCTTTCTCGGGCTTCGCATTTTGAAAGACAGATGAGGGGGATTTGCGGGTACAGACAGATTAGATTTTTAAAACATACTAGGCCGGGGGGCCCTTTTATTTATTAGAGGGACACGAGGCAACCCTAAGGGGTGTCGTGTACCATCTAGCACACACATACATAGCTCAGTACATCACACATGTCACACATACAGCTGGCGACTACTTATTTATTTTACACGTCGCTAGCTAAGGGTAGGCCACTACACAACCCTAAGACCTACGACGTGATCTGAACTTCTTCGTCTTCTTCAACTGGCTCAACCTCCTCTGGGTCTTCTTCCTCCTCAGAATCCTCAACCATGATAGATCCTCCAATTGGCGTCGGACTCGGTATGGTTGGGATGACTCGGGAAGTCCCAGCTCAGTCGTGAATCAGCTGAGGTATTCACGGGCGGTGCGACGCCTCTTGGGTGGGGGTGGCTGCTCGCTCACCACCGGAATGTCGCAGGGCTCTGGCAGGGCTTCAGTGGTGGCGGCGGTAGTAGTAGTCCCTCCTTGTGGAATAGGAGCCTGCGTCGGGAGTCTGGTAGCTTGATCCAGCAGTGTCTTCACTCGCTGCAGTTCCTTGCGCACATCTTCTAGTTCCACTAATGCACAGTGAAGCAGGGAATCCTGTGCCTCCACAAAGTGAGCTAGGTTCACCACCGCAGGGTCATTTTCTGCCAAAGGTGGAGTATATCGGCGGATTTCCTCCAGTATTGGATATGCTAGAATATATCTTGTAGCTCTGAACATCCCCATTTCTGGCATCTCATGGCGAAGATGCACCAATGCCTTATAGGCTACCAGGTGCACTGCCTGACTATACGTCCAGCTGCAGGGTCCCACAAAACTGTATGTCTGATTATTGGCGTTTCTCAGTCCGACGATGAGCACTCTTGCCCAGTACTCATTGATAGTATCTGACTTTTTCTCCAAGAAGACGTGGTACTCCGGGTAGACACTGAATCCACATCGCTCCAGTGCCTCTTGCAGCAGTCGGGGACATCCTTCAGCATTGGGGGCACAAGTTTCACCATACAGCAGCTCCATCGTTCTAACCTATGAAATTTCCAAAATCAAAATGTGGTAAGTTTTTAAATTTCCCAAAGTCTTACCTGGAATAGATAAGCACTTAGCAGAGATAAGGATACTAGACTTGTTTTTACAAAATTTTGTTTTTCAAAGATTTTGGAAAATACTTTTGTCCTAGGTTTGTCTAACGGCCATGCTAACTAGGGGTTCCTACAGTCAGTATGGCTCTGATACCAAGCTGTCACGCCCCCGGTTTTAAGGCCGGGTGCGCTCCTGTGATTACCGTACCGGTCCCTGGATCCGTAGCCGATACGCACAAGAAACTTGATAACATCGTCACACAATACCGATTTATTACATACAAGCCATTAAGGTCTTTTATCACAACAGGGCCTATTGGCCGAATAAAAGTTTTGCAGCGGAAAATAAACACACGTAGATAGACCCATCAGTATGCCAAACCCTCAGGCAACTGACTGGGGGAAACGCCCTAGCCCTCGTAGTCGGTGTCTTCCTCGTCGAGGCAGAACTCTTCTTCTTCTTCTGGCCAAATCAACAAGCCAGGTGAGTACATTGAATGTACTCGCAAGCTATTTCCCACCGGGGAGAATATACGGCGATATTTCATGCAGGGAATAGCAATGTAAACAGCTCTAGTCTAGTTTAATAGTTGTGCGGAAAAGTAAGTTCTTATGTAAATACAGATATAATAGATTCGAAAGCGGTTTTGTAAAACTCATTATAAAATTAGAGAGTTTTGCTCATCCACTGTCGAGACCGCCCAGTCCATACTACCCCGTGCAGCATGACTAGCGTCTCGATTCACTGCTCAGCCTGCACGTTCCCGAATAGTGCAGCTAGCGTCCTTAGAACGGTGCTCAGCCTCTGTTATCCCGACAACATGGCTAGCTCCCGCTCGACTCCCGGCTCAGCCCGTACTGCTCCGGACAGTACGGCTAGCCTTTCCTCCTGCAATTCCTTGCTACCAGCCTGTAGCGTAAATTGCACACTGTGGCCACATCGTGCCCACGTCCTTAATCCCTTTTCCCACCTTTTGCAAACAAAACCTGGTCTAACCAGCGTGTGGCCTAGCCAGTTCATGTCCATGACCGAGGACGCGGCTATTCGAATAGTTTTTAACACTCTGCAGAGGTTGTACGGCTTTACCCACAAGATGTGAACTCACCCTTTTTGCCGAGCGCTAACGATACACTTCACGAAGTGTATTGGCAGGGTGGTCACAACGAGACCGTCGCCCGCTTCTATACTAGAGTTGGACCCGCTAGGTGAATACCCAAGTTTGCGTGCCCCGGATACCGAATTCCGGACACCAAATTGGGGCTCTCCACCTTTGTGTCGATCACACCCAAACGCTACGCGGCAGTGGATCTCTAGGACTTTTAAGCACCTAGCCACGACTCCTAACTTCCTACGGGTCCAAACCCTAATACTTGCCGGGGTACCAAGTCAAGTCCTTCCCATAAAGGACATGTGGACGCACGGTGGTGGAACTGGTTTAGCGGCACTTTAGGCTCGGTCCTTAACTGATCCGAACAAGACTCCATCCCACAACTCACGATCGTCCTCGACGATGTGCCATTATCAATTCCTCTACAGCCTCCGGCTGCTCCTTAATATTCTTGCCCGGATCCAAAACATCTCCGATTTTGTTTAGGGTCTCGCCAGACCCTTCTTTCAAAAGTCACCCCGGATATCCCAGTATATCTGAGGGTTTTATTTCTTGTATCAAAATAGGGTTTTCAAAGTTTTGGGTAAAACTTATTTTATAGCAGGGCTAAGCGGGGCTTACAGCCTATAAATCCTAATATTTCTGTCGACTCGAAAATAGTCGACTAATACTCCTAGGGCTTCAAGGATAGGGAGTTCGGTCCTAAACTTAGTGCAGCTACTAGGAATAACTAATACTAATAAAATAACGTGATATTAAAATATAGCATGCAGGATTTGCAAACGAAAATAATAACGTTCATAAATATAGGATCCGGCATGATCAAGGGGGGGGAAATGCTTGCCTGGCAAGTCCTGTTCCTGTTCTGTACGTGATGGTGATGCCGGTTCCTCCTGTTGCACGTACGTCTCTCCGTCAACTACGCGCCGCAAGAACACCGAATAAGAAACAAACAAAAGTACTTCCATTAATGCAGATGCTATGCATGATTAAGTTACGGCATGGCTTTAGGGTTTAAGTTCTTGGCATGGTAGTTACGATAGATAAACAGCATATACACTTGTGTCATATAAAATGACGGTGCATAAATCTAAGGAAGAATTCGTGCCATTAGGGTTACGTGATCGAAACTGATATATTCATGATTTTATGGCTGTTAGAGGTGTTCTAATAGATTAGTGAATAGGGCTCTTACCTCGACTATTCTGACGATTATAAGCATAGGGTTTATATGCGGTTTTTAGGAAAAGGTTTTTAACTTTATTCACCATTTGAATCTCCAAAAGATTTGAATCTTTGCAAATGTGTTTTAACTAACAGCTTGGAATTAATATAATGTTTTTAGAACCGAAGAAATCAATTCAAAAACCGGTCTGGAAGTCACCGAACCGGCCAGACTTAGCAATGAACCGGTACTGGAACTAAACCTGGTTTTCCAGAATGCGCTTTCTATTGGATTCGGGGGTTTACGCCTTCACTGAAGGATTTGCGCGCTATGCCAAGGGATTAGAGGAGACGGGAACTACCGAGGCGTCTTCACTCACGAAGGAAGCCGGTAGAAATAGGAGGTGGGCCGCTCGGCCCATCCGACTTACCCTTACCCGCTCGCTTTTCGCTCGGGCGCTCGGACAAGCGGAGGTTGGCGGCGGCGGTTACTCTGGTCGGAGTGGTTGGAAGGTGGGCGGTTAGGGCTGGAGCTCGGTGAGGCTGTCGGAAGGCGGGTCAGCAGCTATCCAGTGAGTATTGGCGCTATGGAGTTCCTTCCCCCTATCCCTTCTAACTCCAAGCCTTTGGCTGCTTGCTGGATTCGGTTGGTAGCTGGTGAGCTGATCTCCAGAGGGCTTGGGTGAGGCACGGTTGAGCTAAGGAGGAGGAAATGGTTCAGGTCTTTGGGGAAAAGCTGGAGTGCTCAGCTGGGCAGGAGGTATTCTTGTGCCGCGGCTGGTTTGGCTGGGTTGTGTGCAGGGATGGGAGGAGGAGACTTGGCCGGCTCCATTTATAGCCAGGGAAGGGAGGTCCGGCGAGCTGAGCTGGCGGCCACTGCTCCGCTACACCACCGACGACTTGACGGCGGAGTTAAGGCGGCCTGGAGCTATAGGGAGGATGAAAGACAGCCGAGGCGCGAGGTGGCGAGGCGAGGTGCTGCTCCGATGAGGCGACGACGGGTGAGCTGGCTAGAGCACTGCTCGCCGGTGATGGGACGGATTTGAGCTGCCCGAGGTGAGTTAAGGCTATGGAGGAGACAGGGCCAGCTGCGGCGCGAGGTGGCATGGCAAGGCCGTGAGCAGCGCGGGTGCGGGAGCAGGGCGCGCACTGTGCCGCTCCGGTGCGCGCTCAGAGCGGCATGGAGGTGCCAGGGTGCATCCTGGTGAGGCTGGCCACGCGCCACCATGCCACGAAAGGTTCTGAGCAAGGGTCTAAGTCACTAGTGAAGTTAGGTGCCGAACAGGTTGATTATAGCTGGAATACTTGAATGCCCAGGCTTGACATGGGTAACATCCAACAGAAAATTGGAGAGACATACGCTGTTTACGAGAGTTATTGGGGTGAGCTGGTAGGTGGAGACGGTAAAAATATCTCACGGGATTTTTGGACAGAGGTCGATTGGGATTTGCTCATGATTTCATGTGCCGCGGCATTTTGGCGAAGGTGATCGGTGGCGTCCGTTCAACAATCTTGAACTGAACGCTTATGTTTTTGCATATTCGGACTCCCGGATGGATAAGGAACATTGTGGTAATTTATGGAAATTTTCCGAGACTTATTTCTTGAGGTTGCATTACAATGTCATTTTTAATACTGCGGTTTATTAATTTCATACCTTGATATTTCTAAACTGGACACTATTATTTTATGCGACGTTTGAATTAGATATATTGTCGAGATGTTCCATGATTTATTCCAGGATTTTCGGAGAATCCGAGGAGTGGCGGATTTCCCGATTAGGATTTTATACGACTGAGTGCGTGTGTGCGGGTGTTGGTGCGTGGAATTTATTGACGACAGAGCAGGCGGTTAAATTAGGGTTTTTGGTGTATGCATGCGGGGTTTGGTCGGATTAGGTTAATGCAATGATGCTAATACAAGGTTAGAAATATTAGGGCGCGACAGAAGGACTTAACCTTTACCCCGTCGAGTGCTAGTGCGTGGATCCGCGGGCAGTAGGAAGTACGTGACTAGGCGGTTAAAGTCCTAGAGGGCCTCTACCGCATGGCGTAGAGAGTTGTCCGACACAAAGATGAGAATAGTCCCATTTTTGAGTCCGCGAGACAAAAGTAAAGTTGGGTAAAACATCTAGCGGGTCCGGCTCTAGTATGAAACGGGTGAAGCGTCTCATTGTACTAGCCCTGTTAGTATACGATGCACAGTGTACCCAGGACGAACTACATCTTGTGGGTAAAGCCGTACAACCTCTGCAGAGTGTTAAAATCTATTCGAATAGCCGCGTCCTCGGTCATGGACACAACTTAGGAGACCACACACTGGTTAGAGTGAGTTTTGGTTGTGAAATGTGGGAATGGGATTAAGGACGTGGGCATGACGTGTCCACAGTGAGCAGTTTAAGCTACAGTCTGGTAGCGAGGAACTGCAGGAGAGAAAACCTAGCCCGGGCCACGAGGCGGTAGTGCGGGTAGGTTGTAAGGATTGTTCGAGGCGGTAGAAAGAGCTACCGGTCTCTAGTTGACGACTGTTCAGCTAAATCGTCCAGCATTGAATACTGTTTCGACAAAAATGAATTTGATTTCGAAAATGCTCTTGAATCTACTATTACATATTTCGATTAAGAACTTACTTTTCCGCACAACATTCAACTTAGTGTAGAGCCATTTCTTGAACAAGCCTTGCATGACATACATCTGTTATTCCCTCCTGTGGGATGCTTGCGAGTACATTCAATGTACTCACCTGACTTGTTGATTTGGCCGGACGAAAGAGACATCGACTCCGAAGATACGATTATGTTCGCGAAAGTTAGGGCGTAACCCCAGTCAGTTGCCTATCGGGTATGGCATACTGATGAGCCACTCCACTGTATGAATTTCCGTTGCAAGATTTTAGCCGTTGGGCTACAGGTATAACACCTCGGCTTGGACGGTCTATTTATGATTAATACTCTGATATGCGTGTGTATGACAATGATATACAGGTTGACTTGTGTGTACCGGCTACTGATCCAGAGACCGGTACAGTAAACACAAGAGTTTATCCGGCTAAAAAAACAGGGTATGCCACATCTCGAGCGTCGGCTCCGGCTTGGTGTGGCTGACCGCGAACACCTGGTTCCACTCGGGGTTGCCGATCCCGGAGACGTCGCGGCCAGGATGCGACCGGAGGCAGTGCGGGCCCGCCTGGATCTTAACGTAGGGGCCCTCGCAGGCACGGATACCGCGCAACCTCATGACGTGCACGAAGAGGTACCGCATCGGCTCCATCAGGTTGTACGTTGACTGCACCGGCTCGACGGCGTCGCCGGTAGACACGAACCGCCCGAAGATGACGCGGGATGAGGCAGCGTAGTACTCACACGGCGCGAAGCCGCCGCTCAGGTGGCGCGGGACGCGGACGCGCTCCGTGCTCGACGCCATTCGCGTCTTACGGACCTCAGGCGGGTAGTGCTCCGCCCCGTCCGGCCCCCGTTCTCGCTCCGGCTCCGACTCCGGCTTCGGTGGCATCATTGGGGCTTGCATCATCGGGCCATGTGGCCCGTGCATCGGCGGCATCATCGGGCCATGCGGCCTATGCATCGACGGCACCATCGGAGCTTCCTCCACGATGATGACCGGAGGCTGCTACACCTCGATGGCGGCCTCAGTCGGCTCGGGGACCTCCGAAAGCTCCTTCGGCGCCTCCGGTGGGACCTCAGGTGGGGGCGCGTTGTCAGCCCCCCTCGGGCGGCCCTGTCCTCAAGGGGCGGCGGCACCGCTGGCCGCTCGTCGTAGTAAATCTTGAGCCCGACCACCCCGCAGATCCAGCTGAGTAGCCTGCGCTTCTCAAGCAGGACATAGACGATTCCCTCTTCCCCGCGGCGCGAGAACTGGTAGCCTTAGATGCGGACACGGCCGAGGAAATGGTTCTTGCCGCCGGCGGAGGGGTCGAAGTGGCGGTCGTGGTAGAGCGAGACGTCGAGCGCCTCGGCATGCATGTTGGTCGGGTCGGGTCGAGATGGACGAGTTGGTCGGGTGCGACCAAAGGTCCTAGTCCCAGCCAGCGGGGGCATTTTGGTCCCTTGTGTAGATACGGTGTGAGATACGGGGCTGTATTTTACCAAAATTACCCCAAATCACTTGTAATGGCATATCTCTAAGTATATTTAAACTTTAATGATATTTATCGAAACCTAAAAATAGTAATGGCAGATCTCGATTTCAAGTGAACGGCAGTGGCATATATCCAATTTTCCCTATTAGTATGGTCTATCGGAGATTAGGCACTTCGAAAGGAACTAGGCATAACACTAGTCGAGGTCCTTTAAAAAAAAATCAACCATCAGATAATTCCATTGAACAGCGTATATTTTATGATATCACTTGCTGCGTGCATGCTCCCCATGTGAGGACAGTTGATTAGCACACGATGGAACAGTTGCATGCTCTAGCGTCTGGGTGCATTGCACGTACGTGATATATACCGATAGGAGCCCTAGCTTGCACGTTCCGGCCAGCAAGCTGGTACTAGGGTTCGAGTTTAACGTGCGTACGTGCATGTGATATATACACTTTTGTGGGTTTCACTGCTGTACACGTACGCACGCATGCAGCTGGTTTTCTCCCCCAACTAGCAGCAGGTGCTTCTGAATGAGGTTGGCATATGCATGTATGATACTCGAAATAGAAATCACTTTAGAAAGTGTGTACTTAATTTTTTTAGTTTTTATCATTAATTAATTAATAACGACTTAGTTTGGTTATATACAAATCGTACCATTAGATTTGTTATGAAAAAACGTTTCACAATATTTTTTAATATTTTACTTACATACTTATCAAAAAGTAACAATTAAAATTGTATAGTAAAGATCGTGCAAAACCAAAATCCCACTCTATTGTTATGTTTTCTGGCCCGATTCCGCGAAGTACAGCTATGTAGCCTATGGTACACGCACACGTAATGTGAAGTGAGCAGAACTGCAGGCAAAAATAGACACCTTAGTTGTTATGTCTGGTTCAAGATTTAGCTAGTCGATCACAGGCTAGCCACTATACCTACCCGGCCCAGTAACTAGAATTTACTATATATGTACTTGTTCAGTTTTTTTTCGATATGAATGGAGTATATAGCTTGCTGTTATTTCTCATTTGGCTCGTTCTCTGTCACTGGAGTCAGGCTGATGCATGTGAGAAATGATACATGGACGAGATCACAGTACTGTCACTCACAGGTCAGAGGGAGCAATGTCCATCCATACATGGATGCGTTCATTAATGTGCACTGAAAACCACATGGATCTCACTTGAAGCTGGGCTCCACACGTAATTTGCACACAAGTGCTCGTGTTGCACGCTTGTAGGTTGTACTCGCAGGCAACCAGACCGAGTAATACGTACTTCCTCTGTTCAAAATACGTATTGCATGATTGCATGTATTTCTTACCTTCACCAGTCAAACTTCGTAACGTTTAGACCACTAATTTATTTCTAAATACTCAGTTTAGTTGTATTTAAATGGTATTGTTAGATATGATGTAACAATATTCTAATTATAACATTACACTTCTATAGCATTTCTCATAATGTGTTAGTACAAAATAAGAAGTCAAAGTTTAACTTTGAAAACCACGAGCAGTTAACAATACCAAGTACATGCTTAAATTAACCACGACCATACCATATTTTCGATCGGTCGATCGAAGCAGCTGAACATACCAATTAATCTCAGCTGAATATATAGTTTAACGTGTGATCACTGGCTCACAAGAGTACACGTCGCTGCTGACCGGGTTTACGTACTCAAACTTACCTAAAATCGATACAACTACCTGCAATTAACCTGCCTGTCGCACTATCACTACGAGAAATTCGCTGATCTATGATGAATCGTATTCGTCATGGAAGAACGACAAGTCGTCATTAATCATCTTCTGTGACGAATTTATGACGAAAAATAAATCATTATGAAAGTCGCGTCATAGATGTACCACTGTGATGAAATGGAAATTTTCGTCATAGAACGAAACACATCAGTGACGAAAACCCGACCGTCATGGAACGGTCACACTTCTATGATGAAATATTTCGTCATGCAAGTCGCTCGGGAACGTCATAAATAGAAATAATTTTCGTCATAAAACAGCTTTCCGACACGGCTGTTTCTGACGTGGTAGCCTACGTGGCGTTTTTTGTAACGTGGACGCCACGTCACCAACTGACGTGGCTGTGCTCCCACGTGGTGTCCACGTCATCGTCCGAGTGGCATCCGACGTGTCATGCTACATCCCAACTCATGGCCCAACAAAATTTAGGCCGAGTCCACCTTCAAAGTCCAAACTCAGCCCAACCTATTATGGGCTAAGCCTGCTTGGCCCAGCTGTTTGTGGGCCAAGCCTGATTTTCCTAGCCAATCGCTTTTGGGTCAAATCCATTTTGCTAGCCCTTTTGATTTTTATCCAGTCCAGAGTAGTGTCCATTTAAAAATTCATCACAGTAATTTGGCAGCCCAGCCCAACATCTAATTCATCATAGTCCTTCATCACTTGTGCCCACTGTTTGTAACTTTTTTTTGCAGTATTCAATAACAAAAAACTAAGACCAAATTTGTATTTTAGATAGAAACACAGAAACAAAAACATAGTAAAATATTGTTCATCACATATACAGACAACAAGTTCCATCTCATTTCTAACTCCCACACATCCAAAGTTCACATGCGAAGCGACATCACCTCTTGAGCTATTCTTAGAGACTGACTAAAGGCCCACATTCTGAAGAATTTGGTTGTTCGATATACTTAGTGAGAACTTCAGAAACAGCTGTAGTAGCAGACTTTGGTTCTTGACCACGGTTAATCCATGACGGCTTGCATATCAACCTGACATTTGAAAGATCACATGAGAAGTAAAATGCTGAACATAAGAGAAATAATGATAAGAAATGGTAGTGTACATAATATGAAAATTGCAATCAATTTAGTTTACAGTGCAAACAGTGAGCACAATAGAAAATACTCATAGCAAAGAAGATTATCTGGTTTGTGAAACAGTATGAGGTTTTGCAATTTCAACTAAAAAAACATAAATAATATAAGAAGTAGAGATGTTTATCTTTCACTGATTATCACATTTGACTACACGTTTTTAGGGTGCAAAATTCAGTTAGTGCACATGACAGTGATTCACAGCTACTTCAAATGCAAAGAACATTAATAAATGCACGTAAAAGCACAGCATATGCTAATGTAATATCCAACTAAAGAACAGAGCAAACAAAAGAGATGTGTGCTTACTTTCTCCATCAGTTTGAGAGCCTCTGGATCTCTTGGTGGCCACATCACATATTCTCCATGCATTACAGGACTAATAATTGCCTTCAGAATATCAGTTGACTGTTCAATCTTCTCCTACATTATTATGATTAAAATTAACAGCATGCAAGGTACAAGTGTAATCACGATGAAAATACCAAGGTTCATCAAGTTGTAGACAATAGTACTAAAACAAGGAGTAATGCATGATGGAAATGGTTCTTACATCAGTCATCCACAATTAGCAAAAAAGAATCCAAATGTGAAACCATGCTTTAAGTAGTTACTCAAACGTCAGCAAGCAATGCTCGGCATGGTTCTACATATTTTGAAATAAGCAGTGGAAGGATGGTTGGAGCAAGTATAGTTAGTTACAGACCAAAGGTTTGCATATTGAATGAAATTAAAGAATGTCAATGAATCTAATTCAGCACTGAAGTGTAAGAAAAAATGGTAGCTTGTTCTGAAAAGAAAGATCAATCAGACTGAACATATACAGCACGGCTACCTCTCTAGGACTTGCGTCCCTCAGCATATCAATCAGCCTATCCACTTCAATGGTATCTTGAAGGATTCTTCAGGACCTTTAACAGCTGCATATAACGAAGTGTTCCTGTGATGAAATAATAAGTTCTTAACTAAGAGTACTTCACCGTCACACTATCTATTCCCACAATAAAATAAAAAAAGTTTGAAAGCAAAATCACATAATGGCCCTGACACGTATATAGTAGTATCAGAGCTTACAAATAAACGTAAGATGGAAATACTTATTCATCAATCAGAAGTTTGCATTAGTAACAAAAGTATTATGTTGTGTATAGAATTGGTCATGCTAGCTGACATGTTTAGTGCTGTACTCTACAACCTCTAACACTCTTAAAGTCAAATTCAGTGCTGATCTTCAGTACAAACATTTCCCCAACTCATGAATTTCCCAATCGGCCGATGCCATGCAGTATCAGTTTTATTTTTTTAAAGAATGTCAGTTCATGTGACCTGAAACTAAAAAACTATTCATGTGTTGTACTAGCCAAACAAGCTAAACCGTTTCAGAGAAAATGCCGTTGCAATCAACCGAGAAGCATCCAGTACACACAAGAAAATTGTAGTAGTAGTAGTAGTAGCAGAGAGAAAGAGAGAGAGCAAGTACAGAACATGAACCGCCTCCGCCGATGCACGTGGAACGCTCTCCTCCCAGGGGAACACACCAGGATCTCCCAGCAACACCGCCGCGGCGAAGCCTAGTCGGCAAGAGAGCGGAACGCATAGCCGATTAGAGGAGGCGAACGGTGAGAGAAGCCTTGCGTTTGCTGGGGAAGAAAAAAGAATAGCGAGATGAACAGAGCGAAGAGAGCGCAACCGCGAACCGAGGCGAGGACGGAGACGACGGCGGTGGCCGGACCGGCGTGGAAGCGGTGGCCGGAGCCATCTGCGGCCGGTGGCGGGAGCAAAGTGGGGAGGAGCGCGCAGGGAGCTGGTGCGCGTAACCCGCTCCACACAAATCCCAAATCCCAATCCGGAAAAATTACATTCGTGGTGGCTAGTGATGAGCTCGAGGTCGGCGACGACGGTTTGTCGGCTTCGTCCCGACCAGCAGCGCGGTGGAGAAGGAAAGGGTGGGGGGAGGAGGCACGAGCCAGCCCGCTACACGGTCGCCACTGGTGTGTTGGTGGTGGAGGCGAGAGCGGGGATTAGGGTTTGGTGGAGGAGATGAGAGCGGTGATTTGGTGGCGGAAATGGCAGAGTGCAGGTGCAGACAGGGGTTGGGAAGTGATATGGTGCTGGCAAATTCGGGGAAGCACTGGCGCGAGAATTTCGCAGTACCGAAATTTTAGGCGCGAGAGACCAAAATTTCACCCCGCGCACGCACCAGCGGCCAGCGGGAGACCAAAATTTCACCCACGCACGCATTAGAAAACCAAAAATTGGCTGGCCCACTTGGCAGTCAATGAAGTATTATTTGTCTTCAAAATATATATTCAGATTCTAAGGATTGAAAAACAAAACTTATATAAATTAGCGGTGAGGCGGCGCGTTGTCCCACCCAAGCCTGCCTCTCCTCCCAATATTTTCTATCTTCCCGCCCTATCAAGTTCCCGATAGTTTATTGATTAAGTAATCACCGTAATCATTGATCATGACCGAAAACAATTTAATTAACTAATTCAGACATCTAACTAACTAATTCATACATCCTACACTTAATTAACTAAAACAATTTACCTAACCGACATCTAACTAACTTTAATTAATCATGTCTTATTCAAAAAATTCGGTGGGCGCTGGAGTTTTTGGCGCAAATCCAAAAAATTTGGCTATGCGCGGTAGTTTTTTTAGCACAACGAAAAAATTTCAGTATTTGGCTAAAATAGCTTTTATACAGTATTTACATAGCTAATTTATATAGCAAATTTGATATTACATCAATAAAATTTATCAAAATGACTAACTATTTTAATGGTTTACATGCATGCTGGTTGGCAATATGTGATGCGAAGTCTTTATATGTTATTTGAACTGCGTGGATGATTAGATTGTGAGATATGATATATCTTGAGAAATATTGCTATTGCCTGTCGTGGATGTCCTTATAAACAAAGGAGGTGCTGCCGAAATTTCTAGTGTTTTCTAGACTTGGTGGGTTTTGATATAGCATGGTGGCATTTCAGGTAGGGGAACTACCTGGGGTGTCATTACCACAGGGATGATAACTTGTATGGATAAGGTAGGTGGGACCATAGGCAGTGAACAGAAACAAACAGCACGGGTTAAGGTGCAACCTTGCGTGACGGAGGTCTCGGCTAAGCAAGGCTAGGTCCTTTATAGAACAGATCGACAACCACAGAAAGAAAAGTATAGGGTGCTTTGTTATACTTCTCTACCGAAATACACAGAGGGAGGAAGAGAGAAACAGAGGACAGAGGGAGGCGCCCACGGTGAGCTCAGCTCGTCAGTGATGGGGCAGGGAAGCTGGTTGGCCGAGGTCAAAAACGGAACCCCAAGAGGATGGTGATGCTATTGGTGATCTTAGATGGGATGGAGGAGCACTAGGCGGTGGCCGGCGGTGATGGCAGGCGACGGCGGTGGCGGGTCGACGTGGACAAGAGGCTCGGGCGGCGGGAGCACCAAATTGACCGAGGGGATCGCCTTGCGGGGGCAAGAAAACGCTACATGAGAGGAGGATTTGGAGGAGGCTCACTGTAAAATCCTCAATTTTTGAGGGCTTGAAATTTTTTTTTAAAAAAGAGAAGAGAATGTGCAACTATGTAATAAACCTATATGTATTTTATTTAGATTTTATTTCAAATTAATACAAGGTTTTGAATTAATTTGAGAACAAGAAGTGTGTTTTTGATTTTTGATTTGGTCATCATTTGAAAATTTGCTCCAAAAGTATTTTTATTGAGTTCCCTATGCTCAATTTGATTTTATAGAATTTTTCTGGGATTTTCGAGAAGCATTTGGTATTTTTAAAGGTCCCTTTTGGGATTTTCTAAATTTATTTTATTCAAAAATGTGTTTTTTCTCTTTTTCTGAAATCTGGGCCAAAAGGCCCGTTTCTCTCCCTCCTGGGCCCCGCCTGGGCTCAGCCCACCCGTCGGCCCGCTCTCCCCGTCGGCCCATGTCACATCCCGATTTTCCAAAACCCAAAAATTAGGGCTTACAAAAACTTTTGCGTTAATTTAGAAAGCATGTGCATCCTAGTTGAGGATAGTACCCGGCATAAACCCATATACCCTATACACCCAAAACCCTATTATCGTCCTACTCGACGAACGGTAAAACCCCTAAAACCCGGCTCACGATCAAAAGACCCGAACCAAGGTGATATGATCCTATTTAAACTCTAGTGCCCCACCAATATCTTCCCTGTCCACGGAGACCTAAAACTTTACCTGGCCGTAACCCTACCGCGGTTGGTGACTTCTTTTATCGCTAACCCTAACGTCCATCCGTCTCGACAAAACCCTAGTTTACTTCTACGTTAACCCTAGAATCCTCTTTCTCGACAAATCGCTCGAAACCCCACTTCCTCGTTCAGCGCTGCCTCAAACCGATGCATATGTGTGAGTATGCCAGAAGTGTTCTTCCAAGACCTAGCTCCTATAACCTATTATGGTTATTCTATTATCAATGCCACCGCATATATGCAAGAACTTCCAAGTGCAGGTATGCACATACTCTCGCGGCACCCTGAACTCCAATGTCCCGAAACCAAGACCCTGTCGTTCCAGAGTGTTACCATGATCCCATCATCTCCCGAACCTCGAATATACAAAAAAGTGAACATGTCCAGTACAAATATTTTCTATTGCGTGCCAATTTCTATTTAGGGCTTAGACGGGCTCTGAGCTGAAACCTTACCAAATAACCTTCAGAAAAATCCCATAAAATTTCAGAGCGCTCTCTTTAATACGAGGACAACAGATGTACAACAATACAGCCAACGTCAATTCAAAAATCTGAAGAACGTCGCACCAAACACCTTCTGCTTGTTTTCTTCTTTTTCAGAAATCCTAACTCAGACCTCAACCAACAGTCACCAAGTATTGCTGGGATGTTCCTTTACACCGCTAGAACCCGTCCATGACCTAACTCCTCCGAAAGAATCTCTTTTGTATGCCTGTCCAGCTCAATGCCATCCACTTGCTGACATTGGCATTCAAGTGACACACTGTTTTCTCTGCTCAGAACACTACCTACTCTTCGTCACAGCATGAACACCTCATCTCAGCCCCACAGTAGCGAGTTGACACACGTGTGCATGGCCAAACACTCAAAGACACGCTTATGCCGGTTGTGACAGGCACTGGACGCACACTGGCACAGCACAGACACGCCCCAGCTGGCCACAGTGCGCGCCCACAGCTCATTCCTGCGCCTCCCGCCGCGGATGGCGTCGTCCACCTCGCCGGAGCACGAGGAGCTCTGCGGTGACCCGTTCCATCGCCCCTGTCCAGCTCAACACCCTGCAAAGCCTCGGGAACACCCCTCACCGCGAACTCCGGCGGTCGTACCCGAGACACCGGCTAAGTGCCAAGCTCACCGAGTCATCCGCCGCGCCGCCCGTCGGTTGCAGCGCGCCGCTCGCCGACGCCATGCCGTCCAACCAACCCCGGCCTGCCACGACCTCCCGCCGACCTCCCTCGAGCCCCGCATCGACCTGTGAGCATCGGGAGTACTCCGGCCATGTCCCGTCGTCGGGCATGTGGCCAATAGCAGCACCGCGCCGCATGCCGCACCGCGCGTCGTCCAGCTCGCCGCCTTGCCCTGCGTGCCTGCCCTAGCCCTCCACAGCTCAGCACGGCCCTCTGTTCCCTCCTGAGCCGTCGCATCGCTGACCACGGCAAGCACAGCGACGACCTCGCCAGCTCACCGTCGCCTCCCTCTATAAAAGGGGCACCCGAGCATCTAATCCAAGCATCCGGCCCTCCTCCGAACCCCAATACACGATCTCCTCCTTCCATTAACTCAAAACGAGCTCGAGTCCACCCCGAACCCTTGTTCTTCTTCCCTCAGCCAAAGCTTCAGTGTTCCCCTTTCGGTTCCACGCCAACCCGAGCTACCCGAGTCGTGCGCAGCTTCCTAATCAGGTGGTCCGAACCGGAGCTCCACCCTCGACCCCCTCTCAGTTTTCCCACCTCCCTCCGTCGGCCAAACAGCGGCCAAATCCCCAGAGCTCCGGCGCCAGAGGAGCCCCATCGGTCTCTCCCCGTTTCTCCCAGCAGGCCACGCCAGCTGCTGAGTCCAAGCTCGAGGAATCGACTAACCGGCGTCCGCGCGACCCTCACCCTCACCTGGACCGAGCTCCTCTCCCCAAGCTGCAGCCTCGCCACCGGTGGCCACTGCCTGGAGCGCCGCCGCTACCCTGTCCAGTCCAGAGCCACAAAGGAAATTCCGACCGCGCCGCCAGGAGTTAACGAGCAACCGATTAGTGGGTGGACTTGTGGATCGCCGACACGTGGACCAGCCAAGGACAACAGATCAAGCAGGTAACGCGTTCGACCGCTCTGCCTTTAGTTCCCGCGCATTAGCCCGCCTAATCACGTTCCCGTGTTGATTAGCAGTAGCACATTAAAGCTGTCGGTGGACGCATTCAACCCAGCTATTCGGCCCAGCTAGCACCAATACCTGCAGTGCCATTTTTCTTTTTCTCACTTAACGCGCAATAGAATCCATCGGTACTAAGCTCCAAGGTTCGGCCATTAAGGGCGTGTTTAGTCTGGTCCCCATCATTAGTTCATTAAAGTCTCGTTTAGGTTGTCTGAAGCCGCATCTAATCCAGCTGCCCCGATTTTGTTTGAGTCAGAACCGTGAACTCCGCTACAACTAATCCGTGAGTACCTCGACCAGCTTTTACAAAAAGAAGTTACTGGTTCCAGAGAGTTTAGGAGAAATGCAGATTTTTGTTTCAAAGGAAATTTAGAGTTTGAAGCTATTTAAGCTTGTTCGTTAAAGGCTAAGTCTACACTTCCTCCTTGTAGCAACAGACACCATGTGTATACCTCTTAGGTAGTCCAAGGATTAAACCCCGCCCACTGGAATGATAATTATATTCGTAGCAATAGTAAAGACGATAGGGAAGGGTTCTGAGTGATCTATCTAATATGGCAAATATTTTTCTTTAACCCGAAAGACCTCGTCATTTTTATTTGGCATATATGCATGCTGTTGTTTTCGTTAAAAATGTTTTGAAACTCCATTAGTAGGAAGCAAGTTTAGGGCAAGAATTTTATTTCTTTAAGCGCCGCACGTACACTCTACAGGTAGCTGTCAGTATAGCCAAGACAAATATCCCCCATCACCAGCATGTTAGCATATCGCTAGCATCTAGGAAGCCGTAAGATTAGGAGTTTGATCGCATAACCCTCAGGACACGAATGTTCACATCCAATTAAAAACAACGTCATTTCATGTGACATATACGTGTCTAGGGCCTCCCATATGTTGTAGATTTAAACCCTAAGGCCTCGACCTCACCACCATTTAGACCCTTATATACTCACACCATTCACCATCGAACCATGCCCGGTGTTTTCAAAATCCCAAAACCGTAGTTCGACTCAAACCCGTATATTCGCCTTAGCCGTACCTCTCCCTCTCGAATATGCAAAACATCTGTTTTGTTCGGAGTCGTTTTGCTTTGCTTCTTATTCGCCAAATTTTCCGACGTGTAGTCGACGGAGTGAGGTACGTGCGCGAAGAGGATCCGAAGTCGCCCCGCCTCAGGGACCAGAACAGGAACCGGAACTGCCAGGCAAGCATTCCCACCTTGACCATGTTGAAATCCTATATTTGTGAAGTTAATTATTTTGTTTATGAAATTGCATGCTATATGATTAAAATCATTATTTTATGTGGATCTAGTTATTCCTATTAGGTGCATGGCTTAAGCCCGATAAACCATATCCTTGTAACCCTAGTATTAAATGCTGATCATTGGACGATCGGCAACTTAATTAGGAGTATAGGCGATAGCCCCGCTTAGCCCTGCTATAGTAAAAACTAAGTTTTATCGATGCGATGGGATTGGGATCAAAACCCTCGGTGTGTAAATGCATACCGAGGTGCCATTTACAAAGGAATGTTTATTAAAAACCCTAAATGAGATGATGGAGGATTTGGATTCGGGCAGGAATGCTAAGGGAGTTTGGAGGTGGTAAAGTAGCCGGTCGCTACGTGAGAAGTGAAATGGCCGGGTAGCCGGTTGCTACCCGAGGAGATGGATGGATATGGAGTCCTGCTCGAATCGGTTAAGGACCGAACCTAAGTGCCGCTAAATCAGTTCCCCCACCGTACGTCCACATGTCCTTTGTGGGAGGGACTGGACCTGGTACCTCGTCTAATGCCGGAGCCCGGAATCGTGGGAAGTTAGGTTGAAGTGCTAGTGGATCCGGTAGATCCCTAGAGGATCTCCACGGGACTGAGTAGGGGGAAAGCTCTTCATGGGTCTCACCGTATTGTGGGGGTAAAGCTCAGTAGAGTCTTACAAGGTGCGTGGAACATGGTCCGACACAAAGGGGGAGAGTCCCACCTCTGTCATTCGTGATGCAGAGGATCGGGTAGTCCTCCTAGCGAGACCGGCTCTGGCATAAACACGGGAGAAAGGTCTCGTTGTACTAGTCCTGTCAGTATACGATGCATAGTATACCCAGGGCGAACTACATCTTGTGCGTAAAGCCGTACCACCTCTGCAGAGGGTTAAAACTATTCGAATAGCCGCGTCCTCGGTCATGGACATGAACTGGTAAGGCCACACAATGGTTAGACTGAGTTTTGTTTGTGAAAGCTGGGAAAAGGGATTAAGGACGTGGGCATGACGTGTCCACAGGGTGCAATTTACGCTACCTGGATTGGTAGCTAGGAATTGCTGAAGGAAAGGCTAGCTACACTGCCGGGGTGGTGTGAGCGGAAGCCGAAAGGGTAAGCGGTGATGAGCGCGGCTATCCCGCGGAGGAAATAAAGGAGAGGTAGCAAGGGCTACCGCGGAGGACGATGTGATACGTTGGGATCGTTGTTTTACAAAGTTCGCTTTTGAATCTATTATTGTTATTTACAATAAAGACTTGCATTTTCGCACAACTGCAACTTAGGGTAGAGCTATCTCTTGATCTATTCCCTGCATGAAATATTGCTGTATATTTCCTCCTGTGGGAATAGCTTGCGAGTACATTCCATGTACTCACCTGGCTTGTTGATTTGGCCAGACGAAGGAGACGTCAAGTCCGAAGAAGCTCACGATCGCGAAAGTTAGGGCGTAACCCCAGTCAGTTGCCTGTCGGGTATGGCATACTGATGGGCCACATCTCCGCTGAGTTCCGCTGCAAGTTTATAGCCGTTGGGCTACAGGTATCAGATCATCGACCTTATCGGTCTATTTAATTATTTACGCATGTATGACAATGGTATACAGGTTAACTCGTGTGTATCGGCTACTGATCCAGGGACCGATACAGTAATCACGAGGGAGTTCCCGGCCTTAAAACCGGGGGCGCCACAGCCCATCCCGGCCTCCTCCTCTCCCCTTCTCCCCTGGGCCGCCGCCCCCTCCTCTTGGGCCGGCCTAGCCCAAGCCACCGCCTCCTTCTTGGGCCGGCTTGCCAGGCCAGCCCAGCAGGCCGAGCCAGGCCGCTGCCTCCCCTTTGCGCCTAGGCCGTGCCCCTCCTCCTTGGGCCAGGCAACTGACATATTGGTCCCATAGCCAGTGGCAAGACGAGGAGTCCACACTCTGAAGGTCTCGGGTTCGAACTCTAGAGACCACAATTTTTGTGGCTATTTTTCTATCTCCGGATCCACGCAGCATGTATTTAAAACAATAAATTGTGACTAGATAATGTTAGACTTTGAGGGGTGCATTGGTAAGGCAAGTAACGCAGATGATTGTGGTAACGGGTTCGAACCCTACGGAGTACAAATTTTTTTACGCACTGGTTCTGTCCACTAGGCCAACATGGTCAAAGATATTTATGACGAAGCCCGTTCGTCATACGTCGTCATAAATATGTCGAAAAGCGTCATACAAACATGTCCACGTAGGCCGGATAAGATCTATGACGATTTGTACACTCGTTCCATGACGAAATATTTACTTTGGTCATAAATTCCGGGGGGGTGAGGTCCGTCACCTGACATCCATGACGGGTCACACATTTCCGTCATAGATATGGCACCTTTTATGACGAAGTTCAACAACATCACCAGGAAAACGTCATAGATCAGTGAATTTCTCATAGTGTATGCATGATTGCATATGATTATTTCAAATTAGTTAATCCCCTCCAAAGCCAAAGTGAGCATGGATATCGCGCGATCGATCGAGTTGACTGATATATAAATATAAATATAGATATATAAATAAATATATATATATATATAAATATATATATATATATACACACACTAGCAAGTACACATGGTAACACACGTTTCCACAATATGTATAGCGTGAAAACATAATCTACACTGTATCGTGTCAAAAGAGGCAACGGCGGTGGTGCACGGGTATAGCCAGAGCGCGGCATGGGCGCACTAGCCACGCGTGGAGCGAATTCGGACGAGAGGGGCGCTGGAGGGTATAATAGTAATAATAGTAAAAAATTATCTATTAACTTTAAATAAGGACATCGTAAGTAATTATCTATGAACTTTAAGTGAATAGCAACGGTGGATAATTATCTATCAATTTTAAGTGGTATTTCGTTAAACTAATATAAGCTGTTAGATGTATTTAATCGGATAATGTTGAGCGGTCTGTATATGTTTCGTGGAATAAAAGTAGGAAAGAAGAGCTGACCTTATTTCTTTGAATATGGATCTCAACCTATGCTTATGAGAGATAGCTCTTCATACACTGATAGGGATATATGGATTCTCGAACAGTTCGGAAAAGGAGAAAAGCTAAGGTAGTATAGATAGCTAGATCGCCGCGATTAATTGTCAGTACGTGCATTTCAGGAGTAGTAATTAGTACGTAGTCTTTTTTTTTAGTCCTGTAATTAGTACGTAGTCGTCTGATCGATCTGCGACACGATGTGTTGTGGGGAGGCGTGCACACCATGCATATTCACGTCAGCCACAAGATCCATGCGAAATTTACATATCGATCGCAAAGATTCATCCAGCCATGCACGCATTCATCCAGGCAAGAGGTAATTAATTACGTGATCGATCGTGTTGACTATCTAGCTAGCTGCACCGAGAATTCAGTGATCGGCTGATCAAATTGTTGACGTTTAAGTTATGGGGAGATAGAACTTGTGGTGATCTTGCATGGAGATGATGTATAGATCCAGCATGTATGCGCTGCATGCAGTGTATACATGTACGTTAATTTATGTCGATCGACCAGTCATTACATCGCACATGCATACAAGCATGCATGCGTATCTCGCGTGGTTTTAATTTAATCTGTTGCAGAGATCTGTCGTCTCGATCGCATGTATATGAACATCTTAATTAACCAATTGGTTGATTAAATTGCAACAGCTACCTAGCTAGCTTGTGTTTAATTAACTAACACGGTGTCCCGTGTAATTACATAGGAAATATTTTTAATTATTTTTGTATTTTTTACTTGTATGTGTGATATTAGATCAGTACTGGAAATAAAAATTCAGATGGCAAGCCAGCCCGCTAGTCATTCTATTGAATCGTTTATTTAGGTACAATTGTGATAATCTATCGATTGTGATCTGTTTATGTACAATTATGAAGATCTATCGGTTATGATCTGTTTAGGTCCAGTTATGAAGATCTATCAGTTGTGATATCTTTAGGTGCAATTATGAAAATCTATCGGCTGTGATCTCTTTAGGTGCAATTATGAAGATATATCGATTGTGATCTATTTAGGTACAATTATGAAGATTTATCAGTTGTGGTCCACTAATAATAAAAGGGTCCACCAAATCAACGGTCGGATGTTTTATATTTGTGTGAGAATTTCTAACTTCTCTCTATTTTTCTATTATATTCTACTTTTTAGTATATAATAATAGATAGATTGATTACTTTAATACTACTGCGTGATGCATTGTTTTTTTTGAAATAATATTTTTTTTCAAAAATAATACGACGTATGAATTTTTTTCAAAAATAGCCTCAATCGCCACGAGCGGTGGCGGTAGTGTCTTAATCGGCACGGGTCGTGGCGATTTCGGACTAATCGCCACGGGTCGTGGCGATTTCTGGCTATCGCCAGCCAAGTAGACGATTCAATACTGAATCGCCAAGACCCCTAATCGCCGGGACGCCTGGCGATTTCTCCTAATCGCCATGAGCCATGGCGATTTCGCGCCGAAAGTGCTGCCGGGGCCCGCTGTCACCCCTGTGTCGAACGACAGGGGGTAGATTCCCGCCTGGCCCCCCCTCCAGCGCCCCTTTTGTCGCCCGTGACGCCCGTGAAGCTTTAGGTCGCGTCCAGTCCCCTTCAGTGTCCTTTTTTTTGCCTCTGGTTGCCCGTGAACCTCTTTTCCCCTTTAGGTCGTGTCCAGTGCATCTCTCAAGCACAGCGCTCTCTATTTATTCACCCCTTACGTGTCTCTGCCTCCTACTGAGTCATGAGAAATTAAAAAATCGATAGAGAGGAGAGGGACTAGGGTTTGGGAGCGAGGTGAGAAGAAAGAAGCTCTCGGAAGTGGCAAGAGGGAGAGAAGGGACATTAGAGTTCGGGAGGTCAGGCGGAAGAGGGATCTCGACAGCGGAGTGCGTGTGAGGTAAATAGTTGCGTTATTTTTTTGTTTAGTTTCCTAAAAATAGTAACTATGCCGTATTGCAAAATGTTAGGAATGGCTTCATCTGGTGCTGACGAGATGTCGAAGCAGAAGATGTGTGCCAACTTGCCCACAGGTGTCGAAGTTCCCCTTTGTTGGTGCCAAGATCCGTGCAGACTGAAGAAGTCACAAGAGTTCTCGTACATGTACGGAAGAAGATTCTTCATGTGTGCTAACTACGACGAAGAGCCACCAAAGTTTGGCATGTTTAGACGGCGTGAATGGGTAAAACTCGCACATACCCGCATTTCTAACACGATGCAATACTATGGTAACAGTCGTTTGCTTGCAGTCTCTACCTATTATATGTGACTACATACAGTGGTTGGACATTACCCAATCAAAAGAGGCCGAGGAAGAACTCATGTGGAAGGTTGGCTGTAGTCGAGCTTGGTTTCTGCAACGCATGCACGAGCAAGAGGAGGAGGAGAAGAGAAAGCATTGGCAGGAGACGCAACGCAAAGAAAAGGAGGAGGCGGAACGTCAAGCTGTGGAGGCACGTGAGGCCGAAAGGGCGAGGAAGCGCGAGATGGCGCGTCGCGCGAAGGAAGAAGGGGAGGAAGCTCACGCTCGTCGTATGAGGAAGGGAAAATATCCTAAAGGCCCTGAGTAGTTATTTCAATGTTCTATTAGGTTGTTCGGCTATATGCGAATGTTATCATGTAACACCCAAATTTTTCGAAACCAAAAATTAGGGCCAACAAAAACTTTTTGCTAATAATGTCGGATGAAATACACTAGATTAAAAAATTTTATTCAAGTTTCTGCAAAACCCTAAAGAGAGTTAACCAAAATTCCCCACCCCTGCTTCTACTTCCTCAACCTCTGTTTTGTCGAAGCTCTGTCCGGCAAGGTATTCGAGCCCTGCCTTACGCCTTGTCTCCATACCGGGCCAATCGTCCTTGCATTCCGCCACAAGCACCCTTCCGGCATCCCTCCCCTTCTATCCAGCTGGTGCAACCTAGACCACATCTGCCGCAAGGTGCCCTCACGGTGCTTCTGCGAAATCGGAACATATACCCGTCTTGAATCTCTTCCGAATGTCTTGAAATTCTACCACCAACTTCGCCAGGTCATATCGTGAGCATGTGCTCATATATACTGCTTTCCTGTATGAGCAGATGCGCAAACCCTAATCACTTCTTTCCGAGCTGCGGAGTCAAAACCCTAACTCATCATTTAACTCTGTTTCAATCATAGGTATAAATGCTTAAGATTTCCCAAGTGTATATGAGCACGTACATCTTGAAGCCCCAGCATATCTTTGCATGTGTCCATTTTATTTCCCATCACCTTTTCTCTCTCCTAGAATATATACACACATATATATCTCTGCTGCAGCCCTGTGCATATATACGAGCCTACCGGCAATACTTTCCCAAGTCCTAACTCCCATGACTTCCTACCATTATCCTAGCCCAGTCGCCACCCTATATACGCTTAACTTTCAGACGTATGTGGGTATAAACACTGGAAACTCTAACTCACTTCTTCCGAGCTAAGGAAAGGTCCAAGGCCCTAGTCCCTTTGTCCATATTTTCCGAGGCCCTCGAATGCTCAACATCTCTGTTCTGTCCGGTCTATCTAACCCAGCCCCTTGGCCATAATTTCTCGCGTGATCACCTCTCTCATCTGGTAGTGAGATATTTATGCACCATATGTACAAGGTAGACACAAAATCTCAATTTCTTATTTTAACCTAAGCTCGCACGTGCTGTTGTCAAATCCATCAACTTCTATCAAAAAGAACCAGGAAAGCACCTAACTCTTTTCCTGAGCCCATGATGTGACCTGTCCTACCACCTACCTTCAAACCTCTTAACTCGGTGCCATTGATTTCCTTGCCAATTTACCAGGCGTTGCCTAACTCTTACTATGCTACTATGCCATGTAAGAGCATTCCCCTCCTTGCTGTCTCCATACAACTGTGAAATCGATCCAAACCCAAGGCAATAACCGCTCTCTTCCTTTCTGTTGTTTTTCCCAGCATTTTGCTAGTTGAAAACCCAAATGTACCAACCGACACCACCTAGTCCTTCTACCGTATGGGACCCGGCCCCATACTCAGCTTCTACCATACCATCTTCCTCCTCACCCTTCTAGTCTTCTCTCTGATGAGTACCGCCAGCACTGCTCCTCCTTGCCACGTCCTCCTCCGTGCTGCGGACGGTGCCCAATTTCCCCCTATAGCTACAGCACCGGCTACCTAACCGGTCCCCTGCGCTCCCCCACCCATACACCTCCATTTATTCTAAGCCGAGCTCTTCTACACCATTAAAAGCAACCGAGCTGCTCCGGTCCCGCTACACAAGTTCCAGTATTGAGCTCCTCTCACCCGAGCTGCCATGCTCCTCCTAGCTCCCCACTCCCCTGATTCTTCTTCTCCCTCCCTCTTCCCTAGTTTATAGCCGAGCTCCATTATAGCCGCAGCTTCCACTGCCCCTCTCCCCCGAGCTACCACAACCCGCGAGATTTCTGCCAACCGCAGTGACTCAGCACCAAGACAAGGAGCTCCCCGAACTACTCTACCCCGCCTCAACTCTGCCGGGGAGCCGCCTCCGATTGGCATTCACTCCGGTTTTTCCCTCTGGCTTCTTCCTCCATTGGCCGGATTCACCTGCTCCGCCCTCCCCTCGCCACCACGACCGAGTGACCAGGCCGTTGAGCGCCCCTTCTCCCTCACCACCGGTAGCAAGGTTGCATGCTACTGAACCTCTGAATCCGCCGCAATGGACAACCTTGCCGTGCCCTGGCTCGTCGCCGACGAGTGCCGCCCCTATCGCCGTGAGTTTCTTGCTCCCCTTGCCCGCTGGTCCCGACTCGGTCCTCGCCGCTGCCGCACTCGCAGCCGCAGTCACCGCGGTGAGCATGAATGCTACCTTCGGTCGCCCCCCTTCCACCCCTTGCCATCGACCAACGCTAGCGCCGTCGCCTCCGGCGGTGAGCCCAGCGGGTCGTCTTCACCTCGCCACCAAGGACACCCCGCTAGCCAACCTCCCCTGTTCTGGGATCTGCACCACTCCCCGCCGCCACCACCGGTGCTCACCGCTCCCACATCGCCTAGCTGCCGGTCGGATCCCCTTTTGCTCCTTGCCACCCCCTGGTGTCTTTGCAAACGCTGCCGCACCAATCGCCGCTGCCGGTGGGACGCCTCACCGAGTAGCTCCACGCTAGCTCGCCCCCGAGCGCCGTACAGCCAAGTCGGAGCCCCCATCCGCCGCTCCCGTCACCCCAGCGGCAACCCCTCTCCAACCGCGGCAGCACCGAGACCACTCCTTCCCCATTGCGGCAGCCACTACGCCCCCTATTCCCTGCCGCGGCACCTCCTTCTCCCCCACGGCAGCTGATGCAAACTGCCGTCGCTCCTTATCCCTGCCGCGGCAACACATGGTGGCTGCCTCTGCCACTTCGTTTCTACCGCGGCAAGCCTCCGACTGCCGCGGCAAAGAGCCAACACCGCCCCAGCAGCACAGCTCTACCACTTCAGCTCTGGCCACCAGCCCACCGCACCCATCCATTCCCCGGCCGGCCACTCTTCCTTGCCGGCACCCCTCCCCCTCTCTCCTTGGCTGGTTCCCCATTTTACTCCACAGGAAGAAGAAGACTTGCTCTCTCTGCATCTCCAATTTTTCCCAGCACCAATGGCGCCTTTTTGATTTACGTCTTCTTCTCTTGAAAGCTAATTTCCTCCTGAAGCCTAATTATTTCCACCGCGAACTGCTGAAAACGTATTTCCTCAAATACGTCAAGCATATTAATCCTACTTCGTTGTGAAGGTTGTCTCTCCCTCTTAATCTCTCTAAGCAAATCTCCGTAAGTCTGGTTCTCTCTCGTCGTAACACTATAGGACTCGATTCTTTTCCTGTGATTATCAAACTCCAAATCTACCTCCCAATACTAGTCTCGCAATTTTTGAACCGTAAAGAAATTTCAGTTCAAATCTAATTCCAATATAACTGCTAAACCTTCTCCCAGCAACATCGGAATCAAATGAACCATTTGAGTCCAGTGGGAACCTAAGAGCTGCACCTTTTGTGCACCCATTTCCATAAGAAGACATAAAACCCTAAAACCCCGTACCCTCCAATAAATATAGCTAGGTACATGACTTCAATAGATCGGTTGATAAAACTTCTAGAATGAATTTAACAGTCACACCACCCTTTGAAGCTTAACTAGGGCCAAAGAACCAAGAACCCCTAAAGCACTAACATGCTATTAGTTCAATCAATCTAGGGTTTCCGTTCTACGGAAAATAGTTACTCCATGGGGAGCTAAGTCCTTCACATCTTTTGCAAACCCTAACAAGCAACTAAGTCACAGCGGGCGTTCCCAAGCTCATGAATGTATGTGTGGGTTCTGGTTTGGTTCTCCCTCGCATCATTGATTTATTCGCCGTTCTTTTCGACGTGTAGATACGACGTTACGAGATATCGCGCGATGGATCCCGGACCATTGTCGTATCAAGTTCAAGACTGAGACCGGGCTAATATTGCCAGGCAAGCATTCCCACTTTGATCATGTTGAATCCCATATGTGCGAAATTAATTATCTTGTTTCCCAAAACATGCATGCTATGTGGTTAACAACGATATTTTATGTAGACCTAGCTATACCCAGTAGTTGCACAATACTTAGGTCTGAATATCCGACCTTTGTAACTCTAGGTATAATAGTCAGTTGTTCCACGACCGACAAGACTATTAAGGCTATAGGCATTAGCCATGCTTAGACCCGCTTTAGTCAAAACTAAATTTTGATCGGTATTCACAAAAACCCTGGGACATGGGAAATAAAACCCTCGGATAGCATGTGTTATCCGAGGTGGCATTTGAAAGGAATGTTTGACAAAACCCCAAATGAAACTGGAAGATGATTTTGATTCGGGTGAGAATGCTAAGGGCAGCCTAGGGCTGTAGAGTATCGGATGTAGCCATGTTCGTCCGGGACGACATGGGGTCAAAAAATGGAGTCTTGCTCAAATCAGTTAAGGACCGAGCCGAAGTGCCGCTAAACCAGTTCCCTACCGTACGTCCACATGTCCTTTATGGGAAGGACTTGGCTTAGTACCCCACCAAGTATTAGGGTATGGACCCGTGGGAAGTAGGAAGCATGTGCTAGGTGTTTAAAGTACTAGAAATCCACCACCGCTGGGCGTTTGGGTGTTGATGCGACACAAAGGTGGGGAGTCCCATTTTTGGTCCGGGACGCAAAAGTTGGGTCAACCACCTAGCGGGTCCAGCTCTAGTATGGAAGCGGGCGAATGTCTCGTTGTAATAACCCTACCGGCACACCTCGTGAAGTGTGCTCGTCGGGCCCTGGCAACAAGGGGGACTTACATCTTGTGGGTAAAGTCGTGCAACCTCTGCAGAGTGTTAAAAACTATTCGAATAGCCGCGTCCTCGGTCATGGACATGAACTGGCAAAGCCACACACTGGTTAGACTAAGTTTTGTTTGCGAAAGTTTGGGAAAAGGGATTAAGGACGTGGGCATGACGTGTCCACAGAGTGCAATTTACGCTACACGGCTGGTAGCAAGGAATTGCTGGAGGAGGAGTCTAGCCGTGCTATCCGGGATACCACGGGCCGAACTTGGAAATGAGGAGACTCGCTGCACTATCCGGGATAGAGCCAGCTGAGCATTTGGTAGAGAAGATAGACCTGCTGCCCGGGGTAGCATGGTCGGAGCTGTCTCGAGGATTGAGAAAAGGAGGTAGCCGGGTCTACCTCAAGAGAAGTTCTCTTCATTTTGATTTCATCAGTTTTACCAAACTGCTTTTGAATCTACTATTTCCGTATTTAAATTGAGAACTTACTTTTCCGCACAACAACCAACTTAGGTTAGAGCTATTCCTTGACTTATTCCCTGCATGAAATATCGCCGTATACTTTCTCCTGTCGGAATAGCCTGCGAGTACATTCAATGTACTCACCTGGCTTGTTGATTTGGCCAGACGAAGGAGACATCAATTCTGAAGATTCGGTTACGAACGCGAACGCTAGGGCGTAACCCCAGTCAGTTGCCTGTCGGGTATGGCATATTGATGGGGCCACCTCTCCGCTTAATTTTCGCTGCATGTTTATAGCCGTTGGGCTACAGGTATCTAATAATCGACCTTATCGTCTATTTATATATTTACGTATGTATGATAATGATATACAGGTTAACTTGTGTGTACCGGCTACAGATCCAGTGATCGGTACAGTAATCACAAGGGAGTATCCGGCCTTAAAACCGGGTGCGCCACATATCGTACCGTGTTGTCACGCCATGTGTAGTGCTGACGATGTTTCGAACTCTAGATTTCTAAGAAATAAACAAAGTGTTCCATGCAATTCAGTACAACTAAAGATAGTCAAAATACAAAAGGAAATGGTGCGAATGTAGGGATAAAAAAAAACTAGTCCTGCTCGTCTCCCTGGTCAGGTCCTTCTGGGCCTCCCTGTGGTGCGTCGGGTGCGTCGGCTCTACGAGTACGACGACGTGGTCTCTTGCAAGGGCCGGACAGTGTCAAGGGCTGTGCTGGCTGTGGCTGACGGTGACCCCTGCCGTAAATTGGCTCATCCGGCTGACGAGGCGGCGACTGTGTGACCTGCGTGGGTGGTCGTGGTGGAGTCTGAAACGTTGGGAAGTGAGGAACAACCCCTGAACCGTCCTCTTGGTTCCACATGTCGTTGTACTCAGAAGTATCTGGTGAACACGTAAATGCCAAAACGGGAACCGTGTCACCTATCGTGTCGATTTTGCCCTTGCCGACAGACAACCAAGGACGATTTATTATGGAATCATCAGACGCCATGCTTATGTAATCGGATTAAGATGTTAATTCGATATGGTTCGTCGATCAATAAGTAGTAACACGTAGTAGTGAACACAGGCGTACTAAATCATGCAGTACGAAGTGCTGATAGAATATAATGTAATACAGTACGAAAGTCATGGACGCCTAGCCTCGTCGTCCCCTCTTCCTGGTCAGCGACGGTGAGTACCTCGGCCTAGGCTGCCCCGCTTCCGCTCTAGGAGCCCTGCCCACCCGAAGTGTCGGGTCAACCTCCTTGTGAACCTGTGTATCCTGCGTGGGCAACGGTGGCTGAGTCTGCTGCGTCGTGCTGAACTGCTCAGAAGGAGTCAACTCGTCCGCCTCGTCATCGTCGTGAAAGCTGAAGCCCTGAGTGTCGGGGCTGTTGAGGATGTAGTCAAACGGACTACCTGGCACCTGAAGCGGTGCGTGAGCTGTATATAACCGGAATTAGTGAGCACAACAACGTAAGGAATAATGGTTTGTACGAGACAAGAATTGTTTTACCATGTGCACTCATGGAGAGTGGAGACGCACTCTGCTGCCACGTAGAACCACCCGCCTCTGTGGGCCCCGGTGGCTGAGGGGTACGAGGCTGACGGTGCCTCGTCTGTGAAGGACGCGGTGGTTGACGATGACATAGCACCCAGGTATCGTCAAGGAGGACAAAACTGGCCACTCGGGCATAGGGTGGGCCAGACCGACTACTCAGAGTCCGACTACAACACGGGGGTGCATCATCGACTTGGAGTACAAGACATGGACACGTACCTGCCCGGACTCCCGAGTGGCAGTTGTAACCGAATAGGAAACATATCTGTAAGCCGATCCGGACTCTCGTAACTCTACCCTGGCCGCCTATATAAGGCCAGGTAGGGATCCCCGGATAGGTAGACAAAAAGATAGAGCTCTCAGATCATCTGATCATAGGCATAGACTCATACCCTCATACGGGATATATCAATACCAGCCACCAAACACAGGACGTAGGGTATTACCTCTTCTCGAGGGCCCGAACCTGTCTAAACTCTGTGTCCCGTATGCACTCATCTAGATCTGCTACTCGTACACCGCCCCATAGTTTAGTATTGCCGGAATAATACTCCGACAGTTGGCGCGCCAGGTAGGGGCTGTGCGCGTAGATCCATCTGAACAGATCCAGATGGGTTTTCTTCAACAACGACGGTGACTTTGTTCCGGGCCAGGTCATGAGCTTCGACCCCCGGACCTCCGCCGCCACTCCAGGATAAGCTCTCCGATTCGGAAAGCTCGACTCCAACGCCGGCTTGCTCAACAGGCTCTACCTCGGCGACTCGGCTTCCAGCCAGTTGCCCGGGGGCTTCATTGCCGACTTCATCGCCGACTCGCTCAACAGGCTCTACCTCGGCGACTCGGCTTCCAGCCAGTTGCCCGGGGGTCTCATCGCCGACTCCAACGCTGGCTTGCTCAACAGGCTCTACCTCGGCGACTCGGCTTCCAGCCAGTTGCCCGGGGGCTTCATTGCCGACTTCATCGCCGACTTGCTCAACAGGCTCTACCTCGGCGACTCGGCTTCCAGCCAGTTGCCCGGGGGTCTCATCGCCGACTCCAACGCCGGCTTGCTCAACAGGCTCTACCTCGGCGACTCGGCTTCCAGCCAGTTGCCCGGGGGCTTCATTGCCGACTTCATCGCCGACTTGCTCAACAGGCTCTACCTCGGCGACTCGGCTTCCAGCCAGTTGCCCGGGGGTTTCATCGCCAACTCCAATGTCGACTTGCTCAACAGGCTCTACCTCTACGACTTAGTTTCTAGCCAGTTGCCCGGGGGCTTTGTCGCCGGCTTCATCGTCGACTTGCTCGGCAAGCTCCACCTCGGCGACTCGGCTTTCAGCCAGTTGCCTGGGGCTTCATCGTCTTTAGTGCTCGGAACCTCATCCGAGTTGACTACTTCGGCGGTCGACTCCAACAACCTGATCGCGCTCGAATCGGATCTACTGCTCGGGAACGGGTCTTCACCCGTCGAATAGAGATCCCGGCTGGTTGGTATGATCGAGTCCCTTCTACCTGTCCTCGACTACGATTCGGACGGCTTCAAGAGTTTGGGAAGCCATAATCCTTCTCGGGAGGACTTCATGGTGGACTCGGATGCGTCATACGTTGCCGCCCGACTACGCCCGGGGGCTTACCGACTGAAGGATAAAAACGGCAATCTCGTCACCAACGCTTGGAACATTGAACAGCTAAGTCGTTTCTATGCTTAAGCTTTGTACTTCCATATTTTAATTATGAATATTTCTTTGCTCCATCCGAGTAACCTTCAGGCTTTCTCGACTGACCTGCTATGAAATGCCCACGGCTACACATAGCGGACACTCGGGAGGGCTACACCACACTGGGTGCACCTAAACGCACTCGGGCTCCTCTCTTTCAACAATTATTTTAGTACTGTGTAAACAGCCCGGCGTTAACTCTTCGTCTTCGATCGCCGGTCTACGCCACAACCCTACGCTATACGGGAAACAGCCCACGGCTAATCTCAACGCAATGGGGATACGACGGGTTGGCAAGAGCACACACAAAGGGCTAACTTACACATGAAAGAATCTTTACGAAAGAAGAGATTAATAAACATGACACAAGTTCACCAAAACATGCAAAGTCACACTCAGACTTCCCGAGTACTTAACATGCATTTGCGAACGGTTCATGTATTTTATTCCTACTTCCACAGGTTAGCGCGGTCGGCGAAGGCGTTTCGCTGCAGCATGGACCTCCTCCTCCTCCATCAGCCTCGAGAAAATCATCAAGACCCTCCGCTCGGTTCCACGAACCGAGTCGAGGCTCGGGGGCTACACCCAGAGGGTGCACTGTTCGTGCCCCCAGAATGAAATCTACAACAAAGAACCTCTGTCCGACTGCTCTAGACAGACACCGAACAACTCGGGATCGAAGCACTGCAGCCTGTATTCTAGTTCTGACGTGAATTCCGAGGGTATTCCCCCAGAGGGACACTAGTTGGACCTGAGCCGCTCGGGACACCAGATACCACTCAGGAATTCAGTCGGGGCTCATGAAGTTCTAAAGTCCCTCACATTCTCCCCGCAAGTGATGACGAGGCCCGCTCAGGCGGATGCCACTCGGGAAGCCTGCCTAGGGGAGAGGGCAAAAGCACTCGGCGTAACCAAGACAAAAATCAGCTACTCGGGAATCATAAAAACCCTCCGCTCGGTTCCACGAACCGAGTGGAGGCTCGGGGGCTACACCCTCTGGGTGCACTGTTCGTGCCCCCAGAGTGAAATCTATAACAAGACAAGGAGCCTCCGCCCGACTAATCCAGTCGGCCGAAGGCTCGGGGGCTACTGACGATGACATAGCACCCGGGTATCGTCAAGGAGGACAAAACTGGCCACTCGGGCATAGGGTGGGCCAGACCGACTACTCAGAGTCCGACTACAACACGGGGGTGCATCATCGACTTGGAGTACAAGACATGGACACGTACCTGCCCGGACTCCCGAGTGGCAGTTGTAACCGAATAGGAAACATATCTGTAAGCCGATCCGGACTCTTGTAACTCTACCCTGGCCGCCTATATAAGGCCAGGTAGGAATCCCCGGATAGGTAGACAAAAAGATAGAGCTCTCAGATCATCTGATCATAGGCATAGACTCATACCCTCATACGGGATATATCAATACCAGCCACCAAACACAGGACGTAGGGTATTACCTCTTCTCGAGGGCCCGAACCTGTCTAAACTCTGTGTCCCGTATGCACTCATCTAGATCTGCTACTCGTACACCGCCCCATAGTTAGTATTGCCGGAATAATACTCCGACAGTGGTCTCTGTGCTCCCTGGCTTGAGCTAGCCCTGGCAACGACTTCATCCCTGCACGTGCACCTGAATACGTCCATGATCCTCCTAGTGAAATCCACAACCCTGGACAAGCCTGCGTGGTCCTTGGTGCCGGGTGGGTGACGCTGAAGAACTCTTGTCACCTCCGCATTCACCGCTGTCGCCCATTGTCCCTGAAAAGTGAGAATCATAGGTGCGCACGTAAGTAATAAACAAATTGACACGGAGAAGCGAAGCACGAAATTCACTAAACGCCAAATCTAGAGTTTCAGCCGTGAGGATCGGGTACATGTCTGTCGTCTGTGCCGCCGCCTCGTCAGGATCCTCGCTTCCACGAATAAGGTGGACGCGTGTACATGGCAAGTACCACTGCAAGTAGGCGTCAAAGTCCGCGTACCGAAACGGCCGCTCCTCGGGCAGGACGTTGTTCAGAGCAATGTCCCACGCGGCAACAAAAGGGGCCATCCATGATGCCTACTGTGTGTCCCTAGTACCCCCTCCCTTGCGAGTCCACCTGTTTACATAATGAATTTATATCTCGTAAAAGGAATAGGCATTCGAAATCTATATCCGATTCTGAAACTTGACTTACGTGTGTGCGTTCGGCTCGACGAGTGGTACGTGTGGAGGCGGGTACTGCTGGTACAAGCCAAACTGCCTCATCACACGGTGTGGTGAGTGGACCTCCACGAAGATGTCGAAGACAATCTTCGAAGTGGTCCTCCAGTAGCTCTCGTCCCGCCGGCATAGTGAAGACATCCCCCCGTGCGGTGCACGTCGCGCCAACGCATCATGGGAGTACGGCTCCCATATGACGCTCTGCGCAGGGAGGTGCTGGAACTGCTCCGTGAAAGAGAGGTAACAGCCTCGTACCTGTGCCCTCGCCCACTGAGGCTGCAAGAAGTACATCATATGGGAGTCATAGTCAATGAACTTACGAACTGAGGTACAAATATTATAACCAAATACAAGCTGAGGAAGAGACAAAGTAACTCATTGTTCTTCTTGTCCACATGGACCCGAAAGTTGGTCTGTCCTGCGGCAACTGCGGCCCTCCTCCATGGTAGAACTCCGCGCCGTAAGCTGAGTCGTCGACCCATGGTCGGTTGACCGGGAAGCGGTCGAACGACCACAGCTGGAGAAGAAGCGGACACCCTGTGAGATTGGCGTTGGCCAACCTCCTCTTGCATGCGCCGTAGAGCGCTCGGTACAAGCCCGCAAGCACCGCAGACCCCCAGCTCGTCGGAGGTAGCTGATCCTCTGACTCAGCATCTGCGATCTTCCGTGCGATCCCGATGTAGTGAGTGTCCACCCTGTCTCCGTGCGCGCTCGTGAACATCACGTACCCAAGCAGCCAGAGCATGTACGCCTCGAGTCCCCGGTTCAGCTGGTATACGTCGAGGTCTCCCTGAAATCTCTGCTCTAGGCTGAGCTGCACGAATATGTCAGACAACACAAATATGATGATTCCTCCACGAATATGTCGAACATCATTAGACGACATACGTACCTCAAACTGACGAAGCCACATCAACCTGGGACCGTGCTTCTGGCCGGCCCTTGCCACCTCAACCTGAGGTGGCCCAGGTGGTAGAGCTGGGGCAAACCTCTCTGCCAGTGAGTCACGCCAATGAGCAGGAGCCTGGAGCGGACCTACCGCCTCTCCCGCCACAGGTAGGCCAAGTAGGCAGGCCGTGTCCTGCAGCGTGACCGTCATCTCCCCCCAGGAAAAGTGGAAGGTGTGGGTCTCCGGCCTCCACCTGTCCACAAGTGCGGTCAGCAAAGAGGCATCGAAAGGAAACATCCTAGAACGACCTGCTCCAGCAGCCGGGTGTCCGCCATCCTCGTTGCCCACCGCCTCGACCATCCATGCGAGTGGTAGTAAACCGGACCACGCCAGCCTGTCAGAGCAGAAAATAAGTCTAGTTAGTACTGAAACATGATGATATAGATGGAATGAACTAATGTACCTCTCGATCCACGACTCGTGAATCCTCCATGCGTGATCAGGTGTACAAGTACGAAACACTCTGAGATCACGGCCTCCTGAAGCCAGCTGCCTAGACCGGTGCTCTCGGTCCTCTCGCTCATCTATCAGCTCGAAGCCAGCCATACCTATTCATGCGATACAAAAAACATTGAAGTAACACGAAGTAAATATAACACGAATACACGAAATACACGAAGTAGATATAACACGAATACATGAAATACACGAAGTATATGAAGTCAACAGTCCACGAAGTACACGAAGCACATGAAGTACATGAAGTAAATATAACACGGATACATGAAATACATAAAGTACGCGAAGTAAATACGACACGAAGTTCAAACGCACTAGCAAATTACATGATATAAAGAGTGTGACATATACTACTAATGGCCTGACCCAAAGGCAGCACTAGCCGCCTCCTCCTCCCTTTTTTTCTGGTCTTCTTTCATCTTCGGACATGTCTTCACGCGGTGGCCGAATTTCTTGCAATAGCTGCATTGTTTGGTTGGCCCACCAGCCTCCGCCTCGTCCATCGTGTTATGCATACGGCGAGTCCGGCGTTGTCCCACGGAAGCTCGGAGGAGGCTAAAATCGGGGACATAGAACCGTTCGCCTGGAGGTACCTGCGTGAAATTATCCACCACACGGAAACTATATAGCTCCCCTGTCCAGGTATCACGGACAGCCTCCTTTGTGAAGTAGTACGACACGAACGGCCTCGTGTCCATCTTTGTCTTGGCAGCCGCAGCAAAGACGTGAGAGCAAGGCTTGTGAAGAAGCATAGGCTTGTTGCACGTACATGTAGCAGAGATATTCGATTCCACATGGAAAGTAACCTCCTGAGTAATCTCCTGTGTGCAAACCCCAAATCCACTCTTTTGCTTCAAACATACCTCGAACCTACGTTGCACATTACCCATGCGTCTGGCCTTGTGCATTTGCGCCTTCTTGGCCTTCTCCTCAATGTATAACATAGTCTTAGCACAGCAAAGGTGTTCCACCGAATTTTTCCATATGCAGTATAGCCTTTGCACGCCTCTCCTAAAAGTACCTCATTGTGCCATGAAGCGAACCCTCCACGATGGCGACCAGGGGTAAACCTCGTACCCCCCTGAGAACAAAATTGTAAACCTCAACAAGATTGCTAGTCATGATCCCATATCTAGCGTCGTCTGTGTCATGGAGGAGGGACCACTGCTCAAGTGGTTCTTTACTTATCCAATCCGAGAAGCACTTCACCCTGTTTGAAGCCTTCTAGTTTTGGATCGTCAACTCCCAAAAGGTCACAAAGCCTGTGTGTTACCTCCCCAGGGTTACGTTGTCTAACCTCCTTCTTCGTGAACTCATCCAGTCTGCTCCAGTACATGTCAAACTTCCGATACTGGTTCTGTTTGCATAACGTTTTGAAGAGGTTCATCAACTGCTTGTTCTTAAACTGGCGATAGAAATTGGCTGCTAAGTGGCGCGTGCACCACCTACTCCATATGTCATACCAACTGGAATCTTCTGGCAAATCTTCCCCCTCCCGAGTCTTCGCCACTCCTTGCTACAGATGACGAATTGCTAGCAGCAGGCCGGCATGCCGATCATGAATAACACACACATTTGGTCGATCCCTTACAAGACCTTTCTTCAGACACACATGGAACCACAACCAGTTATCGTAGCTCTCGCAGTTAGCAAAGCCCATTGCCAGTGGCATTAACTGATCATTTCCGTCTGCCCCAATTGCGGTAACAGTGTCCCCTTCAGCTGGCCTGTCATGAACGTCCCATCAATACAAATAACCAGCCAAATATGTCTGAACGCTTCTGCACACGGGCCAAAGCACCAGAAAGCACCATTCAACATAATTTTTCCAGGCATGTCCGCAGATGGCAATAAGAGACGGCTAACAAATGTCCTATCGTTCCTCTGGCCCAGTGTGTCCAGAAGATATGGCAAATTGTGGTATGAATAGATGAATGTCCCAAACCGCCGCTCTAATGCGATCTGCTTAGCCCTCCATGCCATGGCATAACTTATGCTATACTGGTATTTGTTCTCTATAGATGTCTGTATGAACTGTGCTGGAATGCAGACATTCTTCACTATCTCGTGATACATCAACCCAGCCACGAGTTCAGCACTGATATTCCGATGGGTGTTAGGAACACCGCTTATCACACATGTATGCGGCACCACCCGTCGTATGACCCACTGCACTTCGTACTTCCTCAGGGACGCATGCACGTAGCCCTCACACCCAACAGACTTGCACTTCACTGAGTACTGATCCCTGCAACTTTTCTGCACTCGAAATGTCCTCTGTGTCGACATCGCCCAAAGCTTCACCGCCTCTTTCACCTCTTTCTTCGTGTCATAGAATGCGCCTTGGACAATCTCATTCGGTTTGTACGGATATCTAGCATCGCTTGCGCCCTCAACATTCATTATGGTGGACATGTCAAGATTCCACATACTAGGAATCGGATCATCCCCTCCTTCTTCATCCTCAGCTTCGTCCTCTTCGCTGCTACCGCCTTCGACATTCCTCTGTTCCTCTCTAGCAACGGCATCATCATGCTCCATGATCTACACTAGTTCCTCGTGTATCTCCCCCTCGTCCACCAAACCGCTGAGGTATTCGTAACCTCCTATCGCGGAAGGTCCAGCAGAAGGTCCACTGACTTCCACTACAGTGCCTTCATCGCCAACAACTTTCTCCGCCGCTGGGCTGTTCTGTCCTCCGCCTCCGCCTTCTTCATTGCCTCCGCCTCCGCTGTTCTGTCCAACTCCATTGCCTCCGCCTCCGCCTTCTTCAGATGACACCTGCTTAGGTACTGCCTGGACCAACAGATAATGGGAACCGTTGCATTTCTTACTTGCCCTCAACCAAGCCTGCCAGTCTTTTGTCAGATCGAGCGGGAACAAATCCCACCGGACGTGCCTGCAAGACTTGCTAAAATACGCCTGCAAGGTCACACTTGCGACCTCCGGATCAAGACCAAAGGCCTGTGTGAACTATTCTTTAATATTATTGATGTGGTATCTGTGTGGATCTTGCATACTTAGTCTTGTTTGTTGAAAGCTACTAAGATCGACGGACCCAGAGTCATCTATACGGATGGTACCAATACCGTAGTAGACTATAAATTCGACTATTTCTGACATTCCTGCCATCCAAAACGTAATATTTTAGCCTATAGAGTCTAAGATTTTGTGTGCATAAAAATTTATTCTTCTCGATTTCTAAGTACAGTACGACTGGGTACAATTTGTTCTAAACTAATCATCTATATAATCTAGCATATGTTTCTATTTAAAATATCACTCTATTTCTACACATATGAGATCTAAATATTACGAATAAATCTACCCTAAATTATATCTTCCTACAAATCTACCCTAAATTTACCACTGATTCTAGATCTAGTATTATATCTAAATACTACGAATATATCTACCCTAAGTTATATCTTTCTACAAATGTACCCTAAATTTACCTCTGGTTCTAAATCTACTATTATATCTAAAAGATTCAGAAATTTACCTCCAAATTACTGCAGAAAAACCCCACATTTCCTCCCTCTCAATCTCCTCTCTATTTTTTTCTCCCTCTCTACCCGAGCTCCCTTTCCTTTCCTCTCGCAGCGCCTGGCTCGAACTCCTCCTCCCACCTCGCTGTCGGCAGGCGATTGTGAGCCTTTATATAGGCCCGAGGGTAAGAGCATCCACACCAGCTTCCCTTTCCCATTCCCTATAGCTAAAATTTAGCTAAAGTGACCAAAGAACGTCTCGCAGCAGCTTCCCTTTCCCATTCCCTAACGCATCCCGTTCCCTATCTCGCCCCCGCCGTTCCCCAAGTCTAGGGAACCCGAAGAATCCCCAAATCGCAACCACCGGCCTCGGAGATCTCCCTCGCGCCACGCATCCCGGCCATCTCCCACCCGTCGGAGCCCGCTACTCCCTCCGCCCCGCGCGGATCTACTGCCTCGTCGTCGGGGAAGAGCGGATCGGAACCGGGTTCTTCCCCATCTGCCGGATCGAGGGCGGTGCCGAGCCCTAGGGCGCCGCCGACGAGCCATCCGTCCGCCTCCTCCCCCTGGTCGACGTGCTGTTGCTGGTCCGGCTCCCTAGTGGTGGTTGTGCCTCGTCGTCGGGGAAGAGCAGATGGAGTGCGGGTTTTCCCCATCTGCCGGATCGAGGGCGGTGCCGAGCCCTAGGGCGCCGCCGACGAGCCATCCGTCCGCCTCCTCCCCCTGGTCGACGTGCTGTTGCTTATCCGGCTCCCTAGTGGGGGTTGTGCCGCTACTCCGGCCGGCGGATCCCTAGTGGCGGTTCCGATGCTGGTGCGGATGCTCTTATTGCTCCAGATTTCGAAGACTAGCTCTCCGGTCAATCCCATCTGGATTCCCCTCCCCGTCTAGGTAATTGGTTCCCTCCGGTCCTCAGTTCATTGCTATTGATGCATTTGTGTGGACCGCATGTGGATTTCTGGTTTCCAGCAAACTTGATCTGTTTCGTGGGTGCTCGAAAATGATTTTGTGGGTTAAACGGTGCAAATTAGCAACCGGCTGTGCAAATTAGGTCACTTTTGGTATGCTTGTCTGATGCTTGTGTGATGCTTGCTGAACCTTAGTACAATCTTGGGAAGATTGAGAGATTTATATGCACTGCTTAGCTGAGCATTAGTACTGCTTGATGATGATTGCGTGATGCTTGATGATGCTTGTCTGATTGAAATTTTATATATGCACTGCTTAGCTGAAGATTGTCTGATGTTTGATGATGCTTACCTGATGCTTGCTGATCATTAATAAAATCTGGGGAAGATTCAGATATATCTCTGCAGTGGTTAGCTCAAGTTTGAGTATTGATATGCCCTGATATGAATTGATTCAACTGATCTGCATATGATGCTTATTGAGTACTGATTAGTTATGGAGTACTGATTGAAATGATCTGCTTGCTGTGTAGATTTCAGCACTGATGGTTGCTGATTCTGAGCACTAAGTATGACTGATTTGTGTGAATTGATTAGTGCTCATGCTTTAGGCCCCCTTGTGCACTGATGCTAGCTGATTTAGAGATATATATGCACTGGTTGATGGTGATTGTGCATGCTGCCTATTATTGAAGGATGTCGGCTCCTGCTAAATTTATAAATGTTTAGCATTTAGATGCCTAGGTCCTGCTGGATTAACACATGAAAGCAGACCTTAACTTCCTTTTAAAACAAAATCGGCTGCCTAATGGAGGTTAGTTTAAACATAATTGACTTAAGGAGTTTAACTTGTTGCCTTGGTTGCCTAATCGTATTCAGATATCTATTTGTTACCTTGGATGCCTAATCGTATTCAGATATCTTTTTGTTGCCTTGGTTGCCTAATCGAATTCAGATATCAGGATGTTGCCTTGGTTGCCTAATAATGCTTGTTGCCTTTAAGAATCGGTGTCCGTTGCCTAATTGGAATTAAATTCCTAAGTCAAATTAACTCACTTGAATCCAGAACCAGTTCTCTGGATTCATAAAACTAGCCTCCTAAAACAATTGCATTTCAAAAAGAAATGCAACATTCTAATCTTGACCAACAATTCATTTTTTTTCTTTTTGGAGTATTTCTCTTAATTGTGTGTAGGATGAAGAATTTGAAAATGCAGAAAAGTCAAGGAGAAGAGTGAGGATGAAGATTAGCATTACATAGGACTTTGTCTTTCTTTTTTTTCTTTGTAACATATATGTCTTGTATCATTTAAATCATTTGTAAAGTCCATTTGCGGACAATTGTAATTATAATTGCAAAGTCCATTATTTTTGTGGTAGAGAAGAGATCCATTGAATATATCAGTTCCAAATTTGCCGTTTAAATTTTGCCGTTCAAAAAATTTGCCGTTCAAATTTCGTCGTTCGAAAATTTTGAATTTCTAATATAGGGCCGTTCAAAATATATCCGTTGCGAATAAATAGAGGTTGAGGATGAAGTGGTAGTTATAGTATATCAATAAAATATTAGATGATGGGATATAGGGAATGAGTTTTGGGGAAGCTGGTGGAGTGAAAAGAGAAATAGGGAATGAAACTTTTGGGGAAGCTCCCTATATGGAGATATAGGGAACCAGATATAGGGAAGCTGGTGTGGATGCTCTAATAGCCATCACCCGTGGCGATTCCGCCATAATCGCCACCACCCGTGGCGATTGCGCCAGGTGGCGTGGCGGTTGGCGGTTTTTGGGCGGAATTAACTCCCAATCGCCAGCACTGGTGGCGGTTGGAGAGTTATTGCCACCGATTGCGGTGATAGAATTTAATGTCGTAACGGCCCGTAGCGATAGACAGAAATCACCACCACCCATGGCGATTAGGCCGGAACCGCCAATTGAGGTCATTTTGGAAAAAATTTCAGACGTGCTATTATTTCTGAAATTTCTGAAAAAAAATATTATTTGAAAAAAAGCGTGATGCATCGAATCCGATACGATGCCTGCCTGCCATGCTCTTGTGTGACGCGTCCAGCTATGCATGCACAGTAAACCTGCTCGTTCTCCATGAGGAGCCTACTTTAATTATTTATCTAACATAAACGTATATATATCGTCGATCAAATTAATATTATGCATACATAGTACGTGTTGACTGCTGTGCAGATCTATGTACGTACACATGCACTTGCTATAGCAATTTTGTTATTGATATCACTTGCATCGGAAAAGATCGGCTGCCCAAGTTGGTAGCATGCATATGCAGCTGCCCGATCCCCACTTATCCGATACGATATCTCTCGAGATACACGTCCGTACACTCTCTGCATTACAGACGACAGATCAGATCGACAAGATAACTGTCGTCGATTACGCGGTCGGACAGTGAACTTGTGGCACCCCCGGTTGAGTGCTGGGTCACACAGGTGTACGCGAGGGACTACGGGACGGAGCGCGAAGCAGCAGCGAACACTTAGAGAAAATTTTACGAGTCAAGAAGCTGGAATGACTTGTATTCCGTACCCCCAACTTGGGGGGTGCTCCCCTATTTATAGGCCTCGGGAAGCACAAGGCCGAGTTACAATCCTGCCCCTAGGCAGGTTACGGTCTTACCCCTGGTCCGGCGTACAGACGAGGGCTCGCGGGTCATTTGTACGTCGTTCGCGGAGGCATATACCCTAGCATCTATGTGACGTCCGGTACGACACGCCGTACGGGACGTCACCTGACGCGGCCCCGCTCGGGGGTTGCCCGCACTCTGGGCTGTCGAACGACGCCCGCCGCTTGAGGCGTCGTGCAGGGGTCTATATTCCAGATGCACCAAGGCCCGTACTCCGCGCGCATCTTTGCTTGCACTCCGCATCCATGCTACTCCGCATCTGCACTTGCACCCCGCGTTTGCGCTCGTACTCCGTGTCTGTGCTCGTACTCCGCATCTGCGTTTGTACTTCGCATCTGCCTCGTACTCCGCATCTGCGCTCGTACTCCGCATCTGTGCTTGCACCCCGCGTCTGCGCTCGTACTCCACATCTGCGCTTGTACTCCGCATCTGCGCTTGCACCCCGTGTCTGCGCTCGTACTCCGTATCTGTGCTTGTACTCCGCATCTGCGCTTGCACCCCGCATCTGCGCTCGTACTCCGCACCTGCGTCGATACTCCGGGCTTGTAGCGTGGGTGCTTGTACCTCATAGCTGTAAAGGAGGCAGACGTGAATTTATAACATGTACACTTACCTTGCCGTTATTCATTTCCGTTCGGGGCGTGCGGGGGACCCCTCCCACAACAGTAGCCTTTTGCCGGTGCAGGCGGTCGAGAAGCGCCCGTCCGGACTGGCGTTATACCCCTAAGAAGGGGTTGACGCACGGCCCGGACTAACAAGGCTCACCCCCGGAGTCGAACTCCCGTCTCTGTCTTCATCTGGCAAACAAATCATTCATACTCGTTGCAGAGGCGATGCATTCGGGGGACACGGACTATCCAGAGCGAGGGCGCTGGAGCGGAGATACCATCATGCCGCGTTGTGTCATGCGACTACTTTGATCATGATTGAGATCGGACAGGATTCGGGCTCAGGTCAATTTCCTACCAACAGTTCTCTGGCTACCCATGCTCTCAAGTTATTGAGGGATAGTTCCTCACCCCGCGACGATAAGCAAGCAAACTAGGTCGAACCCATGGTGCCGGTATCATGTTGCATGTGCGTGTGTACACCTGCTCGGATCGGATCTCGAAGGCACGTCATGAGCGCCTAAATCAACACCATTCTTGTTTTCGGTATTGAGCACGTACATCAAGAACTGGGGACGTCGCGCTCGGAGTGCACACGCCCGGAGTCTGGGGGTGATCGGGGACGGACCAGCCTGACTAGAATCATGGCCGGCGCGGTCTCACATCCAGAGTAGGCAACCTGGCTGCTCATCCGGAGTATGCGTGGGTGTCACACCCCGATTTTCCAAAACCCGAAAATTAGGACTTTCAAAAACTTTTTACTAAATAACACTAACTAAAGTACACCCGATTAAAACTTTATTTCAAGTCATACTAAACCTTAAGGTGAGACAAGCCAAAACATTCCACCTCTGTTCCTATTCCCTTAAACTCCGCTTGCCGAAGCTCTATCTGGCGAAGTATACAAATAATGCTCCACACCTTTACTCCATTCGTGGCCCCACGCTCTTGCACTCCAGCCACGAGCACATCTTCGGTATCCCCTTCCTTTTTCCTAGTTGGTGTAATCCAGGCCGACGTCTGTAGCTACATTCTCAGCCGGTACTCTTTTAAAATTGACATGTATATACGCCATGAACCTATTCCGGATGACGTGATCTTTTGCCACGTACTTCGACATGACCTATCATAAGTATGTGCATATATATACTGCCTTTGTATATACGCATATACACAAAACCTTAATCCTTCTTTCCGAGCTACGAATCAAAACCCTAACTCATCGTTCGGTTCTGCTACCATCCTATGCAGATACATGAGTATACCAGCGATACTTCCCCGAACCCTAACCCATCGTGACTTCTTGTCATTATCCCAACCCCGTCGCCACCCTATATACGCATAACTTTCAGGTGTATGTGGGTATATACACTTGAAGTTCTAACTCACTTCTATCGAGCTAAGGAGAAGTCCAAAACCCTAGTTCCTTTGTCCTTGTTTTCCGAGACTCCCAAATGCTCGACAACTCCGTTCTGTCCAGTCTATCTAACCCAGCCTCTCCACCATACTTTCTCGCATGATCACCCTCACACATGGTAGTGAAATATTTATGCACTGCACGAACAGGGCATACACAAAATTCAATTTCCTAATTTAACCAAGGCTCGCCCATCGATCTCTATAGAGTCAGGAAAGCACCTGATTCTTTTCCTGGACTCATGATGTGATTCGTCCTACTACCTGCCTCCAATTTAATTTTACTCGGTGCCATAGATTTCTTTGCTAACACACCAGGTGGTGCCTAATTTTCCCTATGCTGCTACAGTAGCCTACACAGGCATTACTTCTCCTTACTGTTTTCCCCTCACCTGCCGAGCTACCTCAGTCCTCAACAGTAGCCAAAGCATTATTCCTCTTGCCACCTCCCTCTTTGCAGCAGTAAGCGGTGCCAAACTACCCTTGTAGCAAACCCAGCTGGATTCCCGTTGATGCCATCATCACCCCGAGCACCAGCACCCACACTCACGCATTCCTCCCTCTTGGTCTTTCCCTTGCTCCTTCTCCCTGGCTCTACTGCTGGTTCATGAACACATAACGCCGCTCCATTGAAGCCCTACAGCAGCCGGCACCTAATTCAGTCCAAACAATCGGCCCAGGCAGCACCACCCTCCATTAATCTTCCTCCATTTCTCCTATTCCCCAACAGCACTCATGTTGTGCACGCCCTCACACCTCAGCCAAACTCAGTGCCCAGCTCCCTTGTGCTCAATAGCGTTCGGTGCCAAACCAGCAGCAGTTCTGGCCGGATTCCCGCCGATGTCGGCGTCGCCACGCACCCCGGCCATGTGCCCTTCTCGGCTCTTTGAAGTCCTGAGCTATTATTTCTTCTCGCCCCTCCTGCTCTCTTCTCCTTTTTCACCGCAGTAAGCCAAGCTCCACTCCATATGCTTCTCTCTACTCCAAAGCAGCCAAGCTTCTCATTCCTCTCTGCCCCGAGCAATCTCCCGCAGCTACTCCTTCCCCTTCAAGCAAATCTGACGTGAAGCACCCAAAACCGCCCCACACCATTAATCCTCCTCGGCCGAGTCGAACTCGCGTCTCTTCATCCTTCCTTTCTTCAAGCTCTTGAGCACATCACGTGAGCTCCCTTGCTCCGAACTGCTCCCTGCTATACTCCAACTCCGGGCTGCCTCTTCAATCGCCGCGGCCAGCGGACCACCCCACTCGAGGTAGCGCTCGTCTGCAGCTCTCCCCGAACCACCTCAAGCAGCCAACTGCTTGGCCGACCCCCTTTCACTCCTCACCGGCCACTCTCTGGTCAGACACCGACGAGCCCCATTCTCCATCGCCTCCGAGAACCTCGCCTTGCCCACGACCTTTCCAAGCGCCGCAGCTGAGAAGGCGCAAGATGTCGTCGCCGCGGAGCTCAAGCACTGCCGCAGCGGCCGAGGACCACCTGCGAGCTCTCTCCTCTTCATCTTCCGGGTTCTCCCCAGACTGAGCATCATTCTGAGCTCCGCCCCTTTCCCCCACTGTCGCCCTTAACAACCCAGCACCCGAGTAGCTCCTCTCTCCCACCTTCGCCTCTCTCCTTTAATCCCTCAACTCGAGACAAGCTTCTCCGACCCGTTTCTTTCATAACTATAGCGAGGCGCACCACCATGGCCAGTTCACCCGGACGCGGAAGGGACGCGGATGGCAAGCTCGCCCTACTACTCGCACGCCGCCCTCTCCTTAGTGAATCTACCGCCGCTCGCGCCGTCGCCACCGTCCTGCACCGCTGTGAGCTCCGCTGCTGTTTGCCGGTCGCCCGAGCTGCCGTCCTCGTTTGATTTCCCCGTCTTCCCCAACTCCCCGTTGTGACCACCGATACCAGCGAGCACTCGCCGCTTTCCCTATTTAAGGAGCCACCGAACATCCCATCTTGCACCAAGCCACTGTACAGCTCTCCCTTAGCTCAAGCTTTCCCAATTGTTGTCTCAGGCTCTATTCCTCTCACCGAGTTCGGCCATCCACCTTCGACAAAGTCTGCCCCGACCCCAAGAGCCCCATTAGCTTCTTGACCCACGCCGGTGAGCTAGCCGTTTCCCCTGAGCTAGACCCCGCCACCCCTCTCTCGGGCCCGGCGCGCCGCAGAGGGCTCACTGAATCCCTAGGCCGCCGACGTCAGCTGCTGTTTGGGGCGCTCAGACAAACCTAACCGCCGGAGTGAAGGCGCTGGGGGGTGTAACTGGTAAGCCACCTGTGCCTTGGACACACTGGTCCAGTAGCCGCTCAGCCCACCTAGTTCCAGGGGTCACGCCCTACCGCATTTCCCGTCTCCACAGTACAGAAGGCGCGAACTGCATCCAGTATGGAAAGCGTATTTTCGCCTAGTAAGAATGCGTAAAGAGGTAAAACCAGTTTCGGTTCAGGACCGGCTATTACACTGGTTCGGCTGGTCCACCCCGATTCCGACCGATTTTTGGAAAACCTTTTCCGGTTCTGAAATCCCTAGTTTAAATCCAAATGTTTGGTTCAAAAGAATTTCAAATTTTGGAGACATTTAGATAACAAACAGTAAAGTCTTGAATTAGGGCATTTCTTGTCACTTCTTTAAAATGAATATATGCGCTATATATGCCTTTTCCCAGTACAGCACCAAAATAGATTTTCATACCATCCAGTATAACAAAATACTTGAAACAACTATTAAGATCGCCAGGCCAATAGTTTCGAGAATGAAACCTTAGCAGCATAGATTTTCCCCGTTTGAGCACGACGTCATTTTATGTGACGTATATACATACCAACCGCCTAGGGTATTCTTATTTTCATAAACTTGAACTTCAATCCTCAGAGTCCTATCACTAACATGGGTTCATATATACTTTCCCCAGCCTCCACCTTGAGTTGTTTTTAAACTTAATAATTTCTAGGATAGAACGACGATCTACCTTCTGAAACCCTAAACCCTATCTCGGCCACCTCAAAACCAAAACCTTTATCACCTCATCCTAATAGCATCATCCTCTTTTGAACGTGTATATCATTTGTTTTCGATGAAGTTGTTTTGATTGCTTATTATTCTACGCTTTTCCGACGTGTAGTTGACGGAGTGAGGTACGTACACCAGGAAGATCCGGACTCATCCCCACATCAGGAACAAGAGCAAGAACTGCCAGGCAAACATTCCCACTTTGATCATGTTGAATCCTATATGTGTGAAAACTAATTATTTTGTTTGCGAACCTTACATGCTATGTGGCTATCAGTGGTATTTTATGTAGACGTAGTTATATCCTATAGCTGCATATGACTTAGGTCTGTATATCCGACCCTTGTAACCCTAGATATATTAGTCGGTTGATCCACTACTGACAAAAGTATTAAGGCTACAGGCATTAGCCATGTTTAGACCTGCTATAATTAAAAACTAAATTTTCGTTCGGATATCACGAACTCCTTTGGGACATGGGAAATAAAACCCTCGGATAGCATGTGTTATCCGAGGTGGCATTTGAAAGAAATATTTGTCAAAACCCCAAATAAAACTAGAGATGATTTTGATTCGGGTGAGAATGGTAAGGGCAGCCCGGGGCTGTAGAGTACCTGATGGTGGCATGGTATGGTCGTCCGGGACGAACATTGGTCAAAAATGGAGTCTTGCTCGAATCAATTAAGGACCGAGCCTAAGTCGCTAAACCAGCTCCCTCACCGTACGTCCACATGTCCTTTATGGGAAGGACTTAGCTTAGTATTCCGTCAAGTATTAGAGTCTGGACCCGTGGGCAGTGGAAAGTATGTGACTAGATGGATTATGATCTCTAGAGAGCCTCCCCCGTCTGGGACGTAGGGAGTTGTTCGACACAAAGGTGGAGAGTCCCATTTTTGGTCCGGGACGTAAAAGTTGGGTTACCTATCTAGCGGGTCTAGTTCTGGTACAGAAACGGGTGAAATGTCTCGTTGTAATATCTCTGTCAGTACACGGGGCCCAGTGTACCCAGGGTGACTTACATCTTGTGGGTAAAGTCGTACAACCTCTGCAGAGTGTTAAAAACTATTCGAATAGTTGCGTCCTCGGTCATGGACATGAACTGGCAAGGCCACACACTGGTTAGACTGAGTTTTGATTGTGAAAACCTGGGAAAGTGACTAAGGACGTGAGCATGATGTGTCCACAAAGTGCAATTTACGCTACACGGCTGGTAGCAAGGAATTGCAGGAGAAGGAGGCTAGCCGTACTATCCGGGATAGTACGGGCTGAGCACTGAGTTGAGGAGGCTAGCTGTACTATCCGAGATAGTACGAGCTGAGTAATGAAATGAGAAGGCTAGTTATACTGCTCGGGGTAGCATGGATTGAGCTATCACGAGAAATAAAAAGGAGGTAGTCGGGTCTACCTCAAGACAAGTTTTATTACTTTGAATTACTCTGATTTACAAAACTGTTTTGGAATCTACTATTCTCGTATTTAAATTGAAAACTTACATTTCCGCATAACAAGCAACATAGGGTAGAGCTGTTCCTCTGACACATACCCTGCATGCTATATTGCCGTATATATTTCTCCTGTGGGAATAGCTTGCGAGTACATTCAACGTACTCACCTGGCTTGTTGATTTAGCCAGACGAAGGAGACGCCAATTACCAAGGATACAACTACAATCGCGAACGCTAGGGCGTAACCCCAGTCAGTTGCCTATTGGGTAAGAATATTACTAGGCCACTTCACCGCTTGATTTCTGCTGCAAATTATAGCCGTTGGGCTACAGGTATCAGACAATCGACATTGACGATCTATTTACTTATAGACGTATGTATGACAAGGATATACAGGTTAACTTGTGTGTACCGGCTACTGATCTAGAGACCGGTACAGTAATCACAAGGGAGTATCCGGCCTAAAAACCGGATACGCCACAGTGGGTTGCATCCGCCCGGAGCGGGCACGCTGAGTCCGTGGTAGCCGGCACATCACTTAGTAGTGCATTGGGAACACGAAGAAAAAGAGGATGCTCGTGCTTCCCTAGTTGAGGTGAGAGCATTTTCCCTAGAGTAGCTGCATACAGAGCACAGGCGTCGGGGAAGGCACACAACGTCCAGAGTATATGCGCTGCCTCTGGAGTGGACAAGCCGTGCTCAGAGGAGCATGCGCGTGCCTGGGCTGCGTCCGAAGTGCGGATGGCGCACCTGGAATCCATCGGGAGGAGGTGCAGGATTTCAGTGTACGTGAGCGTCCGGTCTGCAGGTGGCGCACCCGGAATAGGTGAGACGCATGGAGAAGACGCGCAGCATCCGGAGTACACATGCCGTTCTGGAGTACTCGTGCTGTCCGGAATAGGCGCGCTGCGCAAGCACCTGCCTGGAGTGGAAGTGATGCACCCAGTGTACTTGTCCGGAGCAGGCGCGTTGTGTCTGGGGCGCATTCGAGGTCGCAGTAGGCGACCTGATTGAATACTCGACGTACGCGTGGGCTGCATCCGGAGCATGCGACCTGGTCGAACATCCGCGGTACACGCACGCGCACGCCGCGTCCGGAGTATGTGACGCGAGCTCAGAGCACGCCCATATCTGAGACGCTCGGGACGGTCATGGCGTACATAGCATGCGCGCGGCATCGGGGAGGTGACCTAGTCGCGCACACGGAGTAGACGGCATGCCACTGGAGTGTACGCCCCGAGTGTTACATCCGGGTCCAGCTAACTAATTGTTTTTTAATAACTAATCCGGGTTCAGCTAACTACGAGTAATAATGAGCTACCTGCAGCAAATTAATTGAATACAACACTTCCCATACAATGGCTACTACAAGTCTACAACCCTACCAAACTGCTCCCCAAATAAAAATGAAAATCAATGAATGTCCTCATTAACTCATTTGGGGTTCATGTAGTCCTCAATCCAAGATATATCTGCGAGGGCGTCTCCCTCCATCATCTGCCACTGCGAGATGTCGTCCTTATTCACTGGAACGAGATCATGCTGAGGAGAGTTGCCGCCGGTGCTGCCCTGCTCCTCGAGAGGCTCGAAAATGTCAAAGATTTCGTCTATGGTCATGCTCTGATCATCCGGCGACGCGTCCATACTACGATCGCACGGCGGCGGCGGCGCTTCTGCTGTGCCCTGCTCCTCGGGCGAGGCAAAGAATTGGTTCATGGGCATGCTCTCATCATCTGGCGACGCGTCACCCGCCATGACCTCCATGAAGGCAATGACCATGGTATTGAGTCTGCTCAGGGGTCAGGGGTGCACATGGAGGGTGTCGGGAGCGCACAGCAAGGCATAGAAGCAAGGGATCCCTAGAAGCAAAGGGAAGAGAAGCAAGGATAGAATAGTCTTTTGACTTAGGGGATTAAGAGTTAAGTGATATTGTTTTGCAAAAAATCTATCGTAGAACAAATTATCAATTGACATGCCAATTTTGGGGCATTTTAAAGGGAGGCACTTTAACTAGGGTAAATGACCACAGACTGTCTAACTTCGAGGCAGATGATCAGAAATCCCTTGGTTATATGTTATATGCCTAAGTTCATAGCATTTGAGGCGTTGGTCTGATTTGTTCTTTGATGTGCATTTTCTTGACACTACTGATTCACATGAAAATTGTCCACTCCTGATATTTAGGTGCCTTCTGCATATTACATTTCCTTAAAACTTCTAAGTTAATTACTCCATACAACTCCAGGACAATACCACCTATAGTTTTCATGGATGTGGTTTACCACATTTGTTGTCTCGTTATTTTTTCTTTTTATTACGAGCTTTTACCATCATTTTTCAAAGCCAATGAATATTGCTCGTTGGCATAATGTAAAAGTCCAGTTTCTTATATCCAATTATTTGTTCATATAAAATTGATACCACGCCTTTCGTTTGCACTGTTGTTCTGGGTTGCAGAGTGCTAAAGTACATCTGATAATTGAGGCACAAATTACAAATTCAAGTCAATCCACGTCAGCCAATTGCTTTGTCTGAAGATTTCTTAGCTTTATTTGCATTCCATTTTAGAGTTGGCATTTGCAGTTTGTCAAAATTCTTCAGCAAGTAATTTTTTTTCTCCCATTCTTTTCTTTTCTCCTACGCTTGCTCTACATGTAATAATCAGCCGACACGTTCTTCACATCTCGATGAACGATGTGAATGTGTTATCCATGAGGCCTGGTCGTTGTCATCTTCTGAACTGAATTTGGTTTGTTCCATGCCTAGATAATTAGTGCTACACCCTCTTGAAACTTCACCCTGTTTATGCACGCGTGAGGTTGATGAACTTAGATAGAACTATGAGAACCGCCATGAAGCTGCAAAGCAATCATCTATTCCCACAAAATCAAAGAAGGAAGTTGTGATGAAAACACCAATTCTAATGTTATATGTTGTACTCTTAATATTATTTCTATTTCGTGATGTGAATTGCATATTTGTAATATGCAATAAAGCCTAACGATTGTGACATTTGGGCTACCGACATGTTAGTGCTTTGTCTTGTGATATTAAGATTCCTGCGCTGTATAAGACGATCGATTGTACTAGCCATAAAAACGTTAAAGCACCAAGGATGGCTGAGCACCAAGAATTAGCACGTTCAGAAAATTCACAGGAATTTTGCATTAAAACAGTTCAAATCATGTTCCAAACCCTAAACCAAAATGACAGAATTGGCATCTCAGAAGAAAAGAAAACGTGAAATATTGGCATTACGGTCATCTCTATACGATGGATTAAAGAACTAAATCACCAATGTTGACATGTTGCAGATAGGTTACTAGATAGTTTCTCCGTGCCAGCTAACTTGCGACGCTCTTAGATTAGATAAGAAGAAAAATCGTGTCTTCAGGCAACCTGAGACAACCTTCATGAATATCTTATATCAGTATATGAAGAGTTGAACAGTTCATAAAATGGTTCCTTCTTGCAGACCAACCTCATATCTGCAGTGATGACTGCACATAATGGAGCTACTAACAGCAAGAAAAATGTGTATGTTTCTTATACTATGTGGACAGAGCAAATGTCCACATTAGCCTCCTATGCGCGAAGAGACCACTATTCAGATACCAAAGCCTCCAGCCTTTTACGGAACTTCGGAATTGCTTCAGTTTTGACCAACATGACTAAGCCCATCTCCTTGTAATTCTTCATCTGCAAGGGCAGACAAAAGGTCCTAGTTAGGAACAAGTTCTAATTTTCACAAACAGATAGGTACAGACAACCTCAGATTTGAATAGTATGCAGATATGGATACTAGTGGAAATGGCATATTACAAGTAATTGTTCCAAGAAAAATATGATAAGAGTTCAAGACACAATGAGAAAGCAACAAAAGTTCCTACTTGCATGCTTGTTTGTGGCTACTAGTATTTCCTTAGAACATGAGAGGTAGTTATGCGTTCCAAATACAAAAATAAATAACAAAGAAACATATACAGTGTCATACACACAAGCGAACCCGTCGATAGTTGCACATGATAACAAAGTGTGCTAAAAGGAATATCACATTTCAAAACATAATAAAGCATCAAGTAATTAAATGCAACTGACCTCCTGCTGAGCTGACTGTTCAGCATGTATTGGGAAAGTAAAAGACCACGAACTAAGCTGGGAAGAAAGATGTGTTAGCAACTGTGACAGTTTTACACAAACAACCAATACCAGCAGCATGTTTTGATACCTCGCGAAAAATTTCGTCCTCCAACTTTGGATAGATAACAGGTTCATCCTCATCTCTGCTGTTTTTTGTTTTATGCTTTAAGGGAGTTTTCCTCTGCACAGAGTGACAGAAATAAGTTTGTTAGTATGAACGATTCCAAAAACCCTAGATGCGCTTTCATAGACGGGGCACTGTTACTCTTGATTCTAGATTCTAGACCAATACAACATTTTTTATATAGCTCTACCGAGCAACAAAAACATGCCACATTATATACTACATTGCTCACCTCAAAGATTCTGGCGACCAACAGGTACTGCTTGAATCGGAAGGAGTCCCGTAGTTCTTGTGTTGACTTTAGACATGCAGAGACAGTTGCAAATTCATAACATGCACACAACAGACAGAACAGAATGTGCTCGACAACAGAACACCCACCTCATCTTCTGTTGCCCACGAAACCTCATCAAACAGCGAATCATACAGCTTAGGCACCATTTCATATGGGAAATTCACAAAGCGCCGACATACCAGAAGGCCCACGGTAGCCGCTTTCTCTTCCAGTAGTGACTTGAGCTTCTTCTTGGTATCCTTGTCGCCACAAACAGCAAGCAGATAATCCTGGAGATCCTTGATGCAGCGGTTCTCCTGCAAGGCAACAGCAGCAAGGTGTTCAATCGAAATCCACCTGAGCAGTAACTAATCAGACACAAACAACAGTTTATAGAGCGAGTAGGTTGTGCGTACACCATATCTTCCCAAATTAAGCACGCTAATGAGACCGAACAGATCATCATCGTCACCGCCATTTCCTTGTCCCTCCTCCTCGTCCTCCTCCTCATCATCGGCCATCTTGACAACAGTGCCCACTGTGGTCTGCTCCAGGATGAGGTCGACGAAACCGGTGAGGTCCCATGGCTTGGAGTCGAGGTACGACTTGAGCAGCAGCCTGACGCCATGGAAGTCGCTGGGCTTGGGGTCGAAGAAGGCAAAGTCCGCTTGCACCGTCTCGAGCTAAAAGCACCGATTCGAACCGCAAATCATCAATCTATGGGTGAAAAGTTATAGGAATTGCCTAGGAAGTAGAGTGTTTTTTCTGTTATATAGTGCTCAAATTCTAAGCACTAAGATCTCTATCCAATGGATCACCACCCTCCTCCTCCTACCTTATAATAGGAAAATCATATGGGTGAAAATTTGAGTACTTTCAAAGTGAAAAAATACTCAATTGCTCATTAGCAATTCCCAAAATTATAAGAGGCTATGACCCAGGTAGGTACCTCCTCTGACGCGTCGTCGCCGTCGCTGCTTGAGCTCTCTAAAGGGTTGTCACTGTCGCTGCTGTGGCGCTCCTCGTCGCCGGAGGCCTCGGCCTGCTTCGCGCGCTTGAACGGCGGCGGCGGCATGTCGTCGTCTTCTGGTGAGCAAATGAGGCGTGAGAGGCGCGTTCCGCAAGGTTCAGGGGTTCAGGATGTGCAGAGGCGTACCTTGAGTTGGTTTGGCGGCTTGGTGAGGCAGTGTTTTGGAGTACGCGGAGACGGCGGAGAAGAGGAGGGAGCGGGCGAAGGGGGAAAAGCCGGCGAACGGGGCTGGAGCCGGACGCTTCCGACCGCCGGACATGTCCCGACGCGGAGGCGGCGAGGGCGGACTTCAGGGAGAGGCAGCACGGCACGAGGGCAATGCGAAAGCACGGGGAGGATGGTGCCGGCGCGGTGAGGGAGTGTGGCGGCGACCGGCGGAGAAGCGGCGGCGCTAGGGGTTTTCGCCCGATGGTCTGGCTCAGAGCAGGGAGACTCATAGGCTCGAAATATTTGCGCTAAATTTTTTTACGAGGCCAGGGCCGGATTGACAGTTTGGGCCGTGTCCGTAATGCGCAGGACGGAAGAGTAATCCGGAAATCCCCGGGAGGCAAGAATCCTCCATCATATCTGTCTTTCTTTTCTTTCAAAAAAAGAAAATTCTGTCTTTCCTGTCATGTGTCAGTCTATTAAGCCAGCTTTTTTCTTTCTGTTTTACCTTTCTTTCTTCTTCTTCTTCTTTTTCGATTTTCTCTGTCTTACCTTTATTTTATTTTGCCTTTTATTTTCTTTTTCCTTTTTATCTTTTATATTTTCTTTCTAATTTTTCATTATTATCATCAATATATATTTAATCGACGCAATTCAGCGAATAGTTTTTTTTTACTAGTACATATGATTTGTTTTAAGTGTAATTTCTTTTACTTCTATACAAAAAGAAAACTTTAACACGAGTAAGCTTATCATTATGTGGAATATGGAACATTTCTCATGAGTTAGATGATTCCTTTTTTCTAAAATACATGAACATTTTTAAGAAATGATGGGATATATTTCAAATTATTTTTTGTACCGAACATTTTTATCTTCCGAAATAATTTTTATGTGTTGCGTGAATATTTTATTTGATATATATGAACATTTTCGTAGATGGTGGAACCTATTTCAAAAATATGTTTTTATTCAAAATATTTTCTAAAAATTCTATTATAAAAATCAAATCATTTTTACTATTCATGATTTAAAAATTATATTCTTCTATTTTTAAAGTTTTACAAAACTAAAAAAGGAATAGAGTAAATAGGCCGGTGCAGTGGACCGGCCTATTTAGTTGGACTATGAGTGGCAATTTGTTTGCTCCCGCTTAAGGCAGGAGCTAAATGCACCTAGAGTAATCTGCTATAGTTCTGAAGTTTTTTTCGAGCTTCAAGGAACATGAGTCCATGACAGCACTGATCAAAGTAAGTGAGCGAAGGTGTGGTGTAGCTTCTTTCTAATCTGGATCAAATTATTTTGTTGTCTTTTTGGGACGACAATTGTAATAAACAGATTTTTTGAACTTCTATCTATAAGTTGGGATTGGAAATTTTCATGGATTCTTGAGATAACTAAAGCTTAATTAGAATTTTCCTCTAACTTTTTGGATTTAATCTCGTCACATTAAACATTAATTTTTTGAAAATATTTTATTTGGATTTTAAATATTAGAATATGCAGCCTTCATTTTTTTTCTAGATTTACCATAGTTAATTTTTCTAAAAAGGGAAATCATTTTCTTTTTCTACCTAAGCTCCGAGTCGAATCTTCTCTTTCGGTCCACTGCTTCCTCTTCTTCGCCAGGCCACAATCCCACCTCCCCTATCCTTTTTCACCTGGGCCTGCTCCCTTGTCTACCTACTAGCCGGTCAGCAACCAAGCCAGTCCCACCAGCCGTGCCCCTCTCCCTTCCACTCAAGGCCCACCTACCAGGCCTTCCTCTCATCTCCTCGCATCGGACCAAATTCGATAGCAATCCATAGCTCACCACGCTGCCACCTTGGCGTCTGAGTTGGCTCCTCCGTGCAAACCCTAGCACGGCTACCTATAAAGCAGCAGCCCTCGGCCTCACACATTGCACCGCCTCGCTTGCCCTAGTATGCCATTGTCGCCATGCGCTCCGACCACCGGCCACCGAATGCATTCGTCGCTCATGGTGAGCATCCTCCAAATTCTTCTTTGTTATAGTCCCTCCTGTCCTCCGCAATCCATATTCCAAGCCCTATCTTGATCTCGGCATTGCCACTCCTCTTTCTTTTTGCATCGAGTTATTTGGAGTTTTTTATTTATTTGTTTGATTTTTATTTCTTTTATGATGAGCAGGGAGTGACGAGGTTGACTAATGACAAGTTTAAGGAGGAGACATAGAGGAATACGTCAACAAAGGCATATCCTCTCTTTTTGGTCATGTTGATCCTATATTTCTGAGAGTCATTATATTATTATTGTTTATAAACATGCATGCTATTTTGTTCTTGTAGCTAGTGTGTTGATTGACACTCATTATCTTATCCACTTGTCCTATTTTACTTGATACCCTGAGTAGAGTAATATTTATAATCTCTGAATAGAGTAAAGGAAATGTTTAGTCATGTTTAAAATTATCCTTAAGATGCTTTGAATTGCCTCCTCGAAAGAATGATCTTCGCATCAATGTTACTTGTCATTGAAATTAGTTGATGAGTTTGGTGAGTTGGCGAAATGTCTTTTGTTTTCTTCCTTTCACTCTATTCTTTCTATTCTACCATGGGTGAAATTTAACATCTAAAGGGTGCAAGCGACAGCTGGATCAAGTTTGAAAGATCACTTGATCGTCCGCATCAAATAAGGCCGAAATCTTGAATCCGTGAATTGTATAAATAGTACAACCACATGTTCTATGGGCACTGGTTTAGCTAAGTAGGTTGGTCTTGGTGGCAATGTTGTCATATCGTAGATGGGGTGAATGTAGTTGCGATGACCCTCGGCACGGATGGGGGGCCAGAAGGTGGGGACGTACGCTCAACTTTGCGTCAAACCCAGTGGCCATGTCACATCAAGGGGATGCTAGCTAAAAGATCTCATCTAGATCTTTGTGCCAGGGAACACCGATGAGTGTGTACTATGCTAGCGGCCACTGGTGGGCAACAAGACGATTGTGACATATGGATAAAGTGTACAACCTCTGCAGAATATAAAACAAATCAATTAGTCATATTCATGGTCAAAGATAACACATGATTCATTCATGATGAAAAAAACTTATCCCTCTCCAGCTTGCTACTTCCCCCTACTCTTTTGTTGCCGCAAGCTATGGATGATCTAAGGTGAGAGTTCCTTAATAGTATGTATTGATCTTAGACCCTCAAATTGTTGAAAACACCTGTAATACGAAAACTGATTTTCATCGAAAAGTTGTCTTAGAAATTATTGTAGTATTACAACTAAAACTGCTTTTATGCAAAAGAGTCATAAAATCCTTCTCTTGTTTAACCCTACACGTAGCAGAAGGTTTCCTATAAAAGGGCACGCTGAGTACGCAAAGTATTCGTTGACATATTTTGCTATGACAGTGTATAGAGGATTATTCTGAGAAGATACAGATGAGGATTACTACTACGATGATCTTGAGAAGTAGGTCACGTGAACTTTACTAAGTATTTGTGGCTACGCTTTTGTTTTTTGTTGTGTTTCTAAATGGTAAGAAATGTAAATTTCAAATATTTTATTTAGTAAAAAGTAATATTATTAACTGTATTCGAGAAGCGACGAGGATAGACACGGTGGGATCTCAAAGTTAACACCGGATCTTGAGGACGATACGCAAGAACATTGCATTCAAAAGAAAAGACAGCAGATAAAAGCGTTTTCCTTTTCCGCCCGTGGCCATGCATCCACGTGAAACCTCGCGCGGGGCTTGTTTATTTATCCCGATCGAAGTGGGAAGAAGGTGCTTACTTGTGTCGAACATGGAATTGCTCGCCCATAAGTTGCATGTTCTTCTTCGTTTCAAAAAAATGAACAAGCCGCATAGGGAATCCCAAGCATAGACGATGGCAGGCGAGCCAACGCGAGGTGGGCCCCACGCCACGTCGACCAACCCACCTCGCTTCCCCAATAAATGCACCCCACTGCCGCCACACCAAACCAACCAAGCAATCTCTCCTCGCGCCAATAGACACGCAAATGGGCGCGGAGGAGCAGCAGCCGGCGGCGAAGCCGACGACGCTGGTGTTCACGTACGGCACGCTGAAGCGCGGCTTCTCCAACCACAGCCTCCTCCAGGACCTCTCCCTCTCCGGCGACGCCGCCTTCGTCGGCGCCGCCACCACCGCCGCGCCCCTCCCGCTCGTCTGTGGGCCCTACCGCGTCCCCTTCCTCCTCAACCTCCCGGGACGCGGCCACCGCGTCACCGGGGAGCTCTACGCCGTCACGTCGCGCGGGCTCGCGCGCCTCGACGACCTCGAGGGCGTCTCCCGGGGCCACTACGAGCGGCTCCCCGTGTCCGTCCTCCTCGCCACCGGCTCCGGGGGCGGTGCCGAGCCGCGGGTGGACGAGGCCCTCGCCTACTACGCGCACCGCGGGTACGCGGCCGAGATGTGGGCGCGGAGCGGGGAGGAGGAGGCGCATCCGGAATACTCGCACGCCGTGGCCGCCGGGTACATCCGCCGCAAGGATCGGCCGCAGGACGTCACCTTCCTGGAGCAGATCCGCGTCTTCGTCTCCTCCCAGTCGTAGAAGATGTTGGATTTTGCTGCGTCGTCCGTCCGTGCCATGGATTCGTGATGCTTGATTAATTTGGTCCATGTGTCAACACGGACTGTACGGTCGGTTTGTTTGTTTGTCTTAGATCGCGATGCCGTACAGAACTCTGTTTCCATCTCTGTTCATACCGCATCGACTGGCAGTTCCAATAATTGGCGTGTGTATGTATCAGTTTTCATTCGTGATAACCAAACTCGGTGCGATCTTGGCAATTATCCATGCTCCCTCCTTTTCTGAGTACATGCGATTAAGTTTTATTTTACTTGGACGAGCGAAGAACAAACTTAGCTCTCTATCGCTAATGCCCGTCAGTGTCCATGAAATCGAAGCATTAGAGACGATCTTAGTGGACAACATATATTGTAATTGTGCAGTGCCCTCGTCAGTCAATTGAATTTGCTTTCTGCAAGATTCTTCTTCAAATGGTTAGTATAGAATCTGTTGCTGTCGACCACTCGACCTTTCCGTCGCCCTACGGCCGACGACCAAACTCATCATACAAGTTGCCTCAACCATTGAGATCAAAAATATATGAAAAGGGATGTAAAAAGGAAGAAGTACGAAACAGAAATTGTTTATAAAACACAATGATACAAGTCTTGCGTGGAGTCCATGTTCATTGCACGGATGGCGATGCTTTGACAAAGCTCAGCCAAGTTTTAGTCATATTTCTCATGCTGCCGGCTGAATCTTTGCCTTCACAAACTTCCGTCAACAAGAGACACATGTTAGTTACAGTGTACCAATTCATAGGAAACTTGACTGACACAACACAGTACAAAAATATCCAGATTTGGCTTCATTTAGCACAGGTACATCACAATGGAAATCTTCCAAGATACAATCAACTAGAATGGATACAATCGTATGTCTTCGCTATTGTCATAGAAAAAATAAGAATATCTTCATGTGGACAGGGTTGAAATGATGATAAAGAGACAAACGCGTAGTAAAATCCTCTACTATCCTCTATATAGCTGTGCAAGAAATGCTTGGACGGGGAGAAATGTTGACAATTTCGGCCCCATTGACCGCTCAGAGGATTCTGTCGAGGTCAGTGATGAAATTGGAGGCTATAGATGTCAACTTCTTTCCGGTCTCTCCAGCCATGTTCTTGAGTGAAGATAGATCCTGAGAAGCCTATAGAATAAATACAGCAAATCAAAGATTTTAGTTTGTGCAAGTCTAAATCATCCCTGGATGCAAGCTGGCTCAACAAAAGCTAAATACGGAAGGGATGAAAAATTGTGGTGACAATTTACGTAAGATTACCTGGAAAGATATTCTGTTGATGAGATCCGCAGCACTTACATCCAGATCAGAATCATTCGCATCACGGCCAAAAAGATCAGCGCTTGAAATGGATGAAGAACCCTGTCGTAAAGCAACACATGAAATATAAGGGGGGAAAAGCAAACCTATACAGAATATTCAAAATAAATTTACTAAAATGTGAACAAAATGTTCTGATTCTGGAACATGAACACTCAAAAGAGGAGAGTAGCTGAACATGAACACAGTGATGCTCAAGTATTACACACCGAGAACTTTTGAAGAGATAGTTGAGCCTCTTTCTGTTCTCTCTCTTCATTACCAAAAAATTGCGATGATGAAATTGCTTTTGCATTAGAGAATTTTTTCCTTGCTTCATCACTCTCCTGTATCTGCAAGGTATTGCAGTCAGAGTCAGAATGGATGCTAGATCTACTAAAGGAAACCTACTTACCAATTACCACGATAGTTGCTAATGTTGAGGACATGAAGTGGCAAAATATAAATTCATAAGAGGAAAAATGTAGCCTGTTTGTATGTGCTTTTGCCCCCAGGCTTGTACAGTCTTTCATTTCCTACTTTATCAAATGTATAACTAGCACAACTTTTGCTGTTTTTTAAGACGAAAAAAAGGGGGAAAAAGCAAGTCAGAGCGCAGCAGCTTTGCATAGAAACATAGCACTGATTGTTGCACGTTAAAGAAGCAACTGGCATAGAAAAGGGTCTCATTTAGATGCTGGGCAGGCTATTTAAAAGCAATAGCATGATTACAGTCACGCGTGCATGAAAGAAATACAGTGACCATTTGATAAAAGAATGCAAAGACCATTTGTGAAAAAAGGACGTGCTAGCAGATGTTTGCAGAGAGAAGAGTTCTCTAAGTTAACAAGAGATGCCATAATTTTATGTAAAAACACCAGACCAGAGAACAATAATTCACAGAGGAAAAAAGTGTCCTATGCAAGCTGAAGCATAGAAGAAACTGATGGATGGCATAAAACTCAAAACAAGGGAAGCTATAAGAAACAACAAAATCTAGTACAGTTTGCATAGTAACTCTTATTGGATTAAACTCTGCAAACTTTGATCATTTCTCGTACTAATGTAGCACTAATATCAACCCAGTCTTTACCTGAGCCTTTGAGGCAGCTGTGCTTGATTTTCTTTGGAACCCGTTATCCATTCCATACTCTTGAAAGAAGTCTGATGTTTTTGGTGCAGCTACATGTCCAGTCATGTGAGCTCCTCCAGTTTTTGAACCAGTTGACGGCTCATTCTCAACATATTCAAAACGTGAATGTAAGGATGGGCCACTTTTTGCAGCTGAAGTAGTAGTCAATGATGGCAAAGCAGGTTTTGGCTCTTCAGGTTTCTGGTCATACAAGCTTTCATTTGGCTGTCGTGCAAAATGAAAAAAATGGCGAAGGTCAGTCCTTCGTCCCCACAACATATAGCAGAGTAATTGTATGCTATTTTTAGGACTTGGGAACCAGACACATGCATACATCTGAAGAGATTTAAAGCTGTCTAACAGTATTACCTTTGTAGTGAGCTTTTTTACACCAAGCCCTCCAGTCTTGCCTCCTACCTTCTTTGCACCAATGGGCTTCTTTACAGAACTGACATATGTGGGATGAGTAGGAGCTCTTGGTGAATGGCTAGGCTCTTTTGGCGGGTTAGTGACAACAGGTTCATGCTTCGCATTGGTATTCTCTTGTGGTGCATCTGCGAGCTTGAATTCAGGGAAGTCATCGGATGGATTCGGTGGCTGAGACGCTGCAACAGGTGATGATGGCAAGACGTTGTTGGCAGTTGAACTCTTAGCAACTTCCTTTTGCAGTATCTGCCGGTACAATTCAGCAGCTCTCGATGTATACTTTGCCTCGACTTTGCCACCATCCGTCCACCCATGCTGTTTAAAGAAAGCATGTGCACGATTGTTGCCTCCAAAAGCCATCATCTTTAGCTGATCTGGAGTCCATGAATCCAAGTTCGTTGACCTACAAAAGATATAGGTACAGTTTGCATAAGAGAGACTGAAAACAACATGATACTGTTGATAGGTACGACCGTACGAGTACCAGTAAGGACATTGCAACTTTATCACTATCAGAACTGAGGTGAATTTTATGGCAATCACACAACAAATTGACCAAAAAAAAGACAACAAAAAGAGAAACGTGCACCAGCAGTTGGTGTTACAGAGATGAAACAGGCAAACTTCACATTGTTGATCAAGGAAAAGGCTTATGAATGCACATATGGATCTGTTAGGTCACCAATGTGCCACTTGTGGATGACAGAAGTTTGAAGTTTCTCAATGTCTAAGAAGGCCAAGCAAGCAAGCTCGCTCTAAATCGCGCATTGGCCTTAATAATGGCCCCAGAACCGAGATCTCCACCGGTTGGCTCTCTACAGCAGAGGCCTCAAAGCCTCAGATCCACCCACCAAGTCCAGCTCCTCTTGTTTCATTCATATCAATCGCATCATGTCGGTTGTAAGATTAAAGCACAGACAGATGCGTAAAAGAGAATATTTTTAACTCGGTAAAGTGATCTAGCAGAAAGCATGGTGCTTGGTTGGTCGTGAATGAAGCAAGCATTGGTATTGGTGGCAGTGCGGCATTTCATATACTACGCGGGGTGCACGGCAGATCTAGTTGTAGGTAAAGTAGCAGTAATAGAGAGGATCTGGTCTGGAGGAAGCAAGCAAAGGCATAGGGTAGGGGAGTACCTGACGAAGGTGATGTGTACGCCGAGGCTGCGGTGGAAGGCGGAGCAGTCGAGGCAGAGGAAGATGCCGTAGGTGACGGAGGCCCAGGTGGGGTTCTTGGCGTTGCAGTCGAAGCACATCTGCGGCAAGCACGCGCGTATCGATCAGATCAGATCTGAGGCGCCTGGCAGATCTGGCATGAGGGCTGATAGGTAGGCGGGCGGAGAAGAGGAGGGTAGCGTACCTTGTTCTCGGGCTTGGCCTTGAGGCGGCGGAAGACGGCGGTCTTGTCGGTGAAGGCGTCGAACGCCATGGCCGGGCGGCGGGAAGAGATCGCGGAGATCTGGGAGGGAGGGAGGGAGGAGGAGGTTGGGGGAAGAAGCTAGTGGGGAAGGTGGGCAGGTGGTGCTCCTAAATAGCAACAGCAAAGGCGATGAGGGGAAGCGGAGAGAGCGGAGGACCGCGACGGCGAAGGAGACGACACCGCGGTTTGCAGTGTCGGCCAGGTCAGGTGGTTAAACAGTCAAATGTTTTCGCGTCAGGGAGGAAGCTTCCTCCTCCTCTGCCACTCCCGTTTCTTATCATTTTGCCGCTTCGCACCACCCCCGACACCTTTTCTTTTTTCTTTTATCTTTTTTTTTAAATTACGACAGGAGCACTGCCTTTCTCATAGATTGGAAGAAACCAAAAATAAGATTGCTATTTACAACAAAAAGAGACCGAAAGGAAAAAGGAACAAACTAAGAGGATTAGGAGAGGAAGAAGAAGAAGGAGAAAAGAAATTAGAGGACAAAAGGGGGTCTCCTGTATCGCTCGAAGTTTTACCGAACGCCATTTTCCGGGCTGTAATGTCCTCCTGTGCCTTAAGGGCTACTCTGTCGACGTCCGTGAACACATTGTTGAAGATACGAGCGTTTCTTTCTCTCCAAATGTTCCACAGCGCGTAGATGACCATACCGTAAATCTTGCTTCTATCCTTTCTTGCTCTCCCTGTACCAAACTATGACTCTCTATCATTTCCATTTTTGGGCGTTAAACGTTTTTACAAAGACTGCTTCATTGTGGGATTTGTGCGGTCAGGTTTTTCAAACTTTTCACCTCTAGTTAACACCTTCTCTATTTTTAAGATTATGATTTCCAACCATGATATACTATCAAAAATAATAAAAGATGTATAATATAAAAATATTTTACAAGAATAATCTGATAGCATTATTTTCGTAGTGTATCAATATAATTTTACATATATTAGTGGTCAAAAATTTTAAAAGTTGATTACACGCATCCCATAATGATTTATATTTGAAAACAAAGGTAGTTATACACCAAAATATGCTCTCATCTTCCTTGTACTAGCAACCACGCACGTGCAATCCATGTTTTCCACAATATATATTGTACGAAATATATGTACACATATGTAAAAACCTACTCGAAGAAAAAAGAGCGTGTAAGAAATAGCATGGTAGAAAACAATTCTTTTAAGCATAAAATATAAAAATTATCATGTATATGATTTGAAATTAGAAAAATAATCAGAAGATAATAAGTGTAATTAGGAGTCATTAAATATAAGAGTGGTTAGAGAAGTGTCTAATATTTATCTACAACCACTGAATAGAGAATTATAAAATTATATTAAATATTTTGAACAATTCACATTAAAAGTATATCGTCTTATCTTTTATAATGGTATATAAGGAACGGATTTGTTACGGGGAAAAGCAGATAATCTTAAGCCATCTTTCTATCTGCTCAGTAGTATGTGAAAACAATGACACTGCATTTGCCTAGTAAAATCATGTATATAATTCTCCAACAGCATATATACTATAATTGAAAATCGAGCCGACTCTTATATTTCAGGCCACGGAAAGTCAAATACAACGGACATTGGCCTCGTGCATATGCCTGGTAAGAAAGATCTCATGCCTAACCAATATGTCAGGTCCTCGTGTTAGGCTGTCTCGCATGCATGGATCATGACTCCATTATCATGTGGGTCTCCTCTAACCACCCCTGGTTGTCATGTAAGTGCGGCCGGACTCACCAACCAGAACATGCTACCTGCAGCTGAGGTACGAGGAGACCCTCTACCAAACTATACCGGAACACAGATCACTCCATCCCTAAAACGGGAATGTACGTATCAGCTGCATTACTTCACTCCCACCACAATTGCTGCCAAACGCGCGCATGATCCACAGCAAAGCCCATGACCTCCTACAACTGTTCTCGATCTTTCCATACAATGTCATCACAATTCACAACAGTGTGTTCGCAAGCAAGGATAGCCATGAATTCCAAGAATTTTGGTGCCACCCATGACATGGAGGTGCACCATGCATCCCTACGTACACCAACTATCATAAATACACACTTCCCGTATACTAAAAAAGAATTATCTACAAAAAGAATCACCGTGTATGCTAAAAATACACGAACAGGTGTATTAGTGTGTATATATCTTCCTAACTACAAGACCCGACCTTAAGAAGCCCACTGAAAGGCGGGCCTCACCTGTCCGGCCCAACTCGCACTCATAGTCGTCTGACTCTTACCGTTTCCTCCAGGAAAAAAGTCGCTAGACCAGCATTGCGATTGAGCAAGGGCATGTTTGATAAAACTCTGATCTCTCTCAATACTTTTAGCTCCAACAATTGTTCTCTTCCCAGATTTCAGAACAGTGTGTTCATAAGCACGGATAGCCATGAACTCCACGAATTTTGGTGCCATTCATAAAATGGAGGGGCACTTAACGAATGCAACACATATAGCCCCAATTGGTCGATTTCAATAGCCCCAACCATAAGGTTTTACAACACTGCAACTGCCTGGATCCAGTTAATAATTTAGTAAGGTCTACAACAGTTCCATGCTATTCAATGGTTCAACATTCACAAATGAAGCTGGCGCTACATTTTTGTGCAAAATTGCTCCACATTGCACGCTTCCATGCCACCGCAAACATGGATCTCGTCCCAGCGTCCTCGAAGCACTTTGTTTGCAACATGACCTGCCACTAAATCACACTGAATTATGATGGCTCTCAAAGATAGTCAGGTGTCTGCTTCAGCAAGGTTGTCCTCATAAAATCTGAGATCCGCGAGGATGCAGCAAGACCCCTCTCTATACAGTTGAAATAATCGTCCTCTGAACACAAATCAAACGGAGAAGAATTAGGGCGGTAAATCCTGCAGCTCCAATAATGTCTAGAAGAACACACAAATCTGAGGCACAAGATAGAACCATACCGGACATCACTCCGTGGGTGATAGCAGTTATCAATCCTCGTTCACAGTGCTCATCTTTCTGTTGTAATTCTTTTGAATCAACAGACTTGCGTGAATTGGGAAACACCAAATGAGCAAACGATTTCAATTGCTGCAGGTTGTGACAAACAACAATTATTAGTTCATGTGGTACTGAAAGCATAACAGTATAACACTAATGCCGATACTACACTCAGCAAGAAATTAATTTTTTTTAATTGGCTTTGGCACTCGGAAGAACTTTAAACACCATCAAGGATTAAAAATTAAACAATCTAAAAAAGTTAGTAATGACAGTGGACCCCACTTGTCAGTAACTATGGGTTGGGATTGGGGGGGGGGACTACAACTGTACTTTTACCTAGAGTCTAGAAAACTTTATGCCACCCGATCACTTCAAAAGAAAATAGCATATACTTGGTGCTCAGGAGTTTGAAGAGCACACTAACAACCAGCAGTGCAGAAATTCCTGGAGGGGAAATCAGATTACGTTTTGTGCTTCTGTTTCGTAGAGTGGAGTTCAGATGAAAAGAGCAATTTCTACCTGCTCTTCTGCCTTGCTTGTGTCCAAGATCACAGCACCATTCCCCAACACCCCGCAGCCAATTGCAACTGCAGCGCACAAGCATGTTAGATATAGAGTTCCAACAGAGAACATACAAAAATTACTCGACTTACCAGCGAGATGTTTCAAAGGGATGCCAGCAAAAACAAGGGCAGCACAAGAAGCATTAATTGCACATGGAAGAAGCTAGGCATTGTCAAGGAATACTCTTGATTGAAATCAAGAAGACACAAATATTTTGAATTCGTGAATTTTGAAATGCACAAACTACATTTGATATTTACTGAAATAGATCATGCATGAAGCATGTAAAAGTAGAAATTTGTGGACACTATGTTGGTTGTAGAGAATTCAGCAAAAGCTTGGAACTTCCATCAATTCTTGCACATCATTCAAGGGCAACAAAAATGGTTGCCAAGGCAGGGATCTAGACCTAAGACAAAGAAGCACATTTCATGACTCAGAACACCCTGCTGACATTAGAAGTTAGTTAATGATTTATTCACTAGTAAATATAAAATTCAATTCAAAAATTAATCTGCTGTAGACACTAGTCATAAAACCTTTCCTGTCAGCGCAAGCTAACAAACGCAATACTCAGAAAAAAAAATCAACAACAATACATTACTACTACACTCAGCTGAAAGGATACAGAACCATCATCGCCCATAACCTGCAAAAATAGCGATAACCAGGCATAAGATAAAACAATATATGCAGCGGCACGATTCATTAGTTAAAAGGCTCAATCAACATAAGGCACCTTGCTGTGATGCACTACAGAAAGAGGTTTACATTAAGTTCTTTGAAAATAGCAAGCTTCCAAGCACTAAGCATTTTTTTTTGGCAAAACTGGTTGCAAAATATAATTCCACATACTGCAAAGCCATTTCCTACAGCAATTTTTTTCTTCCATTTAGACAGGAATGTGTTTCAAATTATTTCCTATAGAAACTCCGTGGTAGTGAGCATCCTAGTAAGATGCAAGCACAAGCAGTTCAGAATTAGTCCTCATCATGCACACGAGTTGGCACTCCCACACATATCCGCACACACAAAGAGTGGGCATGGAAACGCACTCATAAGGCACCTAGTGGTTCAATATGTCCACCCTTCAATGTTTACGACAGGTTATGTGTATGTAAGCGAGCACTTATCACATACAGGTTTCCTCGAATAGTGCAGGAGATTGTCAAAAACATATAAGTTCACTGGCCACCATAAGATCTTAACGCCCAATTAATTGCATTGTGCACCCAAGAAGTCACTGTAAAACAAGAGTACACAAGTGTTCATGAACTTCACCTGAAGTATGACAGAGGTGGTGGTGTTCGGATGGACACTGAGCAAGCAGATGCTCTGCAGAGTCCTCTTGAGCGTCATCTCATACTCCTTCTCCTGCTTCCCTGCAAGCAAGCAAACAAACAGCTTGCCATTTGATTTCTACGACGCATGTTCTCGATTGAAGCAATTGAATCAGAGGGACAAGCAGGTTAGGTAGGTGGCACGGACCGATCTGGCCGGTCTTGGGCTTCCAGACGATCTCGATGGATGCCTTCTCGGGGTTCTCCCCCTTCCTCGTCCCCGGCTTGGGCCCGTACACGGCGGCCACCACCACGGTGTCGCCCTGGGACCAGCGCGCGGAGCCGTGGGCGCGGTCGAGCGGGTTGCGCGTGCAGGAGAAGGGCCGGAGCTGGTTCGGGTTCCGTCCGTCCGCGCGGGTCCCCTCCATCCTCCCTCCTCGGCGACGACGAGACTGACCGACGGGTGAGCAGGCGGCGGCTTGGCGGTGGTCCAGACGAAAGGGACGGACAAAACCCTAGTAAACCCTGGTGTCGAGCTAGTCTTGCACACGCCGCCGTCTGGGTACGGTCTGACGACTAATCTGGAGCGTCCGTGCTGTATCGCACGGCTGTGGTGGCTCGAGCCCTTCCGAGCCTCACGTCTATTCCGAGACTAGCAGTTACCCAACCTGGCCCCAAGCCAACAAATCTTTGCCCTCCTCGTCTTCGAGGCCGCGTCGCCGCCGCAACCCGCAACAAAACCCATCGCGCCGCCGCAGCCGCCAATGGCGAAGAAAGACAAGGCGGCCGCCGCACCTGACGCCGCCGCCGCGGCCGTCCGCTCCCTCTTCGCCGCCGACAACCCCTTCCGCCGCAAGGACACTCCTCCTGAGGAGCCCCCTCCTCCTCCCGCGGCCCCTACCGCTACCGCCGTCGCCACGCCACTCCGCAAGCACCCCAGCCTTCCCAGGACCCACGCCGAAGCTTCGGAGCCTTCAGCGAAGAAGCCGAAGGAAGAGGGGCCGCCGCGGCGGAAGCGGAAGCGGGACGAGGTCGAGGCCGGGTACGAGCGGCGGATGCTCGGCGCCCCCGCGGAGGAGCCTGCGCCGCGGCCGACTGTTGGAGCGAAGAGGAAGGCGCCTGACGATGTTGCGGCGGCGGCGGCGGGGGCTGCGGAGGAGGAGGATGAGGCGTTCGACGACGAGAGCAAGCTGCTCAGGACGGTGTTCGTGGGGAACCTGCCGCTGCGGACCAAGAAGAAGGCGCTCACCAAGGAGTTCGAGGCCTTCGGCGAGGTCGAATCCATCAGGATCCGCTCCGTGCCCCTCGGCGACGTGAGTACCATTCATTGCCTTCCTTCTTCTGTGTTGGAAAGGTTTCGCCTTTGTGTGCTGATTTGTGCTTGCTGCAGACCAAGATTCCGAGGAAAGGAGCTGTCATAAAAGGGAAAATTAATGAATCAGTCGATAAGTGAGTATTTTCTTGCCTATTGTTATGACAATGGCGTAAGTAGAGCTGCTGGAATTTATGCTATAGTTGGGATATGCTTCTTTGACCATCATTAGATGAATTTGTTCTCTGCTTTGCGCTTGCTGCATTAGATTTCAAATGACACTTTCCCTGCTACGCTTGCTTGCAATGTCAAATGCGCTTACATGGTTAAATGGCCTCTGTTTTGTGCTTGCTGCATTAAATTTCAAATGAAATACTCTTCTTTCCCCCCATACATTTCCCTGCTACACTTGTAATGTCTAATTCCTTGATTTTCGATGACATGCTTAAATGTCATTTCTTTTCAGATTGTGTTCTACATTTTTTCCCTTTGGATTGATTCTTTTAATAGCGCTGTTAGTATGCACAAGTTGTTCCGTTCTAGTTAATTTACTATTGATATTTCGAAAGTACTGCATAACCAATAGGCACGCTTTTGTGAAATTATTACAGAGTTCTTATTCATGCACATATGTAATTCCTTTTTTGTGCATAAAATAATTTACATAATAAAGCAAAATCACTGCACCTTTACGTTGTCATTTTGGTTTCTTCCTGCTCTGCTGTTATTGCTAAGGCGGGAGATAACTGATCTGAATGCCCAAATATCTAATAGCACAGTGAGGCCAGAAAGGCTGATTCTTCATAAAATTCTCTTTTTTTCAGAAGCATATCATACAGATTTTTCATGTTTTTGGTACAAATAGTTCTGCTAATCAATATATCTCCAAGTTAATTGACCATTCATGTGCTAAAACAATGATTAACACACATGAAATTTATTCGCTTTTGGTTAGTTGTTGTACACCCCAAAAGTACTGTATGCCTGTTGCTTTTAAAAAACTCATATTTGCTTATATCTTTTGCAGTGTACATGCCTATATTGTCTTCAAAGATGAGCAGAGTGCACGCGCAGCTTTATCTCATAATATGGCAGTGGTACGTTCAACTGAATACATGATTAGTTCATATAGCTGAAGTGCATTTTAAGAACTTCTATGTGATGCCTATTAAGATAATTTATCTATCTGAATTTGACCCTTCTAGTTCAATGGCAATCACATCCGTGTTGATATGGCATGTCCACCTCGTAAAAAGCTTAAAGGAGAAGGACCTCTTTATGACAGAAAGAGGACAGTGTTTGTTGGTAACCTTCCATTTGATGTAAAGGTATGTATGATGTGTTCAATCTTGTGTGGTGCTCTGTAGTTCTATAAAAGAAAATCAAAGCACCATATTATCCACATGTTTTAAGTAACTAACGTCACCTGTGCTTCTTGCTGCCACATCAGGATGAAGAGCTCTACCAGATGTTCTGTGGTCCCAGTGGACCACAAGGTGATGTCGAAGCTATACGTGTTATTAGAGATCCAGATTCAAGCCTAGGAAAGGGTATTGCCTATGTTTTATTCAAAACAAGGGTATAATTCTTATCCTTCCTCTTCCATTTGGTTTAATGTTACTCATTCCATCAGTCAATAGCTCATCCAGTATTTAAGAGTTTATGGATAACTGGATTTGTTATACTTTATGTGGTTTTGCACAACATTTCTTGAAGATAGTAACATTGGTCATGTCATGCAACTAATGCTAATATTGGAGAAGAAAAGGATAAGAGGAAGACTTTCTTGCTGAACTGTATATTTGCAAAGAAAATATCAATTATAAGCAGGGACCTTAAAGACTTAGCCAGTTGACGACTCAATGCCCTACTTCTGTACCAACTGAGTTCTCTTGTATCATCCGTGCTGTGTCTTACAATGTTGGGGTGTTGCTTGTCTTCTACTTACCCAGTTCAGGGGCCATTCACTTGTAAATAATTCCTCTGTTCCATTAGCAGAATTGTTGTCCAGAAAAGGTTATGCTGAAAAAATGAATTATCAACCAGTTAGCTGTGCCAGAGTAGTGCAGTTAATGCTGGATAAACTGTATCTACTTCAAAGAGCTAGTGTGGTCCAGGCTTTGGCAGTCGCATGGGTTTTACTAGAATCATATTATTAGTATATTTCTTTTATCCACTGATAATACCATATGCATGGGTGCGTTACTAAGCAAACACTATTTTCTGAGGAACATACCATCTTAGAATGGACTTCTCATATTATCATGTGATATTCTTTGAAGAATTTTTCCACATATTCTCTGCTTACGTTGTTATCTTGTAAGGACCTTATGACCGTTCTATTATATGTTACGCAGGAGGCCGCCAATTCTGTTGTCAGAAAACGAGATCTCAAGATTAGAGATCGCCTTTTGAGGCTCACCCATGCAAAATCAGCTGATGCGATACCAAAGAAGATGGATGCTGGCAAACTCGTGGTGGGCTAAAGCAGAACAAAGTTTTGACGCCAGGCAGCAAGTCCCATGAAGGCAGTGACAACAACAAACGGAAGGCATCAAGTTTGTCTTACCAAGGCGTGAAATCAAGCAAATCTGGTGTCGTGAAGAAGATGAAAGTGATCCAGCGCCCCAGCAACCTAGGGAAGCAGCAAGGCAAGACTAGTGAAACGGGACAAACTGATAGTTCTCGCAAAGCTAAGCGGCCTGCCGTGGCAGCAAGAAAGGCAAAACAACTGACCAAGAAACGCAAGCTGGAGGTTTCAACCCCCGAAAATACGCATCGGAACAAAAAGGCAAGGAAGTAGCCATCCCTATGATGGATCATTCTCCTCACTTTGTCACAGCAGTTTGGCTCAATCAGATTTTGGAGAAAAAGATATTCTGATCATGTTACCATCAATTGCAATGTCTCTTTGATTAAGTGGCAAATACAAGGTTGATGTCGCAGATGTAATGCTGAAATGAGCTCAATGTAGCAATTTGGTACTTACCTTAAAGTTGGTGCTCCTGTACTAATGTTAATGTTCCTTATCCTTGTAACATCGTGTACTGCTATATATGATATTATTCTTTATTTTGCTGGTTCACTATATAAACCAAACACAGCTGGTGCCCTGTTCAAACAAGGAATGGAACTACATACATACTAAAGCACTACACCAGGTTTACTGGATTAGATAAAAAGGAACTCTTGTTCCATGATCCATCTCAATTCATTGCAGTTACAATCCAAATGCACATTCCCGGATGGATGCTACACTAATCGTAGTAGCAGTTGAACTTTTGAAACTCCAAAGTGGCAGTTCATAATTTCATACCAGTACTTCATAGTTTATGCATCAGCAGCGTCACTAAAACATATACTACTACTACTACGGAACACTGCCGTGCAAGTGCAAACCCTCTTCGATGCCACTGGTCTCACATGGCGGCGGTTGCCGATGCGGCGGTGACGACGTGCAGCCTCCAGAACACCTCCCCGGCGGCGTCGGTGGTACCGTTGTCGACGGCGACGGCGCCGATGAGTGCCCGGAGGGCGCCGCAGACGACGGGGGCCGCGGAAGCTTTGGTCCCGCCGGCAACGCGCACGATGGACGGGATGCCGACGCGAGCCCCCGCGGCGGCGCAGGCAGCCTCTCCCGCGGCCTCGCGGGTGCGGCGGGAGACGGCGGAGGCGGAGGCGTCATGGTCGGCTTCGAGGGCGCGGAGCGCGGCGGCGGACTGCGCGGCGGCGAGGCCGAGGACGGCGAGCGCGCGCCCGTTCTCGCGGGAGAAGGATGCGTGCGTCATGGCGCGGCGCAGGAGGTCCGGGGCGCGGAAGCCGTAACCGATCTGCTTCTGGAGCGCGGCGAGCGCGGCGTCGAACGGTGAGGAGGAAGACGCAACTGCGGGTGGAGACTCTAAGCCCAAGGCCAGTGGATGAGACGGTAATGCGACGAGGAGGAGGAGGACGACGGCGAGGAGGAGAAGAGGCGGCGGCGGAGTGGCGGCCATTGCTGGTTGCTAGGCTGGTGGTGGCGAATTGGTAAAGTGTGCGACGTGGACACGTGGTGATTGTGAGTTGGGGAGTGGGAGTGGGCTGGATGGGCCGGGTGACTCGAGCCTATGTCGCCATGCATCATAGATGATGCTATTGCTAGGTGCACCATTCTATTTTGCTTCCTAAACTCCAACCGATGATGCTCTTGCTAGATGCACTGCACCCAGCATATCGGATGTATGTCGACTTTGGGATCCATCAATCTCGTGTACCATATGATAGTCTACTTTACATTCTAGTTGTTTATCACTATACGACTCCTCTCTTCCGCCTTTGAGTCTTGTCACTCTAGCTCAATTTTAGCATTTACTAGCAGTCACACCAAAGCACGTCGTATTGTGACCCGCACTATAGATAGTACAATTTCAAAAGTATAATTATAATTATATAATATATAATAATTAAATAATTAAAATAATTAATAAGTATAAGGCATATAGAATCAATACAAACAACATAATGTGACTTGCCTAATGTCCCGTAAATGGTTAGGTCTTGATTCTCAGGGTATCCTTCTCTTTTTGATCTTGCTTTAGTCGTTGACTTGTTACTATCGTGTCATTATATAAAAAGAACAAAATATAGATAAATCTAAGTCTAGACTTGATGGATGCGAGTTAGGAGAAAAAGAAATAAAATTCAGATATAGTGTTGCAAAAGGGAAAGAAAAGAGTTCTGTTTTTTGGGTATTAAGGAGTATGATTTAGGTTAAAGAGTGGAGAAATGGATTCAGGACGTTGAAATTGTCAAATGGGTATTATAGGGTTTTAGGTGAATAGTAACTAGGTATTATTCACTGCAGGTTGGGTTGTAAATAGTTCCAAACTCACTAAAAAATTTTACACGGGTCGAGTGAACAATACTAAACCAAATGTGAACAGTATTAGGCTAGGTTGCTATTCACTGTGGATCGAACAGGTGAATAATGATTAAACTCATTAGTTACTGCTAGATTTTGACCGTCCATACTAGATTTAACAGTTTTTAATTGATCACGTCATTAAAAATGACGTGGCCTTATGAGAGAGCAATTCTCAACTGCATTTTATATAATAAATTTACTCCGGTTTGTGATGGGCTGAATTTCAAATGCAACTCAAATTTCAAATAAGAGCTTCAATAGCGTGTGAGACGATTGATTCATTTAGCGCTTCCGTGCTGCACGTTTTTTTCTCGATCTGTGAACTCAAGGAAATCTAGGGCGACATCACTCACTAATCGTTTACTTGGGCAGCGTATGAGGGCTGCAAATAGCAAATTTGTTTTAGTCTTTTTCTACAAGAAGAAAAATCTCGGCATGTAGCCGGACAAGAGCGCAGCTCACGCAGAACGCATGGCGGAGAGATATTTCTCGGCAATTTTGGTTAGGAGGTTGGTGTGCACATAGCACATTGGATCAGTAGGCTTGCTCTGCTCTCACCTTCTCCGGCCTTTTTACGGAAACACCCCCGGTTGATAAACAGCGCGGCGCTTCATCCGCTATCTCTGTCGCCTCGCCGCCCATCCATTCGACCATTCCCCTTTCCTCACTCCCCTCCCCGGCAAATCGCCCCCTCCAAACCTACAAATCACACGCGATCCCCGTCCCCGCGCGCGCCTCCGATCCCTGTTGGTAGTAGCTACCGCATGGCGGCGCGTGTCTGAGGAGGGAGCCGTACGGATCGGGAGGGAGGGACTATTATGATGGAGGGCGCCGTGTCTGCTGCTTCTGCGGCTGCCTCGGCGACGGTGACGACGGCGGTGGCGCCGCCGCCGCCGGTGAGCAACGCTGGGGGAGGTGGTGCGGCGTCCGCGGCGCCCCCGCCGTTCCTGATGAAGACGTACGAGATGGTGGACGACCCGGCGACCGACGCGGTGGTCTCGTGGGGGCCAGGGAACAACAGCTTCATCGTCTGGAACACGCCCGAGTTCGCGCGGGACCTCCTCCCCAAGTACTTCAAGCACAACAACTTCTCCTCCTTCGTCAGGCAGCTCAACACCTACGTACGTTGCCCCCCGCCGCTTACTCATCTACAGAATTTTAGTCTAAAAGGGTTGGATGGAAGGATCATGTGTGGTTGACTAGTTGGAGTATACCGGTATGTTTGAGCTGATTTGGATGCTACCGCCTAGAAACCGGTAGTTCTTGGGTTCGCGACTCATTTGGGACCTAAACCGAATTGGGACGTTAGGAAGGTTGTGTTTCAGTTCGCCGAAACATATGGGGAGGCAGTCAGAGTGACCGTGAATAGTAGGCTAACCGGCTTACCATGATGAAATTCTAGCGCTGGAATACTGTTTTCCTTACTTAAAAAAATAAAGAACATAGAGATGAGTTAGTCATGTCTAATACCATTGCTGTGCGACAAATTCCTTGTTTCAAGTTGATGCAAAAATACCAAACAGAAAGGGGAACAATAAGGCACATATTAGCACTTACTTACACAGAATTCTACTTGAGATACTGAAATCATTGATGTATAAGTGCCCTTACAATATAGTGTTGCACTTGTTTGGTGGAGTCTCGAGTTTTTCTCGTGGCACTTGCATGTGAAACTGAACACCATCCTGTTAATAAACCCTTACGGGTTCTAGCTGTCTTGAGCTTAATTTCTAGTGTCCAAAGTTTAGGCCTGTGGGCCTATGCTGCAAGTGTACGTTACCACTCTAAAAATGTCTAACTTTTAAGTGCTTTGATTTGTGTACTACTTAGCCTAAGGGAGTCACCAATTGGCATGGAGCTATTTCTGGAAGTCACCTAAAGGATACAACATACTGATTCAGAATAGTTTAATATGCTTCTAGTGCTAGAATACTAGATGCATCATAATTTGGCCCCAGTCTGTGTCGTACGGGTAAGTCATCTTATTAATTTTTAAGGTTTCATCCTAAACTGCAAACAAATAATCTTATACTTAACAAACTGTTGCGAATACATACATTATACTTCAGAACCAATTAGAGACCTTAGTGGCATCTAAAGAAGTGTAGTTCCGAGGTGCCAAAGCTCAGAAGCCTGGATTTTATATTTTCTCCCATGCAATAACAATATGCTGGCCTTTTGAAGTGCTTTCTAGTTCTTATTTGCTCTTTTTAGACAATAACGAGGCAGTTTTTTTTATTAGTAGATGGAGAACTATCAATATCCTCGTGTAAAGTAGATGATAAATGCTAACCAACGCTTATGGCACCACACACATATAGTCATCATCGTCTCATTATGTACTGCTGTGTAATCTTCCTGACCTTGTTATCGATGAATGAGGCACGAAGCTGCATGCTTTGTGAGATTATATTTGGATTGTTAATTTATGAGGTATTTAATCAGATAAGAAGATATGCTTACTGACTTAACATGTCACAATCAATCATTTTGCACTAACAAGCTGCCTGCACTTCTTAATGGATGAACCTATATGGGATTCCTGCACTTGATACTTTCTGACAGCTGTTGAACCAGATGTGATACATAGTCCTTAATGGATGAACCTATATGAGATTACCTTCAGATTAAGTTCTGAACTGACTAACAGTTCAGAGAGACAATTTCCTCAGTCTTTTACTTGGGTCCTTTCTGAGTTGAGTTAACATTTACAAAATTGAAATTTAGCAACAAATTTGGTGCTCTTGAACAACATAACTTAATGGCTAATTGACTACCACTTAATATCCGAAGCTTTGCTTGTCTTCAGCAACCCGTGGTAGTTTCCTGTCCTTCCATAATGGGGTCCTTTATCTTGGTTCTTGAATCACGGTCGTTTTTAGGTGAACCGTCTACAGTTACATTGTTTGGGCTGCTTGTATGGTCTGCTTGTTCCCTACGTCCCCTTTGCTGCAAATTTTTGTAACGCTCAAAGCAGATACACTATGCGCTATGCATTAGCCCTATCTAATGATCTCATTGATGCACTTTTGAGCAGGGATTTAGAAAAGTTGATCCAGATAGGTGGGAATTTGCAAATGAGGGCTTTTTGAGAGGGCAGAAACATCTACTGAAGACCATCAACAGAAGAAAACCATTGCATGGAAACAACCAAGTGCAGCAGCATCAGCAGCAGCAGCCCCAATTGCAGAATGCCCCGTTACCTGCTTGTGTAGAGGTGGGGAAGTTTGGGATGGAGGAAGAGATTGAGATGCTAAAAAGGGATAAAAATGTTCTAATGCAGGAGCTTGTCAGGCTGAGGCAGCAACAGCAGACAACTGACCATCAGCTGCAGACTTTGGGCAAGAGTCTTCAAGGAATGGAGCAACGGCAACAACAAATGATGTCTTTCCTAGCTAAAGCAATGCAGAGTCCTGGCTTCCTAGCGCAGTTTGTGCAGCAAAATGAAAATAGCAGAAGAAGAATAGTAGCTGCAAACAAAAAAAGGAGGCTACCTAAGCAAGATGGTGGCGTAGACTCCGAAAGTGCATCGTTGGATGGCCAAATAATCAAGTATCAGCCTATGATCAATGAAGCAGCCAAAGCAATGCTAAGGAAGATCCTAAAGCAGGACTCTTCACATAGACTTGAATCTATGGGCAATTCAGATAATTTTCTACTGGAGAATTGTATGCCAGCTGCTCAATCTTTTGACAGCTCTTCATCAACTCGGAATTCTGCGGTCACCCTTGCAGAGGTCCCAGCCAACTCAGGTATGCCATATATGGCTACAAGCTCTGGACTTTCAGCTATTTGTTCACCTTCAACTCCTGACATACAAGGTCCAGTTTTGGACAACTCATCAAAAGAACTTCCCAACATGAGTGCTGTGCCTTCTGTTCCAAAGGCTATGGCACCAGGTCCAAGTGATATCAGTATTCCAGGATTCCCGGATTTGCAAGATATCATAACAGAAGACGCTGTTAATATTCCTGGAGGGAGCTTTGAAATGCCTGGTCCTGAGTGTATATTCCCTCTACCTGAAGAGGGTGATGACTCTGTGCCCATTGATACTGATGAAATTTTGTCCAGTGATGACACCCAGAAGCTTCCGGGCATAATTGATTCCTTCTGGGAGCAGTTCCTTGTAGCTAGCCCTCTATCTGTTGATAATGATGAGGTTGATTCAGGTATACTGGACACAAGGGAAACACAACAGGAGAATGGATGGGCCAGAACTGAGAATTTGGCTAATCTTACGGAACAGATGGGCCTGCTGTCATCAAACCATAGAGGGTGAGATACGATAGTACACTGGTAGTGACCCTTTGTCAAGGTGCCCTGGGATTCCGGTAATAAAACTCCCGTAGCATCACCTACTCTTTCGTTTATGTTACGCAAGCATACTGAAATGTCTGTTGACCTATATGTCGGAGGATTCCAGTGTTCTACCTATGAAACATGGTTTTACCCCAGGTATATTACCTGCTTGTATCTAGGCTTGGCAGGCATTAGAACGGATCGATGGCAACTTGTCAAATCTGTATCATAATGACCTTGTGTTGTGGCGGCTGATGGTTTCTATTTCTGCTCTGCTATCTGGTTGCGACTAACATCTGGTAGTACTGGCAGTGTGCCATGCTGTATTTGAATTGAATCACGGCCAAGTGTTTTTGAGTTTGGCATGGGTCTATTCTTGCTATGCTGTACCAGAAACGGGGAAGTGAGGGCAGTTCTTCAGAACTTAACTTAACACAGTGATGTTATTGCTTAAGACGACAAATTTAATTGGTGGCATTCTTTGCATTCTGACTCAATTCTTTTTTTTTAAAAAAACTTTTAATTATTGCTTATCCAGCTCAAGATATCCTTATTGCTGTCCAGTTTCTTTGCAACTGATTATGTCAGGTGTAAGTAAGCTTGACAGGCCATTCATCTGTGCAATGGCCTGGTCTTATGTATCTGCTCAGTTCAGGTCATTGGGCATGCATTTTGGAAACAGGGGATGGATGGTATTAGTATTTGACTGATCTAGTGCTTACTGTGTAAGTGCAAACCACTAAGCAGTATGCACACATGACACGTCGGCCAGTTATTTTGTGGTTTCCAGCAATACTCTCTAATCCCATCAACTTGACTGTTTCCAAAGAACAGCACCTGTAAGTTGTGTTCTGCAAGAATGTTTCCTTCTGGTCTTAAAAGTTTTTAAACTGTGCATAATTCAGCCTCACTGGGAACAAGAACACCTGAAGTTGGTTTCATAAATCGGTCGGTTATCGAGACCTGGGCTCCTCTATTTTTCACGGATGCTGCGGATGCAAATCTAAGCACATGCACTTGTTCGCTCGTGTGTGAGGCCTGACTGACCCTGATGCCTCAACCAATTCTGGTCTCTCTTCGCATGGGTCAGATAAAAGTTTATGCACTTAGTGAGAGATCAGAATTCTGTGCAGTTACCATCACAACCATGGAATGACTGACTCTATATAGTTCTTTTTGAACTTTAATAATTATATAGAGTTATCATCATGACCTAAGTAGTAGTGCAATATTGGAGGGAATCATCCTGCTAATTGATTATTACGCAACCCTCCCTTTAATCAGTGGCCACGCAATTAGCTTTCGGTGCGCGAAAGGAAGCACCACGGATGCATGCATGTGAAACTGAAAATGGAAGACAGCTAGCAGAGCCGCAGCCTATCATCAGCTAGGTTAACAACAACATACTAACAAAATCAATAATGGTGTCCGGTCCTCCTTTGCACTTCCATCAACCGCACCAACTGCAACCGTAACCATACGCACTATCCAATCCAGTCCATTCACTGATCAACCAATCCTGCAGTGCAGCTCTCCCTTAATTTTTGTGATGGACCCAATTAATTACCATGCATAATCACATTCTAATCATCATTTGTTAGTTACCAGTTACCACCATGTAATTAAGCAGCTCATCTTCTTCAGTGCAGCACAGGCCACTGTCAGCAGTACAGAGAATTTCACAAATCTCATTGCTTGTGCACCATCTACTTCATCCATCCCGGATCATTTGTACACGACGGCTACTACCTGTAGTCCGTCCGATAAGAGACATCAACGGTTGCTAGTAGAGCACTAGAGGTTCCATGGACCAGATAGCTAGTCGGCCTGCTGCATGGACACCAGCGGCGGCGAGAGGGGCCGCGCGCGGCGCCGGGAGCGGACGCGGGGGCGGACGACCTTGGACTCTCCCCACCTCTCGAACATCTGCCGCTCCGCCGCGTTGACCTCGCACTCCGGGAGCGCCGCCGGGTAGCGGTCGGTGTCATAGCAGACGGTGTAGAGCATCTGCCTCCGCCGGAACCGCCGCATGTCCGCGCGCCTCCGCGGTGTCATGATGGCGTACTCGGCCGTCATCAGCTCGAACTCGGCCCCCGCGCACCGGTGCATGTCGTCGGAGGAGTGCAGGAGGCGGAGGACGCCGGCGTCGGCGCGGCAGCCGCGGAGGGCGAGGGCGGAGAACTCGGCCGTGAAGGGCCCGCGCTTGTAGTTGACCTTGTACTTTCCGTTGTCGGTGGCCCAGGTGGAGCCGTCCCATATCGTGACGTAGAGCGCCATGGGCTTGGAAGGGTAGTCGGCGCCCATGTCGCCGGCGCCGTTCCGGTTGCGGGGCACCTCGCGGATGGGGACGCCGTCGACGTAGAAGATGACCGCGGCGGAGGACCAGAGGATGGAGAAGCGGTGTGCGGCTGCGGTGGGGTCGAAGGGCATGAGGTAGCGCTCCTCGCGGCCGCGGTCCGTGCTGCCGTTGCCGTACACGTTGGTCTGCATCTTCCACTCGTGCCGCGCCCGGTTGCCCAGGAACTCGAAGTCCAGCTCGTCGTGGGTCTTCTCGAAAACGTCGCCGTTCGACAGCTGCCATAACCCCATGCCATGCACAGCTTTAGCTCTAGGATTCGTTTGAGAAAAAATTGATGGAGAGAACACGACGTACGTAGAAGGCGACGACGACGCCGGCGGTGTGGTCGGAGGGGAGCTTGATGTCGGCGCTGAAGAAGCCGTGGTGGTAGTAGTCCTTGGAGATGAATCCGGAGCCGGTGTAGCGGTCGAGGGTGACGCGGACGGTGCGGCCGTCCGGGGAGCGCTCCATGTTGGCCTCGCCGAACAGCGGGGAGAAGGCCTCGTCGAACGCCATCGTCGGCACGTCGAACCCCACCGCGGCGGGCACGCACATCAACGCCACGAAAAGCGGCAGCATCACCGCCGCCATGATCGACGGCCTTACTACGTGTGCACAAAGACGCGTGCTTTAATTAAGGAAGGCGATCGAGATTACAGAGGAAACAGGAAGAAGATTGGAAGAGCTAAGTGGAAAGGGATTTTGATTTGCATATATATGCGATGCGACGGCACAAATTGGTTTTGTAGATAGAGAACAGGATGGAGGAAATGAATGATAGGGAAGTTAGAGATGATAGCTGGAAATTGGAATGGAAGCGCCGCCGCCGCCGCTGCTGCTTACCTGGCTGACGGAACATCTGTGTCTATATCTATCGCAAAGATCCTTCCTTTTTATTTTATTTTTTAGTTTGGTTTTTGAGGAGAATATATATGTATTCTTCCGACTAAAAGTTGTGAAGTAGTAGTGTATTATTATCTGATCGAACAATTAACCACGTAGACATATGTTGATTATTGTTCGATTGATTCCTGGACTGTTCTATTGGAGTGGTTATTTGCATGTTGCATGGTGGTGTCTGTACCATCCATCAGATGCTTCTTGCCACAAAACTATATATGTTGAAACTAATATCGTAGCTAGCAGTGCAAAACAAAATTAGAATACAAGAATAAGCTGCATGTGCGCTCTCTCAAAAACCAAGTTGCATGAATATAATCCTAAGGAAATTGATTTTGTTAGTGGGAAGGGTATAAATTTGCAAATGACTGCTGGGATCATGTACTCCTTGTAATCAAGAAAAAGGAATCAAGAACGGCCGATAGATAGCTAGGAAGAGAGAAAGCAGTAAGGAGGTGATTGAGAAAGGTTACCTACCCACATACATAGCGTTGGAGTAAAGCTGAGGTCTCCCATGAGTCATACATACGTAGACTGACGCGTCTACTAGTACTGTATGTATAGCCACTGGTAGCGCACTGCAGTACAAATTAACACGTACTTATTGTTCATAACTTAATTAATTACAGCCACAATAATCCTGGGTCAAATATATTTATTTTACATATTTTTTAGAATAATAATTACATTAACAATTGTTCGTGAGCAAAGAAGCTGCTGGTGCTGCTCATGGATCGATGCAGCTAATCGCCTAATTAAGCTTGACTTGGCTATCACATGACATGACAAAGGCACAAGTCTCTGCATCCCTGCTAGCTGCTTCTGCATGTCTGTCTCTATCTCCCCCTCTCATCCAAACTCTACCCACCATAATCCATATGCATGCATGCGTCCATGTGTATGCTTCTTCTCCCCATATATCTCCGATTAATTCTTCGATTTAGCCGGCACATCTTTGGTTAATTAACAATCACCCGCACTAATTAACAGTAATCATTTTATTATCACTCTGTTTCGTCTAGTTCATGAGCCTGTTTCGAATCCTCGCATATGTTGTTACTGCAGCTGTCCGGCAAGCCCTGAAAAGTATGGACAGCTTTTTTATATGCAGGGAACAAATCATGTAGCCTATCATTAAACTGCATGTGCAACGACTCATGTTTGATGCTACAATATGATCAGTACTTCATCTAATTAAGTATTGCATTTAATTTCTTTAAGTGTATGTTTGAATGTTGTGATTAGTTCTCCTCCTTTGCAATCATAGGCATATTGACGTATCATGTGCAGCAAGAAAAATGAAGACGACACAAAATGGAGAATAATTCTACACTTAGCTGGAAGTACACAAACGTCAAGTGTTTTTTCTTGACGTGGTTCGTAAGGTCGCTAGAAATTTACATTTCAATCTTAGAAATAAAAATAATTTAGATGGTTTGGTAGATTAGCCGGTAAGCTAGTACTATATATATCTACCTGTTCTTTTCTGTTTCATTAGAGGCAGATGAAACAAAATTAGTTAAAACGGTTTGGTACATTAGCCGGTAAGCTGAAAGAATAAATAAGTGCATGCCTAGCTAAGCAAGGGTTATATAATGCCATGTCATGCAACACAAGACAAAGAGGACAGGGAGATTGACAATAGAGACCTGAGCAGGATCGATCAACTGCCGATGAGCGTACATACAGAGATACGGTGGCAATATCTGTATGGTACAGATGCGACGGTGCAACCACTTGGTTGATTGGCCAGGTTAGGTATACCTGAAGCCGTGTAAGCAATAGGTTGTCATGGATGGCCATGCATTAATTGGAGGCTGGCTGGCTAGCTAGCTAGCTGATAATTCATGCAAATATATAGAAGTATGATTCAACCCTAACCTGCTCTCTGAAAATACAGAGAGATTAATTAACAACCTGCTTAATTTGTTAACTAATATTAAGGCATCCGGCCGTCGCACACCGAGCAAGTATAGAGGGTTCAAGGTTCACATTGGTTGCACTCGATCTCAGCAATTAACAATTTCTCGGTGAATTAAGGGCTATTCTGAACGTTGTTTTTCTGATCCAGTAACTTCGAAATTATTCAGGGAAAAACCAAAAAGGAAGTGCTAAAACACATTTAGATGCCGTGTGGATAATGCAATTTGAGCGGATCGTCTTCCTGTCCTGCCCCACTTACTTGGCATGTGATGTGATGTCGCCTGGTCACCAATTTGGGTATCTATCCAACGGCAATGGCGACCAACAGCTTAGCTTCACGTGCAACCACCTACTGCTTCTACTTACCACGCCAATCCATCAGTCACGGCCTGGACGTACTACTCAAACAAAAACCAGAAAATCTGTTGCGCCTTTTTATGACGGACAACTGAAACTCATGCACAAATCTATAAAGTCTATACTAGCCGTTCTCAATTCAAAGCCTACCGAGTACAGTACAGGATGGAAGAAGAAAATTTGCAACAGGAAAATGATGAATTCATGAAGGCAGCAGTTAGAGTTTTGACTTTCGACAGTAAGAAGCCAACGGTACAGGTACAGGCAGATGAAACTACGGATCACGCAAGGTTAACCGACAACAGACAGGCTAAGCAACAGGGAAACTTAGCTGGATTTCACATACCAACCAACTTACCTAGGCATCGGGATACCCCGATTTTCGACTAGTTTTGCTTGTCAATTACTAAACCTCATGAGTTTGGGTGCTACAACGAACAATACCGTTTGATTTAACGGACTACCTTGAGCTCTATCCGCTGGACTATACTCCATGCACTGTTATGTCGACAAACAGTTATTTCTGGAGGAACTCCCTCCCCTGCCAAATGCTCTTGGTAGCAGTCCAGCTGTTGCCATGGGTGGTAACTGCAACGGTCATCGATAACAGAAGTTAGCAAATATTAAACGCTATATATAGAGCTGAAGAATCATTGCAGCATATTGAACCATGATGCAGCTGGTTATGTAATTCACGGTCTAAGTTCATGTATTATGGTTCCTCGATTATGCAGATCACGCTTCATTGCAAATGAAAAAGACTTCAAACGGTACATGTGTGATATGAAGCATTAGTGTACCTTTTGTTGTAGCCTCACTACTGTAGAAACCAACAGCTTGTCACCAACGATGTGTCTTAGCCGTTTCACTAAGTCAGCCCTGCTTATCTTTCTCCTCTGTTTCAACATTAACAGGCACAACTCAGTTAGCATGACGATTGGCATATTGAATGCAACTGAATATTTGGAAAGGAAAAGAACATTAACAACCTTGAATTCTTCATAATATCCATGGACCAGGTCCATATCAGAACGAGGCACTTTTGTGGAGATGGCAGCGAAGAGCATTGAAAAGGGCATCCAAGGTGAGCTAGGAGACCTCGGACTTGGAGCACGCCCAAACAAGGGTGCTGCTTGTTGATTATCAGCTGAAGATGCCAAGGTTTGGACACTACCATCCTGATAACAACAAACAAAGAACAATATGATGAGCTGAAAGTTCCCAAGGGTATTGTCACATCGAAATCAAGATACTAAGCTCAGCCATTAGATTACCAACTATCCAACTATCAACTGCCTTTCTGGGCAACATAATTTATCACATTGTTTTTTCCAGATAAAACACAGGGAAGTTGGACTAACAGAACTTCAATCCATTTCAATAGTTCTCATTTGCAACCAAATAGCACAGTTAAGAACTAAAACACATAACAGACATAACGAAGCATGAAAGTTTGTAGAAAAAATATAAAACTTTTACGTATAACGTACTCCATATAAAAGCCCCACCTATTCAGAACTAGATGAGTGACATCAGTCCATTTCAAGCTTGGAAACAAAATAAAGCAAAATATGGAAGTCCTTGACAATCACACAGACAATATTACAACGACCAAATTTAACAAGCAAGCATCATAACTACAAGTTATTCAAATGCAATGGCAGGATTTGACTAAAACAAGAAAATTCCATAACGAAGGAATATGTAATAAATCATTACACCTAGGTAATACAAACATGCAATACATACAACATATTAATATGCTGCACTCCATGCAAAAAATACTGCATACAGAACTGAGCTATAATTCCATGAAAAAAGACACCAGCTAAACCATAATAAGCATACCTTGATTATACTGTCTGGTGAACCAGAATTTCTTATCTCAGGTATGTTGGATGCAGTATCTTCTCTAACCAAATATTCTGCGGTAATATCAAAAAAAATTCTCGTGTAAACAACACAGAAGGAAAAATGGAAGAGAGAGAAAATCAAGAACCATAAGAGTCACAGCAGTTGTACCATTGGTCACGGAAGGTACTTTGATAATAACAGCATATTCAGCATAAATGTGTTTATGCACGTTAGCATCCCATATGATGTAATGCTTTGGCTTTTGGAGATCATCTACACCACTATCAAATGTTTCATTGGTTGGCTGGAATTGCTTTGATCCAGGAAAAACAACCTCAACATTCCCCATTATAACACGGCACAACATCATCCTGATGATGCCATTTTCATCAACATCTGAATAGCTGGCACTGTGAGTAAACTTCAAGTAAGACTAGAGAAGCTATTGAATATTCAAAGCAAGAGCAATAGCACCAGTAGCAAAGCTAAAGATATATATCCAAAGAAACAAAATTGTGGGGAATTCAAACAATTATTTTAGTTGTTACAATTAAAAAAAGTACTAATGAGATGGACAGAAAGCCTCAAGAGTCAAGATAACAAAGGGACAAGTTTAGTACAGCATAGGAGCACATAAAGCAAGCCAGAAATAGAGAATTTATTTTACCAGGTATTGGCACAGTTCGCTGGAGCAAGATGTGTCCCATTGCCATACATTGGCCCCAGCAGAGGTTTTGTAATTTCCAGAGCACCACGAATCATCATCTCCTCCATTGCACCCTTGGAACAAGGGAGCCACGCATAACGCACATTTGCGTTCACACGCTGAATTTTGGTGGCTTTAAGTTCCTCCTGGAAAAGATTGAAGCGAGCCCTCCCTTGCTGATCTACCAGTGGGGTTCTATAGATACCGATAATATCTCTTTCGTTAAATGGTTGGCCTAATCCTTCAAGTAATAATTTCCGCACAGCTGAATCAATCCGTGGGCCACTGTTTTGCTTACTAGTAGCAGCGTGTATGGCTCCACTAGCAGATTCATTCAAACAGATTGAAGGACCTGATTTATTTTCACCAGCAGCTTCACCGACTTCATTATGTACCTTCTGTTTTTCCTCCAATGTGTTATTAATCTTCTTAACATGAGAAAGTGCTTCGTCAACAGATACTGAACTTGAGCTTTCAGCTGCAGCTGTTAATATCCCAGCACGCTCATCAGCTTCAGATTTACCACTGGGGTCACTTTTCCCAGCACAGAAATCTGGAAAGAAGCGGTTACCATGATCATCAATCCATGCTATTGGCTTGCTTGCTGCCAGCACAGAATTTAGGCAAATCATGTGCATAAAGTCCAACAGGAATTGCTGGTTCTGGAATACAGCGTTTGTAATTGGCCTCTTCAGTTGGAAGTCCCTCTGTACCAGATTCACAACATTCTCTGGAAAGTCCCTCCATTCACCATGTTGGTAACAAAGCACACGCATAGGCAACCCACTTGTCTTGAAGTTCTTATACCACTCCAGAATATGACCAGCACAGGTGGTCATTTTAGATTTCTTACATACAGTCCCGCTATCAAGCGTAACAAGGTTTTGTCTTGGAACATTCTGAGATACCTTAATGGCATTATTTGTGTCAGCACTCTTCATAGCAGACTCATGCTTCCTCTTGCGAACAGTAGCTTCCAGAACATGTTCACCCAATGCCATTACATTCTTCCTTTCCATTTTTATTTACACAAAGCTCAACTAAAACCAGGTATCGACTTTCTTTACAGACTAACACCACTAAGTAAAAAAAAGAGTATAACTTAACCTAGCTAATGAAACCTAGATTGTGTCAGCACAACTAACTCCAAAAGGGTAAGTGAAATGGACCTGGGACAGAAGGAAAAAAAGAAGGAATAAAGATATATGTAGAGAGAGGGAGCATGAGTGGCAGAAAAAATGGAAGTACTGTATGATAGATCATTTATATATTCTTCTGTGACACACCATGCACAACCAAACCATGAAATTGAGATATCACCGGGAAAGAAACGGGCAATCTACGCCACTATTTGCATTACGGGAAAAAAAGGCTCAAACAATGTTTCAAGCAACTCATAAGCTTGCCTAGAGAAGAAAAGAGAGCATCGTGGTTTAAGCTCATGTAGACCCACGTACTAGAGCCTAGGGCGCCCATCATGCTCAAGAAAAACTCATTTATACCTGCTGATTAGGTCCAACAGTATGCTGAACTGAAATCGTTCCCTTCTTTGGGACTGAGTAGAAGTGATAGGATGCTTACGTCCTCTAGATAAACTACTATGGAAGCATGTGTCAAAAATCACATTTAACAGCTAATAGGTGAACTGAACTGTGTCTATTTTGCTGCTTTTGCTTATTTTAATCTCTCAGCTTTGGCACGTAAGTAACTCAAGAGCATGACAGAACAATTCAACAGTCCAAGACGTCCCAAAGAGAATACTGTACTTGGCCTTGAGGCATTTTCACAAACAATTTAACGAATCATGTTGAATAATCGTACAGCTAGTTGGAATGGACTAGACTAAAATTTAAAATAGTAAAGTGGACCGATAAAAATGAAAAGAACCCAGCAGATAGATTCAGGTTAATATTCATTATGAAAAACTAATTAATTGACAATTCCTTCAAATAGTAACTTGGATTTATGTTAATCAGAACCAGTATTAGATTAATGAATTAGTAAGCCTTCCAACTAACAAGTAAGAACGAAATGGAAATGCTCTCAGTGCTTCACTGTTTTCCCGATGAAGTGGTACAGACTACCATTGGCAGTAAGTTGACAGATGGCAATTGGATGTGAACTTCTTCAGGAGAATAGTCACCAATACACGTATGTGCTATTTCGCTGAAAAATATGCATCCAGGTTGAGGATTCACAACATTAACCACGGAATTATTCTTTTTTGAAAGAGAAAGTCCCCATGGAGTGCATAAAATTGAACCCCTTTTGTTGATATAAGTTACTTTTTACATGGACTGTTAATACCCTGTCCTAGAGACTTACAGATGCTGAAGGATGTCATCTAGGAGAAGCTCGCCAGTAGTACCTCCTCCCCAAACAAGAGAAATAAAAGTAGGTACTGGAGTACGATATGCTATTCATTCCAGGAAATTTTCCTTTTGTTGATTAATACTAGGTGCAATACTGCAATTAGTAAAAACAACTGTCTTTGTGATTCTTTATTGTGCTTCACACCATCATGCCAACCACTACCGCTGCTGGTGCGGCCACATAAGGAGGCAGCAGCAGACAATGATGGAGAGAAGCTAATGCCGCAGCTGCTGCAACAAATATTAGCATCACGCCAGGTTGTAAACGACCATTGTTGTTCTCGGCTCCTCCCCATGGGCATTGCCGAAGACATCAAGGCCACCGTATGATCCCATGGCATTGAAAGCAATCCCACATTAGGATGATGACCCTGGTGCACAAAGCTCGTTATGCCTATTGGGTAAGCACTGTAACACTCAAGAAATCAACCTTCCAATGCTTGATTAGCAAATATGTAATCTACTTTGTTGTCTAGCTAGCAGGCACCTACAGTTAATTTGTGTCACTACTCACTAGTACTTCCACTAAAGGAAAAAAAAGCTAACTTTTACTCAATTTGGAATCATTTCTGCACTGTAACATTATGGCAAAACATGATATAAGGTTGTTCCCAGACTATGTAAATATCTACTAGTTAGATGCACATATAACAACTCAATGTGCGATGCCTGCGTGATGAATAAAAGCCTCAAGTAGAAGTAGCACAGACCAGCTCGAGCGCAAAGGAGTGAGCTTTGAGCACAGAAATGGCTACCCAATACTCAGCTCCAACCAAATCAGTGGCTGCAGCACAGGACTAAGAATGAACAGCAAGCACAGTCACAAGGTGTGTCTGAGATCATTTGGGCCAAAACTGTTTCTAACACAGTGCAACAACAACAGATTAATCTGCACAACGAGCACCAACGCAAAGCAGAAAGCAAGAAGGAATTGATAAGAATCGTAGGTGTAAATAGTGGCAGTAGTAATACCAGTTGCGGCAGTTCATCGCGGCGGCTTGGATGGATAGAAATGGATATGATTGTTCCCTCCTCCGATTGGATCAGATAGGGGGATAGGGGTGGCGAGCGCTTTTAAGCCGCCTCAGATCCTTCACGCGACGGCGTCGGCATCTCCTTCCCTTCCTTCCCTGTGGGTGGGGTGGGTCGCCGGATGGGGAGAATCCGGTGGCGGTGCTGCTGCGGCTTTTTCCCTTAATTTTCCGGTGGGCGGGGCGAGGAGGCGCAGGAGCGCGGGGTACGAGGCTGGGGACATATAGCGATGGGGTGACGGGCGGGGGAGTGGGGATCAGGCCGTTGGGTTGGGTTCTGAGGGAGAGATCGGACGGGGGGGAAGGGGTGTAGGTGGTTGGGGGTGGGAAGCGGGGTACGCGAAGGGATTTTTGGGGTAGGGTGCGTGGTTTCTCGCGAAGGGGGGCGTGGACTTAGCGGATCCGCTTTGCTTCGGTTGTGAGTGGTGAGTGACGTGGCGCGTCCCTTGTCCTGACCTTAACGGGTCCGTGGGTCCTTTCCTTCTCACTGCGTCTATCTAGCTTTCGTTCGGGTCCATGGACCATGGTCGGTGGAGGAGGACATGGTTTTTTTCTTTTCCCTTCCACAAGCAAACTGCGTGATACTCCCTCGTTTCAGAAAATAAAAGAGCAACCTGCACATGACCAATCTCTCTTAAATATCAGCTGATGATCGCCGTGGCAGTACGTCGTCTCTCCTCTCCTTATCCTCGTGTATGCGGCGTTGGACGCAAGGTTTCGGTAGAACAGTAACTAATTTGATCTAACAAATGATATCATGTAACTAATTTGATATAACAAATAATACCACGTCTCAGTTAACTAATGTGATCTAACAAACAGTGTTACATCTCAACCACATGAGCTAATTCCTTCCTGGAGCAACCAACAAACAAAATCAACTAAGGTCTTATTTTTGTGTAAAGCAACTAATAAACAAAACCAAGTAGTGCCTTGTTTTCCTCAACAAGAAAAAAAAATCTCAAGTGCAATCGCGTCTCTCTTCTCAGTCAATGGCTTGGTGTACTTCTTGAACGTTCAGGTCCTAGTGCGTGCTTCTCTGTCGAACCAGTGTCCATCTCTGACATATCACTTCTTCTCCAGCAAACGAGTGTTTCTCCAGCCATGTCACTGGCTTGGTGTGCTTCACTTCTTCTGCATTGAAAGAAACCACGTCAACGGAGGTACTCATCATCAATCTTAAATCTTGAGTCATCACCATGAAGATGCACTCTAGAGATGGCAAATAATGGATAAGGCTATATAGAGGGAAAAGAATCATCCTAAATTCGTATTTGTAGCAACTTAGAGCTGAAAACTCTGACCCTCATTTAATATTAATCCTTAAATCTAAGACCTACCTACCAGTACAAATTGCAAAAGTTCCATGGCGGTCAACGAGTACGCTAAGAACCGAGAAGTAAGGCTCCCTTAATCGCGTTGTAACGTCAGAAATAAGGTAGCGTAAACCAACTTGTTTCTTTTGTTGTGCTGCTGCGAAGGCCTTCCCTGTTCCATTGGTTGACGTACACCGGTCAGCGAAAGGCAGACCTTCGAAACCAATCATCGCTGGGAGCTTATATCAAATAGCGACGAGTAAGGTTTTTGGGGAGCATACGATGTGACTACTTGTTGTTTTGGTGGCACATCTTCATTCATGCCTTCCATTTCGTCTACACCATTCACAACATGACTTCTAACTTATCCGCGATATCCACTCCGTCCATCTTCATCTACGATATCCTCTATGTCGACAACACCATCATCATCATGGCTTCCTATTCTTCCAGAAATGGGCATATTCCCACGGCGATGTTTACTCTCTTTTTGTCAATAGTTGTCATGGTAGTATAAATGTTTGGTGTAGATATGGTTGGTTGCTTCTTGATAATTATTAGCATGTCTAGGATATTCGTGCCATATTCTATGTTAATATTGTAATATTCGAAATCATAATTTATATCGATTAAAATAGACTCAAAAATACTAATTATTCCAACAGATTGATCCCATTTGTACAACGCGTCTTCGAGATGCACATGTGAATATTCAGCTGTACTGGTGCAGGTCTCTGCAGCATTGCAATCCTAGGTTCCCTTTTGCTCACATTTATAGCTACAGCTGAGTTTTGCTGGTCATCAGAATTCAGAGGGGGAGTTTGATCATCTTGCTCCTTTCATTTCAGAGACAATGGCTACATCAGTTAACACCAGGTAATTAAGCACAAATGTTTGGTTATTAATGAAGTAATTCTAGTGTGATTCGGAATGTCTTCTCTCTCTACAGCTTCTACCAGGCGCAGGGATTGCTTGCATTGCTAGATGCAGTAGCAGATATGTTGCTGAACAGAATTGGGATCATGAAGACTCAATTTGCTCTGCGTGCGTTCTCAGCTAGCTGCCTTGTAAGCTGTTGAATTTGGCTCATGTAATCACCTTATGGTTAACGTCCATTCTTCCCCTTGACTTTCATATAAACTTATTGTGTGTTGCTACCACCAGATCTCCTGGAGTGCTAGTAGACTAGACCAGCAATATACATAGGGTTCAGAGTTTGTATTAGTAGTTAGCTCTACCTATATACATATATATATAAGAGTACTTACCTACTCATGGACCATGACTTTGCAAGTGATGCTAATGCTGATACCATGTGAAATGCTGCTATAACCACTTCTCATGCTACTTCTTTTTGTTAATATATAAACATGATGATGTTTCATTAAAAGCCATTTAGCACAAGCGCTGACAAATTATTTAGTGTTCTGCAACATCAGTATGGCCATGTATGATCCGGTTGACCGGTGAGGATTACTATAGAATCTCTTGTTTAGATTCAGGGGTGGGGGTGGGGGGACTTTATTGCATTTAACAAACTGATTTTACTATTAGAGACTTCCTAACTCGTAGTTACAAAATGTAAATATTAAATAGCAAGTTGGCAATACTACACACACAACATCCTCGTCTTTTATTTTCTAAATGTGTTCTGCTGATTGAACCAGAGTCACATACTCAACTAGCTTCTAGATGACACTATGAACATCAATTCTACAGTTCGACTAAGCCTCCCTTCTAGATGGCTTACGGACAGGATTATGGCCACAAGAAGACGTAAGCCCTCTAGAAGGGTTGGAGGCATCGGAGTTGTAGGGTCTAATTTTATGTGTATTGCTAGAAGCAGCAAATCCCTAGGTTCCGAGCTTATACATAATCCATTACGAGTTTGCCGTTAGTGTTTGAAAAATTTACAACGAAAACGCCCTTACCCGTACCGAACCGTTTTCTCCTCACACGCCTCCCCCCACGCCCCTTCTCCCTCACGCACGCCGCTCCCTTCCCCGCCGCCGCTCCTGTTCCGCCGCCGCACGGGTCTGCCATCCAGATCCGTCCCGACCAGCGCCGCCCTCGCCCGGATCCGTCCCCTGGTCGCACCTCCCTCACCCGGATCGACCCAGATCCGCCCCCGCTGGTCGTCGCCTCCAGCGTCCCGCCACTTCTCGTCTCAGGAATCCCGCCGGTCGTCTCGATCGGCATCCCGCCGCCCCTCCCTCTGGCATCCGCGACCCCGCCTCCCACGGGTCCTCCACCGTCCCTCCCACCAACCAACCCCGCCTCTCGCCGGCCTCCCGTCCTTTGCCCGCAGCCCCTCATCCTCGGTTGCCCGGCGCCCCCGTCCTCTACCCCGCCAAGACCTCCCTGACCAGCGGCTGACCCTGCCTCCTGACGACCCCTCATCCTCTGCCCATCGCCCTGAGGTGAGCCACTGCCCCTCCCGCCATGCCTCCCCGACCAACGTCTCCCCAACCAGTGGCCAGTGCCTCCCAACCAGTGCCACCTTCCTCAACCGCCCCAACCAGCTCCGCCGTCCTCTACCACTGTGATCAGCGCCGCCGTGCTCCAGCAATTTGGCCGATGGCCTCCCAAAAGTAAAATCATTTTTCTTTCTTTTTTCACCGTGATGCAGGATTTGTATGACTTGAAGATGAATTTTTTTATAAATTCATATATGATGGATGTGATGCAGGATGTGTGTGGAGCTTGATGTCATATATTTGCTTGTCATGCATACCTGCTGCATGGCATTTGAGTTGTTATGTACCTCATCTCCATGTTGTGTTCATAGATGGATAAAGCAAAAACCGGAAAAGCAACGTGGGATGCCGTTGCTCGTAGAGTAGCGTGAGAGCGAATATCTATATGACACGGTGCTATTTGTACTTTGTATCTTTTTTGTTGGACAATTAACAAGTGCTTTGACTTTTTGAATAACATAAACCTATATGATTGTGAACCGAATGCGTGTATGTGCTATTTTTTGTTTTATGGGAGCTGAACAATTGTTATCCATGTGCTTACTATTTTCATAACTTATTTATGTGCTGAACTACGTAAAAAATAATCAAAAATAATATTATTATCCAGCAAACAAATCACTCAAAGGGTATTACAGGCTTTGTACACTCCACCTCAGGCCATAAACTCAATTCTCAGAAACTGTTTAGAAGGGGATGAGAGCTTATTAGGGCTTCCCTATACTAGAGCTTCCCCACACCGTTAAGCTTAAGCTGGCTTATGCACAAGCTGTAACCGTTAGAAGGTGGCCTAACTGGTGCTCCTGAAGCTGGTGGCTTGGATCCATTCCTCATCCTTTGATGTGATACTAGGTGAAGAAAGTGATGCTCTAGCAAAAGCTAGCTTGGAACTCTTCCACTTCCTGTTGCTGTTGGTTGATCCAAGAACAAGGTAAGCGTCAGCCTCTTTAATTATCATCCATCCAAATTAATTGGTAGTTCTTATTCTCTGCTATCTTTTTTCATTTTATGGTGTACATATAGGATCTAGTTGTTGTGCAGTTGAAATAAGTGTAGTGTGATGGGAGCATGATAACATTTTGTTGGCGGCACAATATATGAATAGTTGACTTCAGCACTTAAGAAGCTCGATGCGTTAGCCTTTTATATTGGAATGGGATGGCTAGGATGTCGAGTCCATCTAAATCCATGTTCAGATCGACAGTTTGCAACTTTTAAAGACTAAATTAGTAGTGTAAACTCCAACGATCATATGTACTCCCTCTGGCCGGGTGCATAGGGCGCCCTACGAAAACCAGATATTTCTGGAGTATTAGTCGCGCTAGTAATTAAGAACTCCTCGTTTTCCCCCCGCGCCTCGTTCGGCTCCCCTCCTCATCCCCCACGATAACCTCTCCCCTCCTGTTCTCAATTACTCCGGTGTGAACAGGAACTGCATGGCGAGGCATGGCTATCTATAGGCGTCTTTTAAATTCCTCGCCGTTGGAGAAGAAGGGGAGGAGCCGACCCGTATTGTCCATGGACGCCGAGGACGATCTACGGTTAGGGAGGAGAGAGGACCGTCAATGGATGGAAGAAATCGAGGCGAACGTTCAGGACTGGATGGAGGGCTTCGCTGTTCGTGGAGGAGGAGAACAGGTCGCCGCCGAGGAGGGAAACAATGGTGCGGGCCAGGTTGAAGCGGAGGAGATCAGTACTGAAGGCGACATCGCAGTACATGAGTTGGACGTCGGATTCAAGGTGGAGATCGTACCAGAGGATATCCCCGGTGTTGACCCCGACGTGGAGACGGAGGATCCTCTTGCGCTGATGGAGGAAGAATTCACCTGGAGTAGTGGCTGTGTGGAGAGGGAGGAGAATCGGTGGCAAGAGCGGCGGCAGTGGCCAGCACACCGAAGCCACTAGCACGAGGATCCAGCACACCGAAGCCACTAGTAGGTGCTGCGATGCCGCGGCCTCCTCTTTCCTCTCCTCCCTCCAGAACAATCTCATCGTCGGGTTGCTCATTGGGTGGCTCGTTCAGATCAAACAACACCATTGAAGGTAGGAGGAAGAAGATTAGGAGAAGATGAAGCAGTGGTGCCATGGGGTAGCCCTTTTTAAGGAGAAATTCACACTCGGAAGAGATTTTGGTGCCGATGATCTCAAACGAAAAATGGCGCGCTCGATTTCGATCAGTTTTTTCGCTCCCTTTTGATCAAAATCGAAGGTGGACGAGGATGGCGATCCGGGAGAAGGGCTGACGACATGTGCATGCAAAGGAGGGCCGTGGTGATTGGGCAAGCAAGTCGAGCGCGGTGGACATGCAATCCTCGCGGATCGCGGGATGTGGGCAAAACAGATTTTGCATGGGTTAGCCGAACCATCACAACAATAAACACGTGATTAACTGCCTCTTTCAGTTGTGTTTTAGAGGGAGAGCTATAGGCTATTTCCATGCTTTAAAAAATTTTGCTGGCCTATCTCCGCTCGTCTAGGTCGCGCTGCAACGCCTAGAGCGCTCAAAGCACCCGGCCGGAGGAAGTAAGTTGTTTTCCTCAATTAGTCCTTCAAGAAAGGTACTTTGTAGCTGCTCTATCTATATACCTGGAGGAAGCCACCAATAAGACTCAAATCATTTAGGAAAGTCGAAAAAACTGACCTGAAAACTCACGGAGGTAACCTTGACAAAGACTTTTTACTCTTAAGGACGCATGCTCTCATTTAGTCCAGTAGAAGTGTTAGAAGTTCGAAAACTGCATGCCGACAATTAATCCTCCCCAACTAATTAAGACGCGAGCAGTGACAGCACACCGGGAGGACTCGAAAGTCTTTACATATTTATTTGCTTCACCAAACACGCCTCGCCACTCCGATACGTACTTCTGTGTTACTAGCATTAGATCTCCATGTTTGAGACGAACAATTTCCGTTTCATTACCTTCGCACAAATGGAAAATGTGAAGTGATGTTCCTGCTGACACACTTACCTGGGAGAGAGAGAGGGCCATGTACAGTTTGGACGCTCTGGGGTTTTGTTTGCCTGCCCCAGACCCCAGCACTGCACTGCATGCAGCCTCCCAACAGCCACAGCACAGAGAGAGAGTAATGGTTCAGAGAGCATGCATGCATGCAGTGGTGAAAGTTTATAGAACGAGCGTACGGTCTTCCAAGTTTCTTTGTCTCTTGATCCATCACATCATCTCTGCGACTTTGGTGCCACGCATGGCATGTACGTGCATGTGCATCAATTACTCCTGCACATATTCTACGGTCACATACAGTCAAGTTATGTAATACGGAAAATATAAAGATACACTTAAGAATATGTACACTTATTCGAGTTTACCCGCTTTTAACCTCACATATAAGTTTTTTAAAAATCTTTTAAAAAGCACATATATATTATAGGATGATGTATACACTTGCAAATTTTAGCAGAAAATATGATCATTTGTAACCTGTGAAAAAACAACAAATATGTGATATTTCCAAAATGCTACTACTCACTATTTTACAATGTCCTCTCTTGTCTTTTTTGTGCAGGCTACAAATAGTCATTTTGAACTAAAATTCATAGGTATATAGTTCATCTCCTAATATGTATCACGAGTGTTCTCAGATTTTTCAAAAATGTATTGTGTACTTTTTGAAATTTGAGAATAGGTGCGCATGCCCCCATTTGCACTCACTGCTTACGGAAAGCAACCGGGAGTAACTAAAACCCAGCCGGCTAATTTGGAGTAACATGTTGAGATTCGTATATTTTATATCTTTACACTGCGTAACAATATACTTTTAATAATGAACCAACCATGCATCTTGCACTAATCATTTATATACATATTAGGCATTAAAAATGAATTAACAATTAAGTGATAGTCGAATTCAAACCGTACCTATTGTGTTTTAGACATGATAGTATTGTAGAATTATTTTTTAGATGTAAAATGAATGTGCGCTATAATAAATAAAAATATGTGTGGATCTTAACTAAGTACGGTAGAAAAAGGGGTATAGTACCCAGAGACGATAAAAATCCACTCATGCTTGATAAATAAGCAACTGTGTATGCCATATATAAGTTGCTCGACCCATATGTTCACGAGAGAAAGTGACACAACAAAGTTAGTTAAACTTAAGCCAACGGTGCTACTGTACATGACTGTACATGAGTTCATAGGGCCGGCCGGGCGGAACATAAATATATTATTCAATATATTTTGCAATAGCGATTTGTTTGTCCTCCATAAAAGTGAAAAAAAGACGTGAAAACATAAGAAGTTACTCTCTCCGATTTCCTAAAGCAATCGTTTTAAATATTGAAATAGTCTTTCAAAAACAACTTTAAATGTTAATGTCTATTATAATTATTTATAAAAATCAGTAAAATTATATATTTTAAAAATACTTTTGAGTATCTAATTTAAATATTTTTAAAGATATCAATAGTTACAGTCTTAAAATATCGACTAGACCAGTGTCTAAAACGATAACTGTTAGGAATAAGAGGAGTAGCTAGTAATATTGCCAAATGAGTACATGCACCGTAGGTCATCAAATTCGATCCCAAATTGCACGCCTAAGTCACTAGACTTGTTGCTCGTGAAAAGAAGTCGCTGGTTCCGGTACACGGTGAAGTGCAAGTGAGTGATTTTGAAACACCTATGGGCTGGGCTGCATGACTGGTTAAGTCGACCGTAGGGTGGTGATGTGCATGACTAGGTCCTACTCGTCGTCCGTTGCTAACTAGGAGCAAGGCAATTGAGGGTGAGTAGGCTCAGCAGTGGTGACAATGGTCGATCATGCATAGGGAGGCTACCATCGAAGGAGGCCAGGCGAGCCACCGCGCCTCTAGTACACGATTAGTATTTTTACTATTGTGCATACCCAAATTAGCGTGCTAGTGACCTGTGATCACCATGTAAATTAGTTTAGTGACTTAGACATATAGTCTAAAGGTTATGTTATATTTTTTCTATCGGTTTAAATTTTTTGGTGAATTGATTAGTATGTGAAACTCAATACGTTGGAACAGTACAACACAAAGTAACTAATAGAGGCAGGTTTAATTTTACTGCAATAGACACCGCTCTAATCGTATCTATGTTATATAAAGATAGTTAACCACCTGTCTTACAAGTGTTATCTTAAACATCATCTCTAAGGTTGTGAGACGGATTGTACATTGTCTACGTCTGGAGATGGGTCTTAGAACTGATTATAATCATCTCAAGATACATGGTTCAAATTCAATTTTAGATTTTAAAATATGATTCAAATGAAAAGAAACAAATTCCAATCGTGTAGGTGTAGATACGGTTACGTCTCTACTACAATCTGAACTCATTTGTAGAGACGGCTGCGTTACCGTCTCTTTGCTTAATGTCAAGACGATTACCCATGGTGCAGTTTACTCTTACCGTCTGAGTTTATCGCAAATAGACGCAACCGCAACCGAAGACAAAAAGGTGATTTGAAGAAGAAAGTGAGGGAGAAAGACAACCAATGTTGCCCTACCCCCCCGCATTCTCTCTCATAATTGCCGTCATGTCTCTGTCTCCTTGTCGTTTTCCTTCCTCTTCACACATTCTCTCTAAACCCTCTCTCATAAGGAGGAGATATGATGGGAGAGAAAAGAGCAAAGGCTGTAGTCCTTGCAGAGAGATGTTCGGATGGACGAGCGGACCGGCCGTATGGCCATCATTTAGCTAGCTCGTTTTGCGTGTATATATATACTAGCTATACTAGCTAAATACTCAGTGTTGTTGAATACTCAGTGTTGTTATGGAACAAAAATATTATATCACACGACTTATTTAAATATTTCTACTTTATAGTCTCTAACTTTATGCTAATTAATACTTATCTCAAAATATAAATCAGTCGAATTAGATGTCATCAAAAGACCGTGATATATATATCGGAAAGGATGATAATTATAATTATTTCTTCACAACTTAAAAATTAGTCTTAATGAATATAAACAGACCACCACCAATTCAAATCTTTGTAATATATATGAGAGTAAAAATATCTGACTCTGTGGTGCAATAACCTGCCCACAGTTGGTGTCAACAGTGGCCGGAGCTGTAGCAGTCGCCCAAATAAATAGAGGTCGCTTAATTGGTCTCACTCTCAAGTACTCTCACTGTCCTCACAGTCTCACCACCACTGGCATGGCCTCTCACTGAAAAGACACACACGCACTTGGTAGTGTGTACAATCTAAAAACATCCTATCCATTCATTCATCTCAGTTAATTTATGTTCAACAGCTTTCTCATACGTGTGGGGCGTGTGTGTGTGTGTGAGAGAGAGAGAGAGAGAGAGAGCAAGTACGTACTGTGAGTGTCTGTGACTACTGCTCCTGCAGGCTGCTGGCTAGCTAGGAGTAGAAAAGAAATGATTGAGCACGCCACTATGGACATGGAGGAAGCCAACGCCGCCACTGCACAAGGCGACCTCGCCGACGTCGTGGCCCGTGCCAATGCAATGGCGTCCACCGCCCATCATCAAGCACCTCCTTCTGCTGCTGCTGTTGCTGCTCACATGTCGGGTCGCTATCCAGCTGGCCAGATCACGATGCCTTACGAGGAGGAGCGGCGGCGGCCTACGGGGATCGCTTGCGGCAGCGACGCGGTGATGTTCGAGGAGGCGGCCCCGTCGATGGCCGCCGATCCGTACCTGTCGGCTGCGATGGTGCCGCGCGCGGCCGGCTACGGGGTGCCGCAGCACCACCAGCAGCTGGCGACCCAGATCTCTCAGCACGCCTGCTGCGGCCGCGACGTGGTGATGATGGGCGGCGCCGCTGCTGCCGATGACGGCGACGACGGCATGAGGGTATCGCCACCTGCTCATCATCAAATGATCAAGAGGTTATTAACTTTTTTTTCTTCTTCTTGTGCTGTTCTTTCTCCTTCGATCCATCTTTCCCGATCACGAGACTTGATTTGACGTTCGTTCACTTTGCCATTCCCCTCTTCTCTAATTTCCCACTCCCCCTACCATTAGTTCATGTATATACCCAACTTTTGGTTCTACATTTTTTTTCATTGATTCATTTCAGCATTACTTTTCAGTAAATTGAGGAACTTCATAGTTCATATGTAGGAGATTGACTCATTCTGTGTCAGCTACATGAATTAAATAGCTTTGTTCCCTGACATTTGATGCGTGCATATATGCAGCTGCTGGTCACTCTTGGTAAGAATATTTTCTCCTGCATGGTTTCAAGGCTAAGTGCCAGTCTAGATCTCTTGCAAATATTTGTCAAAAATCAGGCTTTTTCCGCCTTCAATTGTATCATGTTATTAGTGGGAGAATGATTTCCAAATGCCCTAACAATTCTATAATTAAACAGCATGCGTCAGTTGATATCTTAAAATTCCAATTATAATGTTTATTTATGTATAATGTTTGATTAAGTAATTGGGACATGCCTTTGCATACTACAGAAAGAACGAGGTGAGGAAGGTGGTGTGTATCCCGGCGCCACCGGCGACGAGCGGCCGGGCAGGTGGAGGAGAGGTGATTCCGTCTGATCTATGGGCGTGGAGGAAGTACGGCCAGAAACCCATCAAGGGCTCTCCTTATCCAAGGTATCCATTAAAGTTCGTCAACATCAGATCTCTTTCTTCGGTACGGTGCTTACACTTGTTATCCTTTTGGTACATATAGTACTAATTACGGAGCATCTAAATCTCGCCGAAACCAAGATTAGACTCCATCTCGTATTATTCCCCTAAGGCTTTGTTTGGAATTATGCAGTCAGCATGTATAACTCCCACGAATTAGATTCCCGTGTTCCAAACAGGATATAAAAGTAGCTGTAAATTATGGTCGGTCTTGGTAGTTAATAAGCTAGAGATCACATGAATTATGCTTGTTTGGTCTGATTTGAGTTGTTGGGCAAAATAAATTCATTAAAGTGGATTTGTTAATTCTACTCAACTGAATGTTTGGAAAAAATCTCAGACGTCAATTTTGCTCACTTTGGATCAGCATGGAGATTCGTGTTTGCGGATCCCCTGTGGCGATGAAACCAGAATGGCGAGTTAGGGATTTTGGGTTCACCTTGCGGCTAGCCCCGTAATGTACGTAGAACAGAGCTTGGGTTTAACATTTCCGTGAGGGAGCCAGGCTGTTGGATCATGGAAAAGTTAGAACAAGAAGACGTTTCTGCGGCTACAACAAAACCCATCTTAGTTTAGAAGAGGGCAGGGACTTGATCCCAATACCTCCACAACCACAACATTGTGCTTTATAACTAGACTACGTGGGTGTGTCCCGGAGATTAGAAAATTAATCACTTGATTGAGAAATAGACAACCCCAAATAAGAACATTGGATAAAACCTAGGAAGTGTATGACCAAAAAGGTGAGGCTTTTCTAAGCATGGGTGTATCCACGCGCCATTTACGGTCTTGGTATTTCTGTGTACTAAAAATAGTGAAATAATTATATGTTTTGTTAGTACTAAATATATGATTACACACAAAATTTCATGACCATATCTCGTGCCGTTTTGAAGAATCAAAAAGAGAATATACCATCAATTATATATTCACATGTATTTGGTACCACTTGTTCTTCTTGTATGTACCACATACTACTGATCTTGATTCCGAATTTTTGTGTACTATAGTGTCGTGATGCACTACAACCATGAATTTTTTGAGATTTTTTTGGGTATGCCCCAAAATCACGTTTAAAGTTAATGGGTGTATCACACTCGAGCTTAGCTGAACTTTATCATGACCAAAACAAGTTTACCTCAAAGTCAAGTATTCATTTTTATCGTGCGGGTGTTTCTTTCCGAATGTTTTATCCGTAGGAAAACTGCCGGTACAATCTTGATCACTCATCTTTTTTATGAGTTGTTCCAGTACTCAATCCATCATATTTATGTATGTGAGGGCCTCTTTGAAATACAAAAAAATAAATATAAAATTGGAATGTCATGACATGAAACCAAAACACATAAATTCACAAAACCGACTCTTTGGATGCTACTCGAGAATTTTGTATGAATTTAAAGAGAGAGAATGTGCATGCAAAACATTCCATGAGAAATTTACATGAAATTCCATGAGGGCTAACCTCTTACTAGAATCTACATGAAATTGGGGATATAGAAAAGCAACCCTTAAGAAATTTAGTTGTCTAATTCATTTGATCCAAAGGACTTCTATAGAAAAACATTCTATGGATTAACTGAATTTCTATGAAAAAAATTCGATCCAAAGAGACCCTAATTAGTTGACTGAACTGTAGCACACTACACGCCCATTATAGGTATCATTAGTTTACAGTATATATCTCTGCCGCGATTGACATTAATGGATCGATCATGTATGTCTTTTTGCCGAAATGATCATGTATGTTTAATTTGCTGCATGCAGGGGTTACTACAGATGCAGCAGCTCCAAGGGATGCATGGCCCGGAAGCAAGTGGAGCGCAGCCGCAGCGACCCCAACATGCTGGTGATCACCTACACGGCGGAGCACGACCACCCATGGCCGATGCAACGTAACGTGCTAGCCGGATACGCTCGGGCTCACACCCACGCCTCCGCCAACAAGAAGCACCACAAGAATAATGCCGCAAGCTCATCTTCCAACAATGATACTCATCGTCATAGCTATTCAGCTCATCCGGAGCAGGATTCTGCGGTCGGCGGCGGCGACCAGCCGGCCGTCAACATGGTGACGGTGGCCGGAGATGGCACCGCTGGTGAGGGTGGACTGATGTACGAGCGCTGCAATGGCGTCCAGCCTGACGAGGTTTTCGCGGAGCTGGAGGAGTTGGAGCCTGATAATGCCATGATCAGTGCAAACATCTACTCCAGTGGGGTAAGTTACGAGTGGCAGAAGTTCTACTAATTAATTAAGCTTCTAATCAGATTGTGACACACTCGATTAAAAATATCTTTGTATACAACGTACGGGTTTTTCTTTATTAATTTGTACAACAGAATAATTAATTTTGTTAATTTCCGCCTACGATGATAGACTATTAAATATATATAGTTACGAGATTAGAAAAAGAATCTACATGCATTGGTGCCTAGTTCGGTTGTGAAGTTTTATATTACTGCTAATTGGTAGTACTACCACTAACACATGTATCTGTTCAAGTACTAGTACATATATGTCTATATTCCTGATCAGATGTGAAATGTTTGACTGTAATTTGGGCAGGATGTACCCTGACTGCCGATTTAATATGCCTATGCTGCATTCTGTTTGTTACTTTTCCTTGAGGAAATATATTCGATACCTCTTCATGCATGTAAATACCTTTTAAATTTATTGAGAAGTTATGTTTTCCTGATCTTCATTTTGCAAGTTAAGTAAATATGTAGTAATGTGCATATAGTCCTTGTAATGACATGCATGTACATACTGTTCGATGTCCATTAATGTAAAATACCAAACATAATTAATAATAAAGGAAAGCTACCACACGATCGACATGTGTGGCTAGAAATTTCGAAAGTGATGATATGTGAACCACTATAGTTTGAATTCAGCTATAGGTTTGCTTAACAGTTTAAGTGTCCATCTGCAAAAATGTATAATAATAATAAAGGAAAACTAGATTTGTATAATCACTCTAAAAAATGAACATATTTTATAGAGAATTGATATTATGGAGACTAATGTGCACTAACGCATTAATTAATGACGTCTGTGTGATATACTTTTAGCAAGGTGCAGTAGAAGCACTTATCTAAGAACAATCTAATGATAAATGAACTCTATCTAGCTAGATAATGAGTTCACTTATTTTACGCTAGCTTATGAGTCATATACTGTTATTCTGATATGAAACCACAAGGCTAGTGTGGGAGCAACAAAATATCCTAGATGCCAGCAAGATATAATTGTTGCATTGGAAATAAAATAAAAGAAGGTAAATGGATGATGCAGTGCAACAATTAAAGATCGATCATGCGAGTTGGGAAACGACATCGGTTTACCACTAGCATTCTGTACGTCAATTATCAAATCGATGGAGGCAAAATCATGCCTACTGTTATTCAATATATATTGTGCACATCATACATCATTATCCATATATATATATTACTACAATTTATTTCTATTATTGATTCATTGTTAGAAAGAAAACCCAACCAGAAGTGCTTTCTTTAAAGGTGAACTTGATTTCTACAGCTAGCAACCATTGTATAATGATTTAGGTGGGATTGAAAATTCCAAATCTCAGGCATGCAAATTAATATAGGTACGGTGCTCTGCTAATTAGACACTAGCAATGCATGCATCAGGACATCTCTAATGCTCTACATGTCAGCGGCATCTAAAATCTATTCGTGTGTCAGCGTTTAGTCCAGATTGGAGGGCGAGACAAAGAGATAGAGACTCTAGGTGTATGTTGGGGGCGGGATGGGGGCGGGAGGAGGGGGGGGGGTATAGTGTGTGTGTTGGTATGTGTGATGATAGACCTAAGAGATAGTATAGGGACCGAGTGTAAATCGTATAACATTTTATATGAGTAGCAGAGAGAAGAGATGACGAGTCATTTAGAAATTTCTCTCACCGTTTTTGCTCGTGCCTTCATTTTCACTCTGACCTTGACACCAAAAATCTAAATCCTCGGATCCATCGATGTCGACAGAGTAAAAGCCGTACATAGGATGTGATAAACTTACCTCGAAATGAGTAAGATATGTCACAAAAGTGCCTTGGACAAGGAATAATCCATGAGGCTGGCTTGTGTTACCCATATAATTAGGCTTTGTGTTAACCAATATAAATGGAAATGGCATTGTTTTTCCTGACGGCTGCTGCAGCAGGCCGGCAGGCAGGAGAGAATTTAGAGCTCTCGAGCCAAGACGAGAATCCATGCACAGTGAAGTGGCGGCTAGCGGCCGGCATGCAGATCTGTGGTAGACCCAGCTGCTCGCGACCGATACATATCTGGACGGAAAAGGAGTAAAGTACACGTCAACGGCAGGCGATGTGACAAGTGAAGAGAATTCTCTTTACAGTTTACACGTTACACCGTTCACCGCACACCTTCATGCTTCAGCTTTAAAGCCAAGCAACGCGGCAGGCAAGCAATCGGCCGATCGAGCAAGTCCTGCGGCAGCACAAACCAACATTACGTAGCGCATCAAACAATAAACCAGCCCAACTGCATCGATGGATCAATACTGTATGTTTCTTCTGGAATCCATGTATTTTCCTTTTCGACACACGAAAGCTTTGCATGTCATGGACATTTTAGGATAAAAGAAATAAGCAAAATAACGAGATCAATCCACATCTGTCGACCGCCTAAGTTCGATGTAGCTTATTTTGTTGCCATTCTCACCAATGGTTTGTTTTCTTTCGGAGTATAGCACTGGTCATGATCGGCTTATTTTTATTTCTTAAAAACACACGATAGGTTAAGAGAAACATGTTACAAAATTTTAAAAATAAAAAAGAATATCATTAATCTGGAGTATTCTCTTTTTATTATTAGACCACAACCGATAGATCTTCATAATTACATCTAAATAAATCACAATCGACAGATCTGCGTAAACATACCTAGGCATATAACAACCGATACTAAACAGATCATAACCAATAGATCATCATGATTGTACCAAACAGATTGCACCCGATAGATATTTATAGTTGTACCTAAACAGATCATAACCGATAAATTTTCATAACTGCACATAAACATCATCCGACCATTTATGAGATAACATTTATTATTAATGGATAGCAATCCATAGATCTTCATCACTATACCTAAGCATTATCCGCCCATTGATCTGATGTACTTAATTATTAGTGGTCCACAACCCATAAATATTTATAATTTTACACCTTATACAAAAGCTACCCTATCTTTTAAGTCCATGAAGTGATCTAATATCAATAACCCACGATCTGAAACTTAACTTCACATACTGATTTAATATCACATACAAACGATCAGCTAGATCATGATCCAAACTTTTATCCCGTGTGATCTAATATCATGTACAGATAATTTACCTGCTCAATACAATGACTACCCGGTCGGCCAGCATGTCATCTAAACTTTAATTCCACGTACTGATCTAATATCACGTACGAACGACTATTCGCCTAATGTATAAACCAACGTTCGACATCTAAACTTTAATTCTAATATCATGTAACAGCAACTAGTCATCTAACATACAAACCAATGATCAACATCTAAACTTTAGTTCTAATATCGCGTACAAATGACACATCTGGCTGTGCATGTCATTCGAGCAGAGCTAATAAGAAAGAAGAAGTTAGACTTCTAGCCCTTATAGATAGACTTGATAAGATGGTCGAAAGTCGGTGGTTATCGAAAGTGGAGCTGGACACAAAATGACAATCAAGTGATTAATTAGTCAATCTCTTGAGGGTGCAGGAGCTTTGGTGGTACCAATGCTCCAAGGCTAAGTTCATAACAGGAGGTGATAGCAATACTAAGTTCTTTCATCTACTAGCTAATGGCCAATATTTATCAGCTAAAGCAAGCCGAAGGGGTAATCCATGGTCACACTCAATTAAAGTGGTAAATTGCTGACTATTACCGAGGACTGTTCAAACCTTTGGAGGATGACCATTTTTAGATGATGGACCACGAGTCGGAGGACATTCTGCAGGTCTCGAGTACGAACAATAATACGCTCACCGAAGCTTTCAGCGAAAAATACATGCACAATGTTGTATTCCAGATGGAGTGTAATAAAGCACTAGCTCTAGATGGCTTCCAGAAGAAATTTACCAGAGGTTCCAAAAAGTTATCAAGGGTGACCTCATGGCTCTTTTCCATGACTCTCACGCTGGGTCCACTACTACAAAAAAGGTCATCCTGGACACCTTTATCACTGACGGGTAAGAAATATCCGTCAGTGATGAAACTCATCAGTGACGGGTTTTGACGAAAACATCGCCACAGACGGGCAAAATAAATACCCGTCCGTGATGTCGAGTATATCACTGACGGGTAAAAAAGAGACCCGTCCGTGATGTGAACCCCACCAACTCGAAAATTTCAGAACCCGAAATTTTGTCATCACGGACGGGTTGTTTTCTCACCCGGGTTGAAAAGGGACCCATCCGTGATGTGGACCCCACCAACTCGAAAATTTCAGAACCTGAAATTTTGTCATCACGGACGGGTTGGTATATAATTCACCTCAGTGCAGTGCACTCCACTCCACTTGTCGGTGTTTTGATCCGGCAATAATGAATATAGGGCGGCGTACGCATAGAGAATCCAAAGGGGTGCACACGAAACAAGGATTTACCCAGGTTCAGACCCTCAAGATGAGGTAATACCCTACGTCCTGCCTTTGTGGATTATATTGAAGGTTGCCTCGTATGAGAGGTATGTGCAGAGGTGGTTGTCTGTGTGGAGATCTGAGTCTAGATCTAAGTCTGCCGATCGGGAGGCCCCTACCTCCCCTTATATAGGTGGTCGGGGGGTAGGGTTACATGAGTCCAAGTCGGTTACAAGGTAGAGTCCTAGTCGGTTTGCAACTAGACCTACTAAATATACATGTCTTGTACTCCAAGTTGATGATGCGCCCCGGTATCCCAGTCGGATTCCGAGTCGTGGGCCTGGGCTACCCCGTGCTGTCGGGGCCGACTTCCTCCTCCGCTGGTATACCCCGGGGGCATGGCATCGTCAGTAGCCCCCGAGTCCTTCACGATCTGACTGCAGCTTAGCTTGAGCCGAGTGCTCCAGCCTTCTCCCTCGGACAGGTTTTTCCGAGTGATCATCCGCCTGAGCGCAACTCCTAGTAGCCTGTAGGGAGATTGTGAGGGACTCATAGAACTTGCCGACTGAATCCCGAGTGGTATCGGGTGTATCCGAGTGGTTGTGAACCCCTGGAGGTTAACCCTCGAAATCTTTGCCTGTAGCGCTCGGAACCGAGTGACTCGGTCCCGACTGGCGGCCCTGAAGCGCACTACGGCCGTTTTCTTTTTCCTTTTGCAGATTCCACACTGGGGGCACGAACAGTGCACCCAGTGGGTGTAGCCCCCGAGCCTCCAGTTGGTTCGAGGAACCGAGTGGAGGGTCTTGATGAATTTGCCCGGGTAGCTGTCGGCTCCCTCGATGAAGAGGTTCCCCTGCTGAGGGATGAGGTCACGTACAGAGCGAATGCCTTGGCCGAGTTCCTCAACCTGTAAAGTAAAGAATAAAGATGTAAAAACCGCTACATGTAAAGTACTCGGGAAGCCGAGTGAAACTTATGCGTGCTTTTTGGTTTTAACTTTATTTCGCTCTTTCTTCCGTTAATATTTGTTCGTGTGTAAGCTGGCTCATCGTGTGTGCTCTTGCCGACCCGTCGTATCCTCCCTTTGCGTAAAGGTTAGCCGTGGGCGTGTGCCTCGTGAAGGTTAGCCGTGGGCGTGTGCCTTGTATAGCGCGGGGGTGTGGCGTAGACCGGCAGTCGGAGACGAAGAGTTGACTCCAAGCTTTTTACACAGTACTTAAATAGTTGTTTAGGAAGGAAAAGCGCCCGAATGCGCCTAGACGCACCCAGTGGGTGTAGCACCCGAGTATCCGCTATGCATGGCCGTGAGCGTACATAGCGGGGCAGTCGGAAGACTTAAAATAAAACTTCAGATAGAGCAAAAAATAGTAATTTACTCATGCTGATAAATGCAAAGTATGAAAATACTTAGCTTTTAAGCGTAGAAGCGACGCAGCTGTTCAATGTTTCAGGCGTTGGTAATGTGGCCCGAGCCGACTGTGGACCGAGTCGGCGGAGTGGAGGCGCGTCGAGGTCCGAGTCCGCGGAGTGATAAGGTCGACTCGGCCGAGCGGCGGCGCGACGCAGTCCGAGTCGGCGGAGTGACGAAGTCCAAGTCGGCGAAGCGACGGCGCGTCAAGGTCCGGGTCGGCGGAGCGGCGAGGTCGACTCGGCGGAGCGGCGGCACGTCGAGGTCCGAGTCGGCGGAGCGGCGGCGCGTCGAGGTCCGAGTCCGCGGAGTGACGAAGTCCGAGTCGGCGGAGTGGTGGCGCGTCGAGGTCCGAGTCGGTGGAGCGACGAAGTCCGAGTCGGTGGAGTGACGTAGCCTCATGCGCCGGCAGCGGTTTGATAGTCGGAAGATCGCCGGAGATTGAACCATCGGAATATGCTCAAATTTTGCAGGCATGTGCATGAGAATATAGCACACCACTCCACAAAAAATCTCTTTAAACCGAGGTGGTATGACTAGTCGCCCAAGGGTAGAGATAAACTCGGATCGAGTTGTTCCCGTGCAGGAATTCGCCTAGATCCGAAATTTGATGTGCTAATTGGGCGTTTGCCGGAGATTGAACCGTCGGATCGAGCTGGAATTTTACGGAGTGGTAGGAATAATAATTCCGCACAATCTGGACGGTGTGATCGGCGAAACGATGTGGGAGTCAACCACAATCCTTGTTCTCCCGAGATCGCGCGGATTCCAGACTGGACCCGAGCAGCACTCAGTTTTTCGGAGCTAGCCGGAGATTCCCCAATCGGATCGCGACGAAATTTTGCAGGGTCGATGTAGACTCTATTCCGCATGATCCCACCAAAGGAATCAGCGAAACAATGCTCGAGGCAGCAGGGGGAGCGCAAACGAGTCGGTCGTTCGTGTTGTCTCGCACGGTCGCGTGAGGGCAATGTTGATGTCGAGCCCCCGAGCGCCGTGGCCGAGTGAAGTTTCCGCCAAAGTTGATGTTGATGTAGACTCGAGGGATCGCCCGAGTGAAGTTTCCGTCGACTGGTTTGGAGCCGAGTCGCAGATGCGGAGCTTGCCGAGTGAATCAGCGAAGTCGCCGTTGTTGTTCATCAAAAGAACCGATCTGAATTCTTTCAAATTAATCTATGCGCACTGGCCCCACGGTGGGCGCCAACTGTCGGTGTTTTGATCCGGCAATAATGAATATAGGGCGGCGTACGCATAGAGAATCCAAAGGGGTGCACACGAAACAAGGATTTACCCAGGTTCAGGCCCTCAAGATGAGGTAATACCCTACGTCCTGCCTTTGTGGATTGTATTGAAGGTTGCCTCGTATGAGAGGTATGTGCAGAGGTGGTTGTCTGTGTGGAGATCTGAGTCTAGATCTAAGTCTGCCGATCGGGAGGCCCCTACCTCCCCTTATATAGGTGGTCGGGGGGTAGGGTTACATGAGTCCAAGTCGGTTACAAGGTAGAGTCCTAGTCGGTTTGCAACTAGACCTACTAAATATACATGTCTTGTACTCCAAGTTGATGATGCGCCCCGGTATCCCAGTCGGATTCCGAGTCGTGGGCCTGGGCTACCCCGTGCCGTCGGGGCCGACTTCCTCCTCCGCTGGTATACCCCGGGGGCATGGCATCGTCACCACTCCACTCAAATCTCAAATCCAGATCCATATTTTTCTCCATCTCCCTTCCATCCTCCTCTCCTTCCTCAAGCATCCCACCGCCGGATCCTCCTCCCCACTGCCGGCCCCTCCTCCTCTCCAACTCCATGGAGTCACGTCTCATCCTTCCTGTCCAAATCGGTCACAAGGGAGCATATCCTCTTCATGTCACCATCCCCGTAGGAATATGGTGGAGCTTACATGGGAGTTTCAATTGGATTCGAGGTAAGAAAGATCCTCCCGAGACTTAATTTCTACTAGTGCCTAAATTTTTTATTTTAAAAATTTTTTCTCATATTTTTTTGTAGCATCTTTACTCCCTCACAATTCGGAATTCACAAAAATTACTGTATTTGGAGCTCGGGAAGAAGTTCAACGGAGGGTTCGGTAGCACGATTATTCGTTCGGGGCAAAAGTCAGTTTAGAGGCCGAATTTGGAGTGAAATTTTTTTATTTTTAAAATTTTTCTCGTATTTTTTTCTAGCGGCTCTACTCCCTCACGGTTCAGAATCCGCAAAGATTACTGCATTTGGAGCTTGGGAAGAAGTTCAACGGAGGGTCGAAAGAGTCGATGTTTCATTCGGAGGGGAAAAAGTCAGTCTTAGAGACCAAATTTTGAGGTGAAAAATTATATAGGTCTAAAAACAAGTAGATTTTTTAGATGTGTCTCGTTGATACGGTCATTTTGAGTGGTCGTGGACCCAAAACGAACATCGTATGTAAAAGTTATAGCTGTTTTAGTGAAACCCTACCCGGTGATGATATTTTTAGAGGCGAAAAAAAAGCCCTACCCGGTATTGAACCCGTCAGTGATGACCTTACCCGTCAGTGATAATACGAGTCATTACTGACCTTTAGTTGCTGACGGGCCAAAAACCCGTCACTGATGTGGGTTTTTGGCCCGTCAGTATTAACATGTTCTGTAGTAGTGGTCGTTGCCACTCTATCGTCTGAACTTTAGTATCATCACCTTACTGCCAAAGAGGAGGATGCCACACAGATTTGGCAATATAGGCCAATCTGTTTGCTAAATGTATGCTTGAAGATTTTCACAAAATTTGCCACCAACCATTTATCCTGAGTGGCCGAGGCGGTGGTATGACCTAGTTAGACAGCTTTTATGCCAGGTAGAAACATCCTGGAAGGGGTGGTTGTACTACATGAGATGCTAAATGTGATGCACAAAAAGAAGTTAGATGGGATTATTTTTGAAGTTGACTTTGAGAAAGCCTATGATAAGGTCAAGTGGCTATTTCTTCAGCAAACTTTGCGGTTGAAAGGGTTCTCTCCCGTATGGTGCATTTGGATTGCACAATTTGTAAAGGGTGGGAACTTGGGGATAAAAATTAATGATGATGTAGGCCCTTACTTCCAGACAAAGAAGGGCCTCAGTCAAGGTGATCCTATGTCCCATATACTTTTCAACATTATTGTGGTTATATTGGCCATTGTTTTAAATAGGGCAAAGGATAACGGAATAATCTCTGGTGTTGCACCTCACTTAGTAGAGAAAAACAATGGGGCAAAGGATAACAGGATAATCTCTGGTGTTTTACCTCACTTAGTAGAGAAAAACAATGGGGCAAAGGGTAACGGGATAATGTCTGGTTTTGTACCTCACTTAGTAGAGGATGGTCTGTCTATCCTTCATGATTCAAATGACACTATTTTATTCATGAATCATGATATGCAGCAAGCCAAGAACCTCAAACTCATCCTATGTGCTTTTGAGCTACTTTTAAAGCTAAAAATTAACTTTCACAAGAGTGAGATTTTTTGTTTTGGAAAGACAAAGGAACAAGAACTTCAATACACACAACTATTTGGATGTGAATGGGGTACGTTTCCTTAAAGATATCTTGGCATCCCAATGCATTTTAGAAGGCTAAGAAATAGCGGCCAGAAAGTGATTGAAGATAGGTTCGAGAAAGACTAAGTAGCTAGAAGAGAAAGCATTTGTCCGCTGGCGGCAGACCGGTACATATTAATTCCATTCTTTCCAAGCGACCTATGTTCATGCTATCTTTTTTGAGATGCCAAAAGGGTGCAAAAGAGGTTGGATTGTTATAGATCCCATTTTTATGGCAGAGTGGTATCCATAAAACAGAAGTACCACCTAGGGAAATGGAATATATATGTCGGCCAAAAGAGCAAGATGGTCTAGGTATTCAAAGTTTAGAACAAAAAGAACATCTGCCTTCGAGTAAGTGGTTGTTCAAGCTCTTTAATGAGGATGGAATCTGACAATGTTTACTGAGAAATTAATATTTAAGAACTCGGACTCTATCTCAGGCTGAACCTCATTGTGGAGACTCTCAATTCTAGATAGGTTTGATGAAAGTGAAGTGATCTTTCTTTCGGTTGAGTAATGTAATTTTGCAAATTGGGTCTCAAATTCCGTTTTTGGAGGATGTCTAGTTGGGCACCACACCTCTTAGCCTACAATACCCAATTCTATACAATGTGGTTCGCAAGAAACATGCCACGATGGCACAAGTCCTAGCTACCACACCCCTAAACATTTCATTTTGGAGAGCAATGATTGGGCCTAAACTTTTAGCTTGGAATGACCTAGTCTCCCGGTTAGCATCAGTTACCTTGACCAACTAGAAGCATGCATTCCGGTGGTCTTTACACTAGAATGGGGAATTTTGGTCCATTCGGTGTATAAAACAATCGTGGACTCTAACATCTGGGTTAGGTGTCAGCATTTATGGAATTTAAAGAGTCCCTTGAAGAATAAAATTTTCATGTGGTACCTTGGTAGGGTGTTGTTCTTACAAAAGACAATTTGGCCAAACAAAATGGAAGGGGAGTAGATGTGCTCCTTATTTAATCGTGATGAGTCCATCCAACTCTTATTTTTTGATTGTCTTATTGCGTGTTTTGTTTAGGAAGTAGGGCACATTGCCTTTGGTCTAACACCACCTAGGGACGTCTACCACATGCTAAGGCAATGGCTACATGGTTTGGGACGGACATTGTCAACATAAATCCTTGTCATGGCAACAATGATGTGTTGGTCTATCTGGTTAATTCATAATGATGTTGTGTTTGGTAACAAGTATTTTCATCATCTAGACCAGGTGATCTTCATGTGTGACAATTTATTACGATCTTGGATGTCTTTACAGATATCAGAGTCAATGGAGCCAATGACCAATAGGAGCCAATGGCCTGAGAAGGTGTACTGTACTATATTTGTCTAGTTGCTGGCGCAAGTCAATAAGGTTTGAAGGTGGAGGGTCTTCGATGTCTTAATTTTTAAAATTTACGTTTCTAGACTGCCCATTTTTTGTTCTTGGTAAGCGAGCTGGCTTGTGAGCTACTCATTATTTCTCAGCTATTACGAGCTGGATTTTTTTTATTTCGTTTAAGCTCTGTAACAATGAATTTGATTTGGCTGGGTGTATCATCTTACGCAAAGGCTAGGAGACCAATAGATCCTCTTTTTAGAAAAGTAGTTTTTTAGGTCCACTTGCAAGTGAGGGAAATTAAGAATAAATATAAGAGAGGAATTTATTTGTATATCAACTTAGAGATCGGAATGACATTTACATATTACAGTTAAATAGCCTTGCGGCATTATGGATGCCGGGGGGGGGGCCTGGGGGGGTGTAGTGAAAAGCATGTCTGCATGGACACGGCGGCCTCGATCAGACCAAGCTGGCTCCTGGAGCCCCTGGCGTCTGCGTGCATGCTAGCTTTTTGCAGGCATGCGCCCATGTCTTTTGGTCAGAGGAACTGGCAGTGGAGACTGCCGGCCGGCTCATGTGAGGAGGCGCGCGACATCGCGCACTGTTGCGTCCATGTACATTTGATCAAGCTAGACAAACTCAGAAGCTAGCTTGGCGCGCGCATGCAGTGCAGTGTGTCTCTTCCGATCTCTCTCGATCTGCGTTCTAGCAGTGTACTACTACTAGGAGTTCACGTCTGAGTTGTGGGGCGCATCATTTCATGCCTTTGACAACTTAGGACCCGTTCCAAACGCAGTATAGGAAAAACTGAGAGAAGACATGCATGCAGGTAGGCAGTAGGCTTGCATGCTTTATATCGACGCTGCCATGCCGTAGCAGATGACTGACACCGAGCGAGAAAGCTTTTAATTGTAGCCGCAACACCGACCTAAGATCTGCACGTACTTTCAACACTTGTAGAATGTGGATTAGCTTTCAGAAAAATAAACTCGTGTGGAATTGACTTGTAAATCTATCGACCGCAGATGATTTCAGAAAACGTTATCCTAATCATTCAAAATCGCCTTACTGTCTCTTCATGTTTTCTTAGAGAGAGAAAGACAGGGGTAGTAAAAAGTAATTTTTTTGGGGGGTGAGGGGTAGTGAAAAGTTCTTTTTAGAGGGGAGAAGGATAGTGAAAAGTTATGTGAAGAATCACGGCTGGCCCTCTACGGCTGCGAGTGTATTGTTAGCAGAGGCCTGAGCCAATTTAGAAAATGTTAGGCCAACTCTGAGAAAACACACTGACCAGTAGTCGCCTATGCAACCTGGTTTTCGACCCGATTGATTTGTTCTACCGCTCCTTATTTCGGCCCACCTACATATGGGCGCCGCGTTGCTCCAACCGGTCTTTGCTTGTCCTACTTTTACTACTGCTACACGCCAAACGCGGTTACCTACCATCCTGATCCTGACAACTAAGTGTAGTAGATGAACTACTAGTATAATACGCACCATCTCTGCTCGACACGGAACTGTACTCCCACCTGTAACTTGATCAAAAGTTAAATCAAATGTCTCTAAATTAAACTTTGTATATATTACATTGAATTTGCTATTTTTTAGAAAATATTTTCGAATGATCACCGAGAGGGAGAGGGGAGAGAGAGATTCCCCACCTGAATTTCTATTGAAAAATTGAAAGTGCACCTATCTTCTAAGTGTGATTTTTATAATTAACAATAATTTCTATGGACTAATAATTTTCTTGAGTTGGATATGAGATTATGTTCCATAGATTATACATGAAGGATGTTGGATGAATTCGAGATAAATGTCATCAAATCAAATATATACATCCAGATCAATGAGTTCAAGAGACGAATGTCATGTGATCAAGAAGAGGTGATGAAGTTATCTTTAGGGGTCAGTGATGGGCTCAAAACGTGAGCAATGATTGACCAAGATGAAACTAAATAGAAGATAGAGATTGACCGAGAATTGGATTCAAGATGGTCATCAAATGAAGATGGACAAGTGAAGATATTTTCAACCCATAATAGATTATGGGCGAGCTAAATAAAAGTTTTGACAAAGTGATGGTGATCAAGGTGACTATAGCTTGGGGTAAGAATGATGGATGTCATTGAGCTCAAGTGAAATACGCAAGGCAAATGTATGCCTAGACTCGGTTTTCCTAGTTTGACCGGTCTCACGAAATTTGGAGGAGACCAGATTATAGGATAGATAAACATACTATCAAGAGGGGTTATTGAACGAGTAACTTGATCATGTCTCATGTCGGGTGCTCAAGGAATTACATGTGTTACATGTCATCGTGTTTCCTTTGTGTTGGAGATGCTAAAACTTGGGGTTCTAACTTGTCCGAAGGGTTCGAGTTGTGAGTGCTCAGAGGCTCTTGTGGATTTCGTTGTTTGCATGGTGTCCCTAGACTTAGTGTTTAGGCATGAGCAATTCGACCCGTCTCGGTGGACGGTGTGATGGGTTGTAGCTTGGGGATTCCGGGAGAACCATTCCCGTAGTATATGGACTTAGGGTTCAGTAGCCAAGTGTCTCCGGAGTACTCTGATGTGCTCTGGAAGGTGCGTGCTTGGGACTGAGCTTTGGAGTGCTAATTCTAGGGAGTCGGTTTGACTGTCAGCCCCGGCCAGACACTCCAGCTTTTATCCAGAACATTCGGGGGTGAGTAACAAAGAGCTCGTTTTGCCCGAAGGTTTGATCCAAAGTCTCTAGGGTTCTCTAAGTGAGTCCGAAAAGCTCTCCTCCGGAGTATTCGGCTTGGTGTCGGGCACTCTGGGGGTATAGTGGCCATATGTGTTTCAGAGTGCCCAACTTTCACTTTTCTGACCATTGGTGTTGGATCGGTTTGATCGGCCCTCAAGGTCACTCTGACCATTAACCTCGCCCCCGAATTGTCCAACGGCTAGTTTTTGAGGCTTGGCTATAGGTAGCCACCTTGGCCAGCTTGAGTGAGTTGCTGCTATCTTTTGGGTCATTTGTTGACCCTCTCCACTTGCTTGCTTCCTCTCTAAGTCCCTCTAGTGCATGTATTGCTCTTGTTGAGATGTGAGGAAAGTTTAGTGCATCAATTGAACTTCGCGGTTGCATTTGTTGTATCTGTTTGAGCTCTTGGCGTTGACCTTGTTCCAATGAGATTCTGAGAGTTTGTTACTCTTGGAGGACACCGACTCCTAGATAGCTTGGTAGTTCGGTTAGGTGATCTTTTCAAAAAGCTTATGAAGAGGATGAGTGGTTTGCGAAATGGTTGCAGAGCTCGCCATTTTCGAAGTGGAAGAAGTAGCTAGCCATAGTGATCGAGGAGACGCAATGGCGTCCTTGTGAGGAAGCGGCTTGAAATGGATTTGAGCTTTGATCGTGAGTGATCGGGTCCTCAAACGGATACGTGTGAAATAGGTGGATATCCAAACTTCAGAACAAATATCATTTGTCTCATGTCTTCTTCACTTTATGGCAATTCATACTTGTACTACAATAGTTGCATTTATAGACATTAACTTGCTTACTTGTCACCCTATAATTGCAACCCTTGACATAGACATAGGGTAGTGGTGCACAAAGTTGAACATAGTATATAGGATTTGAGCTTGTGAAAATCCAGCTAGTTTAATTCTGGATTAGGATTGAGCCAGATCTGTAATTGTTTTTAAAACGCATATTCAACCTCCTCTAAGCGATATCTAGGTCCTTCCAAAAAATGGCTATTAAAAGCCCGATGTTTTACAGCAAGAGGCATAGGGAGTAGAAGAGAGGGGGAATGGCTCAGGGTAGCCTCCCGCCTAGACAAACATGCCAAGCATCGACATTAGGCCTAAGGTGGCGGGTAGACGCTCTCGCCAAAGGGCGCGTCCTCATGACACAGCTTCATGGTGAGGGGGAAGGAGGGCTCCAAGCTGTGAAAGAAGACGTTTTTCTTGTGCTTCTAGACGTGCTGACAGCAGAGGACCATGAAGGTGTTGGCAAGGGTGAGTAGGATACCGGGCGGCGATGTATAGTTTCGTTCGGCACGGGGGAGATGGGGTAGCCGGTGAGGCCAAGTACGTGCTTCTTGTGGAGGGCGTCTTGCGATTGGATGCGTGCCTTGGCAAGGAGCCAGCCAAAGATGCGCGAATAGGGACACCACACAGCCGACGTGACAGAGCTTGTAGAGCTCCAAGGAGACGAGGCGGTTGTCGGGGGAGGAGTAGCACAGGAGGGAACGCTCGTCGCCAGGAGCCACTAGGCGTACCGAGGCCAGGGTAAGGCAAAGGGTAGCCTATTGCCTCGCCCTGCTCGCAGTGAGCCGAGGGATAAGAGCACCGTCGAGGCCACAGGCAAAAACAAAGGAGATCGAGGTGTTCGTGTCGAGAGCATGGGTGTGGGAGAAAAGAGCAGGCATGTCATGACAAAGGGCTTCACCAGGGAGCCAGAGCGCGGTGCGTCGCATGTATCCCACCACCATCTTGGTGATAGGGCATGAGCGCGATGAGTGCGATGAGCGCACTCAGATACGCCAGCGGGAGTCCTTAAAAATTGTCATTTCTGAGTCGACTAAGCTATACAATTATCAAGCCTAGAGTTGTATACAAATGTTAGTACAACTTTACGTTTAGAAATATACAACTGCCAAGTTGTACATTTTTAAATATAGTGTTATGGATAATTTTTAACTACCTAACTAAACATTAGATTAAGAACTAACGCTCAAAATTATTGACTTAGAAATTCTAAATGAACTTAGAAATCCTATCTGTATACCTAACGAAAAATAAAATAGATCAACAATAAATTGGTACCAGTGGTATCAGCAGCTAGAGAAATCTAATGATAAACGCAACCATTTGACCTGAAAACATATTTGTTTTAAGAACATCATCTTACCATATATATGTTTATTTAGAATTTTCTTTCACTTTTACACATGTTTTTCCACGCGGATTTTATCGGATATTTACCACATTAACAAAACTCGGCTATGTCAATCGAAGCCAACAATGTAGCCGGGCTAGTGAAAGCTGGATTGCGGTCGGCTTAGTTTCTAAACCTGGGTTTAGCGCGTAGATAACTTAGTTCAAGAACGATTATTTTTTCTATGTCACAAACTTTCTATAAAAAAGTTTCGTAGGAAAGGGAAAGGAAGTTATTATTTTCTGTTTCACAAACTTTCTATAAAAAAATTGGAGCAGGAAAGAAAAGGAAGGATGAAAAACAGTAGAAATTGAGTGTCAGAAAAGCCTCCTGCTGGAAGGAACGGGAGACGAAGGCCGTGTGATGGTCTTCCCGTACAATCCCCACCGGCGCCAGGTCGCCGGCCAGTCCCCATGGCCAGATCTCCCGCCCGAGCTCCTAGAGAGCATCATTCGCCGCCTCGCCCCGCTCGGCCGTGTCGCCGTCCGCCTCGTCTGCTCCTCCTGGCGCGCGTACGCTCGGTCTTCGACCCCTGACAACCTCCCCTTCGAGGCCCCGCGGCTCCTCCTCCGCCGCCCCGGCCCCGGCGGCCTCCTCGCCTTCTTCAGTCTCCACCGTCGCGAGATCCTCCCGTTCGCCCTCCCCGCGCGCCTCAGTGCCGGCCGGTGCTGCGGCCAGATCGGCGGCTGGCTCGCGATGGCCTTCGACGACGACCGCGCCATCGCGCTCTGCAACCTCTTCTCCGGCGAATCCGTCGCCGTCCCTCGGGCCCCCGTGTTCCCGGTCGCCAAGATCGTGCTCTCCGCGCCGCCCACCTCCCCGGGCTGGGTGGCTGCCGTGCTTGGCCGGTCGGGCACGGTCGGGCTGCTCCAGCCGGACGTGTCCGGCGGCGCGTGGATCACCATCGACGCGGGAGCAGAGCACGGCGGATTCCAGGACATGGCGTTCTGGCGCGGGCGGCTTTGCGCGCTGGGAGACGACGGCGCGGTCCTGGCCTACCGCGCCAACCTCCGCGCTCGGGTGGCGGCGGTGTCGGAGCTGCGGAAGAAGCAGCAGCAGCAGGTCCGGCGGGAGCGGCGGCGGCTGTACCTGGTGGAGTGCGAGGGGGAGCTCCTGGTGGTGAACAAGCAGTACAGTGTGTGGCGGGACGCGGTGGAGGTGGAGGTGGAGGTGCGGCGGTTCCGTCCGGAGGAGCGCAAGTGGGAGGAGGTGGAGGAGCTGCCGGCCGGGCGGGCTGTGTTCGTGGGGACGGTGGCGTCGGTGTCGGTGCCTGTGGGCTCAGGGGTGAGGGAGAACTGCGTGTACTTCGCGCGGCGGGACGTGGAGATGATGGTGCCGCACGCCATCGGGGTGTACTCGCTGGGGGACGGGGAGACGACGGTGGTGGCCATCGCTGGCGGGCACTCCGCCGACGTTGAGCCCGTCTGGATCGTCCCCTCCGTCCCCTGATTCGACTCGATTAGCCCGTGGTTTGAGGGCGCCGTCGTGCATGAATAACAAGCAAGCTCCCAGAGCTGCTGTGGTCGATGAACTCGATTTGTGATGCAAACCAACAACAAATGCAAAGTTGCAAACTTTAATGACTTTGAATTGCTTACTGCTCTAGTTGTAGTTGATGTACAATCTGATATGTAAACGGATTTGGATTTATCAATTCACACAATGCAATTTAGCACAATTGTTTGTAGTGTGGAATGTGAATGTGATCCCTGAGAAGCATTTCAGCCCAGTTAGTTAGTTTGTTTAACAGGCCCAGTTGCCCCCATTTCCATCTACCCAGCGGACGGACGGACGGAGTCCACAAAAGTCTTCCTTGTTCGTTTCCAAGGTCGACGATTGGAACAAGGGAGAGCCCGTCGATAAGGGTTCTTGGAGCCGGCGGCGGCTGCGGCGACTCCGAGCAGAAGTCGGAGGAGGAGATGAAGGCGACGGTGAAGGGCCGCTACGAGGGCGACAAGGCCACCGCCGCCGCCACCCTCGCCCTCTCCGCCGCCGGCGACCTCCGCCTCAGGGCCTCCGCCACCGACGCCGCCTTCGCCTCCGGCCCCTCCCTCAACGGCCTCACCCTCACCCTCGAGAAGCCCGGCTCCTTCCTCCTCGACCTCAAGCCGCACAACCAAGTAATCCCCCTCTCCCCCATCTTCTCCCCACCAGATTAACCAAGCTCCCTCGCCGGATCATGCTGTGTTGCAGGATGTGCGGTTCCAGTTCATGAACTCGGCCTTCGTGCTCGACAAGCGGGTCAGCCTCACCTACACCCACTCCACCTCCCTCGCCCCCGCCCCCGCGCCCCCCCGCCGCGCCCAAGCCGCCGGGACGCACGGCGCTCGACTGCGCCGTCGCCTTCGATCCGGCCAACAAGGTCAGCGTCTCCCACACGCTCGGCGGGGCCGGGTGCCGCGTCAAGTACACCTACTCGCACGGCGCAGGGCGCCTCACCACCATGGAGCCATGCTTCGACACCGCCAAGAACGCGTGGGAGTTCGCCGTCACCAGGAAGTTCGAGGGAGGGGATGCTGTTAAGGGCACCTACCACGCATCCACCAAGCTGCTGGGGCTTGAGTGGACCAGGGATTCCAAGATTGGGGGCTCCTTCAAGGTATGCAATTTTGATCTTGCTTGTCTGGGACTAGAGTAGAACCAAAACATGTGCAATTTTGCCTAGTACAAGTGTATTTCCGTTTCTCTACTGTGATGATTGTTGCTTGCTTCCCGCTCGAGGACGTGCAACTGTGCAACCACGAACCACAGGGAGTGGGTGGAGTGGGGATATGCACGGTGCGTTTGCACATGTCTTAGCATTTTGTTGTAGAGAGTTGGGAGGTGGTTGGAACGGAAACTCTTAATTATTTGCGACAAATTCACATGCATCACATTCATTATAAGTAACCCCAAGCCACCATTTTCAGTGGAACATCTACAAAGGAACTAGTGCGACCTGTGTGTATTCTTGAATAGTGCGCACTATTGTATTCTTAGATGTGGAGTACAAATGATTCTGTGGATGGGGGTAAAGGGGTTACTGTGGCGTTAGAGTTTGGGAACTAGATTAGTGATGGAAGGTTAGTGGGAAAAGATGCCCTCCCTCATAACATGGTTCATAGATCTTCAAATAGTTTCAGACGCATCACTAGCCATGCATATTTTTCAAAATTAGTCTCTATAATCTTTCTGGACTCACTGTACAAATTATAATATAATTTAAGGCGAAGAACTTGGGAATAATTTAGCATATTGCGTTGTATGCAATTACATGGGATGCTATGTAGACTTCCGGCAGCAGCACGGGGTCTGCTGATCCACCAGTCAACACGAACCCTTGCTAGCGGTTTCCTGTATATTCTGATAGATACTTTCTGGCGTTTTGTAATGGCCGTGTTCCAGCAGTGTTGTTATCTGGGTTGTTCTGAGTCTGAGGGGTTCCTTAAGACCATTCTGCAAGATCTTGTTTTTGCTTCTATGAAACTGAGCGCCGGCGGTGTAATGGGGGGTAGTCCTACTCATACTGCGCACGTTATATGATATAGCCATGATCCTATTGAACGGATAAATTCTCATAATAAATCCATCAGATTGTCCAAGTTTGCACCTATGATAAAACAGATAGAGAATCTGAAGTTCGGCATAAGCTTGGTAAGCTTGGTGTAAGAGGTCTGCCCTTTTTTCCTCGAGAAACATAGGTTTGTCTTTTTGAAGCTTATGTACAAATGCTATCAAAAGTTAGCTACTTGACAATCATTGTTGCCTGAGTAAATAAGAAAGCATGGAAGGCTGGAAGTATGGTGAAATAGGAGAGAATTGTGGAACAATCTGATGTTGTGATGTATATTTGTAATTTAGAATCAATGTACGATTTAGCAATTTTAGATCCTTTTATCTACGAGTATGACTTGCTTAAAATGGTAAACAGACGTCATGTTCTCTGTACCCCATCAACCACCACCCACCGCGAGTTTTGGAGCTCTGTGCCTGTACTTTTGCTAGGCGAGTCTTAAAGTGATCTCCATCTAACGTTGTAACATGGAGAGATGGCTTTTGCACATCAATTTTTAGATTTGATAAATGCAAAATGGTTAGCCTTATTGTTTAGTGTGATTTCTTCTGGTGCATAAAACGAACTAGTCACTACAGTTTTCTTTACAAATATAATAGTCTGTAGCGCATCTTTATCCATTGATTCCAATCTGATTCACTTTGTAGACCTCAGTGAGCTGAATTATATCGACTCTTGAACTTGCTTGAAGAGTGCTGACTTAATTCTAGTACATGCACATTTGTTGTTTCACTTTTTTGAGATCATATATGAAAGAATGTGGCAGTTTTAACTTTGTGATCTTCATCTGGAATGTTTTCTATGGCTTGCACGCTGGTTAAATCTGATTGTGTTATGCTCCGTTTTTGCAGGTCGCAACAACGTTTGATTTGTCTGATCAAAGCAAAACACCAAAGCTGATAGCGGAGAGCACTTGGAATTATGAGATCTGATTGCTGCTGCTTAAAAAACACCCTTGTCACGAGTCCCCCCTTGTCACTGCTTACTGTCGAATTATTCTTTTTGGGTGCACTATTGTTCACGCAAGTCTGCTAATGTTATGTATTTTTGCTTGTCATATGATGGACTTGTCATCAGAGATGCTATGGCATTGGAAATGAACACCGAGTTACCTTAATATGCGTATGATATGATTGCACAAAGTGCCTGTCTCGTGACAAGTATCCTAGGAATGGTGCTTGCTGTTATGTTAGCTATATAAGCTTGGTGTTTTTCTCTGGTAGCATGTAAAGCATTGGAGCATTGTTTAGCGAAAAGTTTGATGTTTTTCATTTTCTTTGGACCCTATTCTCTCAGGTCTCCACAAATGTTATTATGGACCTCAAGAAGGGTTCATAGCTCATCTAGCTCCCAAGAATTCATATTAGTACAGACTTGTACCTGATAACCTCAATTTGGATAGCTGAAATTATAGGGCAATATTATATACTCCAGAATCTTCTTTTCTCATGAGCAATGCTAGTATCGTTGTCTTTCTCGCACGCATCAGGTTCTGCATGCGTTGGTCACCCTGCAATGCTTTGCATATCCATGCTTGATTGATATGTTTATGTAGAAATGAATATATGGTTTGCAGATTTTCTAACGTATGCATATGCCCGTTTCTCTTTGCTACATGAAGTTCTGTCTAATTGACATTTCGTTTCAAGGTGGACGCGCCAAGAATAATCAGCTGTACAAAGATATTCAGGATGCAAAAAAGCTCTAGTTCATTGCACCGCAGCCTCTAGCTGATGTTTGTATGGATGCATGCGATCGACAACTTTATGGAAGACCATGCTCGATCATCCATGGGATAACAGCATCATTTCGGATTGAGAAAATCCAAATCTATATGGTTCCGATATGATCCCTGATGTACATGCAGATGCGGTGTACTCGTGTCAGCCAAAACAGAAGGTACGTACGCAAGCTTTACCTTTTTTGCAGGTTAGTAATATTAGATAACTGTTGCGTCATTGTATTCTCCCAGGTGCAGGGTGCGTCAGTGCAATAATTAACTAATAATCCACTTGTTAAAATGATGTACATGTACTGCATAATATTTGGAGGAATCTACATATGGTCCTAGCTTCCAAGAAAGCTACGTACCGATGCATTCTTCCTTTCCGTCCACGATCACTCCAGTTAATTAAACAAGTAGTTTTGTAGCCTAAAGGTAGAGTGAGTTGTCGTTTCATATATGTTGCCCCGGCCTTTAGACAGATGTTGGGCATAAAGGCAGATTTGACAATGTTAAGTTAGTATTATTTTCGCCCTGATGGATTGAATGGAACCTATGGACGTCGTACTACATGCCATGGCCATGCCACCAAATTTGAACATGGTTGGCTTAATTGTCTTTCTTTCACTTATAAGACGGGCGATTTACATGTGTGTAGGAACTTTTTCTTTAGCTGCTTGCATGCATCTAGGAGTATTCTACTGGCAGCGAAGCTACTGGTGGTTAATTAATTGTTATTTGTTACGGCGTACTTCCTCATTATTAGTCAACTGAAGCCTTTGCTAGGTCCTCGGAATAAAACGCCCTCCAATGGTTTTGGTTGCTCATGCTAGCTAGGCGCCTCCTGATCGAATTGTTATTTCATTGCAATTTGCATAATTACATTGTTAATTATTCCTTTACTATATTGCAATTTGCAACGTTATGTATGGTTTTAATTAATTCGATGGCCCATGCTCCGACAATAAGCCTAGCCTTTTGATTTCCTCCGGGTATAAATATCGTATATGCACTTGTTGGTATGCAACACACCACAAGTCGAAACAAAATTCAAGACCTCTCTGCAAGTTGCTAGCTCGGTCTGACCGATCATGGCGTCGTGGAGCAGGAGCGAGAACGAGAGGTTCGAGCGCGCTCTGGCGACGTACGACCGCGACACGCCCGGCCGCTGGACCAGCGTGGCCGCCGCGGTCGGCGGCGGCAAGACGGCCGACGACGTCAAGCGCCACTACGATAAGCTCGTCGAGGACCTCCGCCGCATCGAGGCCGGCCATCCCAACAACGGCGGCGCCGGCAGCAGCAACGGCGGCAATAGTAATAACAGCAGGGGCAACCGGCCCCAGACATGATCGATCATGCGTACGTGCACGGAGATTGATAATCCGAGCTAGTATATCGATCTTAATTTGCATGCAATATATGTGCACAAATGACACGTTGACAACTCATGATGTATTTCGTATGTACGTATGTACAAGCGAGTGTGCTGCTACAGAGTATGGATTTGCTATGTGTGCGTACGTCTGCATATGTGCTTGTACGTAAGGCATACGTACTTACGTACCATATTTTAAATGAGCCTGTTGCTTCAATTGGTGTCTGATTAACATTTATAATTAATTAACGAGAGTGTTTAATTAGCAGCCAACTATTTCTCAACTTTATCAACAATCATATTTCTTTAGACCATTAGATCTTCGTTAAGTACCTAGATTTCATCGCTCTTCGATACAAATACCACTAACTATAACTTCTCTTCTCTCCCCTTCTCTCCCCTGTCTTCCCCATCGCCGTTGTCGCCCTCCTCTCTTCCTCGATTCCAGCGGCCACCGTGGTCGTGTCCGTCGACTGTTTCCAAGAAGAAGAAAACGCCAAGTACAAATTGGTCCTATTCCTAGAACGCCGATGCTTAAGCTGCGAAGTTTCCAAGAAGACTCAGAAGAAGAGTCGAGGGGACAACACCCCCTTTCCCCTCGCTACAGTGCCTACAGGCGATCCGGGGGAGTCTCCGAGGGTTTCCCTCCCACCGGCGCACCCGCCATTCCGTCCTGCCTCCGACGGCCCTTTGGCCCTCGGAAGTGTGGCGGATGGCAGCTCCTCGTCGGCGGGGCGGGATTTTGGTCCTTGTAATCTAGGTTTTGGTACCCGAGCGCGGGCGGCGAGGCGGAGGCGTCGTCTTCGTGCTGGGCTTTTGTCCCCCCGCTTCGTCCCTGCTTCGGCGTTGCTTCCTCCGGCTCCGTCGGGAAGTGTGTGGGGTTTGCGTTCTGCTGCTCCTCATTTGGAGTTGATGGCGGATCTTTTGGTCTTCTTCTTTGCTTCGCTGATGCTGATTTGGGGGTCTCCTCGAGTGTTTGCTTCTTTGCGGGATCTTCGTCCCCCGCCCTCCAGCAAGACGAGGCGGGTTCTTCCCCATGCCAAGCTCGAGGCGCCGCCCCGGCCGATGTTCCTTCACCAGATCTCAAGCTCCGCCTCCAGCGGTGGTCTACAACTGTGGCCTATCAACGGACCGAGGTCCTTTCGAAGCTGGCGCATGGTGGGTCTCGATTCCAGCGGGAGGAGCAGCTTGGCGAAGGCTCCAATGGCGTCCGGTGAAGTGGCGAGGAAGACGACCCTAGGGGCTTCGTTGTTATTTCTTGTTTCTCAGGGACTTATGTGTATGTTCTTCTTAACATATATCAGATATAAAAAATGTCTCCAGGTATTTAAAAAAGAAGAAGAAGAGTCGAGGTAGCATGCTGGGGTTGCTGCGGAATCCTGGAGAAGCCGTGCGGTGGAAATGGAATGTGCCGAAGTGAAACCCTAGCTAGTTTAGCTTGGAGGTGGCGGCGGCACGAAGCCAAGACGAGGTGCGATGCCTCGCATGATTCGGGCTCCCGCGGCCATCCTCCTTTCTTCCTCTCTGTCGCCGGCGCGTTGATGAAATCTCCGCTACTATGCTAAGCAGAGCAACGAACCAACGAGGGACATTTTAAGAGCGAGCGTGTGTGGTGTGTGTGTGTGTTTCTCGTCAACCTCATAAAATGCAATACATAGCCTGGTTTGTTTAACAGTAAGTTATGTTGCTTCCATTAGCAGAGAAAACACAGAGCAGCAAAACCATTTCCAATATCAAGAAGATCTTGTACAACTTGCACTGACTATGACTCCGTGTAAAAACTAGTAGTACAATTTGTGTCCATACAACCTGACTTAGGCTTTTTTCTCATTTGAAATGGAAATGTCCAAGACGCAGGCAGACTTGTCCGAAGAAACCGACACGATGGAGTTTCCGTCGGCAGAGACGGCCAGCGACTGCACGGCGTCGCCGTGCCCGCTCAATGTCCGAGATAGCTCCACGGAGAGGCTGTCCCAGATGCGCACCCTGACGCCACGCACCTCGACGAGCCCAGCCATGCCTGGCATATCACGCCCTCCTGCTCATCAAACACAATAATAAGTTCACAACGACATAAAAAAGACGTCGAGGAATCGCCGTCTTCTTCGTCCTCATCTTCCTCGCCAGAACCCTCCTCGTCAGCGTCCCTGCCACCAGAGGCCTTCTTCTTAATCTCGTCAAACTTGGCGAGAGCGGTGGCCTGTGCACTGTCCATGTCGAGCTCCTTGACGGAGAGGAAGTTGCGGCATTGGAAGGTGAGGTGGCCAATGCGGCCGAACTTCGGGTCTCGTCGGAGTTGAATCCGGTGATGCAGGCAAGCGCTAGGAGGCCCTAGAAGCTGGTGCAGGCGTTGTCGGAGGAGGCGGTGCTGGTGGATCCGGTGACTAACCTACGCATTTTCAGGCACACATTTTGATAGATGTGCCGGAGCAAGATCCACTTTACAAGAAGGAAGTTTGACATATGGCAAAAGCATCGTACTCCAAAATCTGAACGCATGTGCAGCTCCGGCTGTACTAGAACTTCTTTTGCCATGAAGTATGTGGTTTGGCAGTTATTTAGTTCTAGTATGAACCTCCAAAATTCAATCTACATACCAGCACTGTAGTGGAAAAAATCACATTCCACCATGGATACGCACTTGACTGATCAATGGTAAGTATACAAAGAATTGGAGGAAAAATTTCGATATAAGTTCTAAACTGCAGAAAACAACACAGTCAATAATGAAAAACTGAAGTAGCCTTGTCCAAAGAGTATCCACCACACATCCTAAAGAAGATTACTTATACACTAGCACTATCTTGAATAACTAACAAGATCGGGCTCCAAAAAAATTCCCACAATAACCATCTAGAAAAGATCACCTCAACGCTAAATCAATGGCTTCTGCTACTAATGAAGCCAACCCCCGCCCAACATTCCCTACTTATGCATAAGCATATATATAGCTAATGCTCTTGTTATACAAGTGTGTTCTAACAGGTTCTCCAACTCACCCTACTACCCTAGTGTATGGACAGAGGCATACAAGACAGAAATTTATTCATCACACAATAATAGATTGGTTATAAATTTCAGACTAGTAAGGCATCCTGATTTATCAACAAAACTAGTACAGAAATAGATAAGTAAAATTGTGGAGAATATTGTATCGGCTTAATGCAGAAAGGCACATTGTCACTGTGACTTCAAATTTAATTCTACAGAGAGCTATCACATCTAGAACGACAAATCAACTGATCCCAAATCAGACTAGTAACTTTCAGAAATGCAGCCAAAGTATGTAGGGATCAATTTTACTATGGCACATGAATTTGCAGGAAAATTGGAATACACAGAAACATCAAGGAATAAAAGAGCGAGGAGGCATTATGGGTTATGCATAAACCTGTACAAGCAATCACACCAAAGAGCTATTAACCACAGAATATCAATGAATACTAAAGAGCTTATTCACTTTGTTACAAGGTTAATACTTCCATAGCTGCCTACGTTACATGCGCCATACTACATTGTAGGTGATGTTATGCCAAGTTGTTATCGAGAATGTTAGCCATGGGGTTTCTTTGTAAAATCTCTTGTTAGATATGCACAATATTGATTTCAAAGCAACGCCATTTATGCATATTAAGTTCAAGGTTCAGACAGAGACACAGCAATTCACCAATAGTTACACATATTAAGAATCACTCTTCAAATGCAACAACCATATGACAAGACCAATAACAAAGGACCAGCACTGTTGACAAATAGAGAGCCATAATAGCATCACCAAGAGCAATTACCGCTCAGCGCTCCTCTCTTTTGCCCCTCTTATGCTCCCTGCTCTTTTCCTCGGAACGCTTTGCCCCCCGTGCACCATGTCGCTCCTCCTCATCTGATCCACGGCTTTCTGATCTCCTGTGCCTCCTCTGCTTGCTGGATCGCTTCCTGTCATGTGCAGACTCAGTGCCACCACTGTCACTGTCAGATGCATCCCTCTGGTGATGATGCCGCTTGTGGTGGTGGTGTCGCCTCCTGTCCTCCCCTCCAGACTCATCATCGTCCGATGAGTCATCCTTCCGGCGGTGGGTCCTCCGCCTCTTCCTGTCCTTCCTACTCTTCCTGCGCCTCTTCCTGTCAGAGTCGCTCTCGCTATCCTCCTCTGATCTTCCATGCTTCTTCCGCCTACTCTTCTTCTTGTCCTTGCTCCTCTCCTCCTCCGAGTCATCCTCGCTTTCGCTCTTCCTGTTCCTCCTGTGCTTGGATCTTCCCCTGCTGCTGCTCCTATGGCGGCTCGTCTTCTTGTCTTCCTCCCTGGAGCGCCTTCCCCCGCCGTTCTTAGCACGCTCCCGCGCGGCAATTATCTTCTCCAGCTCAGGATCGATATCCGAATCGGAGGAATCACTGTCTTCCTCGTCCTCATCTTCCTCGTCGGAACCCTCCTCATCAGCGTCCCTGCCACCAGAGGCCTTCTTCTTGATCTCGTCGAACTTGGCGAGCGCGGCGGCCTGCGCACTGGCCTGGATGTCGTCGTCCATGTCAAGCTCCTTGACGGAGAGGAAGTTGCGGCACTGGAAGGTGAGGTGGCCGACGCGGCCGCACTTCTTGCAGGCGCCGCGGGTCTCGTCGGAGTTGGATCCGGTGATGCGGGCGAGCGCGAGGAGGCCCTGGAAGCTGGTGTAGGCATTGTCGGAGGAGGCGGTGCCGGGGGGGACGGGGTCGGAGGCGGAGGGCGGCGCGGCTGCCGCTGCTGCGGCGGCGGCGGCGTTGGCGGAGACGGAGGAGGAAGGGGGCTGCTGCTTGTTGTTCTCGGGGGCGTAAGGGTCGTAGCCGATGGCGCTCTGCCAGATGCCGTGCGTCTGCAGCGCCGCGCTGCTGTGCACGCGGTTGTTCGCGGGCATGCGCACGCGCCCCGCCGTCGCCGGCATCTTCGCTCGTCGGGGTTAGGGTTAGGGTTAGGCTTGGTGGGTGGGTGGGGAATTGGGGATTCGTTGTTCCGAATTGGGAAGGGTAGTCGGTCGAAGAGGAGTGGTCCACTCGTCTACCTCTTTCTAGATAGTATATAGGGAGAATTGCATCGTTACCACTAAATTTTTTAACACTCTTTAGAATACCATTTAAACATTATCTTTTTTTAAATACCACTTAATTCAATTCCCATTACACTAAAATAGCACTAATTTAGAGAGTGCTAAAAATTTTAGTGGAGAAGGAGAAGGCGTTCGAGTTTTAATCTGCAAGAGGGAACCATTTATGAACTAATGCAACTCTTCATGTACTGATATCAAGAGATTTTTTAAGGTGTCTTTGGTTGCTTGAAGACTAATCTGTGAGCATCACAATTTAGCTGGATAACAAAAAACTATTTCTAACAATGGTACCTATCAGCTTTTAAACTGCCAATCACAGAAAGAGGGCATCTGTTACCTCTACTAATTTAAAATTGGACACATCGTAAACAAACAATTATTTGGGCGTCGCCAGCCATAACATTATCTGGGAAGTTTGAGGACTGGACTCTTTACTCGTGATCTGCCACCTCCTTCTTCGCCACATGATACTTGAGCCCTTTCTTGTCGTCGGTAGCTTCAATGGAGATTGTCGAACCCTCATTGGCTTCTCCTTTGATCGCATCTCCGAGAGCACTGTCATCACATTCTTTTGCACCCACCTCCTTATGGGCCTCCGTACATCTGCGAAAGACAAAGCATATATGGTCACCGTAGCATATGATCAACTGGTATATAGGAAAAGTTCCCTAGATAATTTTGAAGGAAGAAATCCCTAGTATATGATCCACATGTACTTACTGTCTTACTGGGTTGTATGATTCTGACAAAACGACATCTAACACGGCATCACTTGCAACTAGAGAGATGCCCTTGTGAGCTACTCTGGCAATGACGATCTTCATCTGGATTTTCACAACCTCCTTCAGTTGGTCGTGCCAAAGCGGCTCAAATATCAGAGTCTCACTCTGTCTATTGAGAAGCTCATTTTGAAGTGTTCTTTAACCTGCACGAACAAGTATATATGACAATTAGGAGTAGTAGGACAGTCTTGTTTTGGGATTCAAAAACATACCTGTTTCATGAGAAGGCCCGTGAAGCTTCCATCGTGCTTTCTCCAGCCATTCCTGCTACTAGATGCTCTGCTCCAGATTTGAGGTCATAATGATGATGGTATTCTTGAAATCTACTGTCTGGCCTTTGCCGTCAGTCAAGATTCCCATCATCAAGGAGCTGAAGAAAAATATTCATCACCGAGGAATCTGCCTTCTCCACCTCATCGAAAAGGATGACACTGTACGGGCGCCTTCTCACTTTCTCGGTCAGTTGTCCACCATCTTCATAGCCATGATAGCTTTAAGATGCCACCAAAGAAGCAATAAGATCAGTCCAACTAAAGACTTTGCATGATAATGTAATGTTCGAAAATTCAAAAAGCGCAAGCTTATACAAATTAGACCTAGCTTGGAGGTGCTCCAATGAGACGCAACACAGATCCAGGCGAAACATATTCAGACATGTCAAAGCGAAGCAACATCTTCTTGTTGGATTGATTTTCGGTCAAACCGAAGATAAGCACGAGGCCATGCACCAACGTGCATGCCTAACAAACGCGCCCTGATCGGGGGCGCAAAACCGACTAATTGGTTTCGGTCCCCCGTTTGCACAGCGCTAAATAAAAGGGGGTAATCCCGGGGATTTACAATTGATCCAATTCACGTGAAACAAAACCCAAACCCTACATCTCTTAAGCCCCGATCCGATCAAGGGGAGTGCTAGAGCATCGGGAAGCCCGACGCCGCCAAGACAACGACGCCGGTCACCGGACAGTGCCGTGGCGACCCGAAGGCCGACGCTTCCCACTGCTACGCCTATACTGACGACCACCTGCTCCTCCTCTCCATCACGCGCCCACGACCACGACCACCACTACACTAATGGCATCATCCTCCAATGGCCGTAAGTACTCAAGTACTAATGCCCACTGGTCAATCATGCTCTAGGTGTTCTAGATCGTTGGCTAGGCGATGATCATGGCAATGCTAAAGGAAGTACATCTAACACTTCTCATTGTCAAATAGCTGCTCGGCGAGAGCTTTTGCGAGCTTTGTCTTTCCAACACCAATCGAGCCCAAGAAGAGGAAAGAGCCTATGGGTTGACCAGGCTGATCAAGACCAGCCCTGGAGCGTAACACTGCTTGTGCAACCAGCTTTACAGCTTCATCCTGGCCAACAACTCGCTCATGCAGTCTGTCCGCTAGGTGGATTAACTTAACCTTCTCCTCTTGAACAAGCGTAGTGACAAGAATTCCAGTCCATCGGCTCACAACCTTCAAATAACAACGTTGGAATTTAGATGACAAGCACATCTCATTGATTTAAACAGTATACATAAATGTCACTAGGAAGAGATCGAACGCCTAGCTGTGCGACATGATTCGGTGCAACAATTGCTTCCTTCACTGCGTTTGCTGATCTACTTTGCGCAGTGTTCACTTCCTCCTCTTGGTTGTCAATCTGCATCATCTTGTTGATTGCGGTAGCGCATGCCTCATCAATCAGATCAATAGCCTTATCAGGAAACTGACGGCCGGTGATGTAGCGTCCTGCAAGCTCTGCAGCGGCAACTAGAGCGGCATCTTGGATTTCCAACCACCGGGTCGCCCGCCGCCTTGCCGGCGGTCATATCCCGGCCGTACTTGCGCAGGCATGCCTTGCGTTCGTAGTACCTCCACGCTGCCCAGCACACACCGATGCAGACCAGAGGTTCCAGCCCTTGCCACACCCTGTACAAATGAACCTGGGAGCGCGATAACAATGCCCCCAGCCGAATTATATAAATATTTCTATTCCGAAAAGTATTTTTATATTTTTAAAATTTTCGAAAAAGTAGAAATATTGTTAAAATCATAGGTGAAAATAACATTATTGTTGTTGTGTAGTTTTGCTGATTACGTCTTGATCTCCAATTAATGCACTAAGTTTGAAGGCTTTCTTTTCTGCCACGCCCTAGAGAGAATGTGACAAAAACAAGCTCGATGGCTCCCGAGTGTTTCGTCCTGGAGAACGGTGCGCGTCCGGTGCAGGCTCAGTCAACTGGCCCTTTTCCGGCGCTAGATAGCTACTGCTTACTTTCCAATAGAGACCGTGAATTGTTCGATGAGTGCTTTCGTGTTATTACACAACTATAATTTTTACTCCATCAGTAATATTACAATTTTAATTGAGAATTTTTATTTTATTATTTTTTCATAAATTGTTGCATGTGTATTCTTGTGTTGTTCCACAATAGTCGTAAATTGTTCCATGGGTATTTTATTGTTGTTTCTTTCATTCAAATTTTTTGTTCCATCATGATCACTTTATTTTCGTTCCATGTGCCATTTCGTTCACGAGCACTTTTGTTTGTTCCATTCATGGTAAATTTGTGTTTCACTAATAGTCATAAAGTGTTCCATATATATTTGCGTGCCTTAACAAACATACATTATTTTATGAATGGTTACTCTTTGTTTCACTTAATCTCAACTTTTGTTTTCCTAGTTCCTCCTGGCCAAAGAACAGTACACAACATGCCTGGCCCGAATGCCATGGTTGGGCTGTGGTAATACACCCCATGCACGTACCAAACAAAAGCCCTGTTCCTTTCTTGCTTCACATGCAGGGGCACAGCGGAAAAATGCCACATTTGGCTCTCCGACTCGGGTCAATGCCAAAATTGGCTGCCCTCCACACGCAATGCCAAAATTAGCAACGCGACGGACGGGACGATTGACGCGTGGCATGTGTCGTATTGGGCGAGTGCGACGCTCGGCGTCGCCCCGGGACGATGGCACCGTCGCTCCCGCGCTGCGCGACGCTGCCATTGGCAAACGCCGGAGGCCGTGGCGTTTGGCTTCGCAGAAACACGCCACTGACCGTGGCGTTAGCCTTCGCAGTTACACGCCATCGTGGGTGGCGTTAGCCACGTCGCCTGGCCCAGGAGCGACGCTGTCGCGTCGTCGCTCGCCCCGGATGCGACGATGCGCCTCGCGTTGGCCCGCCGCGATGGTGGCGTGTGACTGCGAAGGCTAACGCCACGGTTAGTGGCGTTTGCCGGTCCACGCCCGGCTCGACCCGCTGAGCTGACGTGGCGAAGCGCTGGACGCCAGAGACAATGGCGTTCGCAGGCAGATCCGAATGCCAGGGTCTCTGGCGTTTGAGAAAAGCCAAACGCCATGGCCTCCGGTGTTTGCCAATGGCAGCGTCGCGCCGCGCGGGAGCGACGGTGCCAGCGTCGCATCGTCCAATACGACACATGCCAAACGTCGCGTCCGTCGCGTTGCTAATTTTGGCATTGCGTGCGGAGGGTAGCCAATTTTGGCATTGACTCGAGTCGGGGAGCCAAATGTGGCATTTTTCCGGGCACAGCACGAAACGGAAGGGTCGATTGGCAAGGATCGCACGTGTGTTCGAGAATGCCACGCGAGGCTTGTATTAGGTGCGTGCTGGGTGTGTTAGTTTGAGGGTTTTCCAGCGGGGGTTTGCACGTGAGACTTTGGTTTTGTTTGCATGGCCCTGTAGGCTGTAGCTGAGTCACCACATCATCATGCATGGCGATGTTGCACGTACGTGTCAAACGTGCTTGTTCATGCAATGCATGTTGCCTCCTCGATCGCGCGTGTGATCCTACTCTAGCTAGCTCGTGGCCGCTGGCCGATGCCCCTCCTCGCCTGCGTCCATCGCTTCCTCATCTACGCGCGCGGTACGTTTCCGTCAACCATCCGCTAGCTTCTTCTGATTTGGCGCGCGCGCAGTGGCCGCCGCTCTTCGTTATCATCGCAGAGGTGTTCATGCGATCGACTTGGCCGGCCGGGTGCTCAACGTGCACGTCGCGGGCTACCAGTACGACGGCGGGCACGTGCATGCGTACGTCGATCGGCTACAGTGCTTTCATATTGTCGCTTCTGATCATAATTAACGACCGCCATATGCGCCCTTATGACCCTCCTGATAACACAATTAAGTACGATCACTATCACATAAAAAGCTTCATTTAGACCTTTCCTTTCGACTGGTTTTCTCAAAATCGACAGCAAAACAAGAATCTGAGTCAGTTTTACTAAAATAATGGACTGCCATGTAGAAAATCCTCGGCACTGTCTTCATCTTCCCCGACGCCGGTCACTTGCTCCACCACGTCCTTCGCCGCCAATCTGCATCTCCTCTGCCCCTGATCCGCCTCGGTGAAGCTCACCTCTACTCCCACAGTAAGCATCTCCCCGAGAGTTACCTCCCTCTTCGCTGCTCTTTCCCTCTACCCTTCTTCACCGGCGTTCACTCCTTCTAACCGCCAGCCAATCCATCTCCACTCCCTCCAGCTTCTCCCTTCCAACCAAGCGCAGCTTCGGTCTCGCGGTGAGCTCCTCTCCCAAGCCTCCTTCTAGGAACTGTTGGTTCTCAGGCCGGCTCGACACACGCACGCGATCTAGGCACAAACTGGACAAGAACACACGCACTCATGCGAGCTAAGCACTTGGCTGGAGGTAGATGAAGACACACTCCGGAAGTACTTTCTCCGGATCAAACAGACAAGACACACAGCACAGTTTACACGGTTCTGTTTGTGCCGCACATCTTTTCGGCTTTCCTTACTTCCCTCCTTTCTATTTATTCATGATTACATGCAAACGTGACCAGCTGAACCAGCCGAAATCTACGGCATGATCCACATGACTCGTGCCATCCCACGATTAGTGCATCATGGCTCAACTAACTCTATCTAGACTTGCCACAACGTGAACACTCACGTTTCTGGCCAACTACTTCTACTTACATATTGCTCAAAGCAAACATGCACTACACTACGTACTAATGCATGAATCTAATGCAACAAGATTATCCAACAGGAACTACACAAGAACTACGGGACTCCTTCCGATTCAAGCAGTACCTGCTGGTTGTCAGAATCTTTGAGGTGAGCAATGTAGTTTATTTCCTTTTACCGCTACCCATCTTACGTGAATATATAATGCGGCATGTTTTTGTTGCTCGATAGAGCTATATAAACAAATGTTGTGTTATCAAGATTAACAGTGCCCCGCCTATGAAAGCGCATCTATTATTTTCGGAATCGTTGATACTAACAAACTTATCTCTGTCACTCTATGTAGAGGAAAACTCCCTTAAAGCAGAAAACGAAGAACAGTAGGAGATGGAGATGAACCAGTTGCTAACACATCTTTCTTCCCAGCTTAGTTCGTGGTCCTTTACTTTCCCAGTACATGCTGAACAGTCAGCTCAGCAGGAGGTCAGTTGCATTTTATTACTTGATGCTTTATTATGTTTTGAAATGTGATCTTTAAAGGATTAAGATGTTGGTCTAGAGGGGAGAGGTGAATAGGTGACTAAACAATTTTAAATAATTCTTGCAAGTATGCGAAATTCGACTTGATGAATAGCAAGAATGATTAGACTTAAGATAATGAAATCAAGTCTACTAAGCAAGACAATTATGAGCAATATAAAAACTACTTGCAATGTAAATGCGGAAGTAATTGAACAAGAGAGACAAAGATTTGTTGCCGAAGTTCAGATCATTGGGAGAATCTTACATTTCCGTTTGGGGAGCTCGATCACGCGTGATTAAGAGCCGGTTTTCTCTCAAGCCCTTATACCTCGAGGACGCTCTTGTGTCTCCTCAACTTTCTCTTGGTGATTCTTTTCTCTCGGAGGCGAATCCCAGCCTTCACAAACTTCCCACGGCTCACCACATAGATTGGGAGCTCGTGAGTGACTCCTAACCGTCTAGCAGTCCCCAACTTCCAAGAGTAACAAGCGCGTTGAAGTCGCAAGGAGGTGAACCTAGCGCTCGAAGAGATCTTGATTTTTTCACTCAACTTCTCAAATCTCACTTCTTTTTTTTTCTCTCACAAAGGGGTGGCTTGTGTGCTTGAGAGAGGAGGGGTGAGAGCTCTTGAGTGTGCAGCAAATGATTTTGCAAAAGGTTGCTAGTGGAAGGGGGTGGGAGGCTATATATAGCATCACCCAAAAACTAGCCATTTTGAACTAAAAACACATATATCGGACGTTTCGGTCCAAAAACCAGAACATCCTGTATGTTCAATTGAAATGGCTATATTTCCTTCCACGGCGCATCTCACGGCCATATCGTAACTCCCTATATACTCAGAGGAACCACATGAAAACTTCGGACCTTCCGGGCTGATCGGAACTTTCGATACGCACACTAGAAGTTCCCCTTCTTTCAGAACGCTTAAAACATAGGTTGAACCAGAACTTTCGGCCAAATCGGAACATCCGATCCTAGGACCGGAACTTCTAGTTTTTCGAGAACACAAAAAACACAGGTGACTTCGGAGGTTCCAGTGAAACCGGAACATCCGGTCCTGGGACTGGAACATCCGGTCCTGGGACTGGAACATCCGATGTGACTATTAAAACAACAATATTTGTGTTCATGTAGGTGATTTGCTCTCTTAAGAAAAGTGATGTTCAAAGATCTCTGAGTATTAAGACCACCAACGTGCTCCTCTTAATAGTACAGCTTTCCTAATACTCGAATAAAATGAAATACATTAATCAATAAGTGATTGCGAAGCCGCCATTTCTTCTTCATTTTTAGGGGTCGATGATGTCCGTTAATTCCTTTTCTTTGGGACTAATTCATGTTCATAAGCTCATATAGACGGCCTAGATGCACTTTCAATATTACTTTTAGCACACTTTGTTATCATGTGCAGCCGTCAACGGGTTCACTTGTGTGTATAGCACTCTATATGTTTTGTTGAATATAATCCAATACATACTTGTAGCAAGATATTTCTAGAAGGTTCGAGAGCTCTCATAAATTCCTAGATATTTACCATGGAGAGATAAATCTTCATGTCAAAGTGAGAAGTTTCTAGAAGACATTGGAGGATTACAAGAGAAAGATATTTGAGGAGCAGGCTTGAGAAGAAATCAAAGATAAATACGGTAGAGATATTTTAAAAGAGTTCCTAAAATTAAGGAATATTAAATATGATGATATTTTAGAAGATAATTCTAAAGAAGAAGATATTTTATTTTAGGGCTTGGATGGTTGCCACTTGGCACCAATCCAATGATCATGTACTACTATAAATAGGAGTGCCACGACGCACGCGAGGCTTGTATTAGTTGCGTGCTGGGTGTGTTAGTTTTAGGGTTTTCCAGTGGGGGTTTGCATGTGAGACTTTGGTTTTGTTTGCATGGCCCTGTAGGCTGTAGCTGAGTCACCACATCATCATGCATGGCGATGTTGCACGTACGTGTCAAACGTGCTTGTTCATGCAATGCATGTTGCCTCCTCGATATCCGCTAGCTTCTTCTGCTTCAGCGCGCGCTCTTCGCTATCATCGCAAGCTATCAAAACATGCTGCTGGTATTGGTTTTTTGTGTGAAACTGTCATTGTTGCTAACACATCTTTCTTCCCAGCTTAGTTCGTGGTCCTTTACTTTCCCGATACATGCTCAACAATCAGCTCAACAGGAGGTCAGTTGCATTTAATTTCTTGATGCTTTATTATGTTTTGAAATGTGATATTCCTTTTAGCACACTTTGTTATCACTTTGTATGGCACTGTATATGTTTCTTTGTTAGCCCAAATATTACAATGGTTAGGCTTTATTGCATACTACAAATATGTAATTCACATCACGAATTAGAAATAATATTAAGAGTAACACATATAACATTAGAACTGTTTTTTTTTAATCACATCTTCCTTCTTTGATGTTGTGGGAATAGGTGATTGCTTTGCAGCTTCATGGCGGTTCACATAGTTCTATGTAAGTTCATCAACGTCACGCGTACATAAACGGGGTGAAGTTTCAACAGGGTGTAGCACTAATTACTTACTGAAGAAAAAAGCATTAATGTTTTGCAGATACAGCCAAAAGAGGTTAGCCCAAAAGAAAATAGATTAAAAATAAAGCAAGGTAATTCCAGATACTTCGTGGCGCACACGAAACCTACAACGAACGGCTCTGATTAATCCTTCTTACTTTTTTTCCCAACGGGCGGTGCTGATTTGACATAGTACGGTGCTGTGGCAGGTTTCAGTAGGTGAAACTCGGTTATAAAAGAAGCACGTAGGCTTACCAAAATGTTAATATCATCTTTGCATCTTGCTACGTAAGTAGTACAGTAACTTTTGTTCTGTTTGATCCATTTTTCTTGAGCATGGCCAAGAATTAATCGGTTAGGAATAGTTCTTTGTTATTTTCAACGAAAAGGGTTCTCTTTAGTACAGTAAAGTTTGTTTAGGAATGCGGCTAGGAGTAGTTCTTGCTTCAATTGATTCAATCTCGCTCTGTCTGATCCATGCATGCTTAGGCAATTGATAAATGGAGTAGTCATCTTAACAAAAGAAACTAATTCACGGTGACTGTGATTCTCGCCGCATCTCTCTCTCACACACACACCATGATTAACTAAAGTGCTTTGAATCTGTGCAAAAGTATACTAAAAAGGCATAGAAGCACTTCTTTGGATAAAATTATGTGGCACTGGTACTGGACTACATTCACACGTTTTGGGCAGAGGGCCTAGTGCTGCCCAAAACCTTAAGGACTCGTTTGGGAAGAATGTAAAATTCTCCACTTGTAAATATTTTACACTTGTAATTTACTTGTCACCACATTAACTCCTGAATACAAGTGTAATTTAATTCACATGTAAAATAACGTTTGGTAATCAGCCGTGGCTCTCCCACTCGTCTTGAAAACCCGACCCGCTTCGACACCAGAGTCTTGGTGACCTCCGGTGAGACCTCCAACGACTCCTCCTCAGGCAATGACATGGGGTCTGCGACAGCTACGAGGACAGCACCTTCTTTGATGAGGCCACCACTGCCGATGTGCGCTTCCATGGAGCCATTGCACTATCGTGCCTCCCGCCGGACAACACCAGCGTGGGCGTGGGTGGCGATGTAAGGGCATGGACGGTAGATCCGGTGGCGATGGACCTCGATCCGGCCTTCCGCCGCCACACATTCCCCACCATCATCCTTCCCCTCCCCGCTGCCTTCCTCTGCTACCTCGCCAGCCAAGCTGCCTACCCCGACCCCGATGACGAAGACACGGAAGGGCCTCTCCCCTTCTTGCTGCCCGTGCTCACCTCCAGTGTCCGCTCGTTGCCGCCGGTCCACGCCCACCTCCCTAAACCCCTCTCCCTCCTCGACCGCGACAACTCCGGTATCTTTGACTCCACCCTTGCCGAGCTCGGGTTCTCCAACTCCTACACCGGGGTCTCTAGATTTGGCGGCAGGGAGCTGCCTCAGGACCGGCGGATGAGCCGGATCTCCAGGGGAGGGGGGAGGGGGAGCAAGCTTGGGTCAACGTTGCCATCAATCATGCTCCGCCGGGTGCACCATGACACGCACCATGAGCCTCTGGCCCTCCTCGCGGTGCCATGGCTCGCCGCTAATGAAGCAGAAGAAGCCCGGCCTCTCGAGCAGCACGATGTTGTTGCCGTCGGTGAACTTGGCCAGGGGCTCCATCGCGTTGCAGGCGTCAAACTCCTCCCAGTCGACGAGAAGCACCGTAGAGGCTCGGATTAGAAATGGGAGGTCAGGAGGAGTGTATCGTTTTACCGATGTAATAAGTAAAACGATAGATTTGGATAAGCCCAAAACTGGACATAATATTTTCAGTCAGACTTGATTATTTGTGTGGGCTGTATTTTACACGTGGATTGGGCCGAATATCGGCTATCCAAACGTTGGACTAGTTGGAGCCCATTTTCTGCAGATATTTGCCAAACGCCAGGCAGGCGAGCGGGAGGTTTCCTTCCTTCCTCCTCCTTCGACTAGAACCCAATCCAAACCCCACCCCACTCCGCTCTGCTGCCCGGATTTTATCCATGGCGCCACTCCCCGCGCCAACCGCCGCCTCCTCCTTCCTCTTCCACGCCCCGCCGCGCCCCCACCTCAAGCCCAAGCCCAGACCTATCACCCTCTGCTCCTCCTCCTCCGCCGCTTCCTCCACGCCGTCCCTCTCCGAGCAGCTCGAGCCGCTCTCCCGCACGCTCCTCGCCGACAAGCCCACGCCGGCGGCGGACCAGCAGCAGCGCCCCACCCCAGAGCCTACCTGGGTCAACCCCTCCAAGCCCAGGCCCACCGTCCTCTCCCTCCACCGCCACCGCCGCCGCCCCTCCTCCTCCCATCCCTCCTCCGCCCCGCTCCAGCCGCTCCTCCGCGACATCCGCGCCCTCCCCGAGGACGCCGACCTCGCCCCAACGCTCGACGCCTTCTTCCCGCTCCCGCACTCCCCGCCCACCTCCTCCGACGCGCTCCTCCTCCTCAACTACCTCCACCCCTCCTGGCGCAAGTCCCTCTCCCTCCTCCGCTGGCTCCGCTCCCTCCCCGCCGGCGAGGCCGCGTTCCCCATCGACACCATCTTCTTCAACGTCGCGCTCAAGTCCCTCCGCGCCGCGCGCCAGTGGCCGCAGGCGGAGCGCCTCGCGCTCGATATGCTCGACGCCGGGGTACCGCTCGACAACATCACCTACTCCACGCTCATAACCGCCGCCCGCCGCTGCCGCCAGTTTGCCAAGGCCGTCGAGTGGTTCGAGCGCATGTACGCCGCCGACGGCGTCCTCCCGGACGAGGTCACCTACTCCGCCATCCTCGACGTCTACGCGCAGCTCGCCATGAAGGAGGAGGTGCTCGCGCTCTTCGACCGCGCCCGCGGCAGCGGCTGGAAGCCCGACCACGTGGCCTTCGCCGTCCTCGCCAAGATGTTCGGCGAGGCCGGTGACTACGACGGCATCCAGTTCGTCTTCAAGGAGATGAGGGAGGTCGGGATCAAGCCCAACATCTTCGTCTACAACGCGCTGCTCGAGGCCCTCGGCAAGACCGGCAAGCCCGGCCTGGCGCGCAGCCTGTTCGAGGAAATGACCGCCGAGGGTGTCGAGCCCAACGCGCGCACGCTCACCGCCCTCGCCAAGATCTACGGCAGGGCGCGCTGGGGACGCGACGCGCTCCAGCTCTGGGAGCAGATGCGCGAGAAGAAGCTCCCTGCCGATAGCATCCTGTGCAACACGCTGCTGAGCATGTGCGCCGACGTTGGGCTAGTGGCCGAGGCCAAGCAGCTCTTCGACGAGATGAAGGATCCGGAACTCAGTGACGTCCCGAAGCCGGACAAGTGGAGCTACACGGCCATGATCAATATCTATGGGAGCATCAAGGACGCTGACCGTGCGCTCCAGCTGTTTGTGGAAATGCTAGAGGGCGGCATAGAGCCCAACATAATGAGCTACACCATCGTGATCCAATGCCTTGGCAAGGCAAACCGGATACAAGATGCGGTGGAGGTGCTGGAGGCGGGGCTGGAGAGGGGTCTCAAGCCCGATGACCGGCTATGCGGGTGCTTGCTCTCAGTTGTTGCTCTGAGCAGTGGGGAGGAGACGGATATGGTGCTTACCTGCCTGGAAAAGATCAATGGAAATTTAGTCAAGCTGATCAGAATGCTCGGGGATGCCCAAGTGGGTGTCGATGAACTTAAGGAGGAGTTGAAGGGCGTATTGAATGCCGCAGACTCACAAGTGCGCCGGCCGTACTGCAACTGTTTGATCGACATATGCCAGAACCATGGCTTCCCTTCTCAGAGGGCAAGGGAACTCTTCCATATTGCCCAGCACTACGGCCTGTATTCCAAGCTTCATACCAGAAAGGATGAGGAATGGTTGCTGGACCTGCGGTCGCTCTCGGTTGGTGCAGCCAAGACAGCATTTGATGATTGGATGAAGACCGTCTCGGAGCGCTTGATGCAGCGCAAGCCTTTGCCAGAGTCCTTTAACGTGTACACCGGTTCCAGCACCCACAAGTTCGCACAGGGGTTGGCGAGTGCTTTCGCCGCTCATCTTGAGGAAATTGCAGTGCCATTCCGTCCGAGCGAGTCTCAGGTCGGCAGCTTCATCAGTTCAAGGGATGAGCTAGTCTCGTGGTTGCAGACGAGCAGTTCATCGTCGGCTGTTGCAGGTTGACTGAATATCAACATGCTGTGATGGGTTTAGCTGCAGAATGGTCCCAAGGTGGGATGAATGATCGAACAACTAGATGGGTTGGTAGGCTCATGATCCTTTGCACACTCCATGTTCGACATTGTAGTTTGTAGGAAGAGAACTAGAATTCATAAGGTTACTTCTCTCTTCCATAACTTACAGAGTTAGGGCGAAGGCACTCTGAAAAATGATGACCTGTTCGTCACGTTTACAATGATGATTTTATATCTAAATTTCAGTGCCACTTCTCAAATACTATTATCTCGGTGCAGGCATTGTATATCTTATTGTTTTGATATGGGTCCTCGGTCAAGTTTCTTCTTGGACACCTCGTGTTGATTTGGCCACTAATATCTGTCATAACAGTAGGCTTTGGTTAATTATCATGAGAAAAATTGTTAGTTCTGTAAAACTAGAGCCTAAAATAGAGGTCTCCATCAGATTGTGTTTGTTTCCTTCAGTATCTGTTAACAGATGGTGTGTCGCCCTCTGCGTAGTAGAGTTGTGAAATTTGTGATGCAGGAAATGGTTACAGTGACGAATGGATGGTGTTGGTGCTGCTGCCTTGCTGGTGATGGAAGAGGAGCACTGATTAATTGTTGTAGGTGCTGTAGAAGATGATTCTGTATCGCAAGCAAAACCTCGTTTTGTTGAATAAAATGTTTTGTATGGGCCTGCCCCAGCCCATCTCTAATGTTAGCGTGTCTCGCTGGGCTAGGCCACCACGGCCCATACGCTCCTTTCTTCCCCATGAGTTCGTCCTTGCTCCCCCCCCCCACCCCTAGGCACTCAACACAAAGGGATCGCCGGAGATAGGGAGAGGACGTCGGAGCGCGAGCAGATGATACTGGCCGTGCTCTTCGCCAACTCCGAGGGCAACATCCTCATCGAGAGGTACGACCACCCTCCCCCGCTTCTTTCCTGCTGCAACCCCGAGATCTCGCTTTCTCGATCGTGAGATCTACCAATTCACCGCTACCTAACCAATCTTTTTTCTCCTGGCAAACAAGAATCTGGATTTTTCCTTGCTGTTATACGGATTTAAACTAACGAGTGATATTGGCGGGGGTTGGAAAATCGCAGGTTCCATGGGGTTTCCTGCGGAGGAGAGGCTGCACTGGCGTTCTTTCTTGGTTAAGCTAGGTTCAGAGAACCTCAAGGGGGCCAAGAACGAGGAGCTACTCGTTGCTTCGCACAAGTATGTATCATCCCCAACCAAATCATGATCGACTTTACTCGGGATCCTAAATGAGACCTGTTTCACTCCAAGTACATCCATTCAAATGCATTTTGCGGCACATGTAGCTAGGAATAATCGTGTCATTTAGTTATTTATAATTACTTAATGGAAACGCTATACAGATCGAACACTTGGTGATTTAGTTCATGCTGTCCGACATATCTGGTGTAAGCTGATTTTTCTTTTGATTTGAGGGTAGGTTTAAGCTGATTTAACTGGCCATGCTAACCTTTATTCTTCTATTGCATTACAATTTTATGTTTGTTGAAAATGATTTGCTTCTGCTCATTTCAGTAGTGGTATTGGCTTTGCACAATTATGTCTCGTTAACCAAAAGGCTGTTCAAAAATTTAAACAAATAATTAACAACTCCAGGAAAGTATGACACTCTTGTTAGAAGATTAAAAAAAAATTCCTTTTTTTATCACCAAAAGTCTTTCGAACAATTACCAACTATTCACGCCTATTGTCATTTGATGCTACTATGACCTGTGAATACTGTCCATTTTCTCAGATCACCATCTAACTGCATGTTTTGCCTCTGATATTCACCTCTATGTTAGACTGTTAGTGTCACTAGTTGGTTCATTTCTTGTCATATATCTGCCCAATAGCGGTAAAATAATAACCATTGCTCACCGATGTGTGTCTACATGACTCAAGCTCCTATTGAAATCTGTGATTGGAAAACTAAGTCATTCGTTATCTAATTTGCTATGTAGTATGCCATTCTATTATTCTGAGCATCACTTCGTACATATTTGCAGAATTCAAAATTGATCAATGACCTTGTCAATATCTTATTTGCGTTACTGGCTATTGGTAGTGAGGCCAGAAAACGGAAAGTCATAGTGCCGATTTCTTAAAATTAACTTCTGGAAGTTATTGGAGTTAACCATATACTATGTTGTCCTCTTCTGAATTCTTCTCATCCATAATTGTTTGCTCCATCACTATTAAGTGTCGACATTTTCCTAGATCGGTCTCTATTGTTTATACCATGATTGGGGACGTCTGCCTGTACATTGTTGGCAAGGATGAATACGACGAGCTTGCTTGTGAGTGTTGAGTTTCTGATTATCTTCTCGTTAAGTGTTCCCCCATTTGAAACATATACAGTTTTACCTCACCTTTACCTTATGCTTGGCAATATGTATTGCTTGTAGTGGCCGAGGTGATTTTTGCTGTTACATCAGCAGTGAAGGATGTGTGCGGAAAACCTCCTACTGAGCGCCTCTTCCTTGACAAGTACGGGAGGATCTGCTTGTGCCTTGATGAGATTGTTTGGAAGGTAAAGCTTTCAGTTAATTTTTTGGTCACATAGCATTTCCACGTGTCTTCACCATGGACTTATTGGACACAGACAATAGATTACAAACTGGTTAGGCTATCAGAGTGATAATAGCAGCGTCAGTTCAGTGGCAGACTGTTGTGAATTCTTCGTATGGTCATCTCATACACACGATGTCCCCGGTGTATTCCATTCTGGTCGAAATTAGAGAATCATGATTTTCGAGAATCCTGATATTATGGTTGCTATGCCTATGTACGTATTATTTTTCTGTTGGCTGGCTCACTGTCTTGCCATTATGGTTTTTTGAGGAGCTGTGTCATGCTGTTGATGCAGGGCCTGCTGGAGAACACGGAGAAGGACAGAGTCCGGAGGTTGATCAGGCTGAAGCCGCCTGTTGAGCCATGATTTGGGTGTGTGTATCGCTGTAATCATATATCGCTTCATAAGAAGAGAACTCTGCTTCTGTTCCTAGTTGCTACTACCGTATTGTACAAGATGATCGCTTTGTTTGTCCATTTTGAGGAGATTCTGTGAACGTGAAAACATTTCCGAAGGATATATAAACACTCTGAGTGGCGTGTGTGAATTTGTTGAGCTGTAAACCATGCTGATAGGACATTGTTATTTTTTCTAAGAATAATAATTATGCTGCTGCGTTGTGTTTCACTCTGCAGTTTCTTTCTCTCTTGGTAATTTCAGATCGAAATTAAAATCTTTCTCGGTGACAACTGTGCATGTCCCTCTCCCTTTGGTTTTGGGCCGAGCCTATCTTGTCGTGTTAGGTAAGGCTAGATAGAAAGCTCGAGGCTCATAACTCGGCTCGGCTCGACTTGGAGGCGTAACGAGCTAAGCCTGAGCCTCCTCCTTGGCTTGCCAAGCCAAGCCAAAAAACCTTGTGAACCGTTTGTAGATTTGCTTAAGCTCGTTGCATAAAGAGTTCAACAATTCCATCAAGCATATGCTAAAAACTGAGATAACACACACTATCCACGCAACATATGAGCAAGATAAAAACTGAGACACAACACACACTACCCACGCAACATATGAGCAAGATGAGATCAATATATACTCAATCTTAATAGTAATAATCAGAGCACAAATGATAACCATATAAGAGACAAGATCTACTTATCTTCTGTGTATATGCATCCATGATACGTGTTTCTCTTTCTTTAGAGAACATGAAAATTTTCCATCAAGGAATAAAGAATCAACAACAATGCAAAGGAACAAATCTATGGGCTGCGGCATCACATTTCCATCAATTGTACTTAGCAATTAGCATCAAAGGATAAATCGGATTTGTACTTAGCAATTAGCATCAATTTGTCCATAACAAAGATAGTTACAAAGAGACGACCGTGACCGTCAGTCCGTTTCGTCCAGCAGCGTTGGCGTGCGTCCAGCGGGCGTCCAGCGGCGGCGGCCTCCTGCGCGCCGGCGGGCGGCCTCCAGTGGGGGCGGCGTCGGCGTCGGCGTCGAGCGCAGCTCTCGCGTCGTCGTCGTCCAGCGGAGCCTCGCAGCGGGCGGCGGTGTCCGACGGACGAAGCGGCGGCGTCCGGCGGAGGCTCGGGGCAGCGGCGGCGCACTCGCCCGAAGCCCTAGAATCGGGGCTGCGTAGGGGATGTGTAGGCTGGAGCCCTGGAATAGGCTCGCGGCAGCTGGCTCGGCTCGGCTCGGCTCGGCTCGTTTCTAGGCCTACTGTCAGGCACTCCGCTCCGCACTAGTCGCTTCTCCTTCCAAAGCAAGGCAAGGAAAGGAGAAGAGACCATAAACCCTCCTCGGCGCTGGTCTCTCTCCGCCGGCGCCGCCGTCGGAATCGATCGCTCGCATGGCTCGCAACAAGGTACGCCCGCCCGCACGCCCTTCCTGTCTTCTCACCATCTCCATCTCCCCCCTCATGTTGATATCTTCGTGGGTTCGAGTAATCTACTGTTCGTACGGTTCGTTTCGCTCGCTTCCAAGCGCGCGATTCGTTAATCCCCTCCCCCCCCCCTTCTAGGGTTTGATCATCGGTGAAGATTAGGATTCACCATTCACCTACACGCCCAGTCTCTAGGCCGTCCTGCTGCAGGCACCGCCATTGCTGGAAAACATTTTGCTTCCCTTGCTTAAATGGATCGTGCTGATTAATTCAGACACTTAGGACTTGCAACTCGGCGGTGATTAGTAGTTGCGAGGCTAGACTAGCGACGCGAAGTGCAGATATAACCATTAAGAAGGAAAACGAGATGAAATCGAGCGTTTTTTCATTGATTCTGAGTGTTACTAGGGGAAGGGGGGAACCTCGTTTTCAATCGTCAATGTGTAGATACGGTGTTTTGCCACTGCATGTATGTCATTGCACTTACCAATAATGGTGCTTTTTCTTTGCTAATTATTTTGTAGGAAGGGTTAGTTTTGCTACTGGATGTTGGGCCATCTATGCATGGGGCGCTGCAGGAAGTTGAGAACGTCTGCTCAACTCTCGTGCATAAGAAGGCAAGCACATGCTATTTCCCCAATTCAAATGTTATTGTGTGTTAGTTCTTCAGAAACCATCATCCAGAGTAGCTAATTGCCTTTGCATTTTTGCTCTCTGCAGCTGGTTTATAATAGGAGCGATGAGATTGGTGTTGTCCTTTTTGGAACTAAAGGTACAGCTATCTGCAATTGTGACAACTAAACTTCTGCTTGTACAGTTGTACTTCATATCTTCTTCGTGGATCATGTGATTAGCTTCCTGTTTATCTGTTGTTTCCCCGATAACTAGACTGTCATCTAAAAGAAGTAAAAAAAAACTGTTCTTGTTTTCCCCCTACTGCATATAGGTTATGATGCAATGATGAACTGAATGTCACTCTATTTGCAACTGCATGCATGGTCCTGATTAATGTCACTTCAAGGAAGCCTTAGGATACATATGTTTATATTGAGCAAGTATATGATTCAAAATGGAAGTTATTGTTTCATTGTCAGGCATCTATATTTTCCGGAGAGCTCTTCTGAAGTCTTTACTGCACCGTAGTTTAGTTATTACTTGTACATCAATATTTGAACCCCATTGCTTGAATCTTGAACACCATTGAAGAACATTATCTGGGTTGCACTTTTTATGCTTTTTAAAGATAAAAACTATGCTACTTGACTTTTAATTTATGCAGAAACGTGCAATGACCTCGCGAAGGAACTTGGGGGCTATAAACATGTGGTGGTTAAGCATGATATTAAAGTTGTTGATGAAGGAACGAAAGATGCTCTTCAAAACCTTCCAAGAGGAACTGCCCCTGGAGATTGTATCCATAAATAGCAGTATTTGCTGATGTTTATTTTTTTTTGTCTAATGTTAAAGTACCATACTCAATGTGCTGCAACTGCCATGTTCAGCACATGACATCTTTTTCGGATTCTTCACCTCTTAAGCATTTTTCTGTAATGTTGCCTACATGTTATGTGCTCCTTCATATCTACAAAGCTGGAACTTAAATTAGTTCGTTGATACATCATCTTCAAGTGTTTGCATTTTTATGAGTTGCCTCTGTTGTTCTTTTGCCATCCATGAATTATAATTAACACTTGGTTCTTTATGTAGCAGGTCCTTTCTATGAATTTGGACTGTAGCAAACAATTTTTCACATGCTTCATTTGCATTTTAGTTGTTGTTTTTCCTTGTCTTTACATCATATTATTTCTTTGATTTACCTTATTGTTGATGTGTGGAATGTGGCTTTGTTTTATGATCTTACTGAGTTTGATGGAAATCAGGCATTGGAATTCCTTGATTAAATCAAGTTCTGGATGCTATTGTTGTTGGTTTGGATATGCTGATAAAGAGATTCGGAAATACCAAAGGAAAGCACCGTCTGTGTCTAATCACTGATGCGCAACATCCATTAAGAGATCCACCCCAAGGGACAAAAGAAGATCAGGTGGACACTATTGCAGATCAGATGAAAACACATGATATTAAGATGGATTGCATTGTTTTCAGAGAATCTGGACTTTCTCACAATTCTGTAATGGATGAAAATGACCAATTATTATATCACTTCAGAGATAGGTCAGTAGCAAAGGTAGTCCAGGTTGACAGCCCGACGTCCCTCTTAGGTGCTCTCAAGACTAGAAATGTACTTCCAGTTACTGTCTTCAGAGGAGACCTGGAAGTGAGCTCTAATTTTAAAATCAAGGTGGGATGTTTAAAAAATCATGTAGTATTTCTGTCAATTGAAGGAAGTCTATAGTATTCCAATGTTTATGGTTCAATTTGCAATTTAGTTTGAGATTACTGTCTCATCAGTGTTTGACTTAGTTTACAATGATGTTTCCGTTTGATGCTTATGAACAGGTGTGGGTCTATAAGAAAACATCTGAGGAGAGATTCCCTACTTTGAAGAAGTATTCTGATAAGGCTCCTCCAAATGATAAATCTGCCTCGCATGAAATCAAAGTAGACTACGAGTACAAAAGCATTCTAGAACCAGACACAGTTATTCCACCAGATCAAAGAATTAAGGGCTATCTTTATGGGCCTCAAGTTGTTCCTATATCATCTGCTGAATGGGAGGCTGTCAAGTTCAAGCCAGAGAAAGGTGTGAAGCTTCTAGGCTTTGCAGAAAGATCCAGCATACCACGGTATCTTATATCCTTCAACTTGTCATCTGGCATTAGATATTTTTCTTTGGCACTTACTGATTTGTAGTTGCTAATGTGATTTTGGCATTATTATGAGCTTTGAAACAAACGATACACCTAATCCTTCAGTTCTACTACCACTTACCTGTTAATGAGCTGATTTTTCCTTCTTTTTAATCTTTGTTGATTTGAGATATAGAAACTGCATCCATTTATCCCATTTGCTAGAAATACATCTTCTCTTACTACCTCTCGCCTCCTCAATGATTGCATACTCTAAAAAGCTATGCTTAACTATAATTGTGACGACTAATTGGAAGAAACTTCTACATTGCGTTTGTTATTCCATGAGTATTTAAGTTTCTTGAGTCATTTATTTGACGACCTTGCGAACCAATAAATCCATGTTCTGATGTTGTATGATCATTTTTTGAAACATGAAACATCTGATGCCCCAAAATGTTAATGGTTGTGGCCTGGTTTTCAGCTGGTTTGAGCCTGTGCCATTATGTTCTATAGTTATTTTCAATTGCCATGGTCAACCCATAATTAGTTTGATTATGTATGTATATTACATATCCCAGATTGGTACTGGGTCGTAATCAATTTATCCTTTGAGGAATTCCAGGGTGCTCAAGCTCTTAAAGCTAGTCTAGTTACCCTTTTCTGAAAGTATCTCATTTGGTAAAATAAGGTGCTCTTAAATCTCAACTTGCGCACATCTCAAAAAAAGTCTCAAGTTGTATATGAGCTGCACAACTTTTCTTTGCTGTATTGCAGCTTAAACTTTTAAGACCCAAATACTGGTAATGTAATGTAGTCTTCCTTTTCTACTTTGACAGGCACTATTTTATGAAAGATGTGTACTCCTTCATACCTGAACCGGGAAACACAAAAGCAACTGTTGCAGTTTCTGCCATAGCTAGAGCAATGAGAGAAATGAACAAGGTTGCAATTCTGCGATGTGTGTGGAGGCAAGGTCAAGGGAATGTTGCTTTTGGTGTATTGACACCAAACATCTCATCAGTGAATAATGTCGTATGTACTTTATTCAAAACCTACAGTTGATGGTTTGATGGGTGATTATGAACGTGTTCAAGCAATTTTTTACTCTGCCTTGCAGCCAGATTCCTTCTACTTCAATGTACTTCCATTTGCTGAGGACATCAGAGAGTTTCAGTTTCGCTCCTTCAGCAGCTTGCCATCATCATCACAGCCTACTATCGAACAGCAGGAAGCAGCAGACAGCCTTGTGAAGATGCTAGACCTTGCACCACCTGGAAGGGAAGAGATCCTCAGGCCTGATTTCACACCAAATCCCATGTTGGAGGTGGTATTCTTCTTATAGAATACTGCAATACACCAAAAACGATATATATATATACTACATTTATATATATGTATATATACACATATATTAACTGTATATATTGTGCTTGCTTATATACTATATGCTACTTTGCCCCATCTTGTTTTAGGGGTCTACTGTACAGCGATACACACTGTATTAGATTTCTACAAATTACTGTTTTCCAATTCTAAGGTGGAACTAGTTTTCCAGGACTGCTAGTAACTATGATGGTTGGATTTCAGTTTGTTCCATACCTATTAGTCATCCAAGAGAAAAAGTGTAGTCAACAAGAGAGTAAGAACAACAGTATAACTTTTTAGCACAAGAGGGTGCAATTTAAGATGAAGGGTTGAAATAATCAAACATATCTGGAATGCCATTGGCGTCTTGTACATGGGGATTGGCCTATGTTTTGGTGATTATGGAAATGCAATTTGTGACCATATCTTGGGAATTTGCATGTAATTTGTCTTTTCCTTTGCTTTTAAGTTGTACTATTAGGTTCTGGATCACACATTTGGTACTCCTTTTTTTTTAGTATATCTCTTGTTTTGTTGACTAAGGTTCAGTTGCCTCCTTCAGAGGTTCTACAATTTCCTCGATCTGAAGTCAAAGCAGCCAGATGCAAATGCCCCACCACTTGATGGATGTCTAAGGAGGATAACCGAGCCTGATCCTGATATCATTGATCATCAAGCACCATTAATCCAAAATTTAGGCAAAGCATTTGAGCTGAAGGAGAACCCAAAGGTCAAATATTGACATTTGTGTTATAGACTTAATTCAGTATTTTGGTAATCAACTGCAACATTAACTTGTTCGATTGATTGCAGAAAAAGAAAGCCCGGACACAAGAGAGATTGACTTATACTGGTGCGGATGATCAAGCTAAAGGGTCCGAAGATCCTTATGCAGAGAAGGCTAGGGCGATCGAAGTTCTGTTCCCTTCAACGGAGAAGGTTGTGAAGATTGGAGATCTAAATCCTGTTCAAGATTTTGAAGCCATGCTGACAGAGAGATCTAGCTCAATATGGGTTCAGAAGGCAATTGAAGAGATGGAGAAGTACACAACTGCTTTGATAGAAAATTCTCCTCAAGGAGATTATTACGAAAAGGCACTCGAGTGTTTTGTTGCTCTGCGGAAGGCCTGTATTATCGAACAGGTAATAGTCCCAATGGTTATTTACTTATTCTCATTTCAGGGTATAGTAGTGAGATGTAACCCGTGTCCTATGTTTTATTGTAAGGCTAAGACCTCTTGGACATGCTTGCTCAGTTGTATCTAATCTGTCGTTTGTGCTTAGGAACCAAATGAATTCAACCGATTTCTGACTAAGCTTTATGAGAGATTGAGGAAGGTGGGTGATGTTGCGAAGTTCTTTCAACTTCTTTCATCCAAGAATGTTTCGCTTATAAGCAAAGAAGAAGCGCCTGACAGGTACGGAAACACCTCCTATGCATCTAATGCAGAAATTCAGTTAGCATGATTTTGTTTTCCCTATTTTTACCATTAATTTTCTCCATCTATGTGCATGTAGTGATGTGACGGAAGAGATGGCAAGAAGCTTCTATTTGAAACCCGAACCATCCTCTCAGTAGTATCGTTTTGGGTTCTCAACACCTGGCAAGGTAAACAGAGAATTGGAAGACATGCAACTGTCCTACTAATTCCTGACATTAGTTTTAACTTTAGCCTGGCTCATGGTTCATGTTCTGAAGCCTGGTCATGGCATCTGATATGATAGTGTGTCACATGAGTTATGACGAACACGCTAGCACTAAGCTACTCTTTTGGAATCCCTGTATGTATCTTAATTCGTAACTGTTTTGAAATTCCAGTCGAATTTAGAAATCCTTTGCTTTCTACTTTCTAGTCTATGATCCTATTGTGGTCTGTCCAAGTTGCCGTTGCTGTGGTATGCGAGGCAGGCCTTGTACCCCGAAGGCCGGGCTGGAAGTGGCCCAGCGGTGCTGATATGGCCGATGCCAATACTCTTTCTTCAGTGGCAAAATCAGATTTTCCTCATCTCAGAAGGAACAACAACAACATATTTTCCTTTTCTTGGGTGACGATAAATGTTAGCATTTTTAAAAAGAAACATCTCAGTAGTCTTGAGTGACATAAATAGAATAATAGTCTTGCTCTCTCAGAGAAATATACTCCCCTCTTATTCAATCTGGGAGAGCATACATAAAGAGAATCCCTGCAGAGACCCTGACTAACTAATTTCAACCAAGAGAATCATAGCCCGTACACCACGTTTAGATTTAGAGAACAACAACAAGCTGAAGTTGGCACTCACAAAACTATTCCAACATGACAGATATGAAACCTTATCTTCGTTTTAACCATCCTTCTCTGTCACAAGTTTATCAATAAGAGCGGCAGCATCCTCCACCGTCTGGATCACTTGGGCACTCGATTCATCCACCGTGATCTGGAATGCCTCCTCAAGGCCCATCACAATTTCAACCTGTATCCAGATCAAATCAAGATTCAACACTAATCAGAGACATTATGTTTACAGGTAGTATGCATTCCTAAGACAGGAGAATAATAAGATATGGAATTGATCCTTGATTCCACTATGGAAGAATAGCTTTGTCATACAAAACTATAGAAGTTGCAACGTCAATGTACTATTGTTAGCATCAACCACATGTCTGCAGAGGCGTTGAATACAACCATTCAAATTAAGATGTATCATCTTACTTCAATTTTTGAATTTACACTAATAAAGTAGTCCAAGGGGAATATATGATGTTGAATTATCACTCTTTAGTACAAGGGATTACCGTGTCAAGTGAATCAGCCCCAAGGTCCACAAACTTTGTTTCTCCAGATACAATTGTGCCTTCAGGTACTGCTAACTGGTTCTTCACTATTTCGCAAACCTTCTCAATAGTGTCTTGTGTGGCCTGTTCAATAATTGGAACAAATATTGACTAATATATCATCAAGCAAAATAGTTTAACGTATTCAGCATAAATTTGCTGGGAGATATTATCAGCATTTGTACTGCTACCCACTGCACTCATGAGTGTAAAACCGAAAAATCATCCAAGTAAAATGGTCATACTGCATGCTTCAAGGAATACTGCATGCGTAATGTGCCAAAGCTGTTAGCGTACATTGTTTAACTGCAGGTACAGGGTTTCAAACTTCATTTGCCTTGCCGCCATAAACAATGTAATTTCTTCAAAATACTCAACTAACTTGGTCTAACAAAGGTTTGATTCTGCACTGCCAAACTGCACTTGTAATGCAAAAAATTTTCACACGGAGTGCTGGGGGTGGGTCTAATTTACCTATATCATCGATCTCAATACTTGGTAGAAAAACATAGACAACAGACCAGTTCATTGCCAGTCCGCTTACATGAGTAGGCAACTTCATAGTTCGAAGAACAAGGCCTAAGTGACGCAGGCAGCAGGACAACGCTATGAAAATATGCAAAGCATTGCACGCCTAATAGCTCAAAATTAATCCATCTAGAATCATGGGGAGTGAACACTCGGAGAGGCTAGCATAAAAACCGCCATCAAGAAGCATGTTTAGTTTTCAGAAAACAGATACGCATCTGTTCAAATTGTTGTTTACCATAAAAGTGTTTGTTATGCTGCTATTTTATATGTATGACTGATAATATAACTATCTTCTGATCTCAAACATTGTAAGAATATGGCATTGTTTGGTACTGCGTCAAACTCAGCGAACATTCTTGATGCCTTATCATATATGTTAGAAAAAAAACCATGCTTCATGTATGGTTTCAAATGAACCATTTCTTGGACATACTATGGAAGAAATTTGCAGTTGAGCTCTCTTTGAAGCATCTCAACTTGTTGGTTGGGAGGATCCATACCGAGCAAGCCACCTGAAAGCGCTTTGGAACCGTCTGCAACCGAATCGATGGAAAGCTTGCTGTTCGCCTTGAGAAAGACGCCGTGCTTCGGTTCAGCATTGCGGCCATCACCTGTACGTATAGGTAAACAAGAAAGCAAGGCTTAGCTACAAACAATCTCGATCGTTCTCACGCAAATAATCAAGATTAGCAGCTCCCATTCATTTCTCCAAACAAAAAGACCAAGCTCGATCGATGCAAGAACTCAAACTAAAGATGAAGAAAGCAAGCAAGAAGAAGAAGCGCTAGGAGAGGAGAAGGATCCAAGAAAGCTGGGGTCGTGTACCTGGAACCGATGCGCCGGGGAGACGGCCAATCTGGCGGCGGCGATGGGGGTGGCCATGGATGGCGGCGAGCAAGAGCGCAAGTGCAGCTATACCAGACACTGATGAGGGAGAGGCAGAGATGGGTGGGAGCGGAGCTGGGCGTGCGTGTTTTATTAGGGACGGCCTCGCCTCGGTAGTATCGAGCATCGATGGATTCAGTCCGGGGAGACACAGGGATCGCCATTGTTTGCTGTCCCCATTCCATTCATTCGTTCGTCTCAGGGATGCAAACGAGGAACGCTTACTTCTTCTCACTAACAACAAGTAGGCAGTCACCATTCTGGCAGATGGAAGCCTTTGCAGCACGAGTTTCCAAGTACTCTTTTTTTTCTTCTCAGGTTTTTTCTTTAGAAACACCCGGCGCGTGTGATGGTGTACGTGTACGTCTTCTGAGGTTTGGAATTCATACGTTTCGAATTCCCAATAATTTAAACTGCGATGCCATTCCACTATCGATGAATTATTTGGGTCTTAGATTTGCTATCTTCATCTAAAGCATCTTTTGTCTACTTATTTGGCTTACCCGCTCGTCATAGCGCTTCAATGATGCAACAGGAGTCGCAAAAAGCAAAACAGACATATTGATTTCATCATTTGTGTCTTCGTCTCATACGCTTTTTCTCGTCTCCACTGCCAACATCACCATTGTTGACACCATCTGGACATACTCTCTTTTCCAGGCTTCCCTGCCATCCTGCAGCGTCGCCACACTCTTGTGTTCTCACGAGCTGCAGTTTTATCTCGTTATTCACATTTCATCATCTAAACAAAATGATAAATTTCATGTTTTACTATATCCAGCTTATTTGAAAAGAAAAAAGGTACACTCTAAATCTCTCGGCTATTCATCAGGTCGAACTTTAATTGTAAATCATAAAACAGTCTAAAAACCATCATCTGAATATCCTTACTGTTACTATTATTTTTAATTATACGGTAGACATAAACATATACATCTATACGCACCGCTGTATTTAACACCCCCGTATTTGCTCGAAACAATTTCGGTGGAACATCGTTGTCGCAGAACTGGCATGTAGTACTCCCTCCGTCCACAAATGTAAGGTGTGCATAAAATTTTAGGTTCAATTTTAACCAACAATTACACTAATACTATTGAATTATATGACATAGTAGTGGCATTATTGGATTCATATTCAAACGTATTTTTAAATAGTATTACTTTTATATTATATAATTTAATATTATTGACTTAATTATTGATTAAAATTAAACCTAAAATTTCATACACACCTTATATTTGTGGACGGAGAGAGTACTACATTGCGGCGAAAAATCAGACAAAAAGAGGGGAGAGAATCTAGAGGGATTCGTGACTCGAGGATGAGTCAGAGCGCCACTGAGCTGAGGCCGCAGAAGATCCCCGCCTAGGTCTCCTTTTCAACCCCTTGGAAGGAGACTTCCCTTTTTTTTTCTTCTCTTTCCTCTCCTCCTCCTCCTCCCTCCCCCCCACCCCGCGTCTCCATCTCCGTCCCCATCTCCTCCTCCTCACCGCACCGCACCGCGCTTCGCATCTCCGGATCCCCACGCCCTCCCCGCCGCCACCCCCCTCGCCGTCCTCCTCTTCTCCCAGCCCCGCCATTACCTCCCCTCGATCTCAGCCTCCAATCCAAATCCCGCGATTCGTAGGGATGCTGGGGCTCGGGTGATCTCTCTCACGCGGGGGAGCCCTCTCTCGCCGGCGCGCGCGGCCACGTGGAGGATCCCGTCGCGGCTGGACCCTCCTCCTCTCCGTGGTAGCAGCAACAGCAGCCGCAGCTCCGCCGTCCCTAGGGTTTGCTCGGGGGCACGGACGCCTCTCTCTCCGATCTCGTCGTCCCCGGTTGACTCTTTGCTCGGTCTCTCCTCCTCGTTGTGCGCTTGCGACGACGGCTAGCGGCGCAGATGTTTTCCCACGGCGCTGATTCCGCCCACGACGCCGCTGCCGGGGGCCTCGGCGTCAGCACTGGCGGCTCCGCCGTCCCGACCCGCTTCGTCTGGCCCTATGGCGGCAAGAGAGTCTTCCTAACGGGTTCCTTCACCAGGTTGGCTATTTATCTCTGCCGCGTGCTCCTATCCTGTCATATCCTCTGTGATTACCACTCTTGTTCTCGTTGACCGCTGTATTTATTTCCAGTTATTACGCTTGCTCACTACACTAGAAATTGTTCATTGTTCAGAGCCATTTCAACTGTATTAGTTCTAGTGTGCCATGCAGTGCAGTGACTGTATTTACATGTTGCTCACTTCATATGTTTTCGAGCGCACCCTGTGTATATACACATTTTATGCCCTAAAATCTGTCCAATCTTATGTTTTGTCGGTAAGCGATGGATAGGTTATCTGCCTGCTGTCTTGCTGGGGTTAGTAGGATGTATTTTCTAGTTAAGATATGTCCTGTGAGTTTTTCTTGGTTCCATACGTGATAGGACCGTAGGGCTTACTCCAGCAATGCAGATTCCTTGCACAGAAGGCTTACTTAGTTATTAGTTCACATATGGGTAAAATATGGAGGGATATGTTCTCACTCCAGTGGTGAGTTTGGCGGGTAGCACCCAGCCGGCCAAGGTTCGAGTCCTGGCCAGTGTGCTGTCACACGGAAACATGAAATTCCTTAAGAGAGAAAATCAGATATGTTTCCCACGGAGAAAAAAAAGGGGATGCATGTTCTTTTGTTTGGAATATTTTGCTTTCCTTCCCGTCGACCACTGACTCTTTAGTACCCATGATGTGCCCTTATTATGCAACTTATGGTCACGATTTTGCCCTAGATGGTCAGAGCATTTGCCGATGTCTCCTGTTGAAGGTTGCCCCACCGTATTTCAAGCCATCTGCAGTTTATCTCCAGGGATTTATCAGGTGCTCTTCTTTATCCCAAGCTATTTACTGTTGTCTTGTGCTTACGTTGCTATTTAATATATTTTGTTGTCATATGTTCAGTTTTTTTGAAATTCTCCATTTTGCTTCCTAAGATTGCTATTCCTAGCTCTTCTGTCCAGTGATGCTTGTGTGCTATGTTAATGTCACTCACATGTTTCTTTTCTTATGTGGACATGATCATATATTGTTGCATTTGTACACCTGAGTAGCTTATCCTATGATCTCATGTGCAATATTTTGTATTCTGTGAATGAATTGTGCATGACGTCTGTGGTTTCACATCTAATGTAAGAACCTCCTCATTTGATTATTGATATACAGTACAAGTTCTTTGTGGATGGTGAGTGGAGGTATGATGAACGGCAACCTACTATAACAGGAGACTATGGGGTAGTTAACACTTTATACTTGACAAGGGAAATGGACCAAATAAATACCATACTGAGCCCAAGTACACCTGGAAGCAGGGTGAACATGGATGTTGACAATGACAATTTTCAACGCACGGTAAGTATCTCTTATCTTGCAGAGTTGTGAGTGTACAGCCACATTATGTAGCATACCTGTTCTTGCTGTAATTGTTCTCTCGTTTTAATTGAAATGGTATGGTGAAATATTTTTAAGTTTATGCAAATGTACAACCATCTCAGTGTTGTCGACTCTTGACAAATGCTATTCTGTGGGAGAGGAGGGTGGAGTGGTAACCGTCACTTTGTCTGTGCAGCAGAGATCTATTTGCCAATTTATTGCATAATTTATAGGAAAGCAATACTTGCTCAAATACATCTTGTTATGTGCACTCTAAAGTTCGTGCGCCCCTGGAATGGTGGTTATATGTTAGTTTTCTGCTTTGTAATTCTACTAACTTCTTTGTAGAAGGTAAATATAATAGTTAGTTCTTGAGCAGGGATGAAATTTGGGTGACAATGACCTTCCTTGCCTTCACCAAACAGGTTTCATTGTCAGACGGTGCCCTTCAGGAAGGTCCTCCAAGAATTTCAGAGGCTGCTATACAGATCTCTAGGTGTCGTGTTTCTGAGTATCTGAATGCACATACTGGCTATGACTTAATACCAGATTCGGGCAAGGTATGGAGAATCAGCTGCTCTTCTATGAATTCTATTGATGGAAACACTTATTCTTGTAACACTATCTTTTTTCAATACAGGTCATTGCTCTGGACATTAATTTACCTGTGAAGCAATCTTTCCATATTCTGCATGAACAGGTATTAAATCTTACCTTATTTCACCCTTCTAGAGCTGTATTGTTGGTTGTTGGAGACACGTTAAATTTCTCTTCTATTCATTGCTTGACGCCACCTACCTAAATTGACATGAATTACATGCAAAACATAAAGCACAAACAACACAAAAGAAACTATTTCACTCCTACTGTAGACATTCTATTCTTGCTGCATCTTATACTTCAACGCTCGTGAACATATGATGCTTAGCCAGCATTTGGCCTCTGTTCATAGATGCTTTGGGCTGTAAGAACTGAGAATAGTGACATACATTTTTGTAAATGCTGACAAATGGATTTAGGTCCCAAGGAATTGAGTGGAAACTTAAAATTACAGACTCATTTGTTAAAATATACTACTATATCATGCTAGTACAACTCAATACTGCAAGGGTGATTGTCAACTTGCTTCCACCTTTTGGTAGTAAATTTCTACTTCATCTTATGCTAGTCAGGCTGTCAAAAAGGTCCAGAGTACTTAGGATACTTCCTTTGCTGTCATCTAGATTGTGCTAGAGTTGATATAGTTATTTCTGGCACCTTGATAACCGTGAAGTTTCATTGTTTCTTTTATCATATATTGAAGTCGCCATCAATATTTTCTAAGTTGTGAGAACATACATTAAATAGTGCACATTGCAGGGGATTCCTGTGGCTCCTCTGTGGGACTCATTCAGGGGTCAATTTGTTGGTCTTCTGAGTCCACTGGATTTCATACTTATATTGAGAGAGGTAATCTATTTCAGCACTTACTCTTCTTTCTTAGTTTTTTTCAGTGTTTTTACTGTATTTATAATTACTTTGCTTTGCGTGATGTGTCATTCTTGTATTCTGTAGTAGATGCAAAGTGATCTGGATTTATTTTTACTCATATATGGTTCTAGGTGATGGGTCACTGTTTATTTCAAACATTCTGCCACTCAGACAATTTAAAGCACTGTGAATTACTACTTTGTGATTTCGAGCTGAAGCAGATTAATAACTTTGTTCAATTGTTAGTATTGTCTTGGATGCTCGACCCAGGAAAGAAATATATCAGACGGTTACCGCCAGTAACTGGATTTAGTGGCCACCCCCAATAGGGAGTAAATCCGGCTGCCGGTAACCAGATTCACTTGGGATGGTATAACTGCTGTTTGAATTGTTTCTGCTTTTTAGGGACAGGTGCTGTATCACGCACTTCTTATCATGGTTCCTAAATGAGGATGTTTATTGACTTCCTTAAGCTGTGAAAGGGCTATTTTCATGTGCCTTTTGAGTCACTATTCGTTGTATTTAAAGACTGTCAATAACAGGGTGTCCTCGTTCCCTGATGCTATTCCCCAGAACTGCTGTTCAGGGAGTTCATATTGATTGGTTACAGTTTATAACAATTTTGCACACAGAACAAGTACAATGAGTGAAACACCCCTTTGCTGCCAATGAACATCAATCCATCTGGTTTCCTTTCACACAATTAATTTTTGTCATGTGATTAGTTTCTTGAAACAATGTGTTACACATTTTTTTAATTAGTTTATAATATCTTGTTTTTGTTGCAGCTGGAAACGCATGGCTCAAACCTGACAGAGGAACAGCTTGAAACACACACTATATCTGCGTGGAAAGAGGCTAAGCGGCAAACTTATGGAAGAAACGATGGACAATGGAGGTCAAATCAGCATTTAGTGCATGTAAGTTGGTTCCTATTTCTGGTTGAGAATTGAATTGCAAAATTCTATGTAGTTGGGAATGACAGCCTTATTGCACCAAAATTGTTTGGACAGATGAACTGAAATTCATCTTGAGTTGACCAATTATGCTTTCATGAAATTGAGAATTTGACCTTCGCGTGCCTAGTGCCTACCGTCTAAAGATGAAATCATGCCTTTTGATTTAATTTCATCTGACAAGCCCTTTCGGCCACCCACCATTTGACCTTCTGTGTTATAAAACTTAAAAATGATCTAATGAGCTTTCTGAATCATTTACTCGAATGAGTGATTTGAGGGAGGTACAATTCTGCTGTTTGGCATGAATTTTTTTTTGAACCGCTTCAATTGATTGCTAATTTTCTCTCTCCATTTTTCTTTATTCATCCCCAAACCCTGTATTATGCTCAGATTCATTATGAATTATGTGGCAAATGCACTCATGCTGGAGCTGACCTTTTGTCCAGGCCACCCCTTATGAATCCTTGAGGGATATCGCTATGAAAATACTTCAAACTGGTGTTTCTACAGTTCCAATTATCTATTCACCATCATCAGATGGATCATTTCCGCAGCTGTTGCATCTTGCATCCCTTTCAGGAATTTTGAAATGTAAGTCTTTCCCCTCTGTATCTGTATAGAGAGTGGAACCTATATATGATATAAGCAGCCTATTGCATGATAGCTTAGTGAAATTTCTATTTTTCAGGTATCTGTAGATATTTTAAAAACTCCACTGGTAGTTTGCCTATTCTAAACCAACCAGTATGCACAATCCCGCTGGGCACCTGGCTTCCAAAAATCGGTGATCCAAATGGTCATCCATCGGCTATATTGCGACCTAATACATCACTTAGCGCTGCCCTTGACTTGTTGGTTCAAGGTATGTTCTCTATTCTCTTCACTGCAACTGAAACCAAACTTGTGCTGGGAAATGCAGAACAGAATAAAGGCGCTCTTGCTTGCATTTCCAAGAAAACTCTTGGTGTTATTATTGAAGTTCAACACTGATTTCACTGACGTTGAAGCTATAATTTTGCGAAACTAATCTCTTACATTTATTCTGTACTCTAATTGTTACGTGCAGCTGGAGTTAGTTCAATACCAATTGTGGATGAAAGTGACTCACTGATCGACACATATTCCAGAAGGTAACCATTTTGATCCATGCCGACACATATCATTCTTTGGGTCCCTAGTTGAGCTATGGTACAATCTTGTTGTCCGTGTATTTATTGCGTTTCTTCCATTGTGTAGTGACATCACAGCTCTAGCAAAAGACAAGGTCTACACACATATTCGCTTAGATGAGATGACCATTCATCAGGTATGTTAGTAAACATCAATTCCTATCTTAATCAAATTTTAGACTGAGACTTATACTTGGGTTTAATTGTCCAACAGTTTGGTGATTTGGTATGAGAGAACTTGTTTTCAATAAGAGTTGGTAATTTGGGAAATAAACAACAATGTTGGCATAGTTCAGTTCTTTTGGAACTAAGATTGGTTCACCCTTTTCTGTATATGCCATGAAATGTGTACTGATATCCACTGTATGCATACTTGCGGATTTGATACCTGATTCTGGAATTTATAGGGAAGCAAGCCCCTTGTGTGTGCAGCACATGCATGTCCATGGGGCCATAGTTGTAATCAGAGGCAAGCAGTGAGCAAAGCTACATGTAGCTGAACGTGTTTTGTTCTGTGTAGAGCTACTCCTTTGTCCAATTGAATATTTTCATTTTGTTATTTCACTGTCAGTTTATATCACATATCAGATTAATGCTCGCCATATTCAAAACTGCCGCTGAATTTGAGGTGAGAGAACCGGTTCTGCCATAGTGCTATATAATTTTAAACAGGGCTGTTTCATTAATTATGCATCTGTTACCCATCCAGATTTTATGACTGCGGTATGAACCTTTTCTTTTGCTATGTTCAGGCTTTGCAGCTTGGACAAGATGCGAATTCACCTTTTGGACTTTTTAACGGGCAAAGATGCCAGATGTGTCTTCGGTCTGATCCTTTGCTGAAAGTGATGGAGAGATTGGCTAATCCTGGTAAGTATTTCTTTGACTTGAGTGCTATCTGAATATTGTTTTCTGTTAATTCATTAAAAAATTCATGTTCTTACCAGGAGTGCGCCGTGTGTTCATCGTGGAAGCTGGAAGCAAACGTGTGGAAGGCATAATATCGCTGAGTGATATTTTCAAGTTCTTGCTGAGCTAGCAAAACATGTCATCTCTGTTTTGTTCCCGCAACTGCCAGAGTTAACAGTAGCAAACAGATTGTCAAGCCACCAGCGGTCTCTGGCTTTTGGATAAGATGGGATTTGAGGCCTGTCTTCCCCGATAATGGCCATTCAGGGTCTGTAAAGTTTTTTTTTCTGCCCCTTTGTTACCCAAATATCTGGTGATTTTTATTTATTGGATTGTTTTGCTGCTTGGTCGGTTTCTGAGCCCCCAAGGAGCTAGCTCGTCCTTGTGTTCCATTCTATGCTACTAGAGACATTTTAGCGTCAGAGAGAAGAATTGGAGGAGGGCAGGATGTTCGAGAATGATCCGGTGCACCACGTGTTGTTTTTGCTGAACAACCGTTTTTGGCGGGCAGTCTTGCAACCATGGAAGGAGGGATATGAAGATGTGCTATTTCCTTTTAAGATTTCGGAAGAAGACTCCTTGTTAGAAGGGGAAAGAAAACCGAATGGGGGAGTGGAGTGGTGTAAAATTGTAAACCTCATTTATGTTGGAACCGCTTACTCATTTGCTTCTCTTGTAGATCATTGTATATTCCTGGTGACGCAAATGTTGACTTGGTTCTGGCATCGTTGCCTGCTGGAAATATAACAGTTTGCGAATAATCCATTTGGATAGCAACATAGATTATTAGCTGGGTAGTCTCAAGTTGAGTGCGACCGGTTGCAGAAGCGCCGTTCCCAGGTGAGCGTTTGTAATCTGTTTGGCCTATCATCATATGGTTGATCCTAATGTGTGTAATTTTGCAAGCGTAAGATTAGAAGATGAGAGTGAGGGGCAGACTGTTGCTGTCAGAAATCTTAGAAATCTTAGAGCATCCACAGCTGGTTCTCTAAAACTCATTCCCTATATCTTCATATGGGGAGCTTTCCTAAAAGATTCATTCCCTATATGTCTTTATACTGCAGTAGCTTCTCCAAAACTCATTCCCTATAACCCACTATCCTATATTTTATTGATATCCTATAACTACTATCTTATTTTTAATGGCTATTTTTTTGAACGGCTAATTCTGAACGGCTATTTTTCGAACGGATAATTCTCGACGGCTATTTTTCGAACTGCTATATTTCGACCTCTATATATATTGTCTCAAACATTTAGAATTCTTTATATATTGTATATTCAAATAACTCTGTTACAATTATAATTGTCCGAAAATAGACTTTACAAATGATTTAAATGATACAAGACATATATGTTAAAAAGAAAACAAAAGAGAAAGACAAAGTCCTATCTAATGCTAATCTTCATCCTCACTCTTCTCCTTGATTTTTCTGCATTTTCAAATTCTTCAGCCTGCACACAAATAAGAGAATACTCCAAAAAGAAAAAAAAGGGAAATTGTTGGTCAATATTAAAATCGGCGGCCGCGCACCGTGGCTCGCCACCGGCGGGAGGAGGGCCGACGGAGCCCGGCGGCGGGGCTGCGACATCGGCCGCATCCAACCCGGGCGGCGGCCGAGGTGAGGCAACCAAGGGAGGCGGCGATGGGGGCCTAGGCACCGGCGGCGCCAAGGGCAGGAGCTCGGGAGGAAAACTGGGCGGCGCCGAGATGCGCAAAGGAGACGCCGGCGGCGGCGGCGTTAAGGAGGAGGCGATGATGGTGGCGCCCTCGGCCTCGGCCTCGGCTTCGGTTTTGATCCGGCGAATGGGGAAGAGGACCATGCTTTCGATCCGTGCGGACAAGATGAAGCTGCGGCCTCGATTCGGTCGGCGATGGACGCAGCGGTGGCGGGATGGAGCTCTCCGTGGTCGCCGGGTGGAAGGAGGGAGCAGAACGGAGAGAGGAGGAGCGCACGAGGATGGCGGGGAGGAGGCCTCCGAGGCCGGCGGTTGGGATATGGAGAACCTCGGATGTGTGCTAGGTTTGGGGAACGCTCGAGCTCGTTTGCGGAACGAGATACGGACGGGAACGGTTTAGGGAACCTGCTGGGAGCACGTTATTTACTGTTTGAGCCAAATAATAGCTATACGGATCGGTATTCAGAACCAGCTGTGGATGCTCTTAGGCAAGAGGGGGCCACGCACGGACGGGGTTTGGCATTCGCGTGAAAAATCTGGAGTGGATAGGACCTATCCAGTATCCACATCGCCATTCTCTCTGTAGCTACAAAAGATTCAAGGAATCCAATCCATCCTAACAACCTGTCGATGATGAGCATGGCGGCGACCGCTGCAGCAGCCTCGGCGTGGCCCTCGACCTCCCCCGCCGTCCTCGCCCCTCACTCCCACAACGCCACCTCTCCCAGCCCCAGGCTCCGCTCGGGCTTCCTCGGCCGCGCGCTCACGCTTCCCCCCCAGCCGCTGGCCGCCGACCGGCCCGCCGGCCGCGGCGCCGTCTCCGTGTCCGTGCGCGTGGCGTGGGACGGGCCCCTCTCCTCCGCCCGCCTCATCATGCAGGGCAGGAACGTCAAGGTAATCTCTGCCATTCCTTCTCCATCTCGCACACTAATCTGCTGCAACAGGCTGAGCGCAAATGCGCTATGAATGAATTCACTGTGGCAGCTGACGGAGAAGCTCAAGGAGCACATCGAGGAGAAGGTGGGGCGGGCGGTGGCGAAGCACAGCCACCTGGTCCGGGAGGTGGACGTGCGGCTGTCGGCGCGGGGAGGGGAGCTCGGCAGGGGGGCCAAGGCCTCCCGATGCGAGATCACCCTCTTCACCAAGCGCCACGGCGTGGTGCGCGCCGAGGAGGAGGAGGAGTCCAGCTACGCCAGCATCGACCTCGCCGCCTCCATCATCAAGCGGAAGCTCAGGAAGATCAAGGAGAAGGAGACCGACCTGCGGCACATGAAGGGCACCAAGGAGTGGCAGGCCGACGACGACGCCTCCGCTGCAGCTGGGGTCTCCGACTCCGATGTGGAGGATGATGCAGAGGAGGAGGAGGAGGATCTGGTTGAGGTCATCGGAGCCGAGGACGAAGAGACCGTCCTCACCAAGGTAATCTCTTGCTGCGTCTCTGTACTGTTGGTTTCAGGATAATGTCATTTATATCGGAATTGGATTAACAAAAATGCACCTTTTTCTTCACTATGTCCTGCAAGAAATTTAACATGCTTGATTTCTTTGTATCAAGAATAAAAAATCTGTAGTGTTATGCTGAGAGTTCACATTGCTGAACTCAACGAGGCTGATGAATTGGTGCCACTCATGAGTCATGAATGAATGATGGCATTGCAGGTGGTGCGCACCAAGGTGTTCGAGATGGCGCCGCTGACGGTGGACGAGGCGCTGGAGCAGCTGGAGAACGTTGATCATGACTTCTATGCCTTCAGGAACGAGCAGACAGGTAAGATTTGCTTTGCTCCATGCAATGCAAAAGCTTGTGTGTACAGCATTGGTTGCAACTGAACTGAATTGAACTGATGGCTGCAGGCGAGGTGAACATCTTGTACAAGAGGAAAGAGGGAGGGTTCGGGCTCATCATCCCCAAGCAAGACGGCCATGTCGACAAGGAAACCATTGACAAGGAGCACTCCTTCGCTGCCTGACTCACTCACTCACTCACTCACTGGCGTCGTCGTCACCTCACCTCTTTCACTAGCAGTAGCTGGGTCTGCGTTTGCATGCGGAGGATGACTCCAACTCGTTAGTTAAATCTGTTTTCTGATGGGCGTTTGTCTGTCTATCGTTGATGTTTCAGATGATGACATGCCAAAGTGAAACTGAGCCCTTCTGTACTTTACGTGCTAATTAACACTTTTGTTGGACGGTCTGTATCCTTAAATGCAGAGGCCAGAAGAGTTCTTTCTTTTTCATTATCTAAGAAAACACTTCTGATCCGAAACACACTCCTGGTCGAAACATTGAAATGTGTGCAAATAGTTAGCATACAAATTCAACATAACCGATGGCAATTCGCAGAGCCAATGTACAATAATTAAAAAGAGAAGTAGAAAAGTGCTTACAAAAATTAAGGAACTCGCTTAAATCACGGTGGCACTTGTCAATCCCTGCACGCACCTTTTCTTGGCCCCTCTGAGGCTCGAACACCCCCATGACCAGCGTCATCGGCCTCCCCTCCTTGCTTGGCACCACTGACAGTGGGGCCGATTGAATAACAGGCGCTAGACTAAAACATAGTCTGAAAGGATAACTAACAGAATAAATTGTCAATTAAAAGGACTGCGAGTAAAAGGTTTTAACGGGTGAAGGATGTTTTTATTAATAAGTGGCACATTTGCAAAACATCCCTCGATCGCTGCACAAACCTGCCCTCATGTCAACCTCAGCAGCAGGCGAGTCCATTTTCTCCAACTCAGAGAGCTTTGGAGCAGAAGTGAACATGATAGCCAAGTTTGATGACTTGCTTTCACCATTTAAGAGTTCTTGGATTGAAGTGTATCCACCTGTCAAGTTAAATGACTCGCGATGCAATTTACTTTGGCTGGGCTGGGTCATTTGTGGGCTTCACTGAAGGCAAGAAAGCTCATGATAGGTGTTTGGGCTCGGTACTCTATGGGCCTAACGGAATCTGGTTTAGCCTCGCTTGGTTGAAGGTCCAGTATCACACGATTGGTTACCTGCCCTACATGTCAAATTGCTTAGGCCCAACTACGTACGCACCTGCGTGTTCTGGAAAAGAAAAGTGAGCACCAGCATCTCTCTAAGAAAAAATAAGTACGAAATCGACTAAAACGAATAAAACGCAGTCTCAAGTGGCGTCCGAACAAGAGAAAAAAGTATGAGCTATCTTTGTCCAACTTTTCTTTTTACACGTGACGCTGCTGCAATGCAAACGACTCGAAAATGTGTCCATATATGCATGTATGATTTGGTTAGTTGTAATTAGTCTGGACTCCAACTTAACAAATTCCATTCTTCATGCCAAGCTGAATAAAATCCCCAGACAAATATATACCAACTGCCTCTGATACTTGAGACAAAGTTCCTGTCGGATAACTGTACTCGACCTATCCCTTATTTGACCTGCAGTTGCTTGCACTGTAACAAAGTTGACCAGCTGCAAATATTTGCATTATATATAGTGATCAATTGCCGATCTGCATGAGTCCGACCGAAATTCTCCATGCTGCTTTCCTTTTTTTTATAATGAAAACCGTAGGAGAAGCTGTGATTTTATAAAATAGCACAAACAACGAACACTTTACATGATAAAAAGAACAAAGCAAACTATGGGCCTGTATGGTTGGGCTGTGGCTGTTGATAAAACTAATGTTGGCTGGATGTCTGGAAAAACTGCTGTGGTTGTGGCAAAGTGAACATATGGCTTTTGGTTGATCCAAACCATCTAAAGCATTTTGGAAAATGAACACTAAAAGCTTTAGCACATTACAAAAAGCTGGCAGAAGGCAGCTTTTTCAATCAGCTGAATTTGCACTGTAAAGCCCACAGCTACCGTTGGCAAAAGTTGCTGAAATGCTGACCGTTTAGTTGGGCTATAGCCTTTTCCAATGAAAAGCTGCTGAAAAGCCCAACCAAACACCCCCTTTTGCACCCCCTATAAAAGGGGAGGAAAGGTCTCCCCTGTAAAAGGATTATAAGAGAGAGCTAAGCCATTGGACAATAAGTGTTCTATGAGAAGGCTTCACCTGATGCGATAGCAGGGTGATATCACAAAAGAAATTTCGTAATTTCGTAATTTCCAGATAGCTGCTAGGGTCACAATTTTCAGAAAGAATGGACATCCAAAAAGCTGCTTAGCGTGTCGAAACATGTCGTGGAGTTCTCCATGTGAACCCCAATCGATATGAAGATAGGTCCAACAACGATGACTTAACTGGCAAGCGAGAAGAGATGGTGGAGAGTTTCCTCAACCTGCTGAACACAAAGAACACAAGAGTATCCAGAGGGGAGATGCATGCCCCTGTGATGTAACATTGCACGTGTATTTAGCCGATCAACCAAGATGAGCCAAGCAAAGACTTTGTGCTTCGTCATCAATTTGGAACGCCAAAGCCAATTGAATACCGGAGGAACTTGAATGGAACTGAAGACATGACGTAAAATTTGTGCGACGTACAAATGTTTGAACCCTAGATGTAATGCCAACAGTTTGGACTAGCTGAACCACCCCTAACATGAGCCAAGAGATCAGAGAGGAGGATGTATTCCTGGTAGGCGTGCTCAGAGAGGGGAAGATGAAAAGGAGTCTCAACGTTTGTAGTCTGAAGAACCTTGGTCACTGTGATCAGCATATCCAGTGCATAACTGTACAAACGGGGGAATTTGAGATGAGGACAGATATCATTCCAAACATCTTCCAAGATATCATGCTGCTTTCTCCTTAGGCGGCATGTAAGCAGTTCATGATTTACATGTGCGTATACTATTGCGAAAGCGAGGAAAAGAACGGAATACCTTGTGTACCGCAGTGGTTTAAAGGTGGTAGCATGAAATTTACTCAACAAATTTAGATAATGGTTTAGCAATAGACTTTCTGACGCTTAAGTTATATCATTATGGTTTATTGCTTTGGCTATTTCTTGTTTGTGGAGTTATGAATTTTTTGTCTGACTGTATTTTGATAAATAGATGTTATCTGCATCGATCGATCTAGAGATCAGATGATCACCTTCGTTATCTAAGAACCAATGTGTGTATACTACATATGCGGCAAAAGAAGTTTCACGTGTGTGGCTTCAAATAAAAGCGAAGGAAGAAAGAAAAAAGTGCGGCTATCTCGCTTTGATTCGACTTGCCAGTCTCCAAGTGCTGGTCCTACCTGAGAATAATTGTAGCTTCTGCAGGCACAGTTCAGAAAATGTTAAATGTGAATGCAACGGTCAAGCAGTACCATCAGTTTGCAGTTACTGGTTTGTTAGTCTAGAATGTACGTACAAATATGCAAATGGTATGGTCAGGAGGTTTTTTAAGACGCTCTAACTTACTTCATAAAGGTGTAGGCAAATTATGAGGATCTATCTGTGAGACCAAATTAATTTTTTATGGTCCATCATCATGTCTCTCGGCTGACCGGCACAAGGAACCAAGCAAGATCAATATTACAAACTAATACTGGGCGTACATGTCATCTGCTACTGTATCTCTGTTGGGAGTCACGACCATTTTTGCATGTACCGATCAGGTGGAGCCATTTACGGTAGAGATAATCTTATGATATTCGAACCTATGAATGCAAAATTTCATGGATCAAATTTCATAGGTTTTTCAAAGCCATGAACACTACTACAGATAGCATTTAACGGGACGCCACCTGTACAGACGACAACAGGGAGCCGTCTGCACAATTCTTAGTACAGACGGTTCCCAACACGAACCGTCTGCACAAATCACGACCAAGGATGCCGAACAAGCGGGACGGCACAGTGCAGACGGCTGCAGTTGGGAACCGTCTGTACAAATAGTGCAGACGGTTCCTAACTGCAGCCGTCTGCACTGTGCACAACAGTCCAGACGGCTCCAAACAAGGACCGTCTGCACTATTTTTACAGACGGTCCCAGTTGGAATCCGTCTGCACTAATCAATACAGTACAGACGGCTCCCAACCGGTACCGTCTGTACAAATAATACCGACGGTCCCAGTTGGGAGCCGTCTGCACTAACCCGTACAGTACAGACGGTCCCAGTTGGGAGCCGTCTGTACTATTTGTACAGACGGCACCCCTATCTGGAACCGTCTGTACTAATGTAGCTCGCTCACTCCTCCTCACTCCCACTCCCTCCGCTTCTCGAGCCGCCCGCAAGCGCCGCCGCCACCGGAGCTCGTGTCGCCCGCCGGCGACCTCCCCGAGCCGCCGCCGCCACCCGCCGACGCTCTGCCGCCGCCGCCGCCGCCGCCAGGCCCGCCCCGAAGCTTCCCCGCCGCCGGCCGTCGCCTCCACCTCGCCGCCGGCCGCCTTCCTCGCCCCGCCGCCTCCCGGTAAGCCGCCGCCCTCCCACGTCCGCCGCCGCTGTCCCTCGCCACCGCCGGTTGCCGCCGGCGAGCTCGGCCGGCGTCCCTGCCGACCGCCGGACCTCAGGCCACTTAAGAAAAAAAATAAAAAAAATAAAAAACCAGTGGGACCCACCTGTCAGGATATATTATTATTTATTTATTTATTTATTATTTTTACTGAGGAAAAGATCAAAAAGAGTATTTAAATAAATAAATCTTATAAAAATCATAGAAAAATCATTATTAGTCAGAAAAATGCAAATAATATATCAAAATGTTCAGAAAAATAAGATCTACGTAATTATGTCATTTTCATTCGTGTTTGCATTGTAGAAAAAATAAAATTGACTAAAAACTCAAATTAGGGTTTCCGGAACCGCCGGAGAAATTAGGATCGCGATATTTTGAGCGTCCGGACTCCGATGAAATTGATTCTATTTGCATTAGTCCTTATTTTATGTCATCGATTCCATGACATGCATTTCATCTCATGCCGATGTTCCGCATTTTGATATTTATGTTTATACCCTTAAACCCTTAAAGTGCAGTACGATTTCTAGATAAGCTCCTTTTTCCCGATGAGAAGCTAGGTCGCTTTCTTTTATTAGGTCAATCTAACACTAATTTACTTGTTGTGCAGCGCGTGTAGCTTGATGGATCGGGTGTGGATGTACGGTTCTCGTACGAACCAAGCGTACCTTGACGGTGTGACGAATTTTCTGAGAGTTGCCGATGAGGATAGGTTGAAGAAGGGTGTTGAATATATATATTGTCCTTGTTGCGATTGTAGAAATGAGAGATCATTTCTCGGACACAACTCAGCCCTACAGATCCAAGCGCACTTGATTATTAGGGGCTTCAAACCGGACTACGCGTGTTGGACCAAACATGGTGAAGAGCAGAACATGTTACACGAAGACGTTGGCATCGTCGAAGAACCCGAAGTCAACGAAAGGAGAGAACATGGCGACGAAGTAGGTGCAGACGATGATTGTGGCCGCCACGAGGAAGTAGGTGCAGACGATGACTGTGGTGGCGCAGAGGACGATGATAGGTTGGATCAGATGCTGCGCGATGCCGACGTGAACTTTAATACTGAGAGAGACTTACACAAGTTCATGTACTTGATTGAGGACTCAGAGAAACCTTTGTTTCCGGGTTGCAAGCCGAAATACACAAAGCTGTCATCCGTGCTCGAGCTGCTCCAACTGAAAGCCAGCCATGGTTGGTCAGACAAGAGTTTCACGGCGCTCCTAGGTCTCCTCTCCGAGATGCTTCCGGATGGTAACGAGCTGCCCAAAAACACGTACCGAGCAAAGCAGGTGGTTTGTCCCCTGGGGATGGAGGTAGAAAGGATACATGCATGTCGGAACGACTGTATCTTGTACCGGAATGAATTATCGAACTTGCGTTCATGTCCAGTGTGCAAAGCATCTCGTTACAACCGTAAGAGTCAACCAGACGACGGCGAGTCTTTCATCGAGCCGAAGAAAGGAATTCCCGCTAAGGTGGTGTGGTACCTGCCCGTAATTCCGCGTCTGAAGCGTTTGTTTGCGAACCCAAAAGAGGCCAAATTGTTGTGCTGGCACTCGGAGGACCGTAAGAAAGATGGAAAGCTAAGACACCCTGCCGATTCCGCGCAGTGGAGAAACATCGACATGATCTTCGAAAACTTCGGTGCGGAGCCGAGGAATATAAGGTTCGCGTTGAGCACGGACGGAATGAATCCTTTCGGCAACATGAGCAGCCGGCACAGCACTTGGCCAGTTGCTCTTAGTATGTACAACCTACCACCTTGGCTGTGTATGAAGCGGAAGTACATCATGATGTCACTGCTTATCCAAGGGCCGAAGCAACCTGGGAATGATATTGACGTCTACCTAAGACCTTTGGTCGAAGATCTGAAAACACTGTGGAACGAAGGGGTGCAGGTATGGGATGCGTACAAACAAGAGAACTTCACCCTACACGCCATGTTGTTCTGCACGGTCAATGATTTGCCTGCCCTACGCAACCTTTCGGGCCAGAGTAAAGAGCCAGACAAGGCTTGCCCTCAGTGCTTGGATGGTACCGCGAGTAGGTGGCTGGCCCACTCCCGTAAGACGGTGTTCATGCGCCACCGTAGGTTCCTTAAGAGGAATCACCCGTACCGCAATATGAAGGACCAATTTGACGGGACGAGGGAGAGAGCTTTATGTCCAAGGCATTACAGCGGGCAAGAGGTGTACGATATGGTTAAGGATATCGATGTTGTCCTTGGAAAGAGTGGTAAAAAAGCGAAGGCCAGCGGCATGTGGAAGAAGAAATCAATATTTTGGGAGTTATCCTACTGGCAGCACCTTGAAGTTCGCCACTGCATCGACGTTATGCACGTAGAGAAGAACGTGTGTGACAGCCTGATTGGTCTCTTACTCAATATTCCAGGGAAGACGAAGGACGGCCTCAACGCACGCCTCGACTTAGTAGACATGAAGATCAGGCCCGAGTTGGCACCTGAGCCCTCCCAACAAGGCAGAACAAGGCTTCCTCCGGCCTGCTATAACCTGAAAAAGGCCGAGAGGACCGAACTATGCCGGTGCTTGCAAGGTGTGAAAGTTCCGTCCGGTTACTCCGCCAACATCTCGAAACTTGTTTCGATGGAAGATCTAAAATTGGTCGGCATGAAGTCCCACGATTGCCATGTGTTGATGACACAGATGCTTCCTGTTGCAATCCGAAATATCCAGCCGAGCTATCTCCGAGACACAATCACTAGGCTGTGTTACTTCTTCAACACAATCTCTCAGAAGGTCATCGATCCCGAAGCACTAGATGTGTTGCAGGCCGATCTGGTGAAGACATTATGTCATCTTGAGATGTACTTTCCTCCGTCGTTTTTTGATATCATGGTCCATGTTACCGTCCACCTCGTGAGAGAGATAAAGATCTGTGGACCGGTATTTCTACGTCAGATGTACCCGTTTGAGCGGTACATGGGAATTCTCAAGCAGTACGTACGAAATAGATCTCGTCCAGAGGGCAGCATCGTCGAAGGTTACACAACCGAAGAGGTGGTCGAGTTCTGTGTCGATTACATGGACCAGCTCAAACAGATAGGTGTGCCTACGTCTCGCCACGAGGGGAGACTGGATGGCAAAGGGACCATAGGAAGGAAAACACTCATCCCTGACTACGCGTCGTTATCTCAAGCCCATTTCGCAGTCTTGCAACACATGACTGAAGTTGCCCCGTATATCAACATGCATAAGGACGAGCTGCGCAGAGAGAATCCAGGCCGTACGGAGGCTTGGCTTACCAGACAGCACAACCGCAGCTTCAACAACTGGTTGCGGGTTCGAAGTGCTAATAGTACAACAGAGGAGAATATTGGCTGGTTGGCCAGATGGCCAAGTCACACGATCCTGAAATTTGAAGCCTACGACATAAATGGGTACACCTTTTATACCAGAGCACAGGATACGAAGAGCACGGTACAAAACAGCGGTGTCCGCATAGATGCCTTCCAGGACAAACGTGGGGTGTGTGCGTACTACGGGTACATTGAGGAGATCTGGGAACTCGACTATGTACGTTTCAAGATCCCCCTCTTCCGGTGCCGTTGGGTCGCACTCTCAAGTGTTAAGGTCGACAAGTACGGCATGACTACAGTGGACCTCGAACGTGCCGCATACAAAGAGGAACCATTCGTACTCGCTAAACAAGCTACTCAGGTCTTTTATGTCCAAGACCCGGCAAATCAAAAACTTCACGTAGTCCTTCAGGGGAAAAGAAGGATTGTCGGAGTTGAGAATGTCGTGGACGAGGAAGAGTACAATCAATTTGATGAGTACCCTCTTGGAGACGGCACCGCGCTCAACGAAGAACAACTACCGTTCGGGGCCACCTGCTATCTGCGCGTCGATCATCAAGAAGGGCTGGTTGTTAAAGGAGATTAGGTTATTTGCTATGATCTAACCCGATTTTTATGTATCGCCACCAGGGTTTTCTGTATGAACTATTAATGTAATAATAGGTTTACAGATTTTGTGTTACAGTAACCCCAAAATAGTTGTACCATGAAATTGTACATATGAAAATATGAATTTATAAAAAAAGTTCAACTCATTTGGAGTTCATATGAAGTTTCTATGAATTTTACAAGTTTAAGGCATTTTTTGCATTCAATTTTATGAGTTCCCAATGAATCAGTAATATAAAACCTTATTTTACTACACATTATTACTGCCATCAAATGCAACATGAAATTAAAAAAAGGTAAAAAGAAGAAAAAATGCCCGGCTACCACTGGGGTTTTGGTTTCCAAAGCCTGCACCCAAATCAAGCCCATCACAGGCGACATGGGCACAAGCCCAAATCAAGCCCATCACAGGCGACTCGGGCGCAGGCCCGTACTGACCAGCGGCCCCAGTGGCCAGGGCGGAGGATCTGACGGATATGCTCGGTTGAGAGAAGCTCGACAGCCCCGCTCAAGGAACGGTATATAAACCGGTCGAAGGCTTCGTAAACTAGCGAGGTGGGACTAAAAGTCCCACCCCGCGTCGGCTCTGCACGGTGCATTAATAGTCCAGACGGTTCTATGAAGGAAAGCGTCCGCACTAATTAGTGCAGACGGCTCCATATTGAGACCTGTCTGCACTAACGTTAGTGCGGACGGCTCCATATGGAGAACCGTCTGCACTAATGTAGCAGGGTCCCGCCTGCAACATTAGTCCAGACGGCTCCATATTGAGACCTGTCTGCACTAACATTAGTGCGGACGGCTCCATATTGAGAACCGTCTGCACTAATGTTGCAGGGTCCCGCCTGCAACATTAGTGCGGACGGCTCCATATTGAGAACCGTCTGCACTAACATTAGTGCGGACGGCTCGATATTGAGAACCGTCTGCACTATTAGTCCCGACGGTTCTGTATTGCCGACCGTCTGGACTAACGTTATCTAATAAATCCCCTCTTTCCAATCCCGCGCCGCCAGTTCAATTTTCGCTAAGTCCCTAACCCTAGTCTTCCCCGAGCTCCCCGCCGCCTCCGAGCTTCCCGCCGCCCCCGAGCTCCCCGCCGCCCCCGAGCTCCCCGCCGCCGACGAGCTCTCCGCCCCCGAAGCCCTCAGGCAGTCGCCGCCGCCGCCCCCGAGCTCCCCGCCCCCGAGCTCCCCGCCGCCCCCGAGCTCCCCGCCCCCCGAGCACCCCGCCGCCCCCGAGCTCCCCCGACCGGCCTCCTCCGATCACCTCCTCGAGCTCCCCTGACCGCCGGCCTCGCCGACGACCCCCGAGCTCGTCGTCCTCCTCCCCAACGCTCCAGATCTTCGAAGGTAGTAGGGTCCCCGAGCACCTCCTTGCTCCTCCCTGCATGTTCTTGTTTTCTTTGTTTTTTGCAAGCTACCTCGATCTGGAGAGATCAAACACGAAGACCAGCAAGGAATCATAAGGAACTCAAGAGGAGGAGCCGAAACTGTGTTTGCCCATTTGTTGTTCATGGAAAAAGGGGGTGGCTGAAGTGCTTGTAGGGCAAGAAGAACAAAGACATTATGTTTTGTGGAATGACAATCCTTTATTGCTCCTTGCGTACTTATTTCTGCACTCAATTGTAAAGGAGCTTACTCAATTACTTTGTGCTTCTGCTTATGTCCATAGATAGAACGCGCAAAATATTGTAACTGCAGGTTTTGTTTTGAAGATCACAGCCCCATTATTGTGCTTTAGTTACCTTAATTGTTGCTTTAGTTTCATTTAATTTTGAGAACTGTTGCAGTGGATTCTGAACTGAACTTCCTCTGAAACTTAAGTACTTTGAACTAGAGTGACTCTTGAGTGAAAGACAATAATAGTTTAATTAGAGATGAGATAGTTAAATAACAAGATTGAAAAAAGATGATGTCAGTGAAAATATGTATGAATAATAATGTAATCAACTGATGGGAGAAACGAAAGATTTTAAGACTAACTAGAGAGAATGAGAAATTAAAACAAGAGTACATTAAAGAATTGATATCTAGAACCTATTTATCCTATAGATCATTAACTATATGCTCTTTAAGATAATACGATACGAGTTGATTATAGTATTTTAAGACTAACTAGAGAGAATGAGAAATTATAGTATTATAAGAGAAGTAGCAAGTTTAGTAAGTCTACAACTTTTATAGTTAAGAGAAAAGAGTGATAACAGAATAACTTTATCTAGATAAACGAATGAATTGAATAGAGAATGAATTTAATAGATGTTAGTTGTGAAGAGTACACTTGAGAAAGAGAAGAAATGTTGTAGAAGAGTATAAAAATAACTGATCTAATAATAGAAGTTTGCTATATAAAGTATGAAGTAGATTTAGAGAGAGAAAGAGTGTTGAGAAAGAAAAAACGAGAAAGAAGTAAATAGAGAGTACATTTAGATTTAAAGAGTATCAGAGAGTGAAGCAAAGTCGGAGGCAAACACATATATAACTCATGTAGCCCTCATGTATAAAAGAGTTCAGGAAGATATTTATGATGAGATTACGGACATTAGCACTATTTACGAAGTTGTTGTACATATGTATCTCATTGTTGTTTAATTCACAAAGAATGTGTCTTTATATGAAAATGTCTACAATCTAGTCGTGTACCGCATATCTGAATTTTTCGTCTTTTGAAGATGGCGTCCGGAGGAGATGAACGTGAACAGCCGGTGGCCTCTTCTCCCCGACAAGACGAGCCGCACGTGTCTCCTCAACCGGCTCAACCGATGCCCTCCCAACCTGCAGAAGCCTCGTGTCGTGAGCAAACCGAAGAATCGGGTGGGCAGAAGCGAAAGCGAGGTGGCCGAGGCAAAAATAAAATGCCCACGGGTCACTTCACGATAACTCAAGTCAGTGCTGAGGGTGTGCCCATATTGCCTCATCAGGCTCAGGCGGCATTCCGTAGAGCGTGCGCGTCACTGGCGAGGGAAAAGATCCCGATAACGTACGCCAGCTGGCCGTCAGTGCCGGATAACGAGAAAGAGTTCCTGTGGAACACCATCCAAGGACAGTTCGACTTCCCGGAAGGTACCGAGCAGGCCGTGGAAAGACAGGCAAAAGCGAAGATGGGCAAGGCGTGGAAGACCTTCAAGAGCGAGCTGTACAACACGTACGTGAAGAACGATCTTATGCCCTACAGGCAGGACCCGAACACTTACGGGTACCTGGAGGATCAATGGGCGGAATTTGTGGACAGGTGCACGTCGGAGGAATTCGTGCAGCGGAGTCAGGCAAACAGGGCGCGCCAGGCATGCAACGTTCACCCCCACAGGCTCGGAAGCGGTGGGTATGCGCGCAAGGAGTTGGAATGGAGAACAGAGGACGAGCGGGCGTCTCAGGAGAGTCGCGACACGCCGTTCTCCCAGATCCCAGAGAGGCGGGCCCGGAACTGGTATCGCGCGAGGGCCAACATCTCGGCTGATGGCACCGTCGCCTTCAACAAGCCCGAAACCGTCCAGGTGGCTGAAAACATTATGCGACTGTCAGAACAAGCCGCTCAAGGAACTTTCCAAGCAGCCAGGGAAAAGGACATACTAACCTCGGCTCTGGGAAACAAAGAGCACCCGGGTCGAACGCGTGGCCTGGGGGTGACGGTTCCATGGAAGCTGGGATTCCCGGACGATGCGGGACAGTACAGGAGTCGGAGGAGAACGAAAGCTGAACGCGAGGCAGCTGAGCGTGAAAAGATGAAGAACGAGCTGATGGAAGAAATAATTGCAGGCCTGGAAGAGAGGATCGATGCGAGGGTCGAAGAACGGGTGCGGCAGATAAGGCAGGAGGATGCAGCCGCCGCGGCCGACCGCAGCCCCGCAGCCTCATCCCCACACGCTCGGCGCAGGAGTAGCTGCGCATCCGTGGAAAACGAGAATGCCGAAGACGTGGAAGAACAATCCCCACCGCAGCACGTTCGAGATGACGACCGCGCCGACGACTTACCTTTCGACCCTATTCCGCCTGAAGACGTCAATGAAAGATTCCCTCTCGACGACATAGCGGTGGCAACCAAGTGCAAGCTCCTCGTGCCCAGCTGTTTTGGCCCCGCTGACATGATTGAGGCTGGCCAGGGGTTAGTATTTCCAACTTCAGAAAGCACGATGACGGTGCACGGAGTTCCGCTAGCGGCGGATAACGCTAAGGTGTCAGTGGACATGGTGCATGCGAATTGCAGATCCTTCAGACTTCCTGTACCGCCGGAGGACGACGTCACGACACTGGGGCAGGCCCTCCACACGTTCATCCAGTGGCCGAAGAAGTACATTTCCCTGGTTGCCCCTCCACCTCCTCCACGGCCGCTGTCTCCGGTGCATTACGGTAAAGATTTCTCACGCCGTCCTCCTCCACCGAAGGTGAAATCCGCTTCAGCACGATCTCAGCAATCTAGCAGATCTAGCCAACAGGCTGCCAAAACAGCTCCTCAAGCTCAGCGTAGGGCCACCAGAAATAGCACAAAGTCGGCCAAGGGCAAAGAGGTAGACGAAGAACCCGAGATAAGAAAATACACGGAACGGCAGCCGCTAGTGACACGGGCGGCGTTAGAACGACTTGGTTGGGCAGCTCAGATTTTGCACGAATTTTACATGAAGAGGTCCAACGAGGAGACAGAGCTTCCTCAAAATATCTGCGCCGCGTACAAGCGGCAACATTTCCTTCATCCAGGTGGAACCTTTACCATCAATTTCTCGGATTTATCAGACCTCTACCGTCATGACGCCCTCGATGTCAGCCTATTAAGATGCTGGACACTGTAAGTGTTCTCAATCACTGTTTAAGCTAAATGAATTGCCTAACTTATTGATACGCTCTTTCAATGACATTACTTTTATGTGCAGACATATGATTCAAGAGGCTAGGACAGAGAACCCTAATATCGGATTCCTCGATCCAGGAGTGGTCATATGCACAATGGTCCAATTCCAGCCGAACGAGGTCGAGGATTACATTTCGGACGTCATGCTCATTCAATGTACTAAGCACGCCATTCTTCTACCGTACAACTATAACTTCCACTGGATGCTCGTCGGCCTCGAGCCAGAACGTCTACATGCCACGTACTTCGACTCTAGGGACTACCCACCAGAGAAGTACGCAGATTTGACGACGGTGCTCAACGGGGCGTTCAAGAAATATGTTGCCAAGGGGGGGCTTGTGAAAACACCACGAACCGAACCGAGACACCGATTTCATTTCCGGTAATAATTCCTCCCTCGCCCAAGAATAATCACCTCGCACGTTCTAATATGTATTCGGTAAAACTAAATTACCCTGCACGTAACCATGATTTCTACAGTGCCACAAGCAGCCGGCGGGCAGCAATCTCTGTGCATACTATGTGGCGACATATATGATGCAGATCGTTGGCTCTAGTCCGGTAGATGTGGAGGTTAGTGTCATTACACTATATGTAGTTTCATTTTTCATCGTTCGGACGTCGTGCCTAACCTAGCTATTTAATTTCCTTGTGCAGACTTTCAAGTTCCCTACAAATGAGCTCGACGCTGAGGGCGTCCGGATTGTTCAAAAACGGTTAATAGCTTTCATATTTAGAGAGGTGTTGAAGGAGACCGGAGAGTTCCATTGTCCTCAAATTGCTCCTCAATGACTTGAGAGTTTTTTTCACTAACAATGCATGTAAATGACTTTGTGGTTGTCGAGAATGATCTTTTAAGTTTGCTTCTGAATGTTATGTCTAAGATCAGTGAGTACATTGTGTGTCTGTGTATGCTATGCCTGTGATTGATCACTTTGTTTCTAGCGTTTTCACTGCCGCACGGCATCGTTACCCTGCCGCACGGCTGCTGCGACAGCGGAAACGGTAGTTTCCGCTGCCGCGGCAGCAGGCGGCAGCAACGTCGCCCTGCCGCACTGCTGCCGCGGCAGCAGAAACCTCTGTTTTCGCTGCCGTGGCAGCAGGCGGTAGCACTGTCGCCCTGCCGCACTGCTGCCGCGGCAGCGGAATCAGTCATTTCCGCTGCCGAGGCAGCAGGCGGCCGCAACGTCGCCTTGCCGCACGGCTGCCGCGGCAGCCGAAACGTCCGTTTCAGCTGCCGTGGCAGCAGGCGGCACTACCGTAGCCCTGCAACACTGCTGCCGCGGCAGCGGAATCAGCCATTTCCGCTGCCACGGCAGCATGCCGCCTTGCCGCACGGCTGCCGCGGCAGCCGAAACGTCTGTTTCAGCTGCCGTGGCAGCAGGCGGCACTACCGTAGCCCTGCAGCACTGCTGCCGCGGCAGCGGAATCAGCCATTTCCGCTGCCGCGGCAGCATGTCGCCTTGCCGCACTGCTACCGCGACAGCAGAAACGGTTGTTTCTGCTGCCGCGGCAGCAACGCTTTCCTAACACAGCATTTGTGCAGACGGTTCCAGGTGTAGAACCGTCTGTACAAATAATTTCTGCAGACGGTTCTGAAAATGGAACCGTCTGTACAAATGCTATTGAAGTACTGTTCAATGCATTTGTGCAGACGGTTTTGTGGTTTGGAGCCGTCTGTAAAAATGCTACGGAGGTACTGTACCAGAGAGTAGTACAGACGGCTCGTGTGTGGAGCCGTCTGTACTAAGTATTTGTACAGACGGTTCAATAACCGTCTGGACAAAGTTCATTTGTGCTGACTGTTTGGTCCAGACGGTTCGGAAAACCGTCCCGCCCGGTGTTTCCGAACCGTCTGGACAAATGATTTCTGTAGTAGTGGAAGTTAAGTATGAATTGCGAATCATTTTATAGTCTACTTGAGGCCATAAATATATAACCAATACAAATGATACGTTCCAATCTACTTGATGCCATAAACGAAAATATTACATGATTTTTGTTTCAATCGATCTAATATGTATTTACATACAAATGTCTTATCACGTGTATGTTACAAAATTTCCCTTTCTTTCACATACAAACCCCAATACGGCAAGGATATGTAGCATTATGCTTTTCCACAAAATTAAGATGGTGATTTCCAATCTTTTTGTTTCCTTTTGTGCTAACTATCCAAATACAAATGCACTAATGCCTATCTAATAGTCATGATTGACCTATTACTCCCTAAGAGGTAATAGATCACCAAGTTCAATTTAAACTATTTAGAATGGACAGTCAAATAATTTAGAAGCGGCTTAAAAATTCTCATGCATCATATATGCAGTACAAGTACTTTGCAACGAGCTACCTAGTATGTAGTACACATGCATACACAGGTACTTTATACTTGTGTGTCTAAGTGTCTTGGAGGAAGATTTTGATGTTGCACGATATATAGTACGTACGTAGCTCAAGATTCTTCATGTCTTGTACATGCATGCATGTATACATTGTAGTTGAATGACTTAATTGTGATCATTTCAGTACTAGAAACCATGAAAAAGGAACTGGTCCGTACATATAGCTATAATTAAGCGGATCCATCCTATCACATCACAGCCAGATTTTATGCTAATTTGCATATCTGCATGCACGTACTAATTTTTTTTTGAGATGGACATGCACGTACTATTACTAGCTAGCTTGTGTTCATATATATATATATATATATTCGCTAGCTTGCTGTTTTGACACGGTAACTACATGAATCGGATCTGCTAATAGTAACTGGCCAGCCGGTGCGAGCTACCAATCGTCACGAGGAAGGAATGCGGACTTGCCATGCCGTGTCCAAGTTAAACACCTAGAAAACTGCAGGTGTTTTAGTCGCGGTTTGGTTGGTAAGTGCAAAAGGTTTAAGTATTATTCTCCACCTTTTTAGCCTTTCACGTGAATTAATATATATCGCGCATAAAACTTAATATAGTGTCATAGCTTAGAGATCTTAATTTTGGTTAACTTGTATCCTCTAAGTGTGCATGATTGATAATCAAACAACCCATTTAAAATTCGATACAAATATACCCGTTTAAAACATTTATTCTACTCTATTTAGCCGATTTCTCCCACTTTTACAGCTAGGGCCAGCATGTTGATCTGATGCGTGTCACCCCCGACATGTGAATCATCTCTGTTGGAGGGAGGTCCTCGCGCTACTCCGGATCGACGGTGTTCAGGATTACCGCAACACTATTAGGGTTCTCGTCCACGCTCTCCGCGACAAAGCTGTCCCCGGCGTGTCCACGTGCCCTCCGTCGTCCGGGCTGTCGCCGACGAGCCCGCTCTCCGTCGTCAGGGCTGTCACCGACACAGCGTTCTGCCTCGTCCGGCATAACCCCGACGCCGTTACGAATCACTTCAGCCAGACTAAAGATTCCCCTAAAGATGCCCGAGTATATTCCCTCAAGATTCCTCAGGAGTAGGAAAATGACTGTTATGCCCTTGTAAATTCCCTCTCATAGGAGGGCAAATATGTAATTTATCATTTTCCTTCCTCTAAACCCTATAAATACCCCCCCTGGGGGTAGATGTAAGGGGATCCATTATTCACTCTCCCCTTTTTATAAGCTCTCAAATCCATGTCCTAATACAAATACTGCTTTACGTCGTCAACTGTCTCGCGCATCGCTCTCGCTCGTTCTCCCCTCGCACGCCCGGAGGTCGTCGTAACCGATCGGGGGTGCCACAAATCTACTGTCTAGGCTTATACCTACGACAATCTCTCTCTATCCTCTCTCACTGACACGTCACCTGTAACACGTGGGACAATGAGAAGAAGGATGAAAAGGAGGATGGGGTATGGGAGGCAGTGGCGCCAGTGTGAGAAGCAAGGTGGGGAGCCGAATAGTTGCGGTAATATCTCGTCCATGATGAGAGAGGTGGGGAGAGAGAGGAGAGGTGGGAGCGAGGAGGAAGATGAAGAGAAAGTGGGATGTCCCACATGTCACGGAAAACGTGTCGACTGAGTAGCTAGGTGGAGCACCATATCACCTTGATAAACGGTCCCGAGCTATTAGAGTAGGGAAAATGGCAAAATGAGATAAAATAAAATAATTTTTTTTAAATTGTGTATATTTGTATCAAATTTCTTAAATGCAAACATTCATCGTCAATCGTGTATGTTTTGGAGGTAAAAAAGAATGGAATTTATACTAAATAAATGTGACCCACTTTGAGTCAACATCTTTAAGTCTAAGGAAAGTGTTAAAGTATATTATTTTTCCTCATCGATTTAGGTGTACTTTTGTGTGAATCAGTGGTGCATCAAACTCACCAGTAACTCGGTGCCAGTTACCAGTTAGAGAAACAAAAGAGTATTGTGGTCGGGTTTTTTACCGGTGGCTCACTTCCAAAAATCCGGGTTTTTTCCGCGAAGTTTTTCATTCTTGATGGCATTCCTGTTGCGTCATCAAACAGTCTAGATTTCCTGATGGAAGGTTTGCCGACGGGAACACTTCCGACGGGTACTATGCATGCCTTTCGTGACAGTTTCTCACCGTGGAAAAAAAATGATTCCTGGTAGTGGCTCCATTGGTTTTATGAAATTATCGATTTTGAGTTGATGATTTGAAGTAGGTTTCCATGAAAACATATATAGCCTCTTTCTTTTTAATTTTAGAAAGTTATAAACCAAAAAAAAGACTAATTGTAGAGTTAGACCCTCTGAAAATCCTGTCAATAGCAGGAAACTAAAAGCAACCGGCTTCCTAAACTTATGGTCCTCAAATGTTTTAAAAGGCTCTTCAAATTGGACAAACAAATTACATAATGTTGCCACCGCGTGCCCTCACCCCCAACCCCCTCCTCCCTAGTCACGAGCGCCCCCCGATCTCTCCTCTCCCTGCACCCAAGGCACTTGGGCTGCTCCTGCACCCTCACCCCACTTCCGCACGGTTCCGCTGCCCGAGATTGCCCTCATCCCGTTGGCCCCCGACGCCGACCGCCACCGCCTCCTTGCCCCCTTCGTCTCCCTGCTCTATCCACCCCCTCCCCCATCGTGAGCCGTCGTGCAGGTCTAGGCCCCGGCACAAATTCGGCATCCTGGCCCCAACGCCGATCGCCACCGCTCGGTGGCTCACTGCCTCGTCCACCTCCCTCCCTGTCCGTTCATCGCCGCCCTCCACCGACCTCCACCGGCCCAGATCCGATGCCCTCGGGCCTGAGCTTGCCGGCCCTCCACCGACCTACACCGAGCCCCATCCGTCCTGAGCCCCTCCTCCTCCCGGCTGTCACCCCAAACAGCCGCCACTGGCCCCGTTGTTGCCCCGAGCCCCCTTCTCCACCGGTCGAAGGTAGTTTTCTTTTTGCATTTCTTCCTACCATGTATTGATTAATGGTGTGTGTTTATTGTATATGGATGCTTGTATGAGATAGATTTTTTTTGGAATAGTGATTAGATGATGTTTTTGCTGATTGTATGAGATAGATGAAAGAACTGTGTACTGATTGTATGTGTATGTCTGTATGTGGATGCTTGTATGAGATGATGCAAATATTTGGAATACATATTAGATGATGCTTTGCTTGTACATGTATGCAAAAAAATTGGAACTAGATACTGATAAGATGATGTCTACGCTTGTATGTGTATGCAAAAATTTGGAATTCAGTACTGACTAGATGAATAAATTTGTATGTTCATAGATGGATAAAGGGAAATCTGGCAAAGCAATTTGGTATGCCGTTGCTCATAGGATTTTTCTTGACATATGTTGGAGGAAGTTCAAGCCAATAAGCGACCAAACAGATGTTTGAACAACATTGGGTACAACAATTTTATAACCAAGTTGAATGAGCACACAAAGAGAAATTATGAGCGCAAACAATTCAAAAATAGGTGGTAGACACTGCATATTATAGTGCTCTTCATACCTTGTAACTCCTTTCGTTGGTAAGAAGACATTTAGATCTTGCCCTTATTTGATATGGCCCTTCTAAACCATTGTAATTTAGCACTCTTTTATGTTTATTCTTCATCAATTGTGCGCTAAAACAAGTGAGAAGGACAATATTAACAACTAAACAAAGCACAACAGTTTCAAAGATATTATAGATATTGCACCGTTCATAACATCAAATAAGCTTACATCTCAAAAACTGAAACGAAGGGAATCAGAGTTTATCAGGGCTTCCTTCCACCGGAGCTTGTGTGGACGGTTAAGCTTAAACTAGTTTTTGCGCAAAAAACGTCATATTCCATCATTGATAAGTTTCAAAGTCTCAACAAAATTATTAATCATATTGGCCCATGCTCATAGCTACGAATATTTTCCCTATATGTTTTTTTTTGGAGCGGGAATTTTCCCTGGTTCTTGTGCGAATTGAATTGTTTTCTTCTGGCATTTTTGCGTGCTTGATCCGCAAACTCTCTCTTGCGTAAATCGTTTATGAGTTGAAAGCTATATATGCCTTCTAATTTGGCCTATATATCTATAGCTAGTAACTATTTAGTTTATGTACACCAAGAGAAAAATAACATGCTTGCATGGTCCTTTATTTTGGAATTAAGCCCCAAGTCTCCATCACTGCCTAATGTGCACTGAACTATTTATTTTGTAAAGTTATGCCAAGTAGGCACATGGCCAGGAACAAACAAAAGCTCCTAGCTACTGAGGCTCCTTTCGTCCATACATGATGCATGTGCTCCAAACATAAGATCGCCCAACGTATTTGTTCCCTTGTCCTATTCTTTCTCCTGTTGCAATTATTAGTAGGGGAAGATCCAACAGAGTCCAGTAGAACATGAGATGGAACTCTATGTGGAACTACATGTAGACTTCATATGCTAAACAACCACCAGATCGATCCTTCAAAGCCTGCCTTGTCTTATTACTTGCTGTTTTTCAGATCATATATATTTAATTATACCTGCAGGACAGAGTTAACATATGTAATTAATTCTCTATTATATGCATTATGATGTGGCGTATATGTGCATTGGGCCTTCCAAAAAAAAATGTGCAACCAGTGGAGGCCAGTTGAAGATGAGATGGATGATCAAGTGTGTAGTCCAGATCATGGGCAGCCTGTTGTTGAATTAGCAGGGTACTTGCTAGTAGCTAGGTTAATCACAGCAGGTAGCGCGAGGAAATATATGTAGGTTGTTAGGTGTACAAGTTATGGGGTTGTTTATGGTTTATGAATAGATAAATATTCGGTACTATTACTACATGTGGTAAGCTGGATATGCCAACTCGATCTTATGTCATCAACCTTTGATACCTTCCATGGCTTTGCCACATTTAGCAGTACTTAATGAGTTGCACGTGCAGATTATTTGTTAATCGTTGTGCCCTCTAACTACGGTTTCCAGCCTACACTTGGGTCTTAAATACGACAGCTTGGTTGGTTGGTGTGGTTGTGATTGTGCAATAATCATGCATGCTTAATCCACAAATGATTGCAGCTAAGCTAGTACATCTCCAAGTACTACCTAGTGCATGTCCTCCCAAAGCCAAAAGGGGTCTGAAGAAACAAGAGAACAGAAAAGGGAACAGGAAAATAAAGAGAAAAGACACAGAGATCAGGTACGTAGGAGAGCGAGTAACGCAAAGAGATCGATCGGATTACATGCTTTTCTTCTCAAAATTTTTGGTGCAATGTACTTTGCATTTAAAATGGGAAGGTAGTAGCATCGATCTCTATTAATCCCTTCCCTCAACTGTTGTCGATCGGGTCCAATCCAAGATGACACTCCCTCTTGTTTGCCCGTGTGTAGCATGCACAAAAATCAAATGCACAGTAGCATGTCGATGGAAGGAAAGTGCACCATCATCTAAAATCGCTACAAACTAGGCTATAATATGGCAGATACGCAAGAGTAGCACCTCTCTTGGATTGCCATCCCCTCTTCTTCCAGATATATAGGATCGTCCTGGCTTGAGCGTCACCGATATACAGAGCGGTAGCCAGACACCGAAAGATCATCTCTAGAAATTCCGTACGTGTTGATCTCTCATGTAGAGTAAGCTGACTCTTGTCATCTAGTTGATCGATAAGCACTAACTTATTCTCAGATGAGGACATGCATGTAGCTGGGCAGTGCATAAAACAATTCCTGCATGCCCGCCCTGCAAAATTAAGCACACACTTGATCAGCATAATTTGACGTTATTAGCTCGCTCGACCCATAGCGTCACACTGGTTGCTGCGAATGAAAGGACAAATTCAGCTGCCTCCACGGATTTTTGTAATGATGGGAATGCTTGTCTCATATGACAGCAAATGCTTTGGAGCTTAGTGGAAGCTGGGCAAATGCTAGCTAGGCGCATACACAGAAAGATCCAAGCATATCAGCCCTGCCATTTGTCTCACTGGCTCGTGGACCCTGTTTAAATGCTAGCACATCTACTAGTGGACGCGTGTTGTGCAGTTGTAGCCTTCTAGGCGATAATCCACGTACATGTGCTGACCTTTTTTGACCTTTTACTTTGCTTGCGTAGCAACTGCTCCCTCCGTCCTAATCATTAAGATAAAATTTTAATCAATAATTATTTTATTATCATATAATTTATATAATATAAAATTAATACTCGTATTTAAAAGTACTTATTTATAATTATAATTTCGTATCACATAAACCACATATTAATTAAGTTATATTTGATCAGGTCAAAGCCTAGTCTAGAGGGAATATCTATGTATACAAGGTATGCATGTATTTAAAAATAAAAAACTAGTATATATAGTAGAGAGACCAGGTATACATACGCATGTAGATAGCTAGGTTAACAAGTACTACCCTAATTTTAAAAATAAGCGTTCTTTTAGAAAACATGTAGTTATTTATTTAATTTTAACCACTAATTGATTAAAAGTTACTTAAGTTGATTAGATGCAAGTGATACCATCAGATATGTCATTAATGATTGTTTTGTAACATAAATTATTGTAATACTTTACTTATAATTCATCAAAAGTATGATTAAAATTACATATTGAAAATTATATAAAGTTAAAAGCTCTTTCGATTTTAAAATGGAGGAAGTACATCCTGTCCGTTCTTTGTAGCAGTAGAGTAAGTTTTGGTTGTTTATATAGCAGCATCTAGGTAGCATATGGGGAGTGAACATAGTTTTTTACATCCTACCGGCAATCATCCGTACGTACGTAGAATAGTCAAATATTATGTTCGTCTGCGAAGACGAGTAAACTACGAATCTAATGTTGATGAAAACACCGAGCTATTTTTTTTTCTCGAAAATGAGACAAATGATTCCGGCCTATTGATGCACACGACCTTTAATATTGCAAACAGATATCATATAAGGTTTAAATTTTATATAGAAAACTAGCAATAAACAAGAATGACATAAGAGTTCTTGTTCAACACGAAGTTTATTGCTAAGCCGTCACGCATATTGAGTAAATAATCTTGCACTATCATCTCTAAACGGTTGCATCCAATAGCCAGAGTGCCCCGTGCCTCCTCCTACCGCTACATCAAAGACCAGAGCGACTTGGTAGCTATATAGATTATTTGCAAAAAGTTAGAAACTTTAATGTTGCTAAAAATTCAAGCTAGATATTTATTGGATGGTTAGTGGAGGAGGTTGTATCCCCTATCCACTAGCTAGAGATCAAATCTCAGGTCTGATTCTCAACAGCGAGAGGCAATTATATAGTAAATTTACCAGTCTTTAAGTTCCATAACTCTAGTCTTCAATCAGTAAACCTTGTGTGAGTATGTGTAAGTACATCTGCTGCATGTTTTTTTTTAAAAGGAGTTAATGTCCGGTTGTTATCACGACATATAGAGGTTGCTATGGATACTTTATAAGATGGAACGTGTTTGTTACATATCTAGCTCTCGAGTAAAGATTGAATTCGAAATCCTCCCTGCTGGGTAAGCTTCATTTATTCAGTACGTACGAAGATTAGCCATAAGAGAGGGCCGGTAATGCTATCGTGCGTACGTGTTGGGATCGGTATCAGCTAGCTAGCTAGAGGACGTATGCATATCTATCCGTACGTGGTAAATATATATAGCGATGTGATTGTACGCACGTACGTTGTGCTCCAAGCACGATGCATGCATGCATTGTGCGGCCGGTACGTGCCTGGTCCATCACACATTGTTGCCCTTCATTTGGGGAGCGACTAGCTCGCTAGCTAGCTCCATCCATCCATAACTAATGGACACGTACATCGTGCTTCAACACCTAAATCGCAGCTGCTCTCTCTCTCTCTCTCTCTCTCTCTCTCTCTCTCAATCTACATATATATGTATATATACTATGTGCATGCGTACGTGTTGATATGTATTTCGATTTGTGCATTCTATGCTATCTAGCTAGCTAGCTATGTATTGCCGCCGATGCATCCATGTTACGCACTCAGTTGCAAATTGACGTTCGATCGATGATATATCGAAGCAACTACGTACTGCGTGCTAGTAGTACTAGCTTGTAGCTTGTTTGTTTGTTTCTTTTGGGCACAACACATGCATGCACGCGAGCTGCAAGCATATACAATGCAACTCGTGTTTCGCGTGAAAGTGATCGGAGATACGTTGGTCTATCTTAATTTGGATGTATCTCTAGCTACCTCCATTTTAATTAGCATGCATGCATACACACACACAACCTACAACCTATACATAATCCTGGATAGGTTAGACAACATGATCAGATTCGGCCAAATCATGATTGTGATTCCGTATATCAAAAAGTCATCGAGAAGGGATTGTGTTGTTGGGCGCTAGCTATATATAGCTAGTCACCAAAGCTAGCTTGTTTACTCCCTGTTTTCAAACAATTATTTTGTCTTAAAATTAATTTTCATAAAATAATCTCTTTTATATGGAGAGACGAAGAACCACGAAGCTGAATATACACAACTCTTTGGATGCGAGGTTGCCACTTCATTACCTCAACATCCCAATACATCATAGGAAATTACAAAATCATGAGTGCGAAATAATTGAGGAGTGCTTTGAAAAGTGTCTGACTAGCTAGAGGGGAAAACACCTGTCGGTAGGTGGTAGACTCATCCTCATCAACTCCGTCCTAACCAGTCTCCCAATATTCATGTTATCCTTTTTTGAGATACCATATGAGGTGCTGAAGAGGCTAGATTACTTCAAGTCCAAATTTTACTAGCAAAGTGATGACAAAAAGAGAATATAAACTAGCCAAATGGAGTACCCTCTGGTGACCTAGAGATTAAGGCGGTCTTGGCATTCAAGATCCGGGGGTTAAAAATGTGAGCCTTCTTTGCAAGTGGCTTTTCAAGCTCCTTAATAAGGATGGGGTATGGCAGACTCTACTACAACATAAATATCTAAATAATAAAACCTTGTCACATATTGAGGGCAAGTAAGACAATTCTCATTTCTGGATTGGTCTCGTGAAAGTAAAACACTATCTTTTTCTATTTGGATCCCTTCGGCTTCATGATGGATCTCAAATTCGGTTTTGGGAAGATATGTGATCTGGCTCTCCTCTTTCCACTCAATACCGCTGTCTTTTTCATATCATTAGGAAGTGACACGCTACTACAGCTGATATGTTGAGCACAAACCCCATCAACATCTCTTTTCGACAAGGCATCGTGGGATAAAATTTACTTGCTCTTTATGATTTGGTAAATCATGTGGCTCAATACAGAAGAAAAGGATAAGTTCAAATGGAATTTACACCAAAATGGAGAATTCTCAGTGAAGTCGTTATATTCAGCTCTTATGGACTTGCATATTCCTTATACAAATAGGAGTATTTGGAAAATCAAAGTGCCCCAAAAATCAAATTTTCTTATGGTATTTGCACGGGGAGGGGAAGGAGGGGTAGTCCCGATCAAAGACAATCTCAAAAAGAGGAATTAGGTGGGAAGCACTCGTTGTTGTTTTTGTCACCATGAAGAAACGATCCAATATTTATTCTTTGAGTGCTCTGTTGCACGTTTCGCATGGCAAGTCACATAAGCGGCTACGGGTTTGTCTCCACCCTCGAAAGCGTCCAATTTGTTCAGGAATTGGCTGTTTGGATTGGGACAAAAGTTTCAATATATTATTGTAGTTGGGATAGTTGTGCTCTATTGGTGTATTTAGCTATGTCAAAATAATATTATACTTGACAAGAAAAGATTTGCTAATCCTCTACAGGTGATCTATTCATGTGCGCACTGGTTTCGCTTCTGGTCTTTGTTGCAACGTCCAGAGGCATGAGACCCCGTTTTGCAGGCTTGCGGTTCAGTGGAGGTGGTGGCCAGAGAGGATATACACCGGGCATGGCTGGTGTTTTAGGTCTAGACTATGTGAGGATTGATGAACGCATATATCAATCTTATGTACTTTTCATCATTCTTGGTATTTGGACGAGGTGACTTAGCGGTAATTCTGCATAACTATGTAATAATCTGTGGTTGTGTGCATCTCGTCATGCAAAGGTTGAAAAAGACTCTTGTGTTACTTGCATTATCTTGTTGGGAGAGCTTAGAGTAATAAAATATTCTTTTATCTAAAAATACATCCACGTACGTCACCATACATGTACATATATACGCGTACGCACGTACGTGTCCACTACTCGTACAGCCAACTACCGATCAATATATGGCGTTACAGGATTTCTGAAATTCAGACTAGCGCAGCTGTCGTACTTTTTCTGCACTAGTCTTCCTTCTATTTTCTGCGATGAAATCTGGATTCTTCCTAGAAAGGTGACGTCTTCCATTACCAATTCTAGCTAGACCTATCCTTGTCTCGTGGAAGACAAAATCACATGAGCGATCTGCTGATAACAAACTTTCTCGGGCAAAATCACATGGCTCTTCACGCACTCGGCACTACCACGAAATACGACTTCTCACGTACGGCTAAATAACCATCACCAAAACAGAAAATTAATACCCTCACGAAACTGTTTCCTAATAACAAGCTAGCACCGTTAATTAGAACAACGGTTTTGCTATTTCACAAACGTCTGGAGCTATCTTAACTTTGAGATCTCAACTTTGTGGCCATCGGGATCTTGCATTGAGATCTGCTTTGTATCTGTCTCGAGATAATCGGGTGAAAAAAAAATTTGACTGACACTTCAAAAAAATTCAGGTAACTGTACCCAATCTCAAATAACAAACGCTTGCATGAATGGGTTATTAGAAAATATGTTTGCAAGAGAATGCATCTCGGTCAGGTTTATTTTGTGGCCTATAACCGGCCGGCTCCTTTAATTTCCAGTCTTGTGATTAAGATAAATTGCTTGTCGTTCCTTCTGTTAACACACACACACACACCATATATAGTAGCACTATAGAGTTGCAATCATTATGTACTAGTGTGTTAATTAAATACAGCGTACGTAATTTGTCTTGTTCGCTATGCTGTTGTATAACCGAATGCAAGCTGCCCTGGAGCCCCTATTGGTGAAATTTTGTATTATCGATCTATCCATGCATCTTGAGATATCGACTGCCCCTGTAACCGAATGTAAGCATAGATAGATAGACAGACTTATATCCACTGTATAATTAATTAAGATGCGCTGATATGCATGCGTAATAATCAATCAGCAGATCAAGATAAGGTAGCAGCTGTTTAATTATACAAACATCCATTTTTTTATCTGATCTACCCATGCATTCATATACTTGCAAACTTGTCATTGGAGGAAACTACAATTAATACATACATTTGAAGTTGATCCGTATATATAGTAGCACAGTTCGATAACATGCAAGTAGATCGTGCTAATTAACCCGACAAGAACATCATCATCGTCACCAGGTAATTAAGTACTAAACATATAGTAATAATTGCCAAGTGTGCCGTCAGTGGTGACATCAACTTGCACGGAACTCAGCTATAGTACAGCACAAAAGAACAACACAAAAAAACATACACCCGCAGCACTGCACTTTCTTGTAATGTACCCATCTGCATGCATTATTCATATATTGAGCAAAACTAAATTGTTGTTCATTTTTTTCTTGTAAGGGGCAGCATAGCAAGAAGTAGCTAGCACACAAATGCAATATTTGCATATAAGAGAAGAAGCTAGATGGATTTGGCCTCTAGCTACCTAGCTTAGTGCTGTTTGATTTTGATTATTAGCTAGCTAGTTAATTAAATTAATCACCACATGCACATCCTGGCCAAGGCAGCAGGAAGGAATTAAGCAGCACAGATTAATTATGAGCGTACAAGAGTGGTGTCGTCTTCTCGATCGATCAGAGCCCTGTTAATTATACTAGGAGGAGTAGACGTTGCGTGGTTGACATGCGTCGCGCCAAAACCGTCGATCGGTGGCGACATTTCTTAGTTGTTCTCTTCTGATTTCAAGATCTACTGCACATATAGGTACTTTATTTTAAGCTTTGAAAACTTATCTGACATTTTGTTTCTTTATCTAAAAAAAAATCTGACATTTGTTTGGGAGCCAACCAACAGCACATATGAAAGACAAATTAGTTCAGGCTTATAATTAATTAATGCAATCATGGCAGTACGTAGCTCCATTTTTGTTTAACCAACTGATATATCATTGACAGAACATAGAACATCCATAGCTACATAAACTACCCCACATACTCAAACAAAGCAAAAAAACCCGAGTTGCCATAGTGAAGAAGGAGAAGAGTCTCTGCACCGTTGTTCTCTTCTAGACGTTGTTTTAGAATGCACACGCTAAGCGTTCTCAGTTTTGATAGCTAATATATGTACACAAAATTATTGGGAGTTGTCGTGTGTAAATGTTATTACTAGATTGGTCATCAAATATATATACAAAATAACATAAATGTTATTACTAGATTCGTGTGTAGTATATACTTTTTGCTAACATATTACTATATATATACAAAATAACATAAAAAGTGGTGAGCTGAAAGTACAGACAGAAAATAAAGTATAACTAGCTAAAAGATCGAAAAAGTGTTGTCCAAATGACCAAGGATGACAGCTCCTAGCTAGCTACATAAGTGTGGACCATTCTCTGTTTGTTTAGTTATATATGTGCACTGATTAGTCAACCACTGGTATAAGTGATGTCACCATAGCAACATTTTCTAGCTATTATAAATCACTAAGGCCCTTCCCAGTGCTCCACGGTGTACAGGTGCTAAGAATGACACATAAGCGAAAAACTGATGTGGCAAAGCAATTAAGGAGGAGAAAGAGCACTTTGATGACCCCAGGAAGAAACGATGCTAAGCGCGTGGACCTAAGCAAAACGCTTATGTGGCATCTATGCATTGGGTAGTTTAGTTGCTAAACAATTAAATGAAGGAAGCTTAGTTATAAAAAGCTAAGCACCTATGCATTGGGGAGTTTAGTTGCTAAGCCCTTTCATGCACTTAGCACCTCATCTAAGCACCTGTGCATTGGAAGAGGCCTAAGAATAGAATTCATATAGAAACAGTAATAACTTTTGGTAGTGAAACACTTGTAGCCATCAGAGACCATTAGTTGATGGTTCAGACTGAATTTTCTGGAGTCTTAAAAAAAGTATTGACAGGAACTTATAGCTAGCGTTTATTGGTTTGTCAATAGCAGCCAGGTGGTTGTGCGTCTCTCCAGAACATCGAAGTATTGTTTGCTGTGTGTTGCATGTTACATGCTACTCCATCCATCCCAGAAATATGAGGTGTTTTAGAATTTGTGAGGTCAATGTTTTCTAAAACTTTGACCACCGATATATCCAAAACTAGTATATATATAAATTGACCATGTGAAATAATGTCATTGTATTTCTTTTTTATAAAATTATTTCATGTTGTATATCTTTTTACTTATTTTTATAGCATACTGTGTTTGAAAATGGTAGAGTCTTGTATTAATTGGAGAATGTGAAAAGTCAAACACAACTTATATATCTATACACAGAAAGTATATACTAATATATTTAGTCGCAGCACGTTGAAATGTTGATTAAATTAAAGTTGTCAGCATTGTTCATATTTTATTGTTTATCGGAGTTATGAGTTTTTAGTGGGAAAATACATCTACTAAATGAAGGTTTATGCTGCACAAAAAGGATATCGTCGTTGCTCATATTTTATCTTTTCTATACAAGACTTATGTGTTTCTTGCCGGGGGAAGTACGTGTACTGAATTAATGTTTATGGTGCACAAATATGCATAGACAAACAAAAAGGTTGGCGTAGTTGAATGATGATTTTTGGCTACCGAGCTCCAATAAACTCTTTAATTTAAAAATAGTTAAAGTGTACTTTCAAGATTCAAAAAATACCACGCGCACATGTCAGAATACACTACGAAGTTGCAAAAAATTCGTGAAAAATTATTTTATTTATGGGCCGCACGAAAATGATGAATAGGATGAGGTAAAATATCAATTAATAGCAGCTTGTTTGCTATTTTAGCCTATCATTTTTGTATTTTTTAAGCTAAAAAATGGAAGCATTTTCTCACGAATTTTTGCAGATTCATATTGTATTTTGATGAAATTTTCTAAATAAAGGGCTCATTAGAGCTCGGGTACAAATGTCTTCTCTCTGCAACAATAAGTGACTGGGTACAAATGTTGGGTTCGTTAAGAAATATATTCCAGTACACTGTGGCACCAGTTTTACTTTTGCGTGGCGCCAAACATCCCTTTCCCTCTCGCTTTCTCTCAAGAAAAGAAAAATGGAGAAATAGAGAAGAGAGGGAGCAGAACAAAAAGCAGAGAGCATTCCTTCCCCGGCCCGGCCGTATAAAAGGGCAGGGAAGAGCACCCAGAGTTATTCATCGCTCGCTCGCTCTCTTCTTCAAACCTGATCAATCATCTGCACTCATCTGCAAAGTTGATTCCTGCAGTACGTCTGTACGTGTAGCATACTCTGCTTTCTTGCGTTCGATCATGGTGCAGCCGGTCTTCGACGCGGCCGTGCTGAGCGGGCGGGCGGACATCCCGTCGCAGTTCATCTGGCCGGCGGACGAGAGCCCCACCCCGGACGCCGCCGAGGAGCTCCACGTACCGCTCATCGACATCGGTGGCCTCCTCTCGGGCGACCGCGACGCCGCCGCCGAGGTGGTCCGTCTGGTCGGTGAGGCCTGCGAGCGGCACGGTTTCTTCCAGGTAGTGAACCACGGCATCGACCCGGAGCTGGTGGCGGAGGCCCACCGGTGCGTGGACGTCTTCTTCACCCTCCCGCTCCCAGAGAAGCAACGCGCCCTCCGGCAGCCCGGCGAGAGCTGCGGCTACGCCAGCAGCTTCACCGGCCGCTTCGCCTCCAAGCTCCCCTGGAAGGAGACCCTCTCTTTCCGCGCATGCCCCTCCTCCCCTGACCTCGTCATCGACTACATCACCGAAAAGCTCGGCGAGGAGCACCGCCGCCTCGGGTACGCCGCCTCGATCGCGCGGTTCCTTTGAACTGAAACTGATTGCCTGCGCGCGCGAGACAGAATGATAATCAAAACTGAATTATTTTTGCAGGGAGGTTTACGCGCGGTACTGCAGCGAGATGAGCCGGCTGTCTCTGGAGATCATGGAGGTGCTCGGGGAGAGCCTGGGGGTGGGGCGGGCGTACTACCGGCGCTTCTTCGAGGGCAACGACTCCATAATGCGGCTCAACTACTACCCGCCGTGCCAGCGGCCGTACGAGACGCTGGGCACGGGCCCGCATTGCGACCCGACGTCGCTGACCATCCTCCACCAGGACGACGTCGGTGGCCTGCAGGTGTTCACGGAGGGCCGGTGGCGGTCCATCCGTCCCCAGGCGCGGGCGTTCGTGGTGAACATCGGGGACACCTTCATGGCGCTGTCCAACGGGTGGTACAAGAGCTGCCTGCACCGGGCGGTGGTGAACAGCCGGGTGCCGCGCAAGTCGCTGGCCTTCTTCCTGTGCCCAGAGATGGACAAGGTGGTGGCGCCGCCGGGGAGGCTGGTGGACGGCGATAATCCGAGGGCGTACCCGGACTTCACGTGGCGGACGCTGCTGGACTTCACGCAGAGGCACTACAGGGCGGACATGAAGACGCTCGAGGTCTTCTCCACCTGGGTTCTGCAGGGCCACCGGGACCAGGCTCAGACATACTAGCTACTAGCTAGCTTCTCCTCCATTTATATTATCATCCATCCATCCATCCATCCATCCATCGTACTGTTACTTACAGTCAGTGAGTCGTGTTAAGTTAGGTGATTAATTGTGATCGAGGACAGCATGCACGCACGCACGCACGCACGCACGCACGGAAATTATTTTTGCTTCATCTGCAATGAAACTGGAGTAGTATAGTATAGTAGTTTCTTAATTAGTTTGCTTGTCACTGGGTGATGAGCTGGTTTGTCGTCCCCGCCCGCCGTGTTTCTGTTTTGGCGTTTCCTCTGTTTTTGATTTTTTTTCTTTTGGTTGTAGCTTAGCTAGCTTGCTCTTCTCTAGCTCTATGCACTTACATGCGTGTTCCGTTCCAAGAATCAGTTGTGACTGAATCAAGAAACATACATTTTTCTCATCGCAAGAGAAGAGGAATTAACAGATATATACCATTTGATTAAAGCAAGTGATGTGAGATGAAATGGGCATCAAGCTAGTAAACCGTCGTATACAAGACAGAGACATGCAGCGCGCGCGTATGATATATATGGATGGATGGATGGATGGATGGATGGATTGATTGGTGAATGAATAAAAGGGACAGGGAAAGGAAGGGATGGGCAGCCGGAAGCGACCAAATTAGGAGCGCATCGCTCCCATCCAGTTCTATCCGGCCGCTAGCTGCAGGCACAGTTAAGACGACGACGACGAGTTCAGCAGCAGGCAGCAAGCATCGCAGGCGCCAAATCCCATTTACGAGTTCAGCCCAGATGCCTGCCTGCATATGTACGTTCAGCAGCGATCGAGTACGTCCACCAGCAGAATCCACCGTATCCCATCAAATGCGCCATCTGCCCAGCCCGGCCGCAGTGCCGCATGCATGCCATTGCCGCGCTTACATTTTATTTATTTTGCTTGTTCCGCTAGCTCCACCATCGGAGTACGTTGTATATATCTTCCCTCATCGTCTACCTCGCATTCCTCTCACAAGGCTTCATGCTTCAAATTTCCATCTTTTCTGTTTCTCTTTAGTATGCCTGCAGCCATTGGCGCCTAGCTACCTGACCAAGTGATCACACGTTATCTGCATGCTCTCTCTCTCTCTATCTTCCCTGCAGCTGCTCATGCGGCGCCACCGCAGCAGGAGACTAGTCTTGATTAGTGATGGCCGGGTACAGGACAATCGGCGGAATTGCCTCCCTCCCCCATGAAATCTTTTTCCATCAGATGGATGGATGGATGGATGGACCCCTTTTCTTTTCGAATTTTATCGTCTCCTCATTCTATGACTTGTTCTTCCTTTGGCCGATCGATCGAGCTGACAGCCGAGAACTTGTACTAGACTGTGTACTGAGATGTTATCTTTACACGTGTGGCATGCATGCAAACTGATCTTGCCTAGTCCACTTGTAAGTTGAAACGTACCATGAAAAATTAAACATGAAGCTGATCGATCTCGCTCTACACGTACTGTGAAATGTAGCTAGATGTGTATGGTGCAGTGCACTTTTGTCCAGGTCGATCGAGTGTACATTCATGCATGCATGTTGGCATGCATGTACAGATCAGAGACTGCCAATCAATCTACTGCTTACTACGCATGCACAGCACCCTGACTGATAGCTGGACCAACAGAATTGGAGGTAGCGATCGATCGTGGTGGCCAATATCGCCATCGATCGGGCATATGAAAAAGGAAGGACCACGAAACCTGATCGGTCAGTTGGCACAGATGCCCGGCGCCCCCCCGTTTCCATGTCCGTATCCAAATGGTCCCCAAAACAAATATATATGTAATCTAATCTCTATAAATGCATCTCCCTGCTAGCTAGATAGCGCCTTCATATTCTCCAACGAAGGATTGCATCAGTTTCAGTCACTTGTTTTGGTCGGATAATATCTGCCTCTCAAAATTTAATGAGATAACAAAAATTCTACAAATTCGTCGCATGACCTTTTCTTTTTTTGGCAAATCAGCCAGATTCCATAGCATACCCCATTATGTCCCACGAGAAGTAGTGGAGCCAACTAGTTATTTTAGAATTTGTCCATGAAAACTCCCGCTTAAATCCTCATAACTTGCTATGACATTAATGGATGTTCGTCAGCCGAGCCCACGTGGCTGCCTGTGGTCAACGGGATTGACGAGCGAGCTTCAGTACCAGCAAAGTTGCGTGCAAGTGCACACCATCAATAAAGCCATGGGACCTCCGTCAACCCAGTCGTCATTACATAATCGTAGCTATGGACGACAGAGGAGGCCAACAAGTGGCGGCAGAGGTAGTGGCTGCGTGTGGGTGGAACTGAATCCAAGAAGTTAGGAAGCCAACGGTCTAAAATCTAATTAAAATGTTGAACATAAGAAAAAAGTTCACATAACCCTTCAGCTCTTGTCAGAATCGAGACTCACCCATCAACTATAAAACCGGAAAAATCACACTCCCAGCGGTTTTGGGTGATGTGACGATCATTTTCATAGATGCGACGACAACCCAACCAGCACAGTGAACAGATAAACTTTAGAAAGAATTATTCTTTTGTGAAATTATAAAAATCCATAATATATATGAGATTATTTACAAAAGAATCGAGATTTTTAAAAGAAATTTATAAATTCAAACTAATGTGGAAAAAAGGGGATAATAAAAAATATTGTAGAAAAAATTATGAAATTCTAGAAAAATTAGAGATGATTAGAAAAAATCAAAAATATTTCATAATTTTAGAATTATTTTTATTTTTTATTTCATGTGTATTCAATAAATTGAATTTAAAAAATGCATATTATACATCAGAATATTTACTAAAGAATAAATATATATTTTAAAGAATTTTATAAATTTAGATTAGTTTGGAAAAAGGAGGAGAACCAAAAATATTCTAGAAAAGATTTAGTAAGTTCTAGAAAAATCATAGATAATTATAAAAATCACAAATCTCATGTTGACTTTCCTAAATTCGTAGCATATTCTGAAATATTTGTGAATTTTAGGATTAATTTTCATTGTTATATTCCTTGCATATTTATGTTTTTTTATTTTTATGAAATTTCTTATATTTATTTGATACTTCTAAAGTTCGTGATTTTTTTAGTAAAGGTTTTATAATATTTCTAATTTTCCTCACTGTTTTTTCTTTTTCCTCCTTAAGTTTATCGTAGACTCTGCTGCCACATCTATAATTCGAAAGCCACGTTATACCAAAACCACTTTGGAAGTAATAGTCTCAGTGCAAATCTATTTGGTTTCAATAATTTTTAGAACATACAGCCACACAACGTCTACTAAAGTTTAGAGTGGTGTGGAACTCTCAAATGTGTAATTTCATGAAAGAGATTGATATGCGTGTTTTGGTTGTTTCGGTTTCGAAAAAGTAATAGACCTTTTAAATGAAATCACCATAAAAAGAAAGGAAAAGAAAAGAGGATAAAATTAATCTTGTAACAAAGATGTCTCAACTGCTCGAGAAAGAAATAAATGGGGCTAGTGTCGCTGTCTGTACAAGGAAAATGGCGCCGATGAGTACATTAAAGTGAACCAAAATAGGGAGGTCCGGGGTTTGACCCATCCTATAGCTAGCGAGCGAATTATTTCATGGGGCAGAAAGGGATGGGGTGGCAGGCGTACGTGCAGTGCGTGGGGTTAAAAAGAGGAGAATGAAGAAGATTCAGATTTCAGACTACAGGGCCACATGAAAATGAAGGAAAAGGAACCCTATGCTATGCAGACATATTGCGGAGGCGATCGATCACGACCGCTGCATACATATATAAATGTCTATACATATATATTCGATTCGATTCGATGTAGGACGTGGGACACAGATCGATCGACACAGGAACATGCATGGTGGCCTAGTTGCCAGCTGTTGCGGGTGCATGCTTGCGCGCGTATATATGTATTGTAATAATCTTTTGTAGTCATGCATGTCCGGTAGCAACCTGTGGCCAAAAGCATGTTGCACTATTGATCGATCGAGCCGAGCGCCGAGCTCTCCTGTTCCATCATATCTCTGAATGCGTGCAGTACATAGCTAGCTAGCTGGAGCATGACGTCTCAACTAATCATGCATGATCTCCAACCTTAATCTGTGTTCGAATTGCCACACATATTCTTTTAGACAATAAAAGAATACACTTTTAGTCTCCGCGAACTTGAGACAGACACAACTAATATTTATTATAAAATAAATACGTCACATCGACATTTAAAGACAGCAACAAGGTGAATAAACAAATAACAGAGCAATCGGGCTCAAGTAATATGACACAAACTTCCTCTTTTATCATAGCCTCTAGCATTTTACGGGCCGATATCACAACCTCTCGGCATCCTGTTGTTGTAGCATCGACCATGAGTGCAACTAATTGGTACATTTACAGATAACCTATAAAGGATTTCTTTTTTTAAATCAAATATCACATCATTTTGACATAACTAGATGTACCAATACAAAGCAGCCGCTCCCACCATGAGGTGAGCCCGTAGTGCCTACCTAAACCAACTGAACAGTTTTTCAAACCTCCAATACTAGTTGTTGGGATCAAGTTTAAGGCCTCTTGTATAACCCACAATGTGAAATGACAGCCAAAGAAGAGATGTTGAATTGTCTCTTCATGAGTACAGAAACAACATTTTTTTGCTGTCATTCCAATTACATTTGCTAAGGTTATCTTTAGTTAGTATTACCCCACGACAAAGACACCATAAAAAGATCTTGATCTTCAACGGTATTTTAAATTTCCATAGCAGCCGGTTTATTACTGGGACATTTTTTATGGATCAAGATCTTGTATAGGGATTGGACAAAAAATTGCCCACTCTGATGGAGATTCCATCAAAATGAGTGCCTCAGATGTGAGAGTTGTACTGTTATCACTTTGGTAAAAAGCTCGCACAGTGACATTCGATTAGGCCCCACAATGGCTCGTCTAAATGACATGTTAGGTGGGTTTGTGCTAACACCGCAATCACAGTATTGTGCTTTTTCCGGATAATGTTATAAAATCTGGGGTATCGAACACTTAGAGGGGTATTGCCAAAAAAAATGTCATCCCAAAATCTTATTTGGGATCTATCCATTTGTTGGAAGCTCCCATGTTGGAAAAGATGTTGTTTTACCTTCATCAGGCCTGAACAAAAATGTGAGTCACCTAGCCTTCCTTTGACACTGGTCAAAGTTTTTGTTCCGAAGTATTTCTTTGGTAGTAGGTTCCGCTAAACTCTATCCTCATTGAGAAGCTTGAACAACCATTTGCACAATAAATAGATGTTCTTGACACCCAAGTCTTAGATGTCTAAGCCACTTTGGTCTTTGGACCGGCATAGAATATTCTACTTAGCAAGTCTGTACTTCCTCTTATGGTTGTCAATTTGCCATTAGAATCTGGATCGAGAGTAATCCAACCCTTTTAGTACTCCCCGTGGTATCTCAAAGAAAGATAATGAACATAGGGAGACTACCGAGGATGGAGTTGATCAGCACAAGTCGTCCCCCTATGGAGAGGTACTTCCCTTTCCAACTACTAAAGCACTTCTCAAAGCGGTCCGCAACCCCCTTCCATTCACTATTTCCAAGCTTTTTGTAATGGATAGAAATGCCTAAGTATCTAAACACGAAAGTGCTCAGCTCGCAACCAAATAGGCGTGTATATTGTTCCTCACAATTCTTGGCTTTTCCAAAACAGAAGAGCTCACTTTTGTGGAAGGTGATTTTTAGATCAAATAACTACTCGAAGGCTGAGAGAAGTAGTTTCTGATTTTTCGCTTGATCTAGATCATGTTCCATGAAGAAAATGTTTCATCAACATACCGAAGGATCGATATGCCGTCATCCACCAGGTGGGATACAACACCATCTATTTTCCCATCATTTTTAGCACACTTTATTATAATGGCCAACATATTAGCAACAATATTGAAAATTATTGGCGATAGAGGGTCCCCCTGTAGGAGTCCCTTACAATTTTGGAAGTATGGTCCAATATCATTATTGATTCTAACGCCAACACTGCCTCTTTAACAAAAATTTCTACTCAAGTGCACCACTTAAGTGAAAACTCCTTCATCCTTAAAGTTTGTTGAAGAACATATCATTTTACATTATCATAGGCCTTCTCGATGTCCACTTTAAAGATGACTCCATCTAATTTTTTCTTATGCATTTCTACCATGGCATGAAAGACATTTGGGCGGGACGGACACGGTTTCAGCAACTCTCATTATTCTATTTGTGCCAACATTAGTAAATATTTTGAAACTGACGTTTAATAAGAAAATTGGCATGTACTGTTGAATGCAACCTGCATGATTGCATTTTGGAAGTAAAGTAATGGTTCCAACCTTCAGAATAAATAAAGGGAGGCTCTCATCGTATAAATCATGGGACATATCCATTAGATCGTCTTTGACTATTTCCCAAAATATCTGATAAAACTTAGCGGGGAATCCACCTGGACCGTGTGTTCTATTTGGAAAACAGCCTCTCTCACGTCCTTTTCAGTGAAACATTCCATGAGGATCTCATTCTCCTCGTCAGAAATTTGAGGGATGTCATCCCTTCAAGACTTAATCATTGAAAAATGACTTCCCTCCGGTGAGATGAACAGTCTTTTATAGTAGTTCGTAGTGTACCTTTTGAGCTCAACATACTTCGTAGTGTACCTTTTGAGCTCAACATGCTTCGCAGTGTACCTTTTGAGCTTAACATCCCTGGGTATAATTCCCTCCTCTTGCTCATGCAAATATGTGGCCACAAATGGCAATAAGAGCACTGCCGCTCAACTGAAGCACCAAAAACATTTCTCATATTTACAAAGAAGATATCATTTATTGATCGAGGAGTTATTCGTGGAGTCATTGAATTGTTGATTTCCTTGTCTTTTTCCATGAGAAGGTCTAAAACCTCTTATAGGCAAGGCTAGTCTTTTGGGAAGAGAGCTCTCCCAAGAGATCTTATAGAACATGTGCTGCTCTATGGTTGGACCTACAAGCATAGCAGCCCAACGACGTGAGACCGGAATGCTGGTTTAGCGGGCCTAGCCCGGTGTTGCGACTCGAGAGCACTGGCGGTGTGGTGGTGGAGGGAACACAAGGTGGAGTGGTGGAGTGATGGTTTAGGAAAAAGCAAGTCGGTGGATGGAGATCCAACGGTCATGAATTGATTAATTAACAATAATAGTTAGATGACCAAAAATGAGCTCTCGCAACTGTTATATACTCCCTCCATCTAGAAATGTAAGGCGTATTTTGATTGGTTAAGATAAGACTGGCCAATAATTACTCTATTAATATACGATTTATATAATACAAAATCATAATCATAGCAAGTACATTTGAATACGAATCTAGTGATATCAATTTTATGTCACATATATCACATATCAATAGAGTAATTATTGATCAAAATTTAATTTTTACTAATTAAAATTTGTCTTATGTTTCTGACATGGAGCGAGTACATCAATAGGTAACTAGGGGACAGAGCCGGGAGGGCGAGAGGCTGGGGCAGGCATGGAAGGTGCCCGGCCACGTGCGCAACGGCGACACCCGGATAGCTAGATAGGGAGATATAGATACGGTAGCAGATTCGATCGTCGACTAGCGAATTGACAAACATATCTCGCTCTGCTAGCTAGCTAGGGACGATTGAAGCACGGCACACAGCACCCATCCTCCCGGTCGGCCTAGCTAGCTAATCAGCTTTGTGCTGATGGCAACCTACCTATCTATTAGTACTACACTGATCGATATGATGGGCCGGCAGACAGTATACTATAGAAGTGTTGTATTAATTGCGAATGGAAATGCCACGCAACGCCCAGCTAGCCGAGCCTGCAGCCTGCTCGATATGTGGTGGTGCACGCGACAAATCGGGTGAGTGGCAAGCACGCGACCAAAATGTAGTTCAACTGTCCGACTTTGATTAGACGGGTTAGGCTCTAATCCACTCTCTACTACCCATACCCTACTTCACGACTCTCTCCGAGTTGCTTCTCTCGCGTATCTCTGTCACCGCCATCCTTCACAGTCTCCGGTGAGTGCATCCGCTGGATCCGGCTACCTCCTTCTGGTCCTTCTAGCTACTCTATCTTGTCACCGATTCCTAGCACCTCCTCGTCAACCTGTCCTTTGGCATCGGTCCACCAATAGCCTTTCCTACCGCTCTCACACGCCATCTCCATTGTAGCCTTCCTTCCAAGCTTAGAGAGCAAAGGTTTTTCTTGGACGACTATGAGCATCCCCACCTGGAATGTTAACCCCTAACCTCTCTGGTGAAGTCGCTAATCTTGATTCTACCTTCGTCGATGCTCCATGTGGACTCCAGCTACATCTCCAACTCCACTACCATCGCACCGCCGGAGGTTGAAGAAGTAGTAGGAGGAGGAAGAAGCACGAATCATGCGGGAGATGTTATCATGAGGAAATTGTGCATGTTATAGTAGAGTCGCAATCCTATTCGACTAGCCCCACGCGTATATCTATGGCTCATGTGGTGAGTGGAGGGGCATGTTCATCAAATCTACCCGCATAAGGCTGAAAATGGAGAGGATTTGATATTAATCGTACCGTATCCTATACCAAATATTTTGTCGGGTACAGAGTCAGAACAGATAGTGCCCCGATATCAAAAACCTCTTACTGTCCTATACCACTGAATTCAGCACCGAATCGGATCGTAAATTATCCTACCACTCTCACTCTACTCTCCATCATTTGTTACAAAAGTGTAACACCCCAAGACTTGAATTCTAGAATTTGAATCCCTGTCATTATCTTTCCCCTTCTCGCTTGGTTGCCGTCTTCGTCGGCGCGAGGGGCCTCGCCTCCTCCTCGTGGCAGGCAGGGGAGCCTCGTTGCAGCCACCTCCATTCCCAGCGCACGCCGTGTGAGGGATTGGAGGAGTGCTTCACGTGACATTTGTGACAGTGCTGAAAATTTGCAAAGTTTTAAAAATCTAAAAATCTCCTCTAGGCCGTATCTTCCTCCCTCAGCCTGTTCTCCTTCTCGGCCCTCTCCAAATCGCGTGGCCCGCTCAGCCCACCATCGCCTTCGTCTCCCTCCTCTCGTCTCCTCCGCCCCGTCGCGCCACCCAAGGAGCACCGGCGCCGGTCGCGCCGTCCGACCTCGGCGCTGGAGCCAGGTGGTCCCGCCCTGTCCCGACGCCGCGCCCAAGGCCATTTTCCACGCGTCGTCGAGTTCTTCCTCTCTCTGCTCCTCCTCCGCCCCGCTCGCTGCCGCGCGCGCCACCTCTCTAGCGCATGGCGCTCCTGCACTTCTCCACGTGCCACGCAGCCTCGCCCTCGCCACCGGAGCATCTCCCCTCAAGCTCCGCGCCCCTGCCTCGTCTCACCGCTCGGCTATAAAAGCCGGCATTGCTGAAGCTCCCCGTTTCCTCCCCCATTCTCCCTCACCATGCCCGAGCTTTTCCTCCCTTTCCCGAATTCCTCCTCATCCCGAGCTTCCTCCTCTCTGCCAAACGCCAACCCGAGCCCCGTTTGCTCCTTCGCAGCACGCCCGAGAGCCTCCCCCATCACTTCCTCATCCCCTGAGCTCCAGCGACCTCACCGCCATCCCTATCTACCCCGGCGAGGTGAATCCCGAGAGCCTCCTCACGCCGCCGAGCTCTTTCTCCTCGGCAATCCCTCTCCCTCTCCCCAAAAATGGAATCCCCACCTCCTGTAGCACCTCCCCGAGCAATCAATTAACGACGACGAGCTCCACCGGCGACCAATTTTATCCCTGTCACCGGCGGCCACCGCCTCCTCCCCTCAGCCAAGCCCACCTCACCATGGCCACCTCCAATCCCTCAGCAATCCTCCCTCATCTCCTCAAAATGAGTTCTCCGCCCTCTGTAGCACCTACCCGAGCCCCAATTTCCTCCGGCGAGCCTCATCGGCGGCTAATTTTTCTTTCCCACTGCCGGCGACTGCGCCCCCACCACCTCCTCTGTTTTTTCCATGCCCGACTAGGCTGCCTCCCCCTTTTTCCTTGGCAGGTCAACCTGCCTCGCTTATCAGGCCAAGTCCGAGCGTAATAGGCTGGTTCGGCCGGCCTGTTTCCATTTTTTTCTTTTTGTTTTCCTTTATTTCCATTTCCTTACCAGGCCAAGCCTGTTAACAGTCCGGCAGCAGCCCATTAACCCAATCACTTTGAGCCTGGCAGATCTCGATTTTCTTTTCTTTTTCTCTTTAATTTCTTTTCTGTTAAGCCCTAAACCCATGTCCAGCCCTACCCATAGCCCAAATCCTGCCCAACCCACACCCATATCCTGCCCTACCCGAGAGCCCTAATGGGCCCAACCCTATTTCGCGGGCCCGGTTCGACCCGTCGAGCCCCTAAAAACACTATTATATACCGTTTCGATCGTCTCGACGACGCGGTTCCATTTTTGCTATCCATTGATCCAGATTCTTACTTTTCAATACCCAAAACCCACAAAGACCTTCTACCCCTCATATTCTGACTCCCCATCCGAAAACCCTAACTCCAACCCTACCACTTTCTTCAAGTTCTCGACATCCCGGTTCCGACCCCACACACCCCGCTTCCTTATTTTCAGCATTATTTTCAATTATATTACATTTTGCTCCCAGCTCGTATTCGTCGAGCCCGGACTCATATATGTTTGTTTGTTTGTGTGTTTGGATTTTCTTGCAACTAGGGAGCGATAGCAACGAACCGACGCTATGACAGGATCCCGACGGTGAAGAACTTCCTGAAGACTTCGACCCAACATATACTGGTGCAGTAGGCAAGTCACATTCCTTTGTTCATGTGAAACCCACATGCCATGTTATTTACTGTATTACTAGTCTAGTTAATATTTTCTGCATGTTAATTTCTTACGTGTTATTTTTGAATGACATGATTATGTAATTAATACCTACCACCCCACAGCCCAGTTAACTTTTGTAGGCCATATTCACCTTGATAACCCTAGGATGAAAATAAATTATACCAGTGTCCTTCACCGGCGTTAGAGGTTAGACTAGATAATAATCAGGAATATTGGTGACCCTAGTTTAAACTTGGAGAATGTGGTTTCTTAAAGAGAAATTACCGACGATAGGGGACAGAGAAGATGGGGCCTTCACGTGTTGGTTGTGCCGCCATACCCCTAGCCGTGGGAGTAAGGGTAATTGGGTGGATTACCTTACTCAGGGCAGTTAAGGACAAGACCCTTGTACTTAGTGATGAACATAGAATCCGCTCAACCACATGTTCGACTCGTCGAACCTGGTCTAGTACTTCTGCTCTACCTGCTGAACAACTACAGACTAGCTTGCCGTTCCACGTCTTTGGAACGCCACGCATAAGCGAAGGAGGTGATGACTCGATTAGTGGGAAAGTCACAACTGGAACCCACTCAAATACCGGATCACGAAGTTGATCTTGGCCAGTCGACTCCCGGGAGAGCGAGTGATAAAGTTCCTGGGTAGGAACTTCAAAAGATAGAGCAGATAAAAAGTCTTGTTATCTTACCTCTGTCGATACACCGATGAGAATGTGTTAATCACGTGTGACAATGAGAGGTATAGATATCATGTGGGTAAAGCTGAGCAATTCTGCAGAGACAAATCAAATGGTATTTGAATACGTCGTGCTTCCAGTCAAAGGAGCTGTGTTCAAGGGTGATTCCTACTACAAGGCATAAGTAGAACTTGATGATGTTTAGTTGGATTTGACGCAGACCCGGCAGGGTTACTAAAACAATAATGATTTGTGGATGAAATGTTTTAATAAAGAGATTTTTATTGCTAAGGCGGGGATTAGGACTATGCATCCACCAAATAATAATAATAAGCCATGTACCCTCCTTTGAAATCCAGGGCATTTAGCTAAGTAGAATACTTTCCCAACTGTGGCTTGCTGAGTACGCCGTGTACTCATTACTGCACCAACCCTCTCAGATGCACAGGACAACGATATTGGGCCATCCGACGAAGAGTGCTTCGACGGCAATGAATGTGAATTCTAGGTCTTATCCGCGCTCAAGGCGCCTGTGATAGTAACTCATTTTGGTTATAATATAACTTTGGGCTCTAATGCCCCAGTCTAATGTAAACTTAACTGCTGCAAAGCTTATTTTGTCGTTCTGTAATAAAGCTTGATGTTTAAACGCTGTGCTGGTGATGTAACTGCTCTACCCCGCAACTGAGAAACTCCTGGATAGTTGCGGACATCCCGTCGCGGCTCCAGAATTTGAGGTCGTGATAAGATTAATCTGATCCTTTCTCCTCTTCTGTAGGTTCGTGTGAGGGATTGGAGGAGTGCTTGGGACGTTTGCGTGTCGCTGATTCTTCCTAGCCGTGCCACCAAGTAACGCGCGGGCAAGTCCACCGATCCATTCTACCGATGTCTTGATATCCTGTTTCAATCATCGATGTCTAGCATCAGGTCTTATGATCTGTTTTCTGGCCGTGAGAAGCCTTAAGAATAATTCCTTAATCTGCTGGAACCCACGGTCTAGTTGGAATCCTATCTGTGCCATGCTAAATTATACCAAATACTTCATAGGTAGCAATGTGTAGAGCTGGATGGCAAACCGTAGACCATCTAAAGATTTTGTCATATACTACTGATCAAATTTTACTCGCACTAAGGAGTAGGCGAAGTCATGGAACTGACATGTACCCTGTAGCTCTGAAATAACTGGCCTCTGATCATGCACGCAAATTTTTACCTCACGCCCGAGATACCTAGTTGATTGGTTCTCACTCTACATCTCTGTATCAACTTATCTGTATCATATCTCAAATGATATGTATGTATTACCTGCAGTTATGTCATCATACTAACTAATATCGCTTTCTGCTATTTTACTGAGTTACTGTCTTGTGATTCCGTTTTCCTTTGATCCTTGTTTTGTCACATATGCGTATTTTTAACATATACCCAACGACGTATGGGTAGGACCGTGTATTCTCGTTGTTGGGATTACACGCTTGTAGAATGTCAGATGGCCGCCGTTTACGCATTCCTAGTGTGTGACTCGCTACATGTTCTGTGATGTTCTTTTACCTTTGAATTTAACTTGTCCACTCACAAAATTATCTATCTCATTGTATCTCTCTGTCCAGTGTGGTCACGTGACATTAATCCCATATAATCCTTGTACTTGCAATACATGTGCACTTCTTATAGCTACTCGTCTTGTACTTCCGTTCACTGCCATACTTAATTTTCTTTCTTCGGGTGTGGCTTGCGGTGATATTCGTATCTCATTCTTGCTCCTTTCCTTGTTCCAGGAAACAGGTCGGTATAATTTTCTCTTAGGCATGGGGTCATGAGAACACACGTTTCCAACACTGTGGTCTTCCGCACATTTACATAAATTTTCACAAACTAATTCCTTTGCAATGTGAAGTTGTTTTTTCTTCCGCTGGTTAATGGCTTGTCTTGGTGTCCGAACTTTATTTATTGATGTTGCTATCTTAATTTTACACATTGCAATGACGTTCCACGCGGTACCATACTTGTGTTTGTACGGGGTGCTACAAAAGGACTTGCCAGATTAATTAGAGTTTTGACAATGTAAAAGAAAATAGAGGAGAGAGCCTGTAAATTGTATGAGTAACATGCTAGCACTATGGAGCATATTTAGAGGGATATATATATATATATATATATATCCATCAAGCCATCCTGGCTAATTAATAATTGAGAGATGATATTCATGAATTTTTCATTTTTTTTCAAGAGCTAGGATGGAGCCATGCATAATTAACTAGCTCTCACTCATTGCCATGGCGCCATACCGGCCTGCGCCGCCTTACTTGAGAGCAATCTTCTTTCTACGTTATGGGCATGCATGCAGCTAGAGTGAGCTCCATCGATCGCCTAGCTTGTTTCTTGATTAATTTGGACGAGTTGTTAATTACCAGATCAGGCTCAATCTGCATGCACGCCGTCCAAACATACGGACGTGAATGTGTACGAGTAAGAATACCCCTATCCGTACATATACGTACGCTTAATGCTTCATCTCACGACAAACAAGAGATTTCTCGACTCTTTCCAGGGCGGGCGGGAATATATTCGCACGTGAAGCGTGGGCCCCACAGAGCATATGTTGTCTGTTTCTCGCAGCTCGACAGGTGTGCTGGCTAGAAAAGATGTAAAGGTTGTACGTACGACAAACAAGACCATGCCAGCTGATCGATGGATGCACTCCTGTAACCTACGTACGATCAAACTGCCATGCATGCAAATGCAAACGCAATATCGCAAACTGATCATGCGTACGTACATATATATGCGCGCCGTACGTAAAGCTAGCTCATGTGTCTGCTCGACAGCAAGCTGCCTCGAGACAAAATAGCTCCGATCGATGCTGCATTCATGATGACATGCGTCGTACGTGTAAATAGGAGTACGTACGTAGCTTTCTTTCGGTCCAACTAACGATCAATCGATAGGGGTGCAGCTCTAGCTAGTGGTGATCGATGGTGGTTCCTTGTCATGCATGCATGGTGTGGAGTGGACTTAATTGCTCGATCATGCATCTTGCAATTAGATTAAACTATTAAACTAAACTCCAATTGGAGGGAGGGAGGAAGAGGATGAATGCCCTTTTTCTTTTCTGGGAGCTCCCAGATGAATCCCTAGTGCGCGCCCGTCGTTAATCCTGTAGCTAATTAACTGTGTGACATAAGTTGGGACTGTCTCTATCGATCTATAGCTACTTCATTTCTTTCATACCAGCTTGCTAGGTTAGGGCGCCCCTCCTAGATCGATCGTGGCCTGCTCTCCATCTTTACGCGCACGCGGTTACCTCACACGTCCGATCATGCATGCATCTTCGTCTTCATGCGGACCGCATATATACATACTCCTAGTGATATTGTCCTTTGCCGGTTTGTCCTTTTGTCACCGGCGCCGGAGGCGGCCGGTGGCCGCTCGCAGTTGTACATGCCATGAGTAGCGCGCCGCGGTGTGGGCAACTAGATCTTACGTGTATGCATGCATGTTACCATGCATGTACGTATTGCGTACGTAGCATGACGCGTGCTGTACGTGCCCGCATGCACCTGTCTAGTACGTATGTCCGATGGATGTGCATACGAATAGGAATATGCATACGTGTATATATACGATGTACAGACCGATGCATGCATGTCGAGTTGCGGTTTGCATCCACTGAGCTAGATGCTAGGTAGGGGTGTGTGGCATAATTAATTATCGATCATGACAAAGCAAAGTTGTATATCTTTACCGTTGCAAGATTAGGAGACAGACAATAGCGCATTCAAGAGAAAGCTAGGTGCCTGAAATGACACCAAGATAGTGCATGCCGATCGAACAGGATCGATTGGGTGAGTAGTGCCCGGCAGAATCCACATGTACCGGCCGGCCGGCCGGTGCTTTACGCATAGACCAACAAGTTATATCCAGGTCCAACTCATCAGTCATATATGCACGATTCTTTTGTTCCATCCACACTAGCTAGGATATCATCATGCACACGTACTGTGAAGTCCAGGGGATCGATCAAATCAACAATAATATTACGATGATCGATGCCAAACTAGTCGGTCATATATATGTCAATCCGGTCATATATTGACTAATCAACGAGATATCATCTCTGCAATGAGGAGGCTGGCTTCTATTTTCTTTCACTCTTTCAATTATATATAGCGGCAGTCATATATGAAAGCGACAGAGGGAGCAACTGGGAGGGAGGAGGAACAAGCAAGCACACGAGGGGGGCTGCTGCCTTTCTGTTCTTTTCGAATCAAAAGCTAGCTACTTGCTATTCTTCCCAGTTGCAAGTCTAAGGGCTTCTAGAAGAGACATACCATCTCTCCACATCATCTTCTGTTACTCCGAGAGTAAAGGGGTTTACTTAGGGAGTTTTGGTATTTAGTTCAAATTTAAATAAATCTCAGAGCTCCTTCAAAAGATACCTCTCATCCAAGACCGCATATATAAATCATCAAACATTGACTCCTAAATACGTTGAGGCCAGTCAAGTAAAACTTTTCTACACGCCTAAGTACTTTGTTTCTTGTGCCAAGGTCGTGCAATTGAGATGGTGAGTTCTTTATCCTAGCTCCAGTCAAGCAAAATATAATGTGTCAAAGCTAAGGGACAGCCGTACGTTAGAGAGCCCTGACCAACTTTGGTATGTCGAAAGCAAGATAACTGATATGCATGCTCCCCTAGTGGAGCTCCTATATTTATGTTCATTCGTGCTCTAATGTTGGAAATAATCCAAACTAGTTGAGTTGAGTCCTAGTGGAACTAGTCGAGTTGAGTTCTAGTTGGATTAGGAGAGGGGTTAAGAATAGAATTAGGACTCCTAGTTCTAGTTAGTTTGTATGAGGTTTTACACCTATATAAAGGGGGCAGGTTGTAAGGATCAAACACAACGAAAAGGAGAGTTGTGAGAAGAAATAAAGAGAAACAAGAGCACGTGAGGTGCCTTGGGCAAAATATTCATTATCGTGTGTTTTACGATTTGTTTCATGTGATCGATCTTTGGGCTAAAATCCAACATCTAAAAGGCAAACGCATTTCTGGTTGCTGGCATATTGACACGTGAAATTCGATCCCAACACGCGCGTGCCATGCTGTAAGCGATCCATCCATCCATCGCTTATGCATAATCTACGGACCGGCCGGGACGGTTATGATGAAAATTCATCCACTAACATCAGGATCGAACTGACTAGCAAATAGGATCGACCGGTCGATCGATGTGCGTGCATGCACTACATATATGTACTACTACCTAGAGCTAGCTAGCTAGCATGCATGATGAGATATTGATAGATCACTTGAATTCCACTTGACCTAACGTTGTGCTCTTTGGTTCCTTAATTTGATAAGCTAGTACGAACTTCATCTTAACCTTTTACGGTTTTGCGCTTTTGCGAAATAAACACCGGAGACCGGACGCCGGAGTTCTCTCTTCCGTTACTTAAAAAAGACCTAACATAACCGCGGCCATGCATTAACCTCATCTTAATTATTTCCGTTAGCATATAATTATGTTATCAATATATGATAATTCATGAACTGAGCTGTATAGCATATTTGCGTGCACCGACGGAACGCACATAGATACAGGGAAACGTACGAACGGTGGCGATGGATTGATCGGATGGAGCAAAAAGCTAGTGATCGAGGAAGAAAGCTGGCGCATGAGGACGGTCTTGTGGTACCGGTGACCAGTGCGCACGTCGCGCACGCACAAGAAACCATACTTTAATTTGTACGTGCATGGCACACACATGCATGCATGCATGCGCGCCCCCTGTTTTCCGTCCCCCTTCGTCGTCGTCGACCGCGACAAGAATCCTCCCAACTCATATTGCAAGCCTCACTCTGCCACTAGCTAGCTCTCTCTCTCTCTCTCTCTCTCTCTCTCTGTTTATACGATACTAGCAAAACACGACAAGACGGGCAAGAAAACAGATCCATGCATCGGTTATATATATGTTCATTTTGCAGGCATAATACAGATCATATTGACGGTTTCAAAACTAAATTTGGGCAGATTCACATGCATAGATTCCAGTTGTTTTTCTTTTTTTGAAATTTAGATTCCAAATGTTTAATAGTGTTAGAAGCTACACAAGTTGCGTTCTAAATATTACATACACACATGCACTTTATATCAGCATTTTATATCGGATTATTCGATCATATGTAGGTCTTTTGCTGTGCAGTATAAATATTCAAATGATTATAGTTTCTGTAGATCATATACACGCTAGGGTGATTGGGCAAGCCATGAGCACTACAAGAAAAGCTCTCACCAACATAACAGAGCGCAAGGATTTCTTACGCAAGAAAGTTTGATGGAGATCAGAATGGGCCGTATAGGCCCATGGATCAGGCATGAATGTATAATGGGCCTTACCAACACAGTCTTGCTTATCTCCTCATTTTGACAAAAGCTTCAAATGTGATAGATACGTAATAGTACAACGGCGACTATATCTAGGTTTTCTGTACGCTGCAATTCATCCGTGCCAATTAGGTACAATTGCAAATATCTACAGAAAACAAATACTGCTAGATAGCAGTAGGCACTTGTTGCAGGCTTCGCTGTTCATTTTGCTCACGGAAATGGCCAACTCTGCATCTCGTTGGTCCTACCTAGCAGTGAAAAGTGGCAGAGTTTGCATCGTCACCAGTCACAAATTTGACCAAAGTCTCATACTACCAGTTCATATATTTATTTACTCTTATAAAAGGGAGTAAATCCCCAATTTCATTATTGAAACCAAGCATTACAATATCTGAGGGGGAAAAACAAAAAGAAGAAATGGCAAGAGTCTAGCATGGAACCTATAAAAACACCAAGAACAAAGTCGTTCGTGTCTAGGTGATTTATCATCGAAAGTATAAGTAACACCATATCACATAGTTCAGATTAACTACTTTTTTCCGACATGGGATTAGATTCTGTTTTATCGACAAATATACACAAATTATAGTTATTTAACCTTGCAGAACTGGAAAGCAGATTGCTAGGGAGTAAAAATTTCCCCTCGTCTGCCAACTAATGGAGCTACTACAAGATGCTATTCCAGACTTCTACGGCGCCACATACCTTCACTTATCTTTTCATGGTTCTGGAAGTGTGATCAGCCGAGTTTTCGAGTCATATACCATCACGGTTTTGCAACTGAAAACAAATGCGTTGCAACAATATAAATTCTTGTTAGAAATAAGTATGTCAATAGCTCAGAGCTCGAATCTAGATAACATCAACCATGATAAAGGGACATACTCTGCACACTTCACATTGTTTGTTGCACCGCCACTGGCGATTGACAGTATCGTCCCAAAGAAGGAAAGATTTTCAGTACCACAATTCGGACATGGCCCCTAGATGCCCAGAAAGTTCATCAGTTTGCTCTCCACTTGAATATACATCAAGGTATGATGACAGATGGGGTAAAGGAAAATTACCTTAAGGATTAAAACGTCTTTTACTATGGCGTTGGTTACGGACTGTGCTGAGAACAATATTAGAGGTAAAGCAGCAAACCATGTGAAAATGAAACCAAAAGGCTCTGGCAGCTGCATCATTCAGGAAGAATGCGAAGTCAATTAAAAAAAATGTAAGAGTAGATAAACTAAAAAATATGATCCTGGAATATGCATGGATCAAATATCTGGTCACTGGTCAGTGCAGTATTTGATGTCGAATAGGCCAATAGGGTACTCAGATTGGTAAGTACTAACTTGGAACACATTGACCTCAAAGCCAGTTAACTCATCAATGAAGAAGAACCTAAATGTAAAGAAATAAATGTTAGACACTATTCATAGAAGGAGTTGGCTAACATAAGAAACTCGGCAACTCTGCTCTGCTTAAAGTAACAAAAGAAGGCTTCGTTGCAAAATGCAACTTGGACAGTAAGACGTATACTAAAAGTAACCCTTTTAGGTATACCAAGGATCCAAGGATGAGAATGAACTCACAGTCCTAGAGCAGTAACAGTTGCTGGAACATTTAGCAGGAACATCTTTAGGTAGTCAACGGCCAGGTCACTGTAAACCTGCGCCATGTAGCATAAATGGTCAGAATATTGACACAAAGTGGCACTCAATTTTACCAATTGTGAATTGCCAAAATGATGAAAAACTTCAGCATCATTGTCACTGGTTTTCACATCTTGTTGTTACATGGAAGGTGGCTTTGCTCATTAATTTCTCAAGAGAGGTTCATTGATATGCATTCACCTTAGAAGTAAAGGTATTAGTATATGCTTTTCATTTTTCCCAACAAAATACAAAAAAAAATATCACTGATTAGCTGAAGTATTCAACTGTGAGAAGATAGAATGTCGAATAGAAAACACACATAAATAGCATATGTCAATGAATTGCGGTAGAGTTATGATTTTGTGACTTTTGATGTTATTTACCTTTCGACTCCGTAGACTGCACCTGGGACCTTCCGTCACAATGTCGCTTCCGTCTTGCTAGAAAAGGTAGCAGCCAGAAAAGAAAACTCAATAGAAATGCACGTGTTACTTGGACCATACTACCCTCACGAGCAGAGTATGTGACAGTGTGTAATTTGGAAAATTTTAACTGCATTATCTTTGACATGTGTTTGTTCGATTCAGAGATGAGAATAGCATGGAAGCAGAGCCCAACGCACCTTCAATTTGAGCTTCAGCTCGTCAAATTCAGCATCCGACATGATGGGTTTGCCGGCGATGTAGGCCATTGAGGCTTCCAACAGCCTTTGCTCATCAGCGCCTGAAAACACCAACAAAAGAGGGGGAGTTTTGAATGAAACAATAGTTGGCAATTTCGTTTGCCTGGGTGATTTGGCAAGCAAGCAATTAAGCGCATACTTACTTAGCATGACGACACTGCTTCCTTCCCACATGAGCTCCTCCTTGAGGTTGTCAAACTCCTCGTTGGACATGATGGCCTTCTGGTCATAGTAGAAGGACTGAAGATATGTTGAGGCAAAGAAATGTGTAAGCGTAAGCAGCAGTACTTGAAATGTCATAATTAATGTGGTGGAGAAGAGCAAGCAAGACATGATCTAAGTAAGTAGTTAAAATTAGCTAGGTGATGGAATATAGCAATTAGTACGTACTTGCAAGGCTCTTAGGAACTCCTGCTCCATCTCTCCGATGGTCCTCTTCTGCTTCTTGTCGATGCTGCAGTAAGGGAGGACGTTGCCGTCGATCACCTCATCCTCCTGCTGGACCTGGCCTGCATGCATGCACGCGCCAAATTAAGCCAGAAACACTTCCTTACACATATATACTAGACTAGATTCATGCGGAAACAGTAGCTAGCTAGGAATGGAATTAGATCGAGCAGGTAGCGTGCATGCGCGCGGGCGCGGACCTTGCTGATCGGTGGCGCGGGGACGGAGTAGGAGGAGCGGGCGGCGGGGGCGCGGCTTGGAGATGGTGAGAGCGGGCAGGGACATGCAGACACGGGAGCCTAGAGGTGCGCGGGGGGAGAAGAGGGAGGCCGGGGAGAGCGCCATGGTCCCTCCGGTGGAGGTGGGTGTGGCTGTGGAGCGGCGTGGCGGGAGATATGGCGAGCGGAGGTGGGTGGCGTCAGGTGCCTCCTCAGATTTCTCGAAACTATCTCCTCCTGCTCCACGTGTCCACTTTCGGTTTCCCATATAATTTGCAGTTTAATTCAGATAGAATGCAAGAAGCTGGTTGCATCTCCAAATGTAATCTTCATACGAAGCAAACAATTCCCATGTCCGTTCATGGCTCCCAAGGCTTGGGTACAGCTTCTCGTGCGTTGGCTGGGCTACCTCACCGTTCGCCACACGCAGCCCTCGGCTCGCATCTTGCCAACGACTGCAATCGTTCCATGACTTCCTCGACGTATCATCTGCAGCAGTGTGGTGCCGCTGCCAAGGTCGTCGAGCAACTCCGCGCCAAGAGCCATGGCAGCCAGGATCGGGTGTTGTCCAGTGAGCCGTGCAGCGTCAGCAGGCATGCGCTCTCGACCCGCGCTACGACCGCTACTCCTCACGTGTGATCGCCTTCACGCTGTCGCAGTGCTCGATGCCTCCTTCATCCTCGCAGGCAAAAATGCCCGCGGTGGCAGGTGAGCGCGTTCGCCAGAGCGTGTGGGAGTCAAAGGCGCCATAGAGCTCCCCACGCGGCGGCACAAGCATGCAGGCAGAGGAATGGCTGTGCCTATGTGAGACGGAGAGCGAGCGCATCAAGATATAGGTGAATGAGGGGGACGGGTGTAGGTGGCATAATCCTTGCCATTGGAATCATCCAAGGGCTGAGATTTGGACAACTCCACGTGGTGGAGTTAGGGTGTGTTTGGGACAGCTCCAGCTCCTAGCTCCACATCAGATTTGAAGATTAAAAACTAAAATAAAATAGTTTATATAACCATTTTTAGTATACAATGTCAATAAAATATGATTTCTAGCCATCTCCGATATACCCCCAGCTCTAGCTCCACAAATCTGTGAAGCTACTAAAACCCAGCTCCACCAAATCGGTGGAGCTGGAGCTGTCCCAAACACGCCCTTAGGGCCTGTTCGGTAACTCTCCGGCTCCGCGCTCCGCTGACTCCGCGGGTGGAGCGGGCTGAACGCTCAAACTCCACGGAGGCCGATCCGCGGATCTCAACAGTGTTTTAGTGTAAAAATGCGGAGTGACGTTTTCCCGGATTCAGCAAATCGCTTTCCGCGGAGTCGCCCTGGCCTCCCCACCCACCCGCCGTGGAGCACCTCGACCCCGCCGCCCCGGCCTCCCCGCCCGCCTCCGTCGCCGAAGTCAACGCCTGGCTGGCCTCCCTGGCCGCGGAGGGTGGCGGAGGGGGAGGGCCTCTGGCCAGATCCACCGGCGTCCTCGCTCCCCCGAGCTCCGCGCCTCCCTCCCTAGGCAAAAAATGGCGGCGGCGGCTCCCGCTCCCCCGTCACCGCGCCTCCGGCTAGATTCCTTCTCTCCCCCGAGCTCTTCCTCCCTACCTGGGCAAGAAATGCCGGCGGTGGCTCAGGAGCAAGGGAGGAGACGAGGGCACCGCTGCACCCGCCGGGCGCCGCCATCGAGGCCGTCACCTGTGGCGCCCTACGACCCCCCCCCCAACCCGTTGATGGATTGCTTCGGCCTCCCGCGCGCCATCTCTCTCTTTTCCTCGGTGCGGCGGCAGGCCTGCCGGCGTTTCTGGAGCGGAGTTCACAGCCGAACGCTATTTGAAATCCACGATTTCGAATGAGAAGCCGGATCGGGGAGCCGGATCGGAGATTTGGGGATTTCGTGGATCTGGAGGGTTGCCGAACAGGCCCTTAGTCTCCAACTCTAGGGGATCCGGACCCTCTAGTTGGATGAATAATTTTCCATAATAAAAAGCTATGGAACACTGGTCCGCTGTTAAGGGATATAAAATTTTCCAAACCTCCATGACCAAAATCTATTAGCTCTGTTGTATATTAGTATATACTTGTTGCGGTCAATTTGCTATACTGCATCGTTTCCTTCCTGATCTTGCTGAGCTTGGTGTAATCTGCAGGCAACTTTGATGGACCTCCTCATCAACGCATCGCCGTTGTGTGTGAAACCATTAGGTGAAAAGTTATTACTCTATTTTATACCTTGATCGAGGGTGTTAAGCTAGCTTTACCATGTACTAGAGCTCGCAGTAGATTGCACCTTTTATAGCAAGCTGTATTTTTGCATGCATGCAATTCAACTTATGAGATGTATAAAGTGCTACTCCTGTTGTTATTGTCATAGTTCGATGGCTTTAAAGTTCCTCAGGTGGTTGTTTGTGCACCTGATTATCGTTGCTGGCTTTATTGTATTCTCACCAAATAGTAGTGTTTTATGTGGTAATGGTGAACTGTTGGTTGCTCTTCCTATTAGGTTTCTTGTTGGTTTGCCCGAGTTGTAGCATGCCCTGATCGACAGGATACATATAACATTGCGAAACTTTTTTGTTCAATGGTTTCTGTCATAAAAATCAACACTCAGCACTGTGAATAAGGCTTTCAATGTGAAGGTGGTTCTCAATTTAGTCTGTGGCTATATAAAATTTGAAGCTTAAGCTCATTTGTTTTAGTAGAACAGAAAATATTTAAGTTACCTATCAGTTTCATAATCCAACAAGGATGGAAGCTGCATATTTCTTTCGGTAGAACTTTTGAGATGGTGCCTGGATGCTTGCTTACTTGGTATGACTCGAAGGATACGCCTACTTATTGTCAGGACAGGATCAGGTGCGATCTGGAGCGAAAAAAAGAAGGTGATATACTTCCGGTATCAGCTGCTAATTCGGGACCGAGCCCTGTTAGAGTCAAAACTTTAATGTTTGTGGAAATACTTTGCCACCCAAAAAAATATATCTTTCTTGTGGTTCCTGATCCATGGCTGTATCCTTATCTGGCATTAATTTGAAGAGAAGACATTGACCAGGTGAAAACGGATAAGCATGCTTGTGGAAATACTTGGTGCCACCCAAAAATATATATCTTTCTTGTGGTTCCTGATCCATGGTTGTATCCTTATGTGGTATTAATTTGAAGAGAAGACATTGACCAGGTGATGACTGATAAGCATGCTTGTGGAAATACTTGGTGCCACCCAAAAAAATATATCTTTCTTGTGGTTCCTGATCCATAGTTGTATCCTTATCTGGTATTAATTTAAAGAGAAGACATTGATCAGGTGATAACAGATAAGCACTTCAACTGTGGTGGTTTGAAGAAGATAACCGAACATATCTACTTTTCAATTCCTCCGTCAGTTTATTTGGATTGTTATTAGGGAAGCTGTGGGCTGTGATGTTCCGCCAGTCTCGATGTCTGATTGTTAAAGAAACTGGATGGCAGGGAGCAATGTAAAACTAGAGGCTTACTGTTTGAATTGCTTCAATTATGTGTTATGTGGACAGACCTCAATGATATGTTCTCTTGGCCCACGTGAGCTGGTTAGCCTTTGGGATTTATGCTCAGGTGACATTTGTTTTTGCTAGTGCAACTAGAATGTTTCACAAATAAGAACTGAGGTCTTTCATGTTTTCTGTCTCTTCTGATTGATCTGCACATCCCTGCGTGGTATTGTGTATGATGCTCGATGTAGATTGGAGCTATGCAATACCTGGTTGGTTTGTTTCTCGAGGTCAATGTCTACTGCTGTCGTCAATTTCTTCTTGTTCCTTTCTTTGTTTAAAGACATTATCCCGTTGTACTCGGTTTATTTTCCCATCAATGGAACTGTGCTGGAGCATGTGCTCTCGGACTAAAACCTAAGATTGAAGAAATAGGAGGACGTTGTCTCATATGCACCAGTTTGTTTTTTCCGCAATATTAGGCGCTGGCTCAATCTTGACTCTTAGCACATTAGAGTTTTCGCAAGAACAGAATTTTGACTCCATGGTTTCATCCAGATTACGAGTTGACGCGTGTGAACAATGTTGTAAGCTGAAACAATGTGCCATTTCATTCATCCTTCGTAATGCTAGAGTTGATGAAAACTAAAAGATAACATAAAATAAACATCAACTCATTAGTTCTCTAATCCTCTAATTTTGTCAAAGCAACTCTTCATGGACTCGATGATCTCCGGCGTGATACGGTCACCAGCAGCCAGCTTGTATTGCTCAAACTTCGCTTCCTCGCACTCCAATGCAGCTTTCTTGCAGGCCCTGATAGTTCCTGGGAAGGAGATCGATAATCAGCTCTGGTCTGGCACATTGGCCTTCCAAGCTTTCTTTTTTTTCTCTTAAAAATAAATAGTAGAATTGAGTCAAAATGCCAAATGATATGAGGATGAGCATCCACACTATACACAGACAAACTTATCGGACCAAAGTTTGTGCATGGAAAACAATGACAACTAAGTCTGAGGTCTCAATGAGACATGTAGTTTCGATAAAGTCAACTATATGCATGTATGCAAAGAAACCAGAACGACAATACTGTGGTTGCTATTTGAACATCACATTACACTGAAAATCTAGTGTGTACTTAAAAGAAGCAGATAGAAATAGGGGCATATTTTATTAAGAACTCCACATTAATAAGAAATACATGTTTTGATGTTGAGATGGGGCATATCAACTTGCAAAAGTATAACGTTTCATTCTAATTCAATAATTCATAACACCATAGTGAGCACAACGAGATCAGATACTGAATTCAGTTAAGAAGGATAGATTCATGGTGCATCAAATCAAGTGTCACAAAACAACCAAGTGGAAGAAAGAAACTACAATTAAAACTGATATGGTTCCACCATCAATTATCCACTTACCACTCACATCCAGCAGGTTGAACGATACAGGGATCTTCCCAATGCTCCTCACCATTGTGATAGCAGCCCACACTTTCTGGTGATCTTCACGTGATACTCGGATCAAGCAAAGCTTCGTCAGAGGATTTACGTACTTCACTGCAGATGATCACAAGTTGAACTTAGAAACACATTACAGACATCTACGATGCTGCCCAGAGAAATTAAGGAGGCTGTAGAAATGATTAGCACCTTGCAACGATCCGAGAGACGCAGCTAGGCCACACTCCCCAAAGTTGAGCTGGATGCTATCTCTGATGGCTTTGGTTATGTTGAACTGGGTCAAGATGAGGGGGTCGGACTCGCCTCTGCTAACATCAATGAAGACCTCCATCACCATGTACCTGTTCTTGAAGTGAACCATGGTGTGAGGCCACTTGCACTCGATCAAGAGGACGCTTGTTCAAGAGCACCAGCTAGCAGCAGTGGCGGGCACAGGGATTTGATGCTGGGTATTCAAAGTAGAAAAAATTATCCAATGCAAAAATGGAGGTTCACAAATAGTTCGATGCAAAACATAGAAGTTCATAAATTGTTCAATGTAAAGCATACAGGTTCACAAACTGTCCATCGTAGTGACATCATCTCAAATAATAGAGAAATTACCAAACAATAGATAAAAATCACAACACAACTTTGTGATTCTCCAAGGCTTGGAAGTGTGAAACTTGCAAAAGGAAACTTTTCTCAAGATATGTGACCAAGCAATCGTTCAATGTTCTTGTTCTTCTTCATTTTTCTCAGCTCTAATATCTACATTATACAAACAAATAAACCAATATTTCCTGATGAACAAATCATGATCAATTGACCAAACAAAATTTGTAAATTGGAAATAAACGGCATGGTTCAGATAATCAGACTTCAGATAATGGCACTTGATCAAAGATTCAAAGGAACGCACTCTACTAATGGACAAAATTCAGACACACTATTACACTAACGGATGCACAAAATTCGGACCTCAGTATATGCCTATCTGGGCTGCAGGTTCCAAAATTCAAAACTTCAAATTGAACTGATGGTGCTCACCTCACTGGCTCACAGCTTCTGCGCCAGAGCAGGCTGCCGGAGACACGGAGCCGGAGAGCGGCTGCGCGGGGCGCTGGCTGCCGCAGCACGCCGGCCGCCGGGACGTCACCGTCACGAGGAGCAGCGCCTGCTGCGCGGCACGCCGCTCGTGTGGTCTGGCTGTCGGCCGTCGGGGGCGTCGGGAAGGTTAGGGCTGCGTGGGAGCGTTGGGTTTGGTGGGCTGAGCTGGGCTGGCTACGTGGACAGCACCTACTTCTTCACATGGTTTGGTACCAAATTTGCCGATCAGAATGTGTTGTGTTATTGTGGTATGTGTACCTGCGGGGATTTAATAACATCAATCACATTCTGGTCTCCCAGACAACGTATGCTCTCTTTGATGCAATCTAACTTCATTGCTTTCACGATATCATACCGCAAACTGAAAGGTTTCTACTTTTAGTTGGGAAGTATGGAAGAGTCCCGCTCAACAATGTAAAAAAAAATACTAAGATCTAACAAAGCAAACCAGAACGACCAATCTTCAGCACTTGCATTAGCTGCAGCCATGATTCAAACCAAAAGAAAACAGCTAATAACACGATAATTTGCGACAAATCTCAGCAAATTCTCTCCTAAGATTCTGTATTTATTGATATAAGCTAAGCTAGATTGCGGAACTTGTACATGACTTGAAACACTACTGGTAACTTGAAATCCCTGAGCAATCTTTCCTTGGAGGAATGAAACTCAGAGATTACAAATGACAAGAGAAAAAATAATAATGTGATACATACTTTGATATTCGCAACAACTAGCTAATTACCAGCAAGATCTGTTTCAAGCACAGACCTGGCAATGATTCTCTATTAACTCTCTTGATCTCTATAATTGCCAGAGAAGTGCTCTTATTTTTGTGAGCAGTCACTAGTCTCAAGAAAAAGAAAAAAAAACACCAAACATATAACCAGCTACAGCCCTTTGTTAACAACCAGCGGATAAGCTTTGCTGCTTGTTCCGGTGTCTCAAAGACTGAAGACTGCTAGTTCAGACAGTTGCCCATAAGATAAAATAATCAATCCAAATTGCCATAACCTAGTGTCTCAAAAATTGATCAAAGAACGAGCGTGCTGTACAATTCCTATAGGCTTAGCTGTGGGCAAAACGAGTCAATGAGTCCTACGAAGGAACAACATCTCCTACGCGAATTCTTACAGGCAAGGGTCTAGCAATCAGACCATCCATCACCCAGCCACCATTTGAACCATCATTTTTGACATGGCTAAACTCCCTCTGAATATAATCCAGTGATACTTCAAGCCTTCCACCTGGTCTACACTCTGAGGCTACATTACTTGGTTTGAAGCCCATATATTTCTCCAACCAGTAGAGATAGTTAACATGAAATACAGATTTGAGCATGTCTTCTGGAGAAGATCCCTCTTTAAGAACAACCTATAAACAACAGTAATATGTTAATGACTTTGTGCACTATAAGTTATAACAAAATAAAATTTAGGAAATACTTGCTTCAAGTTGAACTCACACAAAATTTTCCCTTGTAATCTGTAAGAAGGTATTGCTCTTTTTTGTATAAATCAAACAGTGCATATGCATCTTCCTTGTTCTCAATTATTTCACTAAGCTTAGAACCCAACTGTAACCGCCGACAAATTCTATCTGCAGCATCTTTTGCTTCTGCTGACAAAATCTCGCTTTGCTGGTAGAAAAAATCAAGGAACCAAACATAGTGAGAGAAATAAGACAAAAGCAAGCTGGGAAGACATTTTTTTAATTAAAAACGTACACTTAAATTACTTTACTATTCTCAATCAAACGAACTAGTTATATCTAATTCCAAGAAAAAAGGCACGATCATATACTTGGACATTACCAAATGCATGTAGAATGTGCTCCTCACTCTCAAAAATGAAATAAGATATTCTTTTTGAATGGGTGGAGCCATGGAGGGTTGGTCCAGTATTGGTTGATTAAAAAATATCTTAGAAAGGGGATACTTTAAGGGCTGAGGATTATAACAATTAGGGAGAAGAACAAAATGATCTGTGATGTGATAGTAAAAAGTATTCTTGACTTACTTTAAGTTGAGCACCCATGGACAGATTCAGGAAAAGTGGTTCCTCATCATTAACCTCTTTAACTGAAGGAACTTGTCCACTTAATAGATATTCACTAAACACCAAACCTATGGAAAAAAGTTATTCAGTAAATACTTAATCACATACTTGAGCATTGCTGAAAGTCAAAGAAAAGCATTAGACAAGCATGTGTTGATCTAATATGTACAAATATACATGTATTGTCAGAAATGTAAAAAGTAAATTAAAAAAAAAGCACAATGTGCCATACAGCGAAAACCTGAAATATGGAAGTTAAAGAAAAGAATGTTTTCTATGGAAAGCATAATTAACAAGCCAAGTCTAATTTTCAAACATCAAAAGTTCTATACTAGTTATTAAATGCATCTAAAGGCCCAAAACCGACATTAAAAAATCAACATTGACCTCCAAAACCACCCTCATGAACCAAATAGATTAACATTTTGCCACCATACACAGAAGATACGAATATATTCCATGTTTTCTTCTAATTCAACCATCTATTGGACACTGACTATTAACCTGTTACCACGTTCTACATATTTTATATTCCATATTTTCAGAGCAGAGTTGATTAACTCGTGAGATTAATACAAGCAATTCTACTAGACCTGTTAGTGGATTTCCTAGCTCTTTGCATGTCTCTTAGACAAGAATTTCCAGCAAATATTCCTCTCAACCTGAACAAAACATATATTACTGCATTCTAAAAACATTTTGTATTTTTTAGTATCTTTTTTAGAAGATGTACTCAGTTGCATGGATGAAAACCAACAGTTCATATAATCAGTACATCATGGTATATATCGAGCAGTCGCATTTGTATCATTTATCAACAAGACAGTTTATCAAGATTTAGTCCAAGTTGCATTGGGTCATATTGGCCAGTTTTTGTCATGCTGCCACTGCCAGCAGGAATTTTATAAGTTTGTCTTCCATGAGAATCACTTTAAAACCATACCTTAGAATTGACAAATTTGCATACAATAATATGATTGCAAATTAGATTTCAATATTTGACAAAGAAAAAAATGTGAACACTAAACTGCAAGTAGGTTTTTGCATAGTTCAATCAAGTCTCAGTGACATTTGTGTGCATCACAAAGATACTGATACATCTAGCTAACCATCTTAACTTTTAGTCATAGAAAGATTGTGACCATATGAAGATTCAGGACTATAAAAACATAAACACGAATAATGTAGTTAAGCAGCAGTGGAGAAAACAAAATTACTTGCACGGTAAGGATTCAGCGTTCTCAGTTGAATTGATTGGTAAGACTTAAGGTTGCAATACATGTGAACTACAGTAACTCCAGCAAATGAAATAAGAGCTAATGGCACTGATGAGCCGATTTGGTTAGCTAACGCTATGCCAAGCATTATGCCAAGAAACTTGCTAACCATTCCCTGAGCTTCACCCTTTGCAATGACCTGAAACATAATTCAATTAATTTCAGTCACTAGACTGAAAATGCAAAGTGAGACACAGAAGTTATATTGAGTACATTTTAAGATCTTAAGAGATAAAAGGTTATACGTGCAATTCCTTTTAAGATTAAAAATGGCAGGAGTGCAGCATAGAATATATATATATATAATAGTACTATGCAGCTATAATCATGACACTGCAAGATAGGGTTGATAACTCTAACATCAAAATAATCAGAAATATGTGTGCACACCATACAATATGTTCCCTAACATCAACAACGGAAATATATAAAAGATAAGCAATATCTGAGATAGACACATCATTCTTATAGGATTCAATATAGCATCTAGTTCTATAATTTCACATGCATAAATAAAGTAAACAAAAAAACAGCAAGGTATCATCCTGCTTGTTAGTTCATGACAAGGTAAATACTAAATACCATAGAGAAGAGGGCTGGGACAGAATGGCTTGAAGGAGTTAGAGATTCTAGCTTAGGGCAAAATAGGCCATAGATGAGGGAGAAGACTTCTTAGGAGAGAAGACTAATTATTTATTCTTTCTTCATCTCATGAGTTACAGTGTGTAGCCTTCCATAGGCCTGACTTCACTTGTCCCCTAAGAGTCAAAACTCTATATTTCACAATCCAATCTAAACAAAGTAACAAACCAACTAGAGATGAGATAATGATTATAACAACTTTGAAAGATATTTTCATAATCAATGCAACAGCTCGAAACTGAATCAAACCAATAGATAAGAGGCATCTCTTGCTACAGTAACTCGCTGCAGGCCAATGCCCATGACACTGTGAGACATCAGTAAAAGAAACAATTCTATCGGGCCGACGTGTGAAAACAAATGTCAGAGAAAATTGTTCACAAATAAGGATAGATAGACCTCACCTCAGCAAAGTTTCTCTGGACAGCAAAGCCAGCATAGAAACAACTTCTGGTGGCAGCCTGTACATAAAAATGATAGAAGATGATTATCAAAGGAAAACTTCTAGAACTAAATTAATTGCATCATCTTATTAAGCAATAACAGATAACGGTATCTATATAGTATGACATATCAAGTTTGAGAATAGATATGAATTGGAACAGTAGTGTACACTGGTTTTACTTAGTATGGGGAATATGTATTGTTAATGTTTGGAGGAAATGTTTGTTCAAATCATGTAAAATTAGTTGTTGCTTTATGTGTGCATAAGAAATCTAAAGAGATATTTGTTTAGTCTTAGTATGTCATAAAATTGTATAGTATGTTCTAGATTGTAAGATTTATTCAGTCACTTCTCTTATGAGTATTTGTGTTCATGTCATTTTTGTGACTGTCAAAATACTGTAACAAATAACTGTAGGTGACTATTATGGTGCAAATACTATCATATTAAGAGTAATCTGAAGAATTCATGTCCGGTTAGCTGTAGGCGACCATAAGAAAATAAAACACCACACTGCAGCAGATCTTCACAAGAAAGTGGTAAGCATGTGTATGGTTTCCACAACTATGTATCAAATGGACAGGTTTACCTAGTGGTGTGCACAGGTAAGGAACATTGTAATACTGATAATCCAATAATCCATACCAGAAGTAACAGTCCTGACCTGTATCAGAGAAGCTGCTGATCGGCCAGCTCCAGCGGCTGCACCAATGGGAACAAACAGGTGAGGAAACACTGGAGTCAAAATCTCCAAACCATAAGCTGTGTTCTCCAGAAGATCCGCAAACAGCCGCCATCCCTTGGGGTTAACATCGAAATGCCGGCCAAATTTCGACAAGAGTATCTTGCTCAGGTACCCAAGCCCATCTTTCAGCACCCAATTCACCGCAGCTGCCGTTGGTATCGCTCCTTTACCCAACCCAACTGCATACAACAAGGCCTGCACAACACAATTCACTCAATAAAAGCACTAGATTTTACCTAATAGCCGGAGAATTGCACATAACTGTACGTCGTAAGTTATGATACCTGCGTGGAGAGCACGCCGCTGATCTGGCTGGCGACGCCCTGTACGCCGCGCCACAGCGAGTACTGCAAGTAGTCGCTGCTCACGCTGTGAGGGTACCCATCGGGGAGCAGCAACTGAAGAGCAACATCGGCGCACCGCCGCCATGACCGCTTAAGTTGCCCCCGCAGCTTGATCAAGTCATCATCCACCTTCTCCATCCCCTCTTCTTCCTTCCGCTTCTCGTCTCCCGCAACGAGGTATGAGCTCCCGGTCGGGTCCGGCACGAGCAGCGTACGCGCGCTGCCTCTCACCTCCCAGATGCTCGCGCCCTCGCCGCCGCCGAGGGCCTCGGCGAGGGCTGACGGGATGGAAGCGAAGGCGTCGGACTGGAGAAGGAAGAACAAGAGGAAGAGCTCGGGGTGGAGGAACTGAAGCCACCGCGGCCAGCCGTCTCCGGGGTCGGGAGAGTCTGCTCTTCCGCCTTGCCACCACCCTCCTCCTCCTCCTCCCCCTCCTCCTCCTCCTCCTCCACGTCCATCGCCGAATCCGCCACCGGAAGGGGCGGTCGCGAGTGGCGGAGGGCAGAGGTTGGCGGCGAGGCGCGGGAGGTGGCGGAAGCGGCGACCGGTGGTGGGGGGCGAGGAGGTTGGGAGGCGAGGAAGCCGAGGCGGGGAGAGGAGGGAAGGGAGGAGGAGGACGAGAGACTGAGACGAGGACATCGAGGAGGAGGGATGGTTAGCTTTGGGACGACGGAGCGCCGGGCGCCGGCGTTCAAGGTTGCCGGCGGAGGTGGGAATTGGGGTGGCCAAACAGGGCGAATATATTGAATGAGAAAAATGAGACTTTTGAGTCCTCTCTGGACTGCCTTTACATACATTTCATAGAATTAGTTAGGAAAAAAAAACGTGGGTGATGAAATCTTCTACGACCTCTTTGGTGGAAGAATCTGAATCTATAGTTGTGACAAAATGAATCTTCTTGCTTGTGTGCAGACAACCCGCTCGCTTTCTTCTTCACCTCCTTTGTTCGGTATTAGGAACACATGCGTATGGCTTCACAGAAATATGAAGCAACAAGCCAACATAATTTGCAGCCACCATGCTCTGGGGGTTCGAGAATGTGCATGCCCTAGCACCCCAGAAAAAAAGAACAGAGGAGAAATAAGTATGTTGCTTATTGAAATGACCAGAGAATTAATTTGTACCAGGCTCACTCTAGTATGATTAAGTTGCCATCAAATTAGATACTATAACTAATAACCGCTGTCAATCTGCCATGGCCATGTCCCCACGTGTCTTATCAATGAAAATTTTCTATAATGTGACTTCAATCTCCCATGAGAGAGAAAATTATTAGCTTCGCGAGCTGTCGGCCTACTATTTTCTATACACTTACCATTTTTCCTGGACTCACTCTGGGATCAAGTTGACAAACATTACTACTACCCTTTGCAAAAAACAAACAAAAAGTTCAAACTACTTTGCGAAGCTTCACCGGGACAATGAGAGAGAAGTACTTACCCCTGCCTTGTCATTACATTACAAGAAAAAAACTCCGTAACATAATAACATGCGTTAGGAGTAATCAGTTGCGTAGTTGGTCCACATCTCAACATTGCACAGCTATTGCCTACTGGGACATTGGATTTAACTTGCATTTGTTCGTAACTAGTATTACTATGCCTAAGCTTGTTCTCCTTGATTCATCTTCAGTTGCTCGCCACCTCCAATTGTTCAACATAAAACTAAACAATGCCTCACAGTGAAACACAAGAACCAGATAAACAAATATAACGGAAACCTTTTAAGTTTCTGAATACATTCAGTCACGCATTTTACGAAATAGCGAATGGGCATTACAGAATCAACTTCGCTAAGAAACTTCCTAGTATGTCAGTAAAAAAAAGGATTGGACCTTCCTGGAGTCTGAACTACACTTCAGTGTCATTGACATTTCAAACCTTTTGATTGGCTTCATAGACGTACTTTATGCCATTTAACCAGGCCTTTCCAGATCCAGCAGCTAATAGCGGGGATGCTTCGTGCCTACTTAATTTTATCGATGCATTAACTCATATTCAGTTCCACTCGACATACTAGATGTTTTTTCTCATTCCTCCAGGCTTTCCCATGCACAATCACTAGCATGCTATCATTCTCAAGCACAATAGGCAAAAAAGAGAACAATTTCCATTATGAAAATGTAAGACTAGTGGTTCTCCATACTCATTGATCATGACGAACTTGTACTGAATTAAGTTGGCAAGTGAGTCTATACCAATCCAATTCAAGAATAATAATGGCTGCTCAATGAAGAGTTCAGAGAGGAAATTAACCAAAGTAGAGAAAATAAAAATTGGATCTCTTAAAAGCTACATAGAGAACTAGAGTGTGGATGTACCATAATTCAAATAGGATTGAGCCAACATATGTCCAAGCTGGACTTGAGCTTGGGTGTTAAGATGCAGATGACCATCTTGGAACGGCAACCCCTTTGCATCGACAAACCTCACGTTCCGAAGTTTTAATCCTTTCTGAGCTTCCCTTACGACTTCAGTATATTGCCCAAGCCCTGACGCTAGCCCAACCTGAGACATGGAAAGACGGATAATAAGAAGTGGGCATTGCTATGTCAATTACGTTTGTAACTAGTAGTCTCGGCATAGCTACAATTGCTTGAGTTGAGGCAAATGACGATGTTCCAAATTTAGATGCTTCCATATATATAAAAACCTTGCTGCCCTGTCTCGGTTGAAATGACACATTGTTTTCGTAGGCAATTCGAGCTACTTGCAGTAGCACCTGACCTCACCGTACCCAATTGCAAGTTGCAACCGAGACCAGGAACGAGTCTTTTACTAGATTTGACCAATATTTTGACAAACATGTCCAGTACCCATTTGTACGCTAGAACCAGATTAATGGGATATCTTCAGCTGTTCTCTACCCAGATGAATCTTAAGTTAGCCGCTACTACCAACTCTGCTCCGTATGCCCACTACAGAAAGACTGCTCTTTGTTCTCAGGGAAAGAAAGATCTCCACCAACCATGCCCAAGTGATAAGTAAAGCTAGTCCCGTCCCTCCACTAAAAGAAATCATTATTCGAAGCAGATCTAGCAAATGCTCCTACCTGCCGAATGAACAGCTGTGTACGCTACGACCGGCAGGCCGCCAACCAAGGAAGTGACTAGCAAGAAGGAAGTTGAGCTCGCTCACCTGGATGAGGAGGAGGTGCGGCATGCCGAGATCGGAGCGCAGGTCGCGGACGAGCATGACCATCCGGCGTCCGTACTCATTGGCGTCGGCCCAGCGCACGGTGTCGCTCTCCCCCTGGTACCACAGCACGGCCCCGATCCGCCCGCCAGTCTCGACAGCCACCCTGGCCCGCCTCACCATCTCCGAGTAGAGGTCCGACCCCTTGACCCACTCCGCCATCCTCGTCCCTCCCGCGGCGCAGGGGACGAGGCCAATTACGGGCTCCCCCGCGCGGCCGGAGCGGAGGACGGCGTTGGCGAAGGCCATCCCAGGCCCGACACCGCAGGTGGTGTGGTTGTTAGCGGTGTCGATCCCCTGGTGGAGCGGCTCCCGTGCCTGCTCCCAGCGGAGCTGCGGGGAGAGGCGGAGGATGGAGGGGGAAGGGAAGCAGTCGGCGGGGACGACGCCGTCCCAGTGGCTGCCGGAGACGCCGCCGCGGCCGGCCATGTTGGACTGGCCAGCCAGGATGAAGACAACCTTGTTGGACGGCGGCACGTCGGCGGAGACGACGGCGGAGTGCCGGAGGAGGAGGAGGAGGAGGAGGAGGAGGAGCATTTCGGCCGTGGTAACGTGACGTTACGTGCGGGTAAGGAATTTGAATCGAATTTGAGGCTGCGGTGCGGTGCGGTTGGTCGCTTGGTGGGCTCGCTTTTCCACGCACGCGGACCCGAGTCAAACCAAGTCTGACATCCTCACAGCGATACGCTGCGGCGTCAGTCATCTCCATTCTGCATCGCTGCAGTTTCACGACGATCTCGACCCTCCACTGCAGATCCAACGATCGCTGTCACATGGGCATGGATCTTTGATCTCTCTCTCTCTCTCGACAAATAATAATAATGTGTGTTACGCATGGGCCTCTCACAGTGCAGAGTATAAAACTGCATATGTCTGTTGTACTAGTTTCAGACTGCAAAGATGTATTATTGGTGTAAGGGCCAATCTAGCAAATCATGTTACAAAATAATAATAATGAAATTTCCAGTAGCCCTCTAAACGTAATTAGCAAGAGGACAAACTGCGTAGTTTTTACAACTAAGACATCTTTTCTTTAATTGTCCACCGACACATTTCGTCTGATATTCGGTTAATTTAACTTTCCTCATTCCTCCTCCACGTAGTACTACTCCTATTTTAGGTAATAGCTAATTTTTGGTGTACATAATCGATCTCGTTTGCTACTTGTTTGAAACGACTTTGTAATAAATTCAGTCATGTGCATTGTGTGATGCAGGATTTGGAGGAGCTTCCTCTTTCACTATTTGAATAATAAAAGAAAAGAAAAGTAGCCCCCGGTTCAGGACTGCAATCCTTCGTCTGAGTGATGAAAGCTCCCTTTTCCGAAAACGTAAAAGTAAGTGGAAGTCCAAAAGATCGAAATCCTTTCTAGGTGGATGTCACCGTGTCAAACAGTGGCCTACTGGCCCGGCCCATCTATGATATGCTGCTGCCTTGTACACGTAATGGAACACGAGATGGGCTCCGCGAGTTCGGCCTGCCTTTCTTCTGTTCGCCTTCTCGCATGGCGGTGATAACTCCATGGGCGGCTTGGTCCGTGCATCGTGCGGATACACGACATGCACGGCTTTGTCGTCACCGCGCTGATGCCAGCTACACGACGCATGCCACGGCGACTTACCTCAGTCTATATTCAGATCTTTGGACAGCGCACGAGGAATGTTGGTTGGGTTGTCATATACAAGGATCTTTGGATAGAAAACGCAGCCGGCGAGCTCACCGGTGGTGACATGAAAGTGTCACTTTCTTGCATGTATACTAGTTAGGGTTATCTTTTAGCTTGTATCTAGCCTCCTTTTCTTTTTCTTTGGGTGCTCCTTCCAAGTGCATCGACGTCCACTTTGTCGGATCCACGCCTATCGTCGGTGTTCTGACTTATGCCATATACCTCTCGTCGACTGCTCCTTGGTGGTTCACCACCTCGCTATACAGTCGGAGCAAACCATCTCGAGGACCATCATCACAAACGGTGGAGGTTTCAGCAATCCTCATTCTTAGTGAGTTCCAGCCCCTCAAGTTGTTTCTCCTTGTGGCTTTGTTATCGGTCCCGACATTTGTCCCGTTTGCTGTGTTATTCTTCCTTCCCTGCTGCTCATTGCTTCTGGAGAGTACGTGTATATATCTAAGCTCTTGGCCATGGCGTCGACGGCCCCCATCGGGACTGAGGCTGACAACATAAAATGCTCTTGGTGGGGTTTGGTGTACCCGCCAGATGGACTGCGCGCGCGGCATCACGCTGTTGTCGATCTCCACAGTCATCATCTTCAACCTCCAAGATAAGGAGGCCCTTACTTTGTGTTGCCCATGGTGGGCTGCTGGTGGAGCATCCGCTATACGTGGGCCCAAGCGCGGAAGGCACGAAGATCCGTTGCCAACAGCTATTCTGGCAGCGCCGACTGCAAACAAGTACCCAATTGCATTTTACAACCTTCATCCAAGGTCTCCTTTGCCTCTTCTAGGGGTGTGTTCGTAACGTCGAATTTATTTTTGGGTTCCCCTATAAGAGCATCTCCAGGTGGGACGCTATCCCGCCCGCCGTCTCCAAAATAGCGTCTCAAGCAGCAAAAACACTCTCCACCAGGGACTCCATCGCCCACGCCATTTTCGAGCGCACGCCATCCTCGACTCCACGCACGCCAAATATAGCGTGCGTCCTCCCGGCCTCCATCCGCCAACCGCTGCTTCACCGACGCCCCTTCCTCGCCATCTGGAAGTCCTAGAACCGCTGCTACGTGCCGACCTCACCGCCTCGCACCTGCACTCACCCTCCAGAGGCTACCACGACGAGCTCGGTCCGTGCCACACAACCCCCACCAGATCCACGGCGAGGTAGCCCTTCTCTCTTCTCTCTTTCTCTGTGTAGCTGTCTCTTGTTGTGGGGTGGCGATGGAGGGAGCTTGGGGAGGTAGGGGATGCGGTCGGGGTGGATCTAGCTCGGGGACGGAGGGGATAGGGTGGATCTGGCTTGGGGATGGAGGGAATGCGGTCAGGGTGGCTTGGGGATATTGTTCTTCTTCTCCGAGTGGAACCTCCAATGATGATGAAATTGATGCTTCTACTCCTGAGCATGATCCATTGCATAGACCAACTGGTAAGAAAGCCGAGAAAGAACGAATCCAACGAGGTAAAAGTTCTTCCAGTACAAATACTAGTACTGTCATGCTAGCATTGGACAAAGTTTGGTCAAAGAAGGTAGAGAGGGAAGAGAAGAAAGATACGGTGAAAGAAGCTCGATATGAGTGAGCAATGGCAATAGAAGAGAAGATGCTTGCACTAGAAGAAAGAAAGTAGGAAAATGAAGCAAGAAAGAATGTAATAAAACAACAAAAGTTAGATCAATAGAGAAGGATTGAGGAAGAGAGGATTATGAGCATGGATATTAGCGGTATGACTGGACCACAACAACAGTACTACCTGAGCTTGCAGTGTGAGATCATCGCTCGACAGTACAGTAGTACTACATGAGCTACTACGTGTGTGAACTTTTCGTTCTATGACCTCCTATTTCTGTGAACTGTTTATGTATGAGCTACTACTTGTGTGAATTTTTTATATATGAGCTACTACTTGTGTGAACTTTTTATGTTATGAAAGAGGTCGTGGAAGGTATAACAAAACAAAATGCATACATTAATTAAGAAAGAACACTACACCATTGCATAATTGAAACACTACTTGATAGGTTTGAACTAAATTATTACAACTTCAATAATCAATAAAACTAGGACTCTGCATACATTTGCCACAGGTGCTCGCTCAGTTCATCTTGAAGCTGAGAGTGGGTGCCTCTGTTTCTTATGTCGTGATTACTTTGAATAAACTCCATGAACTGAGAAAGCTCAGGGGTGGGCTCATGAGAAACTGTTACCCTATCTCCCACATGATCATAATTGTAGTCCTTCGGTCCTTCGTGCTCATCTTCGACTATCATATCATGCATGATGACATAAGCTGTCATGATTTGTCTCAGTGTCTCTTGATCTCAAATCTTGTTGGACCACGGATAATGGCAAAACGAGATTACAAAACTCCAAATGCTCGTTCCACATCCTTCCTAGCAGCTTCTTGGGCTTGGGAGAAAAGTTTCTTCTTATTCCCTTGCGGAGATCTCTGAAAAGTAGCCTTGGTAGAGTCTAGCATGTCCGGCTTGTCTATCGCGATGAATTACACGACGTCCCGGCACGGAACCACCATGGCGTGGAGCATTCGACCGTTGATCTTCATCGTCCACTATGAATGCTGTAGCAACAATGAGTTCATCATCATATGATGATGAATGAACCCATGTCCATGATCCTTTGGCTGACGGGGTTGCAACGCTTCGTTGTGGTGTGCAAGAGGAGAGAAAGATGGGTGGGAGAGGACACAGAGAAATCTGGAAGGAGAGACACCGCCAAGAATGGCAAATGGACTTGTATATATAGACATGAAAAAATAGCAGTTGGAAAATAGCCGTTGGAATATAGCTGTTGGAATATAGCTGTTGGAAAAGTAGCAGTTCGAAAAATAGCAATTGAAAAAATAGCCGTTTGGATTTTACCTATTAGTAAATAGCTGTTAAAAATACCCGTTAAGAAATAGCCGTTACAAAATAACCGTTCGAAATATAACCGTTACAAATATATCAAACAGAAATTTATTGTTAGTTACAGGATATTATTATAAAATAGGAGAGAACAATATGGAGAGTGGTATATAGATGTACTGTTGGAGTGGGGAGTTAATATGGAGAGAAATCTTTTTAATAGGCATCATATAAGGATATGGAGGCACAATTTTAGATGCCCACCTAGAGATGCTAGGCCCGAGGGCCCACTTGCCTTAAAAAAAGAAACTGGTTTGGGAAGATCCAATGGGCGCTATCTGGATCCAATAGACACATGGACTAACGGACATGGGTCTCCCAAAAAAATAAATAAGTGTTTACGCACATGGGGTCTGACGAATATCTCTTCTTAGTGTTCTGTATCAAACTGCATAGATAGATCTATTCTACTTGTAGGATCACGGCGCGGCACGGCTAATTGGCTACGGCACGACGATTGAAATACCAGTTATTTCTATAACTCCGCATCAACAAGGGAAAAGAAAAATGCCATCAGATTTCTAGTTGATGATGCGGGTACCGTCATGAGGGTAATCTGATCTTTGTGGTTTGATTACTGAATACTTTACCGAGTAGTTTTCCTCTGAGGTTGCAGCTCCAGACAGACACTGTTGTGTTGGGGAAGGTGAAGCCTAGGGTGACATCGATCATGAATGAGTGCTTGCTCGCACCATACACAGCTGACGAGGTGAAGAAAGCGTTGTTCCAAATATGTGATCTAAAGCGCAAGGCCCTGACGGCCTTCATGCAGTCTTCTATAAATGCTTTTGGCCGGTGTTGGGTGATGAGTTGGTGGCAGAGGTGTTGCAAGCGGTGAACAGCAGGACTATTCCTCCAGATTGAAATGATCCTACCATTGTGTTAATTCCCAAGGACCATTGCGGGTGTCCAAGGTGATACCCAAGATGATTGCAAACCGGCTGAAGTTAATACTGCCGGATGTGATTGGTTAGCCATGGGAAAAGACATGACTGCCCTTCTTCTTCCTCAACTCCCTACTCCATGGCCACAGCGGCCGAGAGCTCCATAGCGAATTTGTGTATGTTGTTTGTCTTGTGCCGAATTGATGTACTTTTTCCGCCAGGAGTATACATGAAACATGATCGTTGCCTGTTTGTACTGCTCTAATCAGTACCAAGATATCATCCCTTTTTTCTTTCAAAGATTAGATTATCAATGTACTAGTCTTGGTGGTTACAACATATTGGTTAGCTTTAAGCTAAATAAATATTGGATTTGGATCAACAGTACAATGCTTGGAGTACTGAGCTCGGCCACACGCACAGTGGCCCACGATCGGCTCGTCCTCGAGCGTGGGAGGGGGAGACAGAGGATGGGAAGGAGGATGGTCGCTGCGACGAGACGGGCACAGGAGACAGAGGAGGCGGCCAGCAGCAAGAGGCACCGTGGAGGGACGACGCTCGCTGCCTGGGGAGGCGCGGTGGCGGCTTCACCTCGGGAGGAGAGCACGGGAGGGCGTGGTGGCGCCATGGGCAAAGGGAGCACGTACTTGGCGGCTGGATTTTGGGCGCCATGGCCAAGGGGAGAAGGGGCCATGGGTGCTGGATTGTGTGAAGAAAGAAGAAAATGCTTTGTTTTGACTCAGGGGTAGTTTGGTCTTTTCGCATGGCTTTTGGAGTGCACAGAATAAAATATGATTATGTTAATTGAAATGGGGCATTTTGTTAAGAAGGAAATGTAACATAGGTTATAAATCAATTACATTGTGACATGGAGCATATGAACAAAATCCCAACAAAGATAGGCCAAATGATCACATTATTGCTGCATGCATGTCTTTGACATACGCAACACAAGTATACCTCAGCGCCATGGATGGACAAGAATAGGTAGCCGTTTGTTTGGCAGCGTGCACTACTACATCGATCAAGCACCTCGTTCCATTTCTGGCCGTCCGATCCGGTCACGCATACATTATCTCTTCGGCGCCATTAACGTGCAATCCAAAATTGAGACAGCTCATGGCCGTTTCAAGTCAAGCGCGCGCGTTAAGCAGACAGACAAACATGTCAGACAACAAAAAGCGCAGGATAGCGTAGCATATGCAAACGCTATTGGCTGCTGCTGCTGCTGTCGTCTCTTCTCCCTTTACGAGCATGCACCTTTTTCACCGATTCCCTGCAATGACACGCCGTATTTATATCCTCCCTGCCGATTGGATCGAGGCCGTAGCAGCAGTAGCACACCTAGCCTCTTAGCCAGTACCAGCAGCAGGCTCACTGTCACTCATGGACCCAGCTGCACCAATCCTCCACGAGTACTGCTGCTCCTCCTCCTCGCGGTCGCCGGCTCCCATGCCGGCGCCACCACCCCGACGCTGGTGTTCATCCTGGCGGGGCAGTCCAACATGGGCGGCCGCGGCGGCGCCACCAGCGGCAAGTGGGACGGCGTCGTGCCGCACGAGTGCGCGCCCTCCCCGCGCGTCCTCCGTCTCTCCCCGGGCCTCCGCTGGGAGGAGGCGCGCGAGCCGCTGCACGCCGGCATCGACGTGGGCAACGTCCTCGGCGTCGGCCCCGGCATGCCCTTCGCCCACGCCGTCGTCCGGGCGGCCCCGCCTGGCAGCGTCATCGGCTCGTCCCCTGCGCACAGGGCGGCACGCCCATCGCCAACTGGTCGCGGGGCACCGACCTGTACGACCGGATGATCACGCGCGCCAGGGCCGCCGTCGCCGAGACCGGCGGCCGCGGCAAGCTCGCCGCCATGCTCTGGTTCCAGGGGGAGACCGATACCATCAGGCGCGAGGACGCCATCGCCTACACCGCCCGCATGGAGGCCATGGTCCGCGACGTCCGCCGCGACCTCGCCATGCCCGATCTGCTCGTCATCCAGGTCACTCACTACTCCACTCCACTCCATCCGTCCCCTGCTCCAACTCCTCCATTTGATCCATGCTCTAAAAAAATCATCTTTTTTTATGTGGATTCAGGTTGGGATCGCGACTGGGCAGGGGAAATTCATCGATCTCATGAGGAAAGCGCAGAAGGCAGTGAAGCTCCCGAATCTCAAGTACGTGGACGCCAAGGGGTTACCAATTGCGGGCGACTACACGCATCTCACCACCCAAGCTCAGGTCCGGCTTGGCGACATGTTAGCCAAGGCCTACTTAGCCACTCTCTGAAACTTTCAGATTAACCGAGCCTGCTTAGTTTAGCGTATGCATAATTCATGTGGTTAACGACATGTTACAGAGCCATATGGCCGGCATTTATCCCTCCATTCATCGTTCCCGGAATGCTTCTCTTTTTTTTTCAGAATTTATTCTTCACTTTTCATGCTATTACTGTTACACTGAATGGAGAATTAAACAGCTGAGTTATTAGATGCTCTGCAAGATGGTACTACTATTAGTACTGATGCATTCAAGTAGACGGAGATGGATATTGAAGGCTCTGTCTGACACGGGGATTTTTAGGGTCAGGGATGTCATTTCTCTGAGTTGCTTGAATCTGTTGTAACAGCAAGAACAGAGTTTATGACCACTAAATCTAGTGAGTTGCATGATACGTGCAAATTTGGAATGACTAAAATGTGCGCAGTGTAGACTAAATTGGAGTAGGTGCATGCATCCAATTGGAACGGCAAACTGTTAGAGGACTTTAGTGTTGGGAACCTATCATGTGCCGATCGGCATCGACCAGCAGCATGCAGCAATGATTTCCTCATGTGCTCTTGTTTCTTCTCGTCCTGCCATCTCTCATGTGAGTGAGTGAGTGACCTTTCATCACCCAACTTTGCTGCTCAAATTCAGGTTCCAACTTCCAACTGCCTGAGAACAGAGTGGGATACGTGTGGTATGCTGTCCTACTGTTGTGAATGGCGTCAACGTTATCGGCACCAAGATAGCAGTCACTCATACTTGGGAACCCACTACCTGAACTGAACGCCATGTAATGTAAACATAAAGGCAAGGAAATCTGATGCGTTTAGCTGAGCGTTTCCTGCCTAGCATATTGCTCTGTGCTAAGTTGCTGTACAAATCATGAGGAATCAAGTGGCTCTATGGCGCATGCTGACTAAAGATGTCCATACGAGAATTGTTTGTGCACGTCATAATCATTGAGCCTCAAATAATGAGCACATTATCCTGTGTGCTTGATGAGCTCATTACGCATCATTTCGGCAGTTGATACCTAGGTCATATCAAAATCGAGTGTTCAACCTTTGAGGCTCTGGGCACATGCCCACGAAAGTAAATAAATGAAGAATTCTGCGTCCGAAAACTTGGTTCCCGCTATCATGTGTATGCTTGCCTAGAAACACTGAGAAGAATAAGACTTCAAAACGTTGCGTGTGCCACTGTGAAGTCTGAATGTTGAGAGCATGCAGACAATGCACAGGATCCAGATTTCAGTCCAGAAAAACTAATCTATGCCATCTGAATGCAACAGATGAGTTTGTTCACAGCAGGAGTTGTACAAACATGATGTGATTTTATTCTGTTGAGTAGTAGAGATTGTGTATGGCAAGCACGGTTTACTGCATGTAGAGTAGAGAGAGAGAGACGCAACACCGACCGAGTTAACTTACAGATGAGTAGTGACTAGTCTTGGTCGTCGTCGTAGGAGAGATGGAAGTCGGTTTTGCAGCCGGGCGCGTCGGGGTCCTCGGCGCCGCAGCAGTCGTAGAACTTGGCCGCGTAGGGCGGGTCGCCGTCGCGGAGCTCGTAGTACCTGCGTCACCACCGCCGTCGATTTGTCGTCGTCGTCGGAACCAAAAAAAAAGAAGAGAAGAGTAAGGAGGTACCTCTTCTGGTCGTCGTGGCGGCGGCACACGAAGAAGGAAGGGTGGAACCTGCAGGAGAGCGGCGTGTTGCCGGACGGAGAGTACGTCCCCTTGCAACGCCGGCACACCTTCGCCGTCGACGCCGGCGCCGCCGCCTTATCTTTCCCCATCACGCCGCCACCGGACTCCGAAAGATTCCTCTTTTCTTTCTTGTTCTCTCTATGGGCCTTACTACTTGATCGTTTTCTGTCATTCCGTGGGCTACAACACAATGCAGCCCGCAAACAAGTCTATTCCCCCTTTCTCTCTCTCTCTCCTTTCATTTTTTCGTTTATGATCTTGTCGCTGCTCACTAGCATTTGATTTTGTTTTCCTGGATCAACATCCATGCACATCAACGTCTGACCGATGGCACCCCGTCGAAATTAGCCACTAATTAACTAGCGTGCATATGATTAAGAACACATCACGCGTCCCGCAAGCGCTAAATTAAACAATTTCTCCAACAAGCGGTTTTATTCATTATCTTAAAACAACAAGCCGTTTTATTAATTACCAGACCATTGACGACGTCGCTGGCCACCAATTAGTGACTGGATTTTCCAATACAAAGGGGTGATCTTGCTGCCATCATCCACAATCAACTACAATTGACATAGCTACATAAACTTCCCAAAAACCTTATTACTTGCTACTGTACATTAGCTAATCAGTTGGAATTTCGTGAGAGTCTACGATCGATGCATGCAAATGCAATTAGGTCTGGGTGAAAAAAAAATACCTTTATTATCATAACGGAATTACTATTTAGTCCCTGTGACGGATTGGATTAAAATAAAATATATAGCGACTCACACACACATGCACTCTTCAGAGAGAGTGACATCACGGCTTACATTAGATTAGGCTAGCTCCTGCAACTTTCTTTCATTTCCTCTTGATTGTACAACAATCTATCTTAATCTGGAGCAATAGCTAAGGGACCAAAGGTAGATGATCTTCTTCTTATTCACCTCACGTGACATGAGTTCCTGTTTTTCCTCTATAGTGCTTTTGGTGTTCAATGGTGAACTAAATCTGACAGTATAGTATAGTAAAAGTGCAATTAGCAATATAACAATGTTATTGATTTGTTGTATATGGTTTTCCTGAAAGAAAGAAAAAGAGGAATAGTATGATGGAATGGACGCTTGGAGATGCAAGTATTTTTTTTTATTAGGTAAAGAGATGCAAGTAGATAGGTAGGTGCCATGGAAACTATATATAATTCAGCGTCAGCGTCTAGATTCTTAATTGCACACATGTGTGCGTGTGTACAGCGATCCAGCTCCGCTAGTGTATGAATGGACCACCAAATATCTATATATGTATATAATCAGTGTTGCTGCTGTGATTAACAATTCGCAAGACAGGAAAAAGAGAGGAGGTTATCGATGGGCTTTGTTAATTAAGAAGCAGCAGAGGAAGAGGAGATTAATTAATTATCCGAGGGGAGATCGAAGAGGAAGACAAGAGAGGAGATCGGGAAGAATCCTGAGAGGCAACGCTGCATTGATAACCCATCCAAATATCCAAGCAGCTAGCTAGGAAGTAGAAGCGCGCGCGCGCGTGTATATATATACGCACCCGGCCGGCCGCACCTAGCCTTGCTTCCCACCGGCCAGTGCTATCTAGCTAGCTCACAATTAAACCACCAATTAAGATTCTGCTAGCTAGTATCAAGAGCCAGCCTTAAGCTTGTCGACGGAGTTGTTTGATCTTGGCAGCAAATTGATTAAAGGGAGATATGGAGGATGAGGAGGCGTCCGTACGTGTGATGGGAAAGCCGGGGAGCAAGAAGACTACGGCGTCGCGGTTCAGGCGGGTGTGCGTCTTCTGCGGGAGCAGCCCCGGCAAGAAGGCGGCGTACCAGCTCGCCGCCATCCAGCTCGGCCACCACCTGGTAATTCAATGAGGGACTAGTACATAATTTTTTGGTAATTACAGTAATTAACTTGTATGTAATGGTGCAGGTGGAGCGTGGAATCGACTTGGTGTACGGCGGCGGCAGCGTGGGGCTGATGGGGCTCATCTCCCGCGCCGTCTACAATGGCGGCGGCCACGTCATGGGGTACGCGCCTCGCCGGCAGCTCCTGTTTTATTCATTCTGAACGTCGATCCTTGATTGTCTAGCTTGTTAATGGCGGATGGTGGTAAATTAAGGGTTGTGCCGAAGGCGGTGCTGCCACGGGAGTTGATCGGGGAGACGCTGGGGGAAGTGAAGGCGGTGACCGGGATGCACCAGCGCAAGGCCGAGATGGCACGACAATCCGACGCCTTCATCGCCCTCCCCGGTACGTGATTCCTACTACATACCTGAAGAAAACTGGATCCAGATCTCACAAAATTAAGAGGCCTCTAGCTAACCTGGCCATGCCCATGCCGGCCTGTATCTGTTCATCTCATTGATTGATCGACTGTCGGTTCCATATGATGTATCATGTAGGTGGTTATGGAACGCTGGAGGAGCTCCTGGAAGTCATCACTTGGGCACAGCTCGGCATTCACAACAAGCCGGTCAGTGTCACTTTACTGCTACGTACTCGATCTCTTGAATTTAATTTACTGAATTGCTCTGGATATATTTTTTCGTTGATCGAGTTAGCTAGTTATTAGTTGGAGATGAATTGATGTTCACAGGTGGGTTTGCTGAACGTGGACGGGTACTACGACTCGCTACTGTCCTTCATTGACAAGGCCGTCGACGAGGGCTTCATCGCGCCCGCCGCCCGCTCCATCATCGTCTCCGCCCACAACCCCGCCGACCTCCTCGCCGGCCTCGAGAGCTACGAGCCGGCGCACGATGCTTCCTCAATCAAGCTCACCTGGGAGTCCATGGAGCACATCGGCACCATCTACTCCCCCAAGCCTGACATCTCACGCTAGCTAGCCTCCATCCCGGCCACATGCATCCACCCAAACATTCGCTCTACTTACAGATATACAGATAGATATATGACACACATTCATTCCTGATTCTTTGTAAACTAACTAAATGTATGTATGTTGCTATGGAATAAAGAAAATTTATTATGTGAGTTATTTAGATGCTTGTGACATCATATTCTCAATTTTATGCTAAATAACATTATCTTAAAATATATATCAACCAAATTAACTATATGAAATCGTGACATATATCCACCATATAAAATAAATATAAATTACGAAAATTTCTTGACAATTTAAGAAATAGTCTCGATGAAGTGAACGAATAATCACTAATTTAGATCTTTATAAAAATAAAGATATCCGTTCCTTTTATACGTTCTAGTTAGATTAAAAGATTAGTATCGCCGACACAAACAGGGACAAATGTTGACGAGCGCTAGTATATGCATTTTATTCAGCAGTATCTAGCTAGATCCACATGCTAATTTACCCCTGTAACTCTCGTCGATCAGACTATTTATCAATATATACGTGGTGCGTACACTGGTAGTAAAAGAAAAAATAATAATACTAGAATCAGTAATGTGTGAATGTTTCTACTGATCGAATTTTCTCTGGTATCCAGCCTTGCCTCTGTTCCTTTTGTCTACGAGCAGGTAGTATTCCACTTGTGCTAGCTTTTCTTCCCATTTGTGGGGAGAGATGCTCATTTCCAATTGGGGATCGATCACAACCATACGCAGCTGCTGCATGATTGCAAAAGGTAGAGGGATGATGTGGCTTCCCCAACAGTAGGAAGGGGACAGACAGACACGCCAATCCATTCATCTATCCATTCATATCCCTGTCCTGACCTGTCCTGGCCTGTCTGCAACTTGCAACTGTGTGAGGTCGCCAATTCACACACGTGGAGAGAGAAGGAGGCACTCACGTTGAGCAAGCAACAGTAGTGGAGGCTGTGGAGGGTACTGATCACCACTCACCGGTAACCAACCAGCCAAGAACTATCCAACCAACACAATAGACGTGGAAAGGAAAACGAAAATGCTCACTACTCGAGTCACTCTCATCATTCTTATATTAAGTAAAGCAGTATTGTTAACATTTTGCACGTTTCAGCTTGAATATACCGCATTTAACTCGACAATTCCAAGGAAATCGGATTTTTAAAACCAGGTGTTGAACATTTTCAACTATAGCTCAGACACATTCAACCTGAATTTGAGGAAACATTTGAGCAGGAGAAAACCTTTCTCCAAAATATGTTTGGGTACATCATCGTTCCTCTTGTCCTATTCTAGTCTGCTTCTGTGAGCGTCACCTGTAGCGGGAAGCCGGGACATCATTTTCGATTCCCAACATGCGGGACCCATATATTTTACCATATGGGGTCGACTATCACTATCTCATATTTTAGTTGGTCATCTAAATATGTATATAGATTTATATATATATATACATATAATAATTTTATAAAGGAATGTACAAAGAACTATAAGGTCAATTTATATATAGGAGAGAGGGAATGATCATGTATATCCAGTTCTTATGCTAGCTAGCATTCAACATTTGGATAAGAATCGTATGAGGTACACGACCGAGGAAAGCTGAGGTCAGTGCATACTTGATGATGATGATGTAACGTAGACCTCTAATTAAGATGCACTTGTTTGTCCCGGACAGAGAGACATAAAAGCTACTAAAGTGAAACAGAGAGCATCTTAACATGGTTGCGCTAATTTCCATCAGTGAGAAGTCAAATCAATTGGCAACAAGTTAGAACTACTCTCGTAAGATTGACTTAGTTTCTAATCGATCCATAGGCTCTACATACTTCAGCTAATCTACGACCGCTTTTGCTGAAATTTGGTGTGCTTGGTACTAGCTAGAGATGAGCAGCATCTCAAAAGTTGAGAGCAGGCAACTCCTGAAATGGGACGTGTAGGACGAGCTGAGATCGACAAACCACCGTAGTTACCTTAATTACTAGTTCCTTTCAGGCAGTGAGGTCGTCAAGCAAGCAACATGGGGTGTGTATATTCCAGCCAAATAAAAATAAATTAATGGTCAACACGTACAGCTTGCTCAACCAGTTGCTCGACAACACGCATGATATATAATTTACTATGGATTTAGCTGCAGTTAGTCAATGATGTGCATCAACTGGATCATACTAAATTAGCAGTTGACAGACTTTTGTATGTACGCAAAGATCGATGAATAAGCATGTACGTCTGTCTTTCTTAGTAAGTTAATATTTGTTGACGTGACCAAGCTTACATGGTGTGGTCAGATATTCCTACATGGGTTACATTCACACCTGAGGTCCAGATGAGAATCACATAGAACTGTTCAGTATCGCATTCAGACTTGAGGGCACGGAAGCGCATGCAGATTCTTCGATGTGAATCTCCTGATCGGAAATATTCTCACAAAAAAACAGTGATGAAGATTACTACTCACTTATTTCGTCCAAAAGCTCGTGTAACCACCATGCTCTGCACGTGAAGGAAGCTTCGTGCAGACTGGACAGGAGGCAACAGTTGTGCTGGGATCTGTTCTCACTTGGCACTTGTGAATTCAATCAGGCTGAGAATGCAACTCTAGCAACATTAGGCTTCAAGAGCCATGGCAACATGACACTGATATGTATGCATGGCCGTCAGCAAGCAAGCTTAGCTAATAAGCTGGGTCGAGTCAATAGTCAATACCCACTCCCGTCGCTCGCTCGCTCTTGCAACGCGGCCTCTTCCGGCTGCATAACGCTAGCAAAATCGCTCGCTGCACTGCACTGTACTGCTTATTGGGATTGGGACGTAGTATAGAAGATGCAGTTCAGATAAGAATAACAGGAGGAAAGCAGGGAGCTTTGCTTTTGCTTTGCTTCCATCTTGTGACAGTTCTGACCGTGACCGCTCACCCTATCCTTCTCCAGCCTCATCATCCTAGATAGACAGAGAGATAGATAGATAGAACGATACAGAATCTACCTACCTACCAGCTGCTCGATCTCTACACCTGCTGCTGGGCGTGTCATTTTCTCTCTAGCTTGGTTTCGTTGCTTGACTTGTGCTCCCGCTTTTGTTTTGGGTCCGTTTCCGCGCCGAGCATGGATCATCATTCATCAGCCACCCCAACAAAATCGTCTTTACAAACACGATACTCCAGTCCATCCATTCATGGGCTCAATTCCACATGCACAAACTCACTTCCACATCAAGAATAATGTAGGTGCTGAAAATTTTATATATAAAGCGCATAAGTACAAACACATATACCATAATTATTCTCAATTAGACTGCTAATATCCATAAAGAAAAAATATTAATATATTGTTATCTTGCATGGAATGTACCGCACATATATGCACAATTAATATCTAGGTAAAAAGGTACATGAATTGAGGGCGGTAGTACAGTTACTATTTAACCACCGCCTTCAGTGGGCATCACCTCATGCATCTGATAACCAAATTGATCACCCACCCAGTTGGTATGCTGTTAATTGTAAGGGACCCTAATTGTAATTACGGGTCAAAAAACATTATGAAAGACAGGCGTTCGATATAATAAATACACGAAAGCACATCATGACCTGCGTTGACGTAAAATAATTAGCTGATGCCATTGCATTAACTTAAGGTGTGGACATTCACAACAATATTGAAGAAATCTCATTTCTGAATACACACGGCGACCGATCAGTACAGACCAATCATAGAAGTCCGAACAAAAACTTCACATGGATTCAGTCCACACGAAAGGGAGAAAAGGTAAAACATATTTCACAGAATAGTACACTAGGATTATAAGGTTCCAATCAGCCTGAATCAGTCTTGATACAGAATGCGGTCAATCTATAGACTAAACTAAAAATAAGCATACAATGTTGTACCGTGATCATACTATATCATGGCTCAGCACACACCAATGTTACACTGAGCACAAGAGCTGCTGCTAACACATCAACCACACAGCGCAAATGCTGCAAACCAATATTAGTCCGAAGCAGCTCTTGCGACAAAATTGAGTCGGCCTTTCCCTATCAACTAGCAGAAATCTTGGAATCATCATCAAGTGGAGGCAACCGAAAATAAAATTACAGCAGGCACCTTTCACCACCCTGGAAGAATACTCAGGCACGGGGGTCGAGGCCTCCAAAGGTTTGGAGACCAAGGCAAACATGAAACTGGATTAGAAAGGCAGAATCACAAATCACTACGAATCCACCATCTCATCTTGTAATTCGCTTGGGGCAATGAGCCCTGGAATGGCAAGCATCCGTTGGCGCTCCCTTTCTCTTTGTACAGCTGCCTCTTCGGCATACAGATCCTTATTATCCTAAGCACAAAAGAAGCCACGGCAACTCATCAGATGAGAATTGGCGCAAAGTAACTTATAAACAAAGCAATAAACAAGTAATGCAGCCCTATCCCCTGGACACTAAGGGCACATCAGAGACAGGGTTCCATTTCATAGATTTTCATAAAATAGTTTTCCAGAGAGCTGCATTTTCTTGAAGTTCTAGCTTTCCTCAATCTTAGGACAACTAGTGAAGAGGATTCAGAATAGCAATTCATAGATAATAAACATTATTTGTTGCAAGCCAAAAACTTCATAAACAATATCTAGAAGCATCTACTTTTCAAGGCTGTGATCATTCAGCAGCTGTTCCCACCTAAACTTATTTACATATAGGCTAGTGCTGGTGGCATAGGGGGAGGGGGCAAGTTACCTGGGCAGAGAACTCCTTTGATTGCACCAGGAAGTCTCTTATATGGTTTTTGAAGCTTGGAAGGTCATGTTTCGAACTAAGAAGCCCATCAACAAACTTGGCCACCTACGTAAGAAATTTTGTCAGGTTCGTGATGGCCAAGTCAAGCACAAGATAGCTGCATTAGGATGATCATACCTCAGCTGGTGTCATGTTAGGAAATGATGCTCCGAGAAGTTTTATAGTGTAGTCTCGAACAAACATAGCATTATCAGTATATTGATATGGTACTGAGGAAGCATCCCATAGAGGCTCAGTTAGACCGTCAACCTACACATTATTAAATCTAATAAGTAGATGCTCACATGCAAACACCAGAGTACAAGAATAAAAAACATGAACATAAAACATACCACACAAAACAAATGTTGCAGCACCAAAAACATGGAGCTTGAAACCAGGCTTATGGAATGAATCAGTGAGAACTGCAAAAAATCTCTTGCTCAATATTCAAAAAGTAGGTTTTGTAGAACTGATTTTGGAATCCTGAAGCCTGCAAGAGAATCAAATAGTAAGCCTCCAAATATTCACATACTGCCAAGAGAGGATGAACCATATTTTCTACCTGGAAGTTCTTTAGAATTTCCAGCAATAAACTGAGGCCAGTCTCAGCGATGTTTCTCTCTGTATGTCTAAATGCCCAATTGATGGAATCAATCACAAGCTTCAATTGCTGAAACAGATAGAATAAAGAGAAGAAATTTGGGATGCTGTTCATTGATAAATTGATAAATAATATCAATGAGGCTGATGAATAATTGAACAAAATAAATACTAACCTGACTCGAAAGCTGAATTAAAGCTTGGAAGCAATGGGTGCCAATAGCACGAAGCAAAGAGAAAAATTTAAGGCGATGCTCAGGATAATCTTCGAAGTTTTTAGTAATCATCTGGCAAGACAGAACAGTAAAATCTCAACATGTATTTAACATGATCAGTAACAAAAACAACTTATGAGATAGTATTCCTACCTCAAGAGTACACTGGAAAAACAGCCTCAAATATACGAGGCACATCCTCAAGCATTTCACCTTTGTACCTGCAGTAAAAATTTAATAATTAGAAATGACATACAAAAACAACAGAGTATTGGCAAGAAATAACTGAGCATGTGACGCAGATTACTGAGAAAAGAAATTTCCAACAACCTAAACTTATAAAAACACATTTTAGAGAAAGTGCAAAATGGATATCAAATTCAAGGCAATACTTGTTTATAATTGTTGCAAACAATGACAGAACTTCAGATTCCCTTGCATCAGGCACATTTCTAGCGTAATCACCAAGAACAGGATCCATCATTGGAGGAACAAACTGCTTCCCAAGGTGTGGTAGATCTTCAGCTTTGTCAACAAAAGTCTCGATCAATTTCAATGTTTCCCTCTTGATAGATCTGTTGCAAATATTATATTATTTAGTACAACAACATGATAAAGAGAAAAGGGATAGATACCAATGACTTTATCATACCTCAGGAGTTTTACAAATGAGGACTTTGAGGCATAAGGCCCCCCTTCAGCAATAGTGCTTGATACAAGCTCACTGTACATTCTGATGTGAAAGCAATGTACAACACAAAGAGAAGGCTCCATTAGCTTGGGAACAATTTTTAGCTTTGCAGGCATAAGGAGACAAAGCAAACCGCACTAGGAGAACAAAATGGGTAGGCACAATGAGCAAATACACATTTCCAACAAGGAGCAAATTTCGACTTAGGCTGAACCAGTAGAATGTTTAGGACCAGATTGACGCAGGTCGTGCGAGCCACAAAAGATTGTGGCCCAGCCCAAATTATCATGTACTGCCATACTAGACTGCCCAAGTTTACAGGGCTGTGCGAACCAGTCCAAAGAAAGGCTCTTTAGTCTTTTCAGGCCTAGCTTCAACCTAGAAAGATGCTAAGCAGCACAGTAATACTATAAAACATGGTGCGTGATGCTAAACTACCTGTAAACTGTCAGCATGTCCAGGAAGATTAGTGAAATTTGTGGGAAAAAATGTGGTCCAAGAGAGTTCGCAACACTCGTGTTTGTCTGCAATCACAAATAACAACATTATGTGGTACCAATGGAGCAACCACAAATAACATTAATTTTGTACCCTTGGAGCAATTGTGCACCTGGCAACGAGGAAACCCAAAACCAAACAACATGTTCTCATGTTGGCAATACACTAAGAACAGCATGGCATACCCAAAAGAATCATGTTGATTGATAGTGCCCAAATATACTGTTTGGTGAAAATGTAAAATGAAACCCCTACTATAATTTCTTAGGTGATTAACACTCCAAAATAGCTGAACTATGTATTCAGGTGTCAACTTACCGCCGGTAAACATTACATCAAGATCAGATCGTGCGTGTGTGTTTATGGTGCATTTGAAAGTTTAGACCAGTATTTTGTGCTCTACATGAAGTTTGGGTACACTGGTACCTACTTAAAATTCTAAAGGTGGCATTCAGAAGTTTTAAGCACATGATACAAGCAAAAATCCAGTCATCAAGACATACTTGAACAACCCCAAGCAAGTAAACACAATTGCTGGCCCAACAGCTGGAAGTGACACTAATCAAGCATGGAAAATATTCGTTGGCCTTGGCTAACAATTCAGAAGTGTTTCAGAGCCTGCCTTACAAAGAAATGACATGCACCTGAATTTGATCATCTACGTCCCTTTATTAAAAAATTTCTTGGGATGTTAGCTAGGTAAACACTGCCAAGATGTACAAATTAGAAATAACATCCCATCTGAGGCTGACAAGTGGACCCTGGACCCCACTAGTCAGTGGCATCGATGTTCCTTTCAAGATTGCATGATCTTTCTAGTGTTAGTGAGCAATTTATCCCTTTGTTTCTTTAAGTGCCCGAGCACAATCTTACAAGGAATTCTATAAATTAAGTAAAGAACTTCGACGTAATAAACATACAACATTATTACAGTTTACACGCAACCATTTTATTACCTGTAAAATGTTAAGAACAGATCTAATAACATCTTGGTTCTTCAGGATATCAATGCTTTGGCCTGCCTGTCCAATTATCTCCGCCCATTTCTGCCGAATCATAAGATAACCATGTCAGAACTACCCTAAATAGAAAGCATGGCAGTAAACAAAAGTGCATACTAGAATGCAAAACATGGAACCTGATTAGGAAGCTCATCAATCTCTTGAGGTATTCATCCCTCTTAGTATTATCAGATTCAGCTTGAATCATGTGGCCGACCTGAACAGTGAGCACAGATAGCACAAATGGTAGTATCAATAACGGGTTATATAACTAGAACCATGTTTTGCTCAATTTGGTTCAACATACCGATTCATAAAAAGTATGAATCTGATGCGGCTCAAGATCAAGAATTGTCGTAGCAAGGTTGGACAGCAGTTCAGAGACAAATGGTTCATTCTCACCCACCTGGATAACAATAAAAACATGAAAATGGGCATGTGACTGGCACGTTAAATGTGTGTTTGATTATTTGTATGTCTAAATTGAGTTAACCACATGTGTTCAGATAATACATAAGTAATGAAATACCAGCATAACCATTCGCATATATAATTATAGACATTAGGCAATGTGATTGAATTTACCTGCTGTGTCACAAACTTCCGCTTGCATTTCTGAACAATTTTCAGGAAAGTATCACAAGCCATATCCTGCAACCAGCAGTACACTGTATACATTACATACAGTAGAAAATATACAAGTTGAACGAGGAGGAAAGCCCAAATATACAAAACAATAGAACAGAAGCAGAAAACAACATTTATGATGAACAAACAACATAAACGTGAGAGACAACTAGCTCAACTACATGCTCAGAGAAGGGAAGATCACCACAAAGCTAATTCATATCCTAGTTTCACCCTACAAGGATAATATTCCTTGTTTGAACCCAATAATGTACATGCAAATGCATCACTAACCTGAACTCCAGGATGCATCTCATGCATGAACTCAAATAACTTGTTCACCACTGTTTTCAAAAACTTCCAATGAGCCCTCAGAAATCTTGGATACTGACCAACAACATACCTAGTAATGGAATCATCGAATTAGCGAAGCCATTATTTTGTTTTTCCAAACATGAGAGAATTGAAAGAAATGCTTACATGATGTTACTGGCAATTACAGCTTTATTGTCTTTCCCTTTTGTGATTTCGCATAGATTTAGCAAATCTCGAATAACCATTACCAAAAATCTATTCTCCTGCAACAGATCCACAGAGACCATTTAGGATTTTTGTCACATTGCATGCAAAAGTGGCAACTAAAATAAAATAAGAGGAACATAGTAACAGTGTACAGACCTGCTCCTCCACCATAGAACCAGATATTGATCCAATAGCCCAGCAGAGAGTATTGAGGTTATTCCAACTCCAGTCTTCTCCATTTAATTGCTTACTCAATTTCTTCAACATCTGGAATTCCAAAAGTATCAGAGTTGTGGTTTAAATTCACAAGGACAATAATAGGAAAGACAAGTAGTGAAACAAATACATACACAAATAGATATTTGCAATGGCTCCAAGGCTACACAGAATGAGCCTTCTCAAATAACAGAAGTACAAACTACAAACATCATAGGCCACTTTCAGGCTTAAATACTCCTGTTTGTTATCATCAATTCCATTCATGTTTCAGCCAGATCTTATGCCATTCAAGATGGAACGAGCATACTGGGTACCACATACTGTGGACAAGTTTACTCTAGTGTAATATTTATTACATGCATTTCTTAAAACATAAAGAAGTATCCATGAATAAGACATACCTGTTGCTCTGTATCCTCGTGATCAAGATGAGACAAATAGATCAGTGTTTCCCTCATGATCTGGCATAAGTAAAGAAAGGGATTTTCACACCAGTTTTATAATTACACAGCAGATAAAGCACAGATCATGAGAAATGAAGGGGGAGGGGGTAGCTTGCCATTCTGTTACTAACCTTGTACTGGACAAGAACATCATTGTCTTTCATTGTTTCACGTACAATATTGCCATTTTCATCTTCCACAATCAATACCTCCTCAGGCTTCGCCATCCGACAAATCATCAACATTCGTAATTTCGACAGTGGACCTGAGTACAGCTGCCTCCTCTGTTGAACAGCTGTACCAGTACCATCAACAACTCCAGGAATCATCTGAGCCTACAAGTCATGCATATATGTAATGACCAGAAGGATTTAGAACTAAAGTAAAAAAGAACTCAAAAGAAATTAAAAACCTAGCAGGAAAGACTGCCTTTTGGCAAAATGCATATATTACAAAGTTGGATAACATTTTCATAGATAAACAAAAATCAAATTAAAAGCACCTGAAGTCCCATCATGCTTACAGCTGCTGTTGCGGGCTCCATTTGATTGTGTGCCTCAAATAGCTCTAAGACAAACACATTCCAGTAATCCAGACACACCTGTAAATTGACCAACATCATTAGATGTCCACTTTACTTGAACGTTTATATATGCTCAAGCAAGTACTAACATTCTTACCTTAAAAACTTCAGTGTCATCAACATATGAAATTCCAATTAGGTACTCAAGACCCAGAAGTAATGCAGCTCTATTTTCTGGAGATATCTCTAGTATACGCATGTGATTCTACATGTATCACAAAAGGAAGGGATCAGACCATATCAATATTTGTTATTCTTTTGCATATCATTGTATTACTCATTAGCATATCTCTACTTGTAAATTTTAGTTTTCAAAAGTGCAAGAAAATGGAAGGTTCTTTATCGTTAGTTACAGCGTCTCGACGTTTTCTTTTCGTTATAGCTGGGAGTAGGTTCTTTATCGTTAGTTACAGCGTCTCGATGTTTATGAATCAAATGAAAAATGTTGAGGAGAGATGGATCTAACCTTAAAGAAGGCCGTGAAAAAGAGGGCAAGATTTTGTATGAATGCCTGCACGGAGGAACATGCACATTGTAAATTAACTCAATGGTATGGAAGCGAGGGAGGAACCAATCACCCACTCCTAGAATAGGCTGTTACTCTAGAAGTCTACATATAGATGCTATACCTGTTCTTCATTGGAACCATTGGCATAGGCATCAGGAATTGTTCCAGGAGGAAGAATAGCCTAAACATTACATAAAAGATATATCGATAAATAAACATTTAGGAGAAAATACTTTAAAAAGAAGAAACAAGCACAGTTTTGCGTGCGTGCGCGTGTGTGTGTGAAATTCAGCATTCACCTGCAATTGCATCATGAAAATTGTATACATCTTCACATACTGCATGTTATAAAAATCACCAAACTGAAGGGCAGCAACCTGCAAGATAGCTCATGTATCAGGGAAAGAATCAAAACGGTATTGTATCAGCAAAGAAACAAGTTTCTTCAATGTAAAGGGTCACTTTACTGCCCCATTCATGCAAAGCAATAGATAGAGCACTCTGGTAATAAAAACGATGGACACAGTGACTTCGCATTGCTCCAACAAAATTGTTGGAAACACGACAAAACTAAACATGGCAAACAATATGTTTTTCTACCTCTGTTAGGCACTGAAGTGTAAGGTTCCGATAAGCAGCCATAGGAAAGAACTTCAGCAGTGTCTCCAGCTAATAGCCATCAAGGAAAAAATAAGACACACATTTCAAATAGATATTGTTGACATAAGATTTTTCTGGACGAACGTAGAAATAAGTTACATACCAATGGTGACTCAAATATAAATCCGACAGGTATCCATGATAAGAAAGCATGAAGCGTAGCCAACGTAGCACGGATGAGCTCAGAACTTTGTGTTGCAGATAGGACATACAAACATAGCTCATGGATGAGACGAAATTCGCTGTTCGACAAGAAAGAAAATTAGGTTAGAACAAATAAAAATAGAAGTAGTCCCTGTAAATTATAGGATGTACAACGTAATTAGTCTACTCTATTGAATAGAAGCTGTTCGGCAGCCAAAAAAGATACAAGGTGGCAACAAAATCTAACCTGTTAAGGGAAGACTTCAGTTCTTTAATCTTTGTTGTGTCATTTCACCTCTTGAAAAATCAAAAATTTCTTCACTTAAAAGCTGCAGATTATTGCATAGTTATTAGTTGTTCTAATACGTTAATTAAACAGATACAAGTACAGACACAACATGCCTTCAATATAGCCATGCAATTTTCACATATAGTTTCACTACTCTTTGCAGCTGCAACAAGGTCAGGAATGAAGGAGGACCACCTGGCTGGCCACTCATGCTTCAGAACCTATTATGTTGAAACAATTCAGAACACAAGTAGATTTCCAGATGCATGTATATTCAGATGATAAAAAATCTGGGTTAAACAGCACAAAACAGTATATCTTACCTGCACCAATATAATGTTGAGTTTATTAACATAAAGCCTCTCTTGTCGAAAGGAAACCTCATTGCTGGACAGCTGGTAGAGTGCCAAAAGAGCATGGCAAGAAAATCATACAAGAATCAGATTTATTTCATGAGCGAAATGACAAAATATCTGCCATAGTAAAACAGATGTTAATCCTTGCCTGAACAATAACATCAGATATGTAATTCTTTATGCCATCACGTTGTTCAGTTGGTAATGCATTCCACCTGTACTTGATAACACTTTCAAGTACCTGCAAAATATTTGCAGACACTAATTAAACGCTATAGTGCATAAGTGGCACGCATGCACATGCACCTACACAAGCACTACATAGGGACTTAATAATTTCAATTGAACATAGCAAATGCCAGGAAATCAAAATCATATGACAACTATTTAAATTCTCATGTGTTGCTCTAAAGTTTCAGACAATATAATGCTTGTTCTAATAGCAGCCACTAGTCCACTACAACCAGATACGTTCCTGTTAAGTATTCAAGGTAGACTACCCACTCTGCATGAGAAGGCCACTAACCCTCATCAATAATGTGCATTTGACGATATTAACAGTGTCACGAAGCTTTATTGTTTCTGCTTATCTTCTCTATGTCATGCTCAGATTTCGTATGGAAATAGCACAACAAAGGATAATGGGAACTGAAATCCCGAGTAATTACATATCGTGTAAACATGGCACTCAGAACCACTAGATAATACACTTATCAGTATGACAAGAGCAAAATAAATGTTACTGTTAAGGTAGCATGCTTTTGGACGATTAACATTTCTCTGGCTCATTTCAGCCCATCCACTTTAGAAAGGGCTAAATCGGTCTATTCTCAATTCAGTGCTCCACACCCACTGGCCACTGCTAGATTAGCCATGATCACAGGTGTTTAGGTTTGATTTTAAAGACAAAAAAAAAGATAAAACAGACTAAGCAAACATTGAAAGTACGACTAATTTGACCAGGTTTAAAACAAGAGCAGAAATCACATTTATCCTCGTCTTTATCTTTCTATGCTACAGATGAGACTGCTATGTTGAGATCATTCTAACTTAACAATAATGGCTGAAGATAAAGTAAATAAACTATCTTTTATCTTGTAAAGGAAATCCTCTCTAGCATATTCTAATCATAGAGTGAGATTGTCAACAATTGGTGGTGATTAACAAAAAGAAAATCATATAAAAGCCACCGAACCCTCGGCACCATTGAACCCAGAGCCATTTCCTAATATAACCAGTGAACCACATAAGCAAGCATAAAACTAAATGGCCATAATGAAGTGCAGGGCGAACTGAATGTAAATTATAATCATCAAACCAATTGCGACCATGGCATCGGCCTTCCTTCAGTTGCGGACTACCCTCACGCTTCGAAATAAGTCACTAGGGTGCAAAAACTTACTTGGAGGGCAAAGAACTTGGTGTTCAAATTCTGCGAATTTTGCAGAATGTGGACTACTTGCAGCCACATGTCAGGGTTATTCTGTAGATCCCGCAATATCTGATCAGCAGCATTCCTCTGGAGAAAAAAAAGCATTGCAAACAGATTTTTTAACGCATGCGCGGCATTGTCGAATCAACAAAGCTAGAAACAAACACAACAACCACAGCAGTATCATGAGGGATGAAATATGACAACGGAAATTAAGTTCACAACTGTTACATAACCAGACCATTTACACTAACATACAATCCTTTCTTTAGATTAGACCAACCTTGAAATAGGATATTTAACAAACATGCAGCGCCGAACACCCCTAAAGCAGAAGTGGCACATGGCGTGAAGGAGAGAACTAAAATCGCCCATTTTCACAGATAATTGCTACTACACCTCCACCAAACCCTACTGCACACAGCATAAACGTTATCACTGCTGTTGAGCCCCGAACCCTTAGCATCTAGAAGCATCCTACTTTAGCAAGTGAAGTAGCATTAGCATTAGCATTCGGCACATCGCCCGGATAAACCCTGGAGCCCCGAAGCTTGAGCGAACCGCGGGAACCCTAAGTCTGGGCAGCTTTCCGTGGCGGGCAACCAAGCAAGCGCGTGAGGGGGGCAAGATGAATCGGCGAGTGAGCGGAGAGATAGATTACCTCCTCCTTAGATCCGGTGCCGTAGAAGGCGGCGACGGTGGCGTCGAGAACCGGGACGTCTATGGGCTGGCTCAGATCCCTCAGCTTGTCCGCCATGGCGGCGGCTGGTGGGGCGAACAGGGAGGGCAGAGTTCCTGGGTGTGGCCGGGATTGCGGCGGTAGGGAAGGTCTCAAGGCGCCGGAAACCTAGCAGCGGCGGCGGTGGCAACAGCGGCGGTGGCGAGGAGGGAGAAAGGGGGGATTTTTATTTTCGATTTTCGGGGGTTTAAGAGGAAGGAGAAAGGGTTCCGGGGAGATAGGTTGCTGGCAAAGTACGCGATGGCCATGCGCCACATGCATATCAATCCCTTCTTCTTTTCGTATTTCTAATTATGTCCCTCTCTAACGGGAACTTCCATTCCAAGAGAGAAATGTATGCGCCCATTCCAGGTACCTAGTTCGTTCGATTCAAAAATGAACGGTGACAATGAAACCTGGCTACTCGGCTCTTTCTTTTTTTCGCACTTACATTGTGTGTTGTACAATATGTATTTTTATATGAAAACGTCTAGTGTACTTTTAAAGTCTTCCAACTTCAAAATGCAGTTTAAAGCTATTTATTTTATCACCTCTTTTTTGAAAACGATATCAAGATAACCTGTTGAGTTAGTTATCCATAATAACAACTCCTTTCGTGGCCCTCGTACCATGACCTCCGCTACATCAACACAAATCAGTTTAGGGCTCTTTCGATTCAAATAAATTTCATAAAAATTTTGAAGGATCCTATTTCTTAAAAAAAGTTTCAATAAATCTTGTTTGATTTGCAAGATTGAGAACCATAAGAATTTTTCTCATGGACTACTTTGTATGTAATTTCAAAGAAAATTTTTCATTGAGTTCAACCTCTTGGAAAATGTTATTTGTTTATATAACAACTATGATATATACCAAATTCTGAAAAAATCTAACGTCTTTTCTACGGTGCAACGCACAACTTATGATACTTATTCCTATGAGATACGACATGTCGTAACATTTAACTCTACGTTTTAAAAATCCTACAAATAAAAGTGACCCTTAGTAGAACCAATGAGAACTAGAGATGCATATTAGACTTTATCTATTTTAGTTGCTGGCTCGCTCAATTTACTATGTACTACAGATCTACTATCCACCGACTTAATTTACCATGTACAATCTCCATAGAGTCTCACGTAAAGCATGGATGGGCTCACCACCTAAGAAAAAAGAGTCGGAAGTTTAGGACAGTTCCAGCGCTAGCTAGCTCGCGAGACAAACAAGCATATGAGAAGTTAATATGGCCCAAAATATTCTTTTATCAATTCTTTATAAACCGGTCAATTCATTTTTTCTTATCAAACGGTAGGAACCTCCTGTTCTCCTGACGAGGTTTCGTGAAAATATTTCTCTCATACAAACCTAGAGTAATTATAGTTATATCAAATATATACACACATAGAACATCCGATTAATGCCGTGTAATTACATGATCATCGTCAAACACAAATATAAAGCAAACTGGAGGATACATCGCAAGCAACACCAATCTCAAGCACACGAGTAATCGATCTATCCCACAGTATATATTACTTACTACACACGAAGCACGAGCATCTCTGGGAGTACATTACTTACTACACATGAAGCATGAACATCTCTAGGAGTAGCTAGTAGTCTGAGCTCCAGAGCGGCCTGAACCACATGGAGTGGACGGAGGACTGGAACGACACCATCACGAGCAGCACCGCCACCGCCAGCGCCACGCCCCACGGCGAGCTCCCTTGGGCCGACGATGACGAGGCCGGCTGGCGCTGAGCGTGCACGGCCCGGCGCCTGAGCGTCCAGTACCTGCGGCGCCAGCTTAGCGTGGCGAAGAGGAGGAAGGCGGCCATGACGGCGAGCGGCGCGGCGAAGACGCGGGCGCCGATCTCGGCGCGGCGCTCGATGGCCTTGTAGTCGACGTAAGAGGAGACGGAGAGGAAGAAGACGACGATGGCGAAGAAGGCGAGCAGGCGGGCCGGCGGGAGCGAGGCCGAGGAGAGCGCCCGTGCCGTCCAGCTATGCTTCCAGCTGGAGCGGCCCCTGTGGGAATGCAGCAGCCAGGACGACATGACGCTGCTAGCTACTCCTGCTCTGCTTTGCTTCGCTTGCCCAGCTGTGCACCGTGCTCAGTGCTAACCGGTATTCATATATTATTGGAGGCCGGCAAGGTAGCAGATGCCTTAATTTGGGGAAGAAATTAAAGGAAAGGTAGGAGCTCGCTGAGGGATCAGAACTCAGAAGTGGGCGCGCGAGAATATATGCTACCTGTTGGAAGAACGAGCCAGCTATATATCAAAGGAGGATTAATTATATTTGGAGAAGAGAATCAATCATATGTATCACTAACTAAAGATCGAGATGCAGGGAGGCTTGTTGAGAAATGCAGGGATCGATCGATGGCTCCTTTTTTTCCAGCTCACCACTACGCACAGTGATCTGCAGCAGGTATGGCTTTTTAGCTACTTGTGCTAGACGATCGACGACACACGTCCTTAAGCTTTGCACAAAAAGGAATCGAGGTGATCGACTCAACCTTTCGAGATCCTACCGGTAAGACTACATGCGGGTTTGAGATTCACTACCGGATAAACTTTTTGTTCCAGCGCTAGGATTCTGAAACCGGCCTCCCCTATTTGGAAGTGAAGTGTTGAAGTAGAAGATGGATAGAGTCTTAACACAGAGAGAAAATGATTCTTCTATTAATCTTTGATGCAATTTACACATATATATATAGATGATTAGAGACAGCAGTTGCCGTTTGAAGCGTCATTAGCAACTGCTAATGATGGTTGCTAATTGATCATGTGCGTCGATTCTTAACACTCCCCCTTGATCAATTACATCATTGTATATAGAGATCATCTGGAAAACTCCTCTAAAAACCCTGTGGAAAAAATATGACGAGTGAAGTTTGATATGCTGCTAAAACTCCTTCAAACCCAGTGGGAAAATAAGGAGAAAATAATACAACATATAATGGTTATTGTCTCTTTGTTAACTCACATGAGAAAAACCTGTTAAGGGGAAAACCCATAAGTGAGTTTAGAGAACAATAGGTATATCTTGTATATCTCCTTCAAAAACCCCAGTAGAGAAAATAGAAGATACGACATATAACCTTGTGTTGATATTACCTCATTAAAAATCTTTTATGAGAAAGCTTGAGAGAAAACTCATAAAGGGAAAAGAGTGCAATATGATGTATGAATAGGTTAATAATCGGAGAGTAACTCCCCCTGATCCTTGCAAATCTCGAAGTCCTCGCATACCAATTACATTAACATACCATAGAAATGTTTGAAGTTGGTAGAGACTTTAAGAATACATCAGCGAGGTTACCGCATGATCTAATTTGCAAGATGGACAATATAGTGATATTGCTCATTATGTAACCCTTTTTACATCTGAGCAACACAAGCAACATTATCTTGGAGATAATGGTTGGTGATTCAATAGAATCAAGTCCACATGATTGTTGTACATGGTTTATCATTCTGTGGAGCCACACACGTACACGTGATGTCTCATATTTCAGAATGATTAGTGGATGTAGCCACTAGGGTCTGTTTAGAAGACTTCCATGGGATGGCTATCATACCGAGTAGGAACACAAAGCTTGTCTGTGATCTGACATAGTGGGGATCTGGTCAATGTATCCGATGATATTGGAGTCCAGATTTCTCTGAATTTAAAATAATATGACAAGATGTTTCATGCCTTCGAGATATCGAAAGATATTCTTGATTCCCAACCAATTGTGTTTGGTCTGGCACTAGGATATGGAACATTGGGTCCCAATATCTAATTTCCATCGTCTCATGGTCTAAAAAGAATCGTTCTCTACGTCTAGAGATCGAACAACCAGGAAAGTTTTGGATGGATAAATCTTGTCCATATTGAATTTCTCCAATAAATTCTAGATATAGACAGCTTGGTGTATCACAACATATGAGTGAAGGTTGCTTGAGTTGTAATCCCAAGTAAAATTTGGCATTACCCAAATCCTTCATCTCAAATTCCGTCTTTAGATGATCACGTGCATCGTCAATATCTTGTGCGTTGCTAATGATGTATAGTTTATTAACATACACTGAGATAATGTAAAATCCTGTAGAGAATTTCTAGATGAACACGCGTGGATAATCATCATTGTAGGAGTTACCCTTTGTATAAGGAACTCACTAGATCGGTTGTACCAAATATGTTCCGACTAATTTAAGCCATGTAGTGACTTATTGATTTTACACAATATATGATGTGTTTTGTGTTTTGATTCAACATTGTGATTCCATGGGGAACCTATATGACTGAATCAAGTGACACATAAAGAGATACAGTCACTACATCTATCAACTGCAAAGATAGATGATTTGTACTGCCATTAAGATAAAGTATCCGAAAGAGATTCCACATCTAGAGAATAGGTTTGGGTATCTGCGTGAATCCTTGTGCTACAAGACTCGCTCTGTATCTCACCACCTTGTTGTTCTCATTCCGTTTTAGGAAGAAAACTGGTGTAGGTATTACTTCTGTGAATACCTTCCTTTTATTGAGCAAGGTTATTTCTACTTTGATTGCATCCTTCGATTAAGTTCAATCCGAGTGTTGTTCACATTTTGGCATGGCCATGGTCTTTGGATCTGAATCATTTGGAAGGTTGTTTGCAATCTAGTTGAGAAATTTATGTCGACAATTGTAGACTTCCGGTTATTTGTTTCTCCAGAATCTATATATATGTATATAGTTGATGGAAATATTGTTTACCCTTGATGACTGTTCGCGGTTTCCCAATGCGGTTGAGTCTAGGTTTTCTGATGTCCCAGTCATTGTGTGCACTATTGAGCTGGGTTAGTGGAGATTGCCCATCCACCGGGTGTATACTATCCATTAGGTGTCTGTCAACGTAGAGTTGACTTGCATTTGTTAATTCGGAGGCTTCGATATCCTTTGTTGTTTGTAGGAAGCCGAATCCTGATGTGTAGCCATACTTCTCCCCCTATTACTTTGAACGGGGAGTTGAGTGGTTTTTGTTGGTACCTCCACTCTTTCTGGCGCATTACTGCAGGATTATAGGATTTGTGACACCTTTATAGTCAGTAAATAAATTTGGCAGGTTATTTGCAATATGTTGTAAATTTTCTAAACATGGAGTTCAGAGCTTTGAGTACGTGGATTTGAGGCAGAAATGTCTTGGACATTCTAACTAATTTTCTGACATTCTGTTTGGTACTTGGAATCTCCCCTTAATGCCTGGAAATAGTCCTCATGGTATCAACATACTGGCCTTGAATAACTCCCACGTGAGGGGCTTGAGGTATTGACGAAAATACAGTTATTCTCACATAGATCCCAAATATATTGTGAGGGGCCATTGATGTATGCCGGGGTGGTGATATCGGTATGTAACTGAATTATCGCAGATAGGAAATACTTAGTGGATTTCCACGTACTAATCATAGAGGGGAAGAACTATGATGTGCAGTTTTGGTCGCAATTGAACCAAGTCAGCAATGTGTAAGACTGCATGATTCCAACGTGAAATTGGTAAGTTGCAATTCTGAAGTAAGGGTCGTGTAATGAGCTTAATTCTTTGGATAAGGGATTCTACCAAACCATTTCGAGTGTGGACATATAGGACAAGTGCTGAACTGCAATCCCAAGGCCATACAATTGTGATTGAAGGCACGTGAGGATAATCCTGCAGCGTTGTCCATTCGAATTGATTGAATTCGATGATCAGGATAATGAGCTCATGCATGGTTTCATGTGGATAAAGGCACACGTGAGACCATCGTGTAGATGTATCTATTAGAACCATGAAATACCTGAATGATCCAGTCAATGGTTGGATAGGGCCACCTATATCGCATTGAATGCGTTCAAGGAATTTGAGTGGTCCAGCTTGAATTTTAAGGTGCGCGAGCCTTAAAATTAGCTTCCCTATGGCACTTGCAGTGCACATGAAATCCGAAGATTTGAGAGAATTTAGCATCATTTAAATCATGACCAATGGAATTGCTGATAATTTTTCATATCATCCCTATGCCCGGATGACCAAGGCGAGTAAGCCAAATTTGGAATGTAATGACATTCTGGAAAATTATTTTGTACGCAACATGTGCTACGGGTTTGATGTATGTGTAGTACAATCTTAACGATAAGGAGAGAATGTACTTGCCATATCCGTTGTATATGGTAAAGAGAAAGATATTCCTCTTTGTTGTCATCACAGGTTTCAGTATGGAAACCATTCTGACGGATATCTCTATAGGTTAATAAGGTACAATTTGAATCGAGATATGATAAAGCATCATCGATTATTATTTGAGTACCCATAGGATAGTAATTGTGGCCCGAGCAGAGTCAACAATTACATCATCGCGTCCAGCGATTGTTAAATTTTTCATTTTCTCTTAGAAAGAGTGGAAATATTTTAATTCCCTAAGTATAGAGTTTGTGGTGCAGGTGTCCACAATGCACATATATTCTTTTATCGGATTGATTCCCGTAGAATTCTATATATAGAATTGATGATTTCCAGTATGAAAATCTTTATCAGATATATAGAATACATACAAATATATGTGTACCAATGTGTTGATACATTATTGTGATATACAATATATGATGACAATATGTCAATTAACGTATTACAACATAATAGTATCATTTGGATGTTATGATAACTTTGGTGGAGTGGGGGGGACTTATTCGAAGTCACCAAACATGTCATTCGAAGCAAATTCAATGATCATGTTCACCGTGTTCAGCGGATCTTCGGATCGTTGGAAATGCTGGTTGTCCTGGGGTTCTGGGAGAACTGCAGTGGAACAACCGATTTCCTTTGATTTGTCCGTTTGAAGGTTGAAGTGTGCTTCAAATTTTGATCCTTGAGCTTGATTCTTGCGTCCCACAGATTGCAGGTATAGATCAACAAGGTGTCGAGGGGTGCGACATTTTTTGGTGGAATGCTTGTAGCATCCACACTTTTGACATACTTGAGATTTGTCAAAATTTGGCTTTTTAATGCCTTTCCCCTTGTCCATGGCACATGGCTTTTTCTTCCAATTTCGCTTGCGCTTTCCTTTGAAGTTCTGCTGTTGACGCTTGGAGGAGCCAGCGAACTTATTGTTATTCTGATCGTTATAATGTACCTCTGGGAGCGGGACTGCACCGATATTGCGCTGATGATGGTTTCTCAGAGTGAGTTCATTATGTTGTTCCGCTTGTAGGAGTACATGTATAAGTTCAGAGTAAAGTTGGAATTCTTTGGCGCGATGCTGGTGCTGCAAGATCCGGTCAGATGGAAGCATTGTTGATAAGGTTTTTCAATCTTATCTGCCTCAGATGGTTCTTTCTCGCAGAAGCGCAACTTAGAACAGATCTTGTGAACGGCGTGGTTATTATCTTCAATGGACTTAAAGTCCTGAAGTCGAAGTTGTACCCAGTCATGAGTAGCTTTGGGGAGAATAACCGTTTTTTGTTGTTCGTATCTGGTTTTAAGTGCTTGCCATAATGTGCGTGGATTTTCTTCCATCAAGTATTTGGATTTGAGGTCCGGATGGATATGGTGACTTATAATGTATAAAGCAGAATATTGTTGATGTTTTGGTAGCGGTTGTATGTCCTCAACAGGAGGGTTGAGTGCCGCCGCAATCCCACGGGATGCAAGGCTGACTTTAACATCCATTGCCCATGTAGGATAGTTGTGACCATCGAGCGCAAGCTCTTCAATTTTTTGGCCATCTTGATCCACATGGAATTTAAGACCAGAGATTCGATTAATTTACTTATGAGTAAATTAAAGTATCGTCATGGTTATGTTGTAATAATTGTGCAAAACTTTGAAAAATTCAAGTGAAGACTTAAAAAATATGAAGTGTAGACCTCAAGTTATATAGCATAATCTTTTGAAGATAATCACCAATTATGGTGTAGATCTCGTAGTAATAGATAGCATAATCTGACGAGTGTCAGTAGATGCTCAAGTGTAGATGCTCAAGTTTCTATTACCTTGTGTTATGCGATAATTGGGATATTTGAAAGAGCACTTTGAAGGTAATCATTACGTCGATATGGACATAACGTAGACCTTACAGCAAATGGGGAATAATCTGCATTTATATAGTAGATTCCTTGTCAATTTACCTAGTGATTCACAATTATCATATGGAGGTAGGCACATTAATATGATTTTGCATATGTAATTCCATGGATTAAGTCAATGGACTTAATTTAGGTGAATTACTAAATTTATTGCAAGAAAAATGAATTTAATTGCAAAATAAAAACAATTATATGTCATAGGGAATGCTTAAAGGGCAAACATATGGGACATATGTTCGATTTCCAGACAAACAGGGTCTGAAAATATAGTTACAATACTAAGAAATATTTAAAACATCAAATAAACTTAGTAAATTAAACTGCACTTTCGGCTGTTTTGCAATTGCCTGAAGAAACATGGGCTAATTTGCAAAAACAGCAGCGTAGAATTTTTTTTTCAATATGCCCGGATGGGCCGGCCCATGAGGAAAAACACTGCCGGCCTATTGGGCCAGGCCTTTGATCCAGCTGGACCACATAAAAGCCCGCGAGGCCTTGCTGGCAGGCCGGCCCGTTCGCCCTATGTGGCCCATTTGGGCAAAGGAGGCTACTTAGCCTGGGCGGTTAGGGCTTCCCCTAACCACCGCCGTCGCCGCCGTGTGGCCGGGTGAGGGCGCCGCCGCCGTTGCCTTCGGGCTGGAGAGGGGCGGGGAAGGGGGGCCGCCGCCGTCGGCCAGCCCTTCCGTCGGAGCCGAGCCGCGCTGTCGCCGGAGCCGAGCCGTCGCCGACTCCTTGTCGCCGGGCTGAACCGCGGCCGGAGCCAGGCCACGCCGAAGCCGCCGTCTTGCCACCGGGTCGCTGCCGAAGCCAAGCGGCGCGCTGGAGCGGGGAGCCCAGCCACCGCCGCCGGAGGAGAGGCCGCTGGAGCCGAAGATGAGCGGCGCGGCGGGGCCGGGGAGGCCAACCACCGCCGTTGCTTGACGGTGCCGATGCCGCCGGTCCGGGCTTCTGAGGGCGGGCGTCGCCGGGATGCGGTGAGCGACAGAGGAGATGACGCGGGCGGGCGAGAAGGCGCCGCCGTTGTTGTGTGCTCGGGTGATGCGTCGGCCGGCGATGGAGTCATCGGTGATCCTGCCTGAGACGAGTAGAGCGTCGGCCGTTGGAGAGGCTCGTCCGGGACGGATTGGAGCGGTGAGCCGGTCGTGGGCGTGTGCGGATTGGCGGGGTGGGGTCGCATCCGGCGGTTGGAGCGAAGAACACGAAGAACTGCAGATCAACACCATTGCTCATCTTTTCTTTTTCTCTGCTTTAAAGTTCTTCGTTGGAGTTCTTTCTTCGTTGGCCTATTTCTCTTGGTAGAGCAAGTGGCTGATAACGTGTTGAAGTAGAAGATGGATAGAGTCTTGACACAGAGAGAAAATGATTCTTCTATTAATCTTTGATACAATTTACACATATATATACAGATAATTAGAGACGGCAGTTGCCGTTTGAAGCATCATTAGCAACTGCTAATGATCGTTGCTAATTGATCATCTGCGTCGATTCTTAACATAAAGCAACGATTTTTTGAGAACTTGGGGGGGGGGAGGCGAGTGGGAGGACCTTGCCGATGAAGAGGTTGGCGCGGGTGCCGCAGTAGAGGAACTGGCCAGTGCGCATGCCCTCGGCGGCGAGGAAGAGCTCCTTCTGGTGCTTGTAGCGGACGGGGTGGCGGAAGGACACGCGCGCTGCGGCCGGGGTCGTGCACCATGTCGGTGACCACGCCCTTGAGGTACCCGTGCCGCTCGCCCAAGTCCAGCGCCCGGAAGCGCGCCGGTCCCTTGCGGTGGTGGGTGTGCGAGTTGAACACGAACCCCGCCGCGCCCTGATCACGGGTCCCATCTCCTTTTCGGCCTCGTCGGCGGCGTCGACGTCGTGGGAGAGGCCGGGATTTTATACATTTCGGCCCCGTACGGCCTACGTCGTCATCAATCTGACCTGGATTGCACGGCTGTGAGTTGCTAAGAGCAACTCCAACCGAGTTGCCAAATCTCACTCCCTATTCCCTCATTTAGCAAGCCTCACCAAAAGATTCCCTTTCTATTTCTCTTCGTGCTCCAACCGACTCCCTAAATCTCACTCTCTATATCCTACTCACCTATATTCTATTAATATCTTGCAACTAACTTATTTTTTTTAACAGCTAATTTTTGTAACGGATAAATTTCCATTAAATCACCGGATAAATTCTGTTGAAATTTGTTGTTTTCTCGGTGAAAATCGCCGGAATTTTTGTTGTTTTCTTGATGAAAATAGTTGTAAAATCGCCGGTAATCACCGAACCACTCCTACCTATATTTTGTTAATTTTTACAACAACTATTTTTTTCTCCTGCTCCTCTTACCTATATTTTGTTAATTTTTAAAATATGGGAATTTCTCTCAATTTTCCTCTCAATAGCTCATCTCATCACTGGATCAAAACTAACCCTCCCTTCTCCCCCCCCACAACCCGGCCTGACCCAAATCCCCTTCATCCTCACCGCACTCCCCCTCCTGATCCCCACTCCCCTCTCTTCTCTCTTCTCTGCCTCTCCTCCCTCCCTCTCTCTGTGCGCAGCCGACGTTGGTGCCACCCCACCCCGTCTCTCACCCGCCCTCCGCTCCCTCCCATTCCCCGTCCCCCGCAATCCTCCTACTCCCACCGCTCTAGATCGGTCGGGGGAGCCGAGGCAGCGGCGGCTGCCGAGGTGGGGCGGCGGCAGTGTGAGGCGGAGGGGTAGCGCGGCGGCAGGGTGAGCCAAGGCGGGGGTGGCGGCGGCAACCGAGGCGGTGGCGGCGGTGGGGGGCGCCGCCGGAGGGGGCTCCGCCTCCGCGAACACCCGTGTGTCCTCCAGATCTGTAGCGGCGTCGGGAAGGTCGAACGCGGCGGCGGCGGCGGCGGCGGCAAGTGACCTTCCAAGCGCGAGGGAGGTTTCCGAGGGAAGGCGGGGGCGCGGCGGTTGCGGGATAGCAAGCCAAGCCGGGTTGCTAGATGTGGGGAGAGAGGAGGAGGGGATAGCAACTCTACATTTTTAGGGACCTTGATAGCAAGTCGGTTGGAGCTCATTTTTTTCATATAATTGCCAAATTTGGCTTTACGGAGGGGAGTAGCAACTCGGTTGGAGTTGCTCTAATACGCCTTCGTGCTGCGTTAGCGTACGGAGCCGTCGTTCGCTTTCACAGAGCGTCAAAGACTGGAAGCGGAATCGGCCGGGGATCCATGTCGCTGCAGGACCGGTCGCCGATGGGCGTCGCGGTGTCGCCGGAGGTCGCGGCCGCCCTCGCGAGCGGCGGCGCGGTCGTCGCCCTCGAGTCCACCATCATCTGCCACGGTAAGCTTCACCCAACCTTGCTGTCTTTAGAGCTGAGAACACCCCCCTTCAGAGCAGAGGACTCCGGCGATCTGCCCTAGCCAGCCCTTCCCGGGATAGTTGATTGGCGTTTCGTTGCAGGTATGCCCTACCCGAAGAATCTCCAGACGGCCATGGAGGTCGAGGCAATCGTGAGGGAGAACGGTGCTATTCCTGCCACTATAGCCATCCTAGATGGCGTGCCACATGTTGGTGAGTTCTACAACTTAACCAATTACTATCAGTTTGTTCAACAGGAAAATATGATTTCCATATTCTGAGTTGCAAAGTGTCCTCAAGCTTGAATGCTTCATGGTTGGCATGCTCCTTCCTCTAGAGTAAACACCATTTTTTTTAAGTTCAAACTTTGAGGGATGATCCACAGGCACATGTCAGTCATTAAATACATGGACATATCAACGGCTTTTGGAGACTTGTAAATTTTTACCATTGGCTACAATGTTCTGTCTAAATGTTCCACAATTCGTGTCAGTCATTTTATCAAGTAGGTTGTATCTGTGTGGCGGCAACAGAAAAATATCCTATTCAAATTTCTATTATAACTGCCCACTATAAGCTGTGAGTTATCTTTGGCTTATCCTCTAATATTCTCCATACGATGATAGGACTTAACAGTGAACAGTTGAAGAGATTGGCTATAAGCGGAAGGCAATTTCAGAAGACAGCTAGAAGGGATATTGCACATGTTGTGAGTACCTTGCACAATAGAAATTCATCATTCTTGGGTCATACTGTTAGCCTTGTGTAATCAGTTATCACTACGCTAAAGTTGGCATGCCATAATTCAGGCAATGTATCTGTATTATGTCATGTCAAATATGCGATCACCTCGTGTCTGATTGTCTGATTTGTAGTCCATCCGTTTCTCATTTTGTTGCTTTCCTTTTATGATTTTTACTAATTTACAGGTTGCCTCTGGTGGGAATGGTGCTACGACAGTTTCTGCCACTATGTTTTTTGCTCATAAGGTCCGTTCAAAAAGCAGGGCCAAAGTCATCTTATTAGTCTTATTTATCTTGGCTTGATTTGATAGCCATTTTCTTGTTTATGTCTTCTATGTGTAGTTAGTACCAAATGTTTGTCTCTATATATAGTGAAATAAGTTATTCTGAAATTCAGGTAGGCATACCAATTTTTGTAACTGGAGGAATTGGAGGCGTGCACAGACATGCTGAACACAGTAAGTAGCTTCCTATTGTATGAGGAGTCCTTATTTACGTGCACAGTATACTACTAATGTTCCAATTGATTTTTCTGAGTTATGAATGGACAGTAGTTGTAGCATTGAACCTTGACCATTATCATGGACTAAATGAGGATGAGAGCAGCTAATTTAGGCATGTAGCTCAATAATTCTTACAGGATAAGCAAGAAAATAGTCTTATTTGTTCAAGGATAGCACATAAAACTTCAAATTCTTTCATTGGTAACATTTCTGAACTTTCAGCAATGAAAGTTAGTTCACCATAGCATCTATATTGTGGCTTTTATATTTAAAGAATAAACTTTTGTGATAGATTGTGCCATTTTGGTCAGTGAATATATGTAACATAGCAGGAAATGTATGTTGCCTCTTGATCTGTTAGGATTTAGTTCTTTCAATCCTATATCTTCTGCAGTTTTTTGTTATTCTCTAGATAATTAGGATGTTGATGGTGCTATATCATTTCTGGATTAATGGACTTGAACCTGAAAGCTAAATATTTACGCCTGCACTTACTTTTTTCTGATCCTCTAAAACCGCAAACTGCAATACCAAGAGCACGCTGTTAACTTGATTAACATATGACTTGCTTAAATATATTCAATTCTTAGTAACAGTCATTGAAAGGCTACAAACAGCTATTATATGCTTGATGCAATTACCATTTTGATGCAGCCATGGACATCTCCTCTGATTTAACTGAACTTGGAAAGACTCCTGTCACTGTTATTTCAGCTGGTGTGAAGTCCATTTTGGACATACCACGGACGCTCGAGTACTTGGTATACTTATCCTTGGCACTCTTCCACGCGATAGCAATTTTGATCTGTGAAGAATGAGCTTTCATGTAGATTTTCTTGTTAGTACATTGGAATGAGCTTTCATGTAGATTTTCTTGTTAGTACATTGGATGTTTCACAGGTTGTACCTACGTTTTTTTTTCTGGGTTTTGTTATTGAAGTACGGATAAGGCAGCTGTCCAAATTTCAAGGACTCTCCAATAAAATTCTGTAGCAATGTTTGTTAGAACACGACATAAAAACATCATAAATAGCAATAGAGTTCAAATATCAAGTTACGGATAAATAGAACGAAGGTTATCTTGTAACAAAAAAGAGTTGATATGTAATTGTTAGCTTATTATTACCCCCGATGATGCTGCCTTAACAATGTCAGTAGCTGCACCATGTCTGCCATGATAATACATTGATAAACTACCTACAGGCTCATAGGAACGAAGATTTGGCATTTTTCTCGATAAATTAGAAAAATTAGGATCTTAAATAGTAATTAATCAAGAGCTGGAAACGAGTTGGCACAAATAGTAGAATAATTCTATGCAATTTTGGTCATCAACAATTTTCATTCAAGAAATGTAGAACACTGTTGCCTTGGAATGATCCACAACTGATGGGTGTTTAGTTTTTCAGAAGCATCTCTCTGTTCTTTTTCTTCTATATAATTTAAGATAATCCTTTTCAAGCAATTCACAAAATGTTCTGTTGATGCTTGGTCACACAAATTTTCATTTTGGTGGTGCTTGGTACACAAAAACAGTTGTTGCTTCGTACACGAGTTACATTTGAAATTTGGTGTGTTTCTGGCAAGACATTGCACTGGATGCAATGCTGTGTTGGTGCCCAATCATACATCTTATTAAATGATCGTGTTGGCAGGAAACTCAAGGGGTAACAGTAGCTGCTTACAGAACTGATGAATTTCCTGCTTTCTTCACAGAAGTCAGTGGATGCAAGGTAGAATAATTTTGTCAGTTGCTGTTATTTAGTGCACTGTAACAGTAGCCAACAGGATACCCAGACTGATAAATTTGTCTGGACTCTAGAAGCAAAGCAATATGTTTATAAACTAAGTACAAAATAGTACATTTAAATGAGAATCATCTGTTCTTAAATTGAAAAACAAAAATGGATGCTCTGCTAAGTGAATCCTGTTTACTTCATACGTAGGTGCCATGTCGCGTTGATTCTCCAGAAGAGTGTGCCAAGATAATACGTAAGTGTTAAGATTGGACATTTGCTTCTTCTGTATTCGTTCTTGCATTCTTTTCATGGGACATTACTGGGCTTGCATGAACTGTTGGTACATGACCAGAACCACCAGCACCAGTAGTCACCTATTCTCGTTAAACCTTTGTAACATCTTAATTAGAGAAAGCCTGGTGTTAACTCGGAATCAAATAAATTCAAAGTTAATTATCCTACTTGAAATCTACACTTAATAAACATAAGGTAGCTCAACATGGTAGTTGTCTTAAAACGGAAAACAACGTACAAAATGAATTGGGATTCAGCTACTGTAGAACTTGATCATACCATATGAGTCATAGCTAAACCAGAAAACCCTACTCTTTTCATTCAGTGTAATTTCAATGTGCTTGATGTGTCGTTTTTCTTTGAGATGTTCTGCAGACTTAATTTAGGATTCCTAATTTGAGTCCATTGTGATGCAGATGCAAACAAGAATTTTCATCTAGGATCTGGGATTCTTATTGCAGTGCCTATTCCCAAGCAACATGCAGCTTCAGGAAATGTTATAGAATCTGCAATACAGCAAGCCCTCAAGGAAGCAGAGTACAGTCCCAGCTCCTCACTCTCTCCCCCTCCCCTCTTTTCCCTCTCTCCCTGTCCAGAAGGGCTAACATGTGTGTATGAATAATAGAAAGGAATAGAAATGACTTCTAATGATTTTGCACTTTGTTTCTCAGTGATAAGAAGATAATAGGAAATGCAATCACTCCCTTCATCCTTGACAGAGTGAAAGTAATAACTGGAGGATCTTCGTTGGAAGCCAGTATCCTATAGTTTTAGTTTGAGCCTTCACTATATTTTCAGGGAAATTGCATCATATTACATATTCATCGATAAATTTGAGTTTTGGTACTTATTTATTTCTATTTTCACAAATGTGCAATTTGGCCTTTGTACCCCTTTTAAACTCTAACCATGAAACATTGTGTTGGACTCTGAGGAAAACAATTAAAGGCACAGGTGGTAGACGAATTTTATCTGCTTTGTATTTGGTGTTTTCCTGCATTTGAAGAAACTTCTCCTTAGCATATTCAGATATTGCACTTGTAAAGAACAATGCTCTTACTGGTGCCAAGATTGCTGTAGCCCTTTCTGATCTTCACCAGAGAGCAAGAAACAGTAAGCTGATACCACCTTATGTTACAAATTTACTTGAAGCAAATACATATAAGAGAATTACTATTCTGCATTCAGTGAAAATCTAACTATCAACCTGCTATAATAGGATTTGGGAGGTCTGCGTTGTAAAGGCCATGCTGAACGAGTGCGCCACTGATGTGAACAGCTCACTGGAATGTCACCCCTGAAGCCAAAGCTACTACCAATCCGATTCACACTGTATAACCCGGCTCGGCGCGTGCTGGATGTTCTCGAGACAAGTGTTCTTCTTAGCGGTAAGCTTGAGACAAGTGTGAGCTCTCAAATTTGCGAATCCTGCTATTCCTCTGTTAAATCTCGCTAGAAAGTTGTGGCACAGAATAAATAGTTTGAACAGACGTCTTGCTCTGGCACTTTGGAAGGTATATTATGCAGTAAGAATTGCGAGTGTAACAAGGTGTAGAGTTGTGCCGGAGGTTTAATAATGGGAAGACTAAATAGAGATAATGGAATGAATGTGTGTGTATGGAGCCTGCCTGCATGCCTGCCGATTTCTTTGTGGTGTCTGAACGGTTTTGATGTGTGCACCTGATCCGGACACGGGAGTGAGCCTAGGCGGGAGCAGAGGCAGGTACTTGGAGGTCTGCCCCAATGGGTTCTGCAAGGATTGCATGCCCTTGTTCCTCACCCGCGCAAGTTCTGACAAACCGGTGACGATGGCCGAGTTCAACTTGGAGCTGCTTGCGGGGGTCGACGCAGTAAGTACTATGAATCCATGAAGGTGCCTGCACGTCGACCGCCAAACACGACCGCTTTGTCCGAATCTGATTCAGTCCTCACCCTTTGTTCAGCGCCACTACTACTTTCGGCCACTAGGTACTGCCCAATTGATATAAAGCTAGCTAGCTAGCTAGTGTTTTTTTGAAAGAAGTTTGTATTACTCTCTCGATCTCTTTATCAAGTAGATGCATATAGCCTGAACAAAATCATATCATTACTCTTAGAGTTTAAAAATACCCTGTAGGTCAACACCATAACTAAAATCATCATATATTAAATAAAAATAACGCGGGCAAATTAAGAATAATACGTCCACCTACGTACGTCCGTCTTCGATTTAGCGAATCAAATCATATGTGTAGCAGTACTTGTTCATTTAAAGTTTTAATTAGTTAGTACATTCAAGTATGGTTAGGTGCGGATAAACGTGGCAAGTTAATCAGCGTTGTGTGGTTTCGCACGGTCGAGTATGCTAGTTGTAATCATGAGTTAAATATATATACGTGTAGGAGTAAGAGGAGGCAAAAATTATGTCTTGCCACAAGAACACGGTGCCACGTATGTTCCAATTCCAATTCTATCAGAAATTAGCTAGGCCTTAGCATGGTTGATGGTGATCGATTGAACGGTAAATCACTCATTTACGATCGACCATGCCCGTGGTTAACCCATTGTCGTAGATACAAGTCTAGACAGTAAACTTGTGGCAACCCCCGAACGGCTACAGCGACCGTCGATGGTGCACGAGGAGTACGAGCGAGTGTGACCCTCCAAACGTCCGTCGAGCTGAAGAACGAAACACGTACGACAGGGTGAAACACGAGCCGTGTACGAGGAGGCGAAACCCCTCTGGTGTACGATGAGGTGAAAGTCACTCTTCTATTGAAATATTGAGCTAGGGCCACAAGATTTTTCCTCCCTTCCTCTCTACCCCTAGGGGGGTATTTATAGGGTTGGAGGATGAAAATGGTGAGATTACAATTTTGCCCTCGCACGAGAGGGACTTTTACAAAGGCGTCATTTCCCATGCATAGAAGATATTTTGGGGAGAATATTTCGAGCATCTTCGGGGAATATTCTCTGGCCTCTTTGGTGGAATTCCTAAGCACGTCAACGCAGTCCCTGACAATGCCGACGCAGACCTTGATGACGACGAACATCGGGATGATCGTCGGTGACGTCAGTGTGGTCCTCGTTTTGGCGTCGTCGACGTAGACTTTGACAATGACGGACGTCGAGGTTGCCCTTGGCGGTATCGACGACGTAGACTTCGATGATGACGGATGTCGAGGTTGCCCTTGGCGGTGTCGGCGCAGTCCGCGATGACAGCGAAGGCTGGGACTACTCTTGACGGTGTCAGTGTGGTCCTTGACGGCGCATGCAGAAGACTTTGAAAACGGGCTAGCGCGGGGACCCCTACCCAACACCCATCTCCTTTAAACCACTCGTGAACCCTCTTCTTTCTCTTCTCAATATCACGACCGTGATTTGCTCTCCTTGTAAAAAAAGTTCTTCCTTTCTCGTGTCCTTTATTTCTAAAAAAAAGTTGGGGGCGGGCGTTTGACAGATGCAGAGCCAATGGAGCGATGGAGGTGTGCGGCCGATGGGGCAATCGGGCGACGGTCCGGCCAGGGACAAGGGGCACGGCGGAGCTGCGGCGGGGCGCGTGAAGGCGGAGCACGCGGGCGGGCCGAGCAGGGAACAGGGGCATGCGGCAGACGAGCACAGCGCGGGCAGGGGTGGGGGGTTCGGGCGACGGGCAACGGGCCGAGCGTGTGAAAGGGGCCGCGCGCCGGTGGACCTGCGGTAAGCGGCGCGGCAGAGGCGGGCGGGGCAAGCGATGGCAGATGCGTGCGACGGAGTGGGCGGAGGTGAGGAAAGGGCGCGCGATCAATTCATCAGATGGAGGTTGCGGAAAAGGACGGAAGCGAAACACGCCGAAGTTCTCATCCGTTGGATCCGTTCGATCAGATGGCTAACGTTGATTCTATGTAAAATCATGTGTAAACAAAACGTGGTGACAGTAGAAAAACAAAACTCGTGCTTTTAATAGTAGTGGAGATCACGACCGTGATTTGCTCTCCTTGTAAAAAAAGTTTCTTCCTTTCTCGTGTCCTTTATTTCTACCACCCTCCCACCATATTCACCTGCCATGACATTTTCTACGAGTCTAGAGACGATGTCGTCGAGTATGACACTGACGTCACACAACTACCCTAGGTAGGTCATCCTGCACCTAAGGCTCGTCGACAACGGTGTAGTGCTCCTCGCGCTGCAGGCCTCTAGGCCACCATCGTTGGGGCCTCACCCTCAACATCACCGTGGCATCACGTGGCCTGCGATGGTGCGGGCTCCACCAACTTCCTCCACACCTTGGTGGCCGCTAATACGCTCAAAAACATATCATGTTTTTTTAAGTTTATTGGTACATTCTTGTTATATTTCTATTATATATTTTTAGTTATTTTTGGAATATTAAATAAACTGTCAGGTTGTCTAATCATCCTTTTATTTTCTATACACATGAAAAAACACCTTAAAAATCAGAAATTTGAGTGTACTTGAGAAAATTCTGGAGGGAGGAGATTTTGTGCGAAAAGAGGTGACTGCGGAGCCCTAGAGAGGTGAGGTGGCAAGAGGGGGCGGCCCCACCTGTCACTCCCTCTGCCGCTTGGGTCTGCAAGGCCTCGGCCACCACCGCCTCTTCACGTGTAGATCCGTTTTGACCTCTAAAATAAACCTATAGAGTTTTGCCTACATATAGAAGTCTTCGCGTCGCAGAGGGGGATAATCTTTTAGGACAGAACAAAGAGATTGCCGCCAACAACAACAATCACCATCTCCACCATCAGCACCTTCATCTCCATCCATAGATCGCTACCTGGAGCAAGCCATTTTAGATTAGTTTCTCCTTATACTTCATCTACTTCATCAGAACTTTAAAGATTAGTTTGTTCATCTGGTATTTTCGATAATGGAATAATCTTTCTTTTGCTTTTGATGAATTGCATGATGTGTGTGACTAGTTCATCGAGGTCACAGGCTTTATAGTAGTAGCTATATAGTATTCTCTATTTATGTGTGATGATCATCTATTTTCGGTGCCATCAAATTATTATTATAACTACTATCTGTCTTTGGCATAATCAATATTATGTTTGAGATTAGTCTTTTGTATGATATGTCTTTAATATATTAATTGATTGTGTGTTGTGAATTGGTCATGTATCTTTACTACTATAGTATACCAATTTTGAAAATATGAATATCAGATCAAGTAGCAATTTCGATCGTCGATTAGAGTCAATCCACCAGTAGGAATTGCTGGGATTCGCAGCGATAGTGTCATCTTCAGTACCCTGCAAAACTACTTCTATCTCTGCATCATTCCAGAATCATCTTCTGTCGCTGTACAAAAAATCGTGCTCACCGCCGCGAGGAACGCGTCCTCTCGCTCCACTCAATGGCCTGCCATCACTGGGGCAGGAGCGCGCACGCGGCGACCGTCGAGGACCTAGGGGGCCAAATCCAGCAGCAGAGGAACGCAGCCCCGCGACGGACCACGTGCGAAGCACTAGAGCAGCCACCACACCACCCGCTGCGAAACCAGAGTGATGCCGCTCCCGGCAAAGCAATGGCCACGACCGTGACACCCGGATCAACAGAGGAAAACCAGATCCGGCTGACCCGACGAGGGGGAGCAAGACAACGCTATAGGAAGAGGAGGGACGATGCCGGGCGCGTGCCGCCAATGCTCCACGCCACGCAAGCGCTCGTGCGGACGATGTTCACCGCCGTTCGGAGAAAGGAGCACGACGAGGGGCCGGAGACGACGCGGAGCGACGAGGAGCCGACTGCCACGATCCCTTCTCCAAAGCCCTTCCAAACTGGACGAAGAGAAAGAGAGAGGAGGGAGGTGCGGGGGAGTGACGCCGATCGGAGCTAACCAACTAAAAAGACCAAGACACCGGGAGGCGTAGATGCACAGCGATTGCTAGCGGCGGGCATTGAGAAAGTGATGGCGCCGGCGGAGGGCGAAACGCCTGAAAGAGGAGTCCTCCCGTTCAACTTTCTCGGTCAGTCGATTGAAAAGTTAGCTTCTTTTGGGCAAATAGAGCGGGCTGGGCCCTGAACGCAATGCAGCCCAACACACGACGACGCGTTGCGGAGAAGAGAGGAAGGAAGCAAAGCACCCGATCCAATTCCTCGCAGACAGACGGAAGAAGAAGAAGTGATGGCGGCGCAAGTCCTGTCCGCGCTCTCCGTGCCCCTCCTCTCCGCCCTCCTCGGCGGCGCCATCGCCCTCGTCTTCCTCGCCGGCTACCTCCGCCGCAAGCGCGCGGACATCGCCCATGTCCCTCCCTCCGCCACCGCCGCCGCCCCGGACCAGCCCAAGCAACTCCGCCCATCCAAGAAGCCCGCCCACCTCCGCCTCCACCACCACGCCGCCGACAAGGTGATCCATCCCTCCCCCCTCTCTCGGTCACACTCACACGCATACTATAATATAGGAATACTCACACACTCACAGATATAGTATGATCCGGTCCTAGTTAGTGCCGGCCTTACAGGGATCCATGGTGTCTGATTGCAAATAGTGTCGACCCCAAGCTACTGTTTCTTGTCGAATATCGATTCGAATTGGAACGTAACATAGGAGACAAAATCCTCCTAATGTATTCATTCTTATAGACATAATAATTCCATGTACATATATAGAATAATTCAATGTACAATGAATGATCTCAACTGTATTTCCTTTTAGGATGCGACAAAGAAGCACCACCACCTCGACGTCAACACCCTCAGGGGGCATACTGACTGCGTCACTGCACTTGACTTCTCCAGTGACGGCTGCAACCTTGCAACCGGTGAGCTAATCTATCCTTACTGCAATTTCTAGTCCCACATCTGGTCAAATCTATCTTGTTTCACTGCATAACTTCTTTTTAATTTTCTTATGTTGTGCCCACATGTTTCCTGAATCATTTTATTGGCCGGCTGGTATGGCATTAGTGACAAATTAAAAGATTTCTACCTTGGCATCACTCATCCAGTTTATGAATGTTGCACTTGATCAAACAATCACAATTGCTTCTCCGGATTGTGATATCTATATCTTTGCTGCTTCTTGTTGCAGTATGCGCGGATGGAGCTGTCAGGGTATTCAGGATCGATGACGCCTCAAGCAAGAGCTTTAGGTAAGCTATTCCATTCTATATGAGTTATCCTTTGTTAAAATTACAATGTTCTAATGCTGTGAGGGTTTTGCAGGATTCTGAGGATAAACTTGCCTGCTGGGGCACATCCTACTGCCATTGCTTTCTCAGAAGGGGCATCATCCGTTGTTGTGGCAGCACAGGCACTTTTAGGCTCATCTCTCTATATGTATGCCGATGTCAGTGCTCCTCCAACTGGGGGAAACAAACAGCAGGGCAAGCTTTCTCCTCCTGAGATCAAGTGGGATCACCACAAAATTCATGGTAAGGAGTCGGTGCTGAACCTTGCAGCAGCTCGTGCGACTTTTGGGACTGGTGATGGGAGCACAATAATGATTTCTTGCTCTGAAGGTATGTGCTGTGTACTTTCTTAGGATTGCTTCCTTTTAAACAAGCTACCCAGGAATCAAGCTTGCTTAATTTAGGCTTAGTTTGCAGTTGCTGAACTATGCTGTACTGAACTTATTTTATAATCTGCTGCGGAAAAATAACTGCAGAAGTAGGAAAAAGATGGTTAAACAAAGGGTAAAATAGGCAAAAGTCAGTTGGACAATCAAGATTATCATAATCCACCGCAATGCCAAATGGATCCTTAGTAGCTTTTAAGAGTGAAGGTTGTGGGGAGGAATTTTTCTTGGGACAGATAAGATATATTGCAAGGTAGAGAATGGAGAGGGAAAATTAACCATAGTTTTTAAAACTGGACCGGTGAGTGAACCTGTTAATTGTCCAGCTCAACTGTTCCAACTGCAGTTCCAGTATACTATATTTAATTTATTTTACATCAACTTTTAGGTCGGTTTGTATTCATATGCTCTAAATAACACCTAATGTGTTACTTGCATGCAATACCTACCGTTATAAGGAGTCGATAGCCCAGTTGGTATTGCACCTTCTGCGCACGTGTGATGCGGTGGGTTGAGGTGCTGAGTTCGAATCCTGAGTGTAGCGCTGGACTGTTTTTAGCTTTCTCCTGGTTTTCCCGCCAAACTCTCCATTAAGCAAACCGGGCCAGGCGAGGTGCCGGTTCTGGTTTTTCCCGGTTGAATTGCTTGTGTGGTCCAGTTTTAGAAACTATTAAATTAACTCGAGGGAACATGCATTTGTTTGTTATGCAGCACATGTGCACTAGGTAGATACCTCTCTGGTTTTTCATCCTTCCTATTGGTTGTATATGAAATTTCCTGATGCAGTAGTATCACAGAAGTAATTCGTAGGACTTCATTCCAATTCACAAGGTTTATTTTATATTAAAATATATATTTAAACTATTTGCAGCAACTGATATCAAAGTTTGGCATGGGGAAGAGTGGAAAGGAGTTGGGAACAGTTGACACCAACCAGTTAAAAACAATATGGCTGATATATCCCCCAAATGGCCGCTTCATAGCTGCAGCAGCTTTCACTGCCGATGTCAAGGTTGGTTGTCTTGCTGGTTGCTTATGGGAATAAACTTTTTTTTTCAGAAGTCAGAATATATCCTTGCAACTTGTTCTCCTCAGACTTCTTTGTCTTTACAAATCAGTGTTCATTTGTAATAAAGCTTGTCATGGAAATTGACAGTGGACCTCTTCCAGGCAACTTATGTTAGTCCTTGCATTCTTTCTGACCAGCTCATGGGATGCCCTTATAAATTCAAATCATGCTGAAATAGTGGAATTTCTGTCGAAGGATTGAGGATAAAAGAAACTTTTGTCTGAATTCTTTGTTCCTTTTTTTGTTGATTGTCAATGCATTGAGATTGGTTTCCATTTGAAGGCCATTCTTGGCTTTTGGTTTGGTGTTTATTGCAGGGGTTGTTGAGAACTACATTAGTTAGATAGAATACCAAGAACTTTTGCATTGCAGAAACACTCACTGTTTTGCTCATTTACTGCTTTCTCAGTTATGGTGATATTCACATGTTCTTTAGGTATGGGAGATTGTTTATTCAAAGGATAGTTCAGTGAAGGAGGTTAACAGAGTTATGCAACTCAAGGGTCACAAGGTCAAATTCCTCCATGCATAATTTTTAGCGAGTTCCAAACTATTTGCAGGGATGGAGACTGATGAGTTCCTTTTATCCAGAGTGCTGTTACTTGCTTGTGTTTCGTTCCGGATTCTGAGAAGATTATCACTGCATCCAAAGATGGTACAATTCGAGTATGGAATATCAATGGTATGCTCTATATCTACTAACCTCCATGTCCTTGCCTTTAAAGTTCCTGTTGATTTGAATTCATAATATCTGACAAATTAACAGTTTTAGCCCTGATTACTGAAAGTCGCCATAAGTCCATGGCAGCTTCTTCTGTATTTCTAGATATATATCTGATATTTTCTCATCCACTTGGATTGCTCGATTTGCATCATAGGATAATACATGAATAGTTTTGGTTGTGCCTTCCTTCACCAAGGCAAAAAGATTCTCATGAAAAACATTTTTCAATTAGTCAAATATCCTAGTAGAAACAATTCTTTTTTAGGCTATTAAGATGTAGTGGCCAAAGTTGTCACTTGCCTGATTATATAGTCCTTTCTTAAGTCATGTCACTTCTCAGTTATTACCCTATGGTTCCTCATCAGTTAGATGCTGTTCATTTGATCATTGACACTGTGGATTTGCATTTGTGTATATCTACGGGTTCCTGATGAAAATAAATGTTTGGCAGGCACTGCCATATACAAGTCTATATGCTTATCTTGTATTGTTCTTTTTTCAAAATATAATGCTTCTCTACTCTTTTCTCAAGAGTTGATAATTTACGTTACTTTTGTAGTGAGGTATCACCTAGATGAGGATCCAAAAACTTGAGAGTTTGGCAATTCCACTCCATGATTCAAAAGGTTCTGTTTTGCCAGTATGATCACATGGGCATCTCTCCAGATGGAAAAGTTCTGGCTGTAACAAGTGGATCGACATTGCAATGGTTTATGTGCAGAAAACTGGTGCAGTTTTGGATACAGCTGAGAAAGCTCATGAAGGTGTGTAATGTTCCTATTTGCTAGGGCGAATCTTCTTGAGGTTCTTTTAATATAATGAGGGCTTCAAAAAAAAACTGTGCGGGTATTGAGTAATGGATAGGATTAGTCTGTTTAAGCAAATACCACTCAGAGTTCGCCATACTAACATGATCTTATCATCTTAATATATTGTTTAATATTTTCTTCTCCATGTTGACATTGTGTTTGCAACTAAAACCTGCGGAACAGATGCCTCAACCTTGTCTGTTCTTCATTAGAATTTTCTCTTTAGAACTTCAGCCACTTTTCAATTAACAGAGTTGTTGAGTGCGGATATACTGAGCAATAGCTTGCAGTATTTCTTGATATGATATTTGCCACTTTGCTATGTGCTTGGAATGACATGTTTTCTGTATACTCAGGTAATATAACTGGCATTGCTTGGGCTCCACGGACAGTTTCCAAATGGTAATGTTCTATTTACCATGTGTCAAGATTTGAGTCTCTGTTTTTTTGCTTTGCTTTATTTTTCACGTGAACTTTCAGGAGCTTGTTAGATTAGTAGTGCAAATAAAATGTCATATGTATACTGCATCTGCTTAGTATGTCAATCCTTGGCACACGGCAGTAGTGATCTATTGGCTGATCTCTGCAACCATGCACAAACACAGTTCCTGTTTCTGTTTGGAGCTGATGCACGTCGTGTCTCATGTTGACCCATCCCTGTCATCACTTGTGAAGTTCTTTATTAGCTTTTCGCTGGAATATTGTAGCTTGAAGATGTGTTTATGATGTCTAAATCAGCGTGTTGATATCTACAGGTGGCGTTCCTGCGTTTGTTTTAGCAAGTTCTGGTGAAGACAAAAAGGTGAAACTGTGGTTAGCTCCTGAGGCTAGTTCAACATGAATTATTGATCAGATCGTGGCCATCCTCTAATAAGACAGCTTCCCTGAGGGCACAAAGAAAAATGAAAGATTCAAACTTAGCTTAAAGCGAAGATGTTGCTTGATATGCACAGAAAAGAACCATAGTTTTGTTCCTTTGAGCTTGAGGGCAGTCCTGAGTCCTGACTGACGAGAGCTGTAAAACAAGAGAGAAATCCTGTTGTGTAGACGGGCATCGATCATGGCACTATAGTTTCTCCATAGAATTTGCCGCGTTATGGAATAATAACTATTAAGTTTTTCTGGAGTGGCCCTTTTAACTAGAAGTGGTTCTGTAATCACAGTAATTTACGTGGGTTTGCTATGCTCAAATTCCTAGTGTTTTTGATGCGATACTGGTTTTGATTTTGACATTTGGTGGATGGCATTACTAAAGGAACCAACTACCAGCTGACCTGCCGTCGACGAGAGCTGGGAACCAATTGCTCTCCGAGGCAAGACCGCCGTCGAGTTCCCGCCGGAGCATATGGCGTCGGCAGACTGACGGGAGAATCTGGCTTGAGTTGATCTGCCTCCCGCATAGACCAGACATGAAGCATGTGTTCATTGGACTTGCTGTAAGTTGCTGTCCTGTCATGGATGTAGAAACTCAAAAGAAGGGAGATTAAAAAGGAGATTGATTTAGAAAGGAATATAGCATATATATACTAGCAATCCACAAGCACACCGTTTGAGGCTGAACAAAGATCACATCATAAATAAAGGGTAATCAACCGAAAAGTATTATAATATACATAATCCTAGCTTCGTCGAACAAACATTACATGATAAACAAAGCAATGGGAGATGGAATGTTTTGAGAATGTCGAATAAAGCCTACACCAACCTTTGGACCGTACGTTTCCCAAATGTACTATATTACTATGAAATCTCCAAAGAGCAATAAGCACATACATATATTTGGCGTTTCTGTGAAATTAATTAGACTATTTGCACATTCTATGCACAGATCCCTTTACTCGACTGTAGGAGAAACTTGCCAAGAACTGTTTTGCTCTAATAATTTGGAAAGGAGGAAGTACTGTGACTCTGAGTAAGAAAGATGTGCAGTACATATCAGTCAGTTCTCTGAGTCTGAAATCGACAGTTTTCAGGAAAAACCAATCCGATCCTAACTTCACGCCCAGTTTACCACCTGGGTAGGAACACCTGGAACCCACGGTTCTTGTGCAGTATAGTCAATTTGTCATGGTGTAATTATGCCCAGTAGTTATCAGTCTCCTATATTAATTATATACCCTGCAAATAATGCTGCTTACCATCAGCAGCACAGCCATGTGTTGAGATCATGCATCTGGCCATGTTCTAATTTGTAGGCACAGGAGCATCTTTGCTTTTAGGGATCCATGGCCTGCTCTTCACTAGATAATTCAGGGCACAATTCTAGACTTCATTTATTTAACTTTGTTTCTTCTTTTCAAAAGGAGAAAAAACTATGCTCTAAGATCCAAATCTATGCTATGCTTTCCTGCCGAGAAAGAAAATCTGATAGCTTCTTTTGGAATTGGAATGTGGAGGTCCCTCACTCCACTGCATGCACTCGAGCTCATCTGGCTAGCTAGTTGAGTGTTTTCAAGTCAAAGGTCTCACTGACAAATCATGGGTGACTAAATTTCGTTTGTAATGTTGCTACAAGTTGTATTTGTTTTAGCTACAACAACAATTACATACGACTTTAGGAAGAGCAAGCTAGTTTGGTGTGCCGAGATAAGGAGAAAATAGAAGCAACTAGCAGCTAGCTAGCCCACATGTTTAATTTAATTAATTTCACCTCCTACTGTTGGCACATGCTTCTGCAGTCTGCACTGCACCAATAAAATCTTGACAAGGATTTTGTTTTGCTATAATCAACATGCATAACTACATCTTTTTCATGCTACAGAATGTTGTTTCTTTTTTTGGTGGTGGGGGGGTGGGGGGGGAGCTACAGAATCATATATATCAAATTGTTAGTTGTACGAGTGCTCTATATATGGGAAGAAGATGGTAGGTACATGGATTGAGTCTCTCCTCTCTATGCTTTATATAAACTACAACAGGAGATTAGAACAGCTACTAGTAACAATATATCAAACTTTCAGGTAACCACCGTCCGCGGTACTTGTTTCTCCCTTATCCCCCCTGTGACATTATTAAAGTAGCGTTCTTCATTTTCTCTAGTTCTACAAAGTTTTTTATTTTAGAAAAGATCACTTTTTCTTCTTATGTCTGCCTGGATGGACTTTTCAAGAAGATAAGATAGTGTTTTCCACCACATTAACAATGACATGGCATCATAAGGAAATGCTCATGCTGAGCTCTTTAATACCACTAACTGCTTCAGAGATACAACACATGTGACATGGTTCTTTGATCGATGCTCGGGAGCTCTCACTCACCCCCACCCTCTATGCAAGATGGAGACGCGTATAAACCGAAAGATTAGTTCTATTTTCTTGACCATAGATTAGATTTGACTTGTGTGTATGTGTGCGAATCTAGATTGATTCAGTGGCTCAAAAATGTGATTTGTACTTAATAGAGCATAAGTCACCTTAGAGATTCTATTTTTTAGTATGAGTTGGAATATTTTCAGAAATCTAGAACCTATAACGTATGGACATATACCTGCTGAAACAACAGCCAGCTGTCGAGTTGGCTGCTAGTGAAAACAAAAAAAGATTAGGATCTTCATTGTATGAACACAAGGGGTATATATATGTAGAATACTGTTGGCTGGGTGCATGCATGGTTGGTCTGATCTCTGATACATCCAGCAGTTTTAATTCAAGTTCTGCAATATATTAGTGGAGAGCAGCTCAACTCTCTCTGATTCAGGAGCAGCTAGCATGTGATGCATGGATGGATGGAATCCTCCATCATGATTGACTCAACCAAGCCTCCCATGTGTCTGACCAGATCACTGCCCAATTGTATATCTGAAACTTGCTTCCTCTACCACCTCTTAGTCACTCCACAGAATATGCAGATTAATTAAACAAGTGTAACAGCAAGTTGCTCAAGAGATAGAAAGGGTGAATGCTTGAGTAGATAGGCAACAACTAAGGAGCAAATCTACAGCTTCGGATCTACAGTCCCAACGATTGCCTCCCCTGGAGCGGACAGATGCATCCCTGTTTCTACCTTTAATTCTACCATCCATTATTTCACTGGTCTGCATATGCGTAGCATGGCTGCATCATTGTCGATCGACATATATCGCGTGTTTGTTCTACAGAAATAAATTAAAGTTGATGCATTTGCATGTATTATATGCTACTACCATCATCTTGCTCAACTGATGTGTAGATGGGGTGCAGCTTCCTCCATAGCTAGCTGCTGGAGCTTTCTGCTGCCACCTATATGCAATTATGCAGAAACTTGATTGCCATCGCCATTGCCACTGCGAGAAGTCAACGTGCAAGTTGCATACTACTACATGATATGAGTGGACAAGTGAAGCGATCGAGTCGAAGGGGACAACACTTGGTGTAGAGTTGCTTTCAAGAGCAGAAGCTGGTGAGAAGCTCAGGCCACAACAAATGCTGCTTTCAACCAAGCAACCAGAGAATTTTTATATTACATCTATCATATATGAGAATTCTGTATACCGTAAAGCTAATCACTCACATCAAGATTCCGTCCAGCCCCAATTAGGGTGAGAAGGAAAGAAACAGCTAAACACGCAGATCTCGCTGATCACCGTTAATTTCTGAACGGACTGTCTAGGCGCACGAGCTTACTGTTCCATTGCCACTCCCGTCGACGCCGCCGCGCTCCACCAACTCGCGGTGGACGGCGAAGAGCGCGCGGCAGCTCATCTCCCTCTCGAACCGCCACACGTAGTTCAGCCCAACCAGGAGCTCCGCGACGGCGGCCTCGACCTTGTCCCGGTCGGCGAAGTGCAGCGTCTGCAGCAGGAACGTGTTGCCACCGCCTCCCCGAGGTGGCAGTCCAGTTATGTCCGCCTTCGCCGTCGTCGTCGTCTTCCTCTGCTCGAAGCTGCGCTCCCCCTGCCAACGCATCGTCGCGTGCGCCATTGGCGCTAGCCACTCCAGGATCCCGCACAGCGCCGCGCGCCACTGGCTGGCCAGCCCCGGGTCCGCCGCCGGCACAGCGCCCCGCAGCCGCGCGCGGAGCTGCGCGCGCACGCTCGCCGTCAGCATGCCGTACAGCTCGTCCCGCTCCTCCGGCCCCACCAGCCGCGGCGAGCGCGCCATCCGCTCGATCGAGATGACCAGCCCGGCGTACCGCGGGGCCAGAGCGGCCGCGCCCAGCGTCCCCGGCGGGGGCACCAGTGTCGCCGAGCTGTACTCGAAGAAGCCGCGCCGTTTCACGCTTCTGACGTCGAACAGCACCTCCTCCATTGACATGGACTTCCGCGACGGCGGCGGCGGGGACTGCGCGTCGGCGGAGGGGTGGACGGCAGAGGAGAGAGTGAGGCTCCGGTGGAGAGGCGTGTGCCGCTGATCTTGGCGGACGCCGAAGATGAGCTTGATGCGCGCGAGGATGGTGAACGCCGTCCTCGCCAGCGATGAGACGACGGCGTCGAAGGTGCAGCCCCAGATGGACGTCTGCTTGAGGTGCTTCACGTCCTGCTTCTTGGAGAATATCAGCTGCTGCTGCTCGGACGCCACCGAGATATTGCTCGCCGAAAGGCTACGGCGATGGCATCCGCCGGCGTCGCATCGGAGGAACTTCCGTAGGCCGTGCTCTGCCTCCGCCAGCTCCTCCATGGCTCTGCGGAGCGCGATGGTACTGGCCACCTGCTTGTCCATCTTGTGCGCCCTGGCGTCCATCTCCTTCCACGTCGCCGCCCACCGGTGCCGGTCACGGCCAGTGTCGGCGAATTCCAAGAAGGCGTCCCTGAACTCGCGGAGGCAGGGATCGGCGCAGCGCGCGGCGAGCGCGGCGACGGAGTCGGACGCCGCGCGGAGCGCGTCCACGAGCTCGGCGCACGCGAGGCCGAGGAGGAAGGCGTCGTCGTCGGAGACCACCTTGCGGACGCCGTCGAGGTTGACGATCTCGTGGCGGAGGCGCGCCACCGCGGCGTCCCCGACGGCGCGCCACATGTGGAGGAGCTTGGAGACGAGGCTGGCGACCTCGAAGGCGAGGATACCGACGCTGCTCTTCTTGGCGCCCGGCGGCGGTGCTCCCGACGACGACTTCGCGGAGGACATGGCGGACCGGACCTTGGTGAGCCATGACTCCCGAGCCATGGGCATGGATGTGCTGTGGCGTGAGTGGAAGCAAGTGGGCGAGCTATGCAAATGCCAATGCTACGCACCACCAAGAAGGCAAGAGGCAGCTACTTGCACTTTCATATATACTCCAAGCTTGGAGAGTACTACTACTACTAGTGGAGAGAGTGACACTCGGAATGATAGGTGTTCAAGGTAGTAAAAATTTATGGGCTTGGCAAGATTCCTAGTACAACACTATTGGGCAAGGAGGAATTTTTTCTATGAAATATGTAAAAGATCACAAAAATCAAAGTAGTGCTGAAAGTAAACAGATTGTAGAAACTTGCTTTGAAATGTTTGGTATGTTGTAGGAAGATCTAGAGTGGAAATTTGGGAGCTTTGGATGTGTGAAAGGTCAGTGGTGATATTGATTTTAGGAATGGGAAGGCATCAATGAGGTGTTGAGATTAGAGAGTGTGGGCAGGGGGGGTGTGCCTCTGCTTGTGAGGAAAATGACACGCTTGTGTAGATCATTCCATCGAGAAATCAATCTTGATTAGTCATGTGAGCTGGAGTTTTCAACTGTCGCAAAAGAAGTTGAATCTCTGTTCACAAACTTGGAGCGTCAAAATTTTCAATTAGACGTTCAACACAAATGTATAATTGGGGTCAGGTACTCTCAGGTTTCAGTTTCCTATTTCCGGCCTTGTTTCCTGACAGGTTACCAGCGAGAAGCAGTCAAATTTCGGACGGTTTTAGGTTCCTAAAATTTGAATTGAAAATTCAGAATGACTGATAACTGAAATATATATAACAAGATGGGGCAAGTATCAATCACAAAGATTCATGCAGTTATGTTGTTGCAAGCTTCTTTGGTATGTGCAGCCCGGCTGTGTTCATGTAAGTCAAAAGATACTACAATTTTCAAACGAAATAAATTGAATTTGAATACAAAATAAACCGTCTGGTTTATATTACCCAGGTACTGGAAAATGGTTGGAGTCGCCAATCAGACATATATAATTAGGACAGGGTGGTTAAAAAGAGATGAGGATGGGGGTTGCAAGAAGGTGTGGTCATACTCATCACATTAGCTGGTGGCTAAGGTGGATTATATTCTTGTGAGGGGTAAACCACAAGACAGTTCAAGGTGGTGGAGTGGTGGTGCATCTATATCCATCTGCATCATCTCTTGATTTGACCCTAACCCACAGCACACATGGCCATGGCTATCTATCTAGCTAGCTAGCTCCACCTGCCTGCTGTTGTGTGGAGCATATCGATCTGCATATGTGTAGCGAGTGTCCTGGAAATTGTTGGTCAGTGCGGCGCGGGAGACATGTTGTCGATTTATTTGTTTTCAATCACCATCATGTTATGTTAGCAAAACTGTGCCGTCGGAGATCGCCTCCTTAGGTATTTATCTTTCTTCTTGGTAGTGGGACATATATTCACTCTGATCTGGAAGCTCTCTCCAGGATCATGGAATTTGTTGTGATAGATGACATCTGATGGTTACAAGACATTAATTAGCACAGCCGAGGGAATCCGGTTGGGTTTCTACATCATATATTAGCTGTAGTGCGGATGCAACAAAAAAACATCTACGTCCATTATCCAATATTGTACAATATTTTCAAACATAAGGGACTAAGACAGGGGTGATCATATATATTTTATTATTTTTAATATTGTGGTGGATATATTCACGATATTTATTAAGCGTGCTAAAACCAATGGACAAGTTAGGCCCTGTTTGGTTAGGCTGTGGCTGTTGGAAAAGCGGCTGTTGGCTGGCTGTTAGAAATAGCGGCTGTGGCTGTTGGTATGTGAGTCTGTTTAGATGCGTGTTTGGTTGGGCTGTGGCTGTTGACTGTTGTATGAGAAAATGTCTGAAATGCCCCTAAGAGCAATCCGAACAAAATTTAAATTTCAATATCGTCTGTGGTTCGATCCAACGATATAAATAAAAATACAAAATACAAAATTACAAATACAAATAGAATACAAATACTTGCTTAAACTAAATTTACAGAAAATAATAAATATACATAAAAATAATTGTTTAAACTAAAATTACATAAAATAATTAATATAAATACAAATAAAAAATAAAAAAATAAAAGAAAAAGGGGCCAGGGGGCATCGGCCACCCCAGGCCCCAGCCCAACTCCATCGCCGCCTCAGATCCCTCCCTCGGTCCCCGTCGCCGTCGAACCCGCCGCCGCCGGTCCCTCCCCTCGGTTCCCGCCGCCGCCGCCTGGTCTCCCGTCGCCGCCCTGCCCCTCCTCTCCTCCCCCACGTGGCCCCCTTCACCTCTCCGCCGGCGGCAACCCCTCCCCTCGAGCTCCCTCCCACCGGCGGCAGCCCCTCCCCTCGAGCTCCCTTCCACCGGCAGCAACTCCCTCCCCTGAGCTCCGGCCTCCTCCTCCTCCTCCTTCTGCTCGCCGCCCGCTTCTCTCTATTCACCGCCGCCCCATTCACCTCCTTCCCCGGCCCTCCCCGCTTTCCTCGCTCGTCCTCGGCTCCGGCCTCCTCCTCCTCCTCATGCTCGCCGCCGCAACTCCCATCGGCGTCTCCCTCCCCAACTCCCTCACCGTATCCCTCGCCAACTCCGCCCTGGATCTGTGGAGCCGTGGTAGGAGCTGGTGGAGGCGCGCCGGGCTGTGGACTCACGAGGCCGGCGGAGCCGCAGTCCGAGCAACGGCCGGTGGAGGCGCTCCGGTCAGAGCAGGGGATGTGGAGGCGCGCCGGCCGGAGCTAGGGGGGGAAGGTCCGAGCCCGGCGGTGGAGGAGGGGATCGGGAGGACCGGAGGACCGGAGGAAAGGGCATTCGCACGTAATTTCTAAGAAAATGAAGGGCAAACTCGTGGCACTTTAAGTGATCACTGCGGGAAGCTGCCCCCGGCCGGCTTCCCGCAGTGGCCGTTTTTGTACACAAACGCAGTTGAAGCTTTTTGCAACAGCTGGACAAAAGCCTCCCCTTTGGTTTAGCTTCAGCTGTGCTTAGGGAAAAGCCCCAGCTGAAGCTAAACCAAACAGGGCCTTAGTGACATTGCCTCCATTTAGTGGATGATAACCTGTCTATTCTACAATATGTCGATGATACCATCTTTTTTATGGATCATGATTTATGAAAAACCACAAACATGAAATTGTTGCTTAATGTTTTTGAACAACTTTCCGTTTTAAAGATAAATTTTCATACGAGTGAGCTCTACTGCTTTGGCAGGGCCAAGGAATATGAGGTCCAGTACACCCAACTTTTTGGTTGTGCACTGGGTTCCTTCTCATTCTGATACCTTGGTATTTCTATTAATTACAGAAAATTATTGAACAAACACTGAAAATGTGTCGAGGATTGCTTCGAGACAACACTCAATAGTTGGAAGGGCCGCCATCTTTCTAGCGGCTAACAAATTCAGTGCTTAGTAATCTACCTATGTTTATATTCTCCTTCTTTGAGGTATTTGTCGGGGTGCGCAAAAGATTTGATTCTTATAGATCCAAATTCTTTGTAGATATAGACTTGTGAATTGGGGTATTCTTTGTAGATTTAAGGACCATGATGGCCTTGGGATTCAAGATCTCGAGCTTAAAAATAAAAGCCTTCTCAGCAAATGGTTGTTTAAGTTAATAGATGAAGATGTGGTAGGGCAAACCCTTCTTCACAATAAATATCTCAAAGATAGACCATTATCCTCAGCCCAATTACGACCTGGAGACTTCAAATTTTTGTCCGGGTTGATGAAGTTCAAGGAACATTTTCTACGATTTGACACCTTTTCTGTGAACCATGGTACCGAAGTTTGATTCTGGGATGACTAATGGCTTGACGGTCGACCTCTCAAAGACCAATTCTCCTCATTATATCACATCCTCAGGGCATAACATGCTATGCTTACGGAGGTGATGAGTTCTATCCTTCTGAATGTCTCCTTTAGGCGGATCATTATTGGACCAAAATTAGTGGCATGGAATGCGCTGGTTACAAAGGTTACCTTTATCATCCTTGCACTAGACAAAGACATATTTTATTGGGACCTCCGTGCTCATGGTCAAATTTTGGTCCAATCAAATGTACCACGCTTTTGGTGACCTCTGGTTTCAATTCCAGTCTAAACACCCCTAAAAACTAAATTACCCCTCAAGATTAAGATCTTTTTTTGGTACCTTGTGCGAGGGGTGATATTGACTAAAGATAACTTAGCTAATTTTTTTTGGCAAGGTAGCAAACTCTGCGCCTTCTGCGGTCATGAGGAGACAATCCAACACCTCTTGTTGAATGTCATTTTACACGCTTCACATGGCAAGCGATTTTTATAACATTGGCATCTCACCACCTCAGAGTGTCCCTCATATTTTTGCGATTTAATTGTGGGGGCGGGAGGGGGGTACGTCGATCTCTTCACCCACCACTTTTAGTGGGCATCACTGCTTCTTGTTGGTCTATTTGGCTATGCAGAAATAGCATTGTATTTGACAAAAAGAAGCTAACTGATCTTTTATAGTCTTTATTGTTATGTATCAATTGGCTACGATCATGGTCCTTACTGCAATGTCAATTATTAGTGTAGGAGCAGATAGATATAGGAGATTGGAGTCGGCTATCAGGGATTTATGTCCCAGTTTGGATTGCGGTTTCATAACAGGCTATGCAATTTTTGAGTTCATCTTTTTATGTAGCTTGTGTGTCTTTGTTTGCCTGTTGACACCTACTCATTCATGACTTTGTAATAATTGATTGTGTACATCTTCGACTGCAGAGGTCGGGTAAGATTTCTTTTCTATTATCTAAAAAGTCTATTATCCAAAAGAATATTAGAAAAACATCTAGATGAGTCGATCATATGACATGGAAAATGTTCATATCAGTAATATCAATTTCTTTTCTTTTTTTGAATGGTGTTAGCATGTCAAGGGTTGAAAGACTTTCTCGATATTTGTAAAGTACCAGGAGAATCAAATCATCCAGAAAAGTAGATGGAGTCCAGTCTTGAGGTCAGAGACTCAGAGGGCACTAGCTAGTTCACTGCACCCACCGTTCCATATCATCACATCACATAGGCTCTCGCTACGGCAAGAAGCTGTTCAATTTGTCAACCATGGCCGTAGCTCATAAAGAATAGACCACTTTAGTCATTTAACTCTTCTCAAGTCTAGTTTTCACCTGCAAAACAGTTTCTTTACGTGCCCCAGATATTAAAACAACTGCAAATCACATCTCACACCTGAACCAACCCCATCCTAGTTGGCATTTGCACTGGTTTTGACATTTGAATAATGAAAAATAATTGGATATGAAGAAATGTGAAAATTATACTTGAAAATAGCCGAAGAACAAAATTAAGTGGGGTATTTGCTAGCCCATACATATACAGGAGCCTGATCGACCATCAACACAAGCTAGCTACTAACAAGAGCACTGCACGACCAACAACAACACTTTGTTGGCTTTGACTCCTCAATGCCTTTCGTTCCTTTTGACTCCATTCTTCGGTAGTGCGTCTGGTCCTGGCTGAGAAAAGCAGTCATGGGTCATGATATTGATAGGCAGGCTAGCCCCCTCCAGTGCAATGCAATGACATATCATTTTAGTTTCTCAAACCTGTCATGCATGATGCTCTGTCTGATGATGCAATCTAATGCCTAGGTAGGACACTTAGGACTCAACGTGACTCTAGCCTGTCTTAATTAGTGCTTACGACTGTACTTAAACCGTTTGAAAACATGTGTCAAAGATAGCAGAACCTTAATCCCAGACGGTTTTCGAGTCGTCTGGGATGGATGAAGAACTGAGATGGTTCACTGGGTAGAACCGTCTAGGATTTGTTTTTTGATATTAAAAAAATTGTCCGGAGGCCGGGGTGGTCGTACAGGAGGCTGCTCCGACGCTCTTGCGCCGATTCATCGGCAGCGGAGGCGTTGTGGCATGGCGAAGCTTGTTCGTGTTCATCCTTGCCTTCTTGTTGACGTTAGGGGAGTGGCCGGCGACCTTGTAGCAGAGCGAGCAGAGAGAGACGGTCCCACCGCCACCTCAGCAACGACATGGCAACGGGTGGGTTCCGAGCCGCCACGAGGCCGAGCCCCTTTGGCATGGCCAGATCCAGAGGAGATTTGGTGGCGGTGGCACCCCCAGCCATGTGCTTCTCTACTCGGACGAGCTCGTGCTCCCCTCCATGTACGCACGTGGCCACCGACGCCTCCCTGGCCAAATCCAAGGGTGGCGGAGAGGTGGGACTGAGCACGATTGCAGCGGAGAGGTAGGAGGGGGGAGGGGGTGAGCGCCGAATCTGGGTGAGGGAGAGCTGGGGACGAGCGCTAGATCTAGGCCGGAGAGGTAGTGGCATGCGAGGGGAGGGGTGGGCAAGGGGCGGCAGCGGCGGAGAGGTTGGGGTAAGGACGGTGGCGGGGGCAGTAGAGAGGTGGGGTGTGTATGCCAGATTTGGGTAAGGGAGAGGTGAGTGCAAGATTTGGGGGAGGTGGGGACGGAGAGGTAGTGGCGCCGCACAAGGGAGGAGGGGGGTCGGGTGAGGGAGTGGCACATGTGGGACTTAGGGTTAGGAACCGAGTGCAGGAGAATAAATAGGGACTTGTTGGGCTGGGCCGGCAGCCCACAAAACCCAAACGGTTGGAACTATGAACCGTCTCTAATTTTAATTGTAGGTGATTTTTGCTCATAACCATCTCTAGTAGCAAATACATGCCAGATAATTTTTAATTAGAAATCATTGTATTTTTTATGAAACTGTCTTGGATAAATCCTATTCCTGACGGTTTTTGGTGAACCGTTGGGTGAAGCGTTTGATATTAGTATTTCTGTAGTAATAAGGACTGTACCAAATTAAGGGACCCACCAAAGCTACCGCTGACCAAAAAAGAATCAGGAGAGGTTTTCATTACTTTCTTCTTCCAAACAAGGAAAAGTAGAGAGAAAGAGATGGAGCAATTGAGATCTCTCCCACTTTGCGTGGCCAGTACCCAAAGTTGAAGCTGAGGAAGAATGGCTTTAGCTCGCTCGATGGGCACCTCCAAATTCAATGGAGGAGCCATTCTGACCTCACAAAGATGCATGCATTCAGATATGGAGTACAACTACTCATTAGGATTAGCTCTGCAAATCATCCTCCTACGCGCATCTCTTTGCTGTCATATTATTGTGTCATGTAACCTTTTTTCCATGCTTGCATTAACACAAAATGACAACACATCCTTCTTTAGTTATTTCTCCTTGCATGTGCCACACTTAAAGATGACAGGCAGGGAAAAGAAAAGCACCTCTGCGTCTTGGGAAAATCATTGTATGTGATCCAAAATATACATTAACAACAAGTTCATCACCATTAGTTGCATTTGACAGGTTACAGGTGACGGTCAGGAAAAGTATCGCATAGCTGATTCCAGCAACCTCTATGCGCTTAGGTGAGTAATTTCTAACTTTAGGTAGCTTGTCTTTAGTTAATGCGTGCTAGTAATTTGATCATAGATAGAGTATGCCCATTTAGATGTAGAAGAAGCTTCCGGAAAGAAGCTGGTTCGCACGGGAACGACACGGGTGGAATCTTTAGACTCCATCAGTCCGAAAAGATCGAACAATTATGTGCTACAAGTCCGAACGACAATGAATATATCCTGGGAGATGCATGAAGAGATAAAAAGAATTCAGAAAATTCCTATAAGGAGGTACGCATCAGAAGCTTTGCAAACCTTAAACACCATGGCTATATCCCGAGGACTGTCTTTCCAGACATGTCTAATCATTTCTTTGATGTCCATCTCGCAGATTGCTTACCGTATCGAATCGTTTCTATTGTGTATGGTGCTCTTAATTATGTTGCAGCTAAAAATTATGATTTGGAAGCATGGTTCCCTGCATCAAAAACCTTCAGAGCATTAGTGTCCTGTTCAAATTGCACAGATTATCAAGCAAGAAGACTTGGATTAGGCTATGGCCAGAAAAAAGGTAAGATTTTGTTTCACATGGACGCTGGCAGATTTTGCAACCATACATGGGTGGAATAGAGTTTCTTCCTTTCAAGCAACCTTTGGATGGCAAACAACAAGCTGCTGGCTCCAAATCACATAAGTCTAAATCAAATGATGTCGTGATAAAAAATAGTTGGAACTCATGTAATAGGATTAAGAATCCTGCAATCATCTTTCAATTTTTAATTATTTTAGTGCTACTATACAAGCTTATCTATATTACTATATAGTGTATCAAATTTGAACTAGACCTGGCAAGCAATCTGAGCCATTGATCCCATAAATCCGACGGTTGAGATTGGAGGGATTCGCGTGAACAGTATCTATGAACAATATCTGTGAACAGTACCATTTACAGTACCTGCGTGCATTGCATGTACTGTTTGCTAGTATAATTAAGTTTGCGAATAACCTGTGAATATGAGTTCAAATGAGCTACCATCTCATTGTGTCATGCAAACCTTTTCTTCATGCTGACAGTAACACAGAATAACATCATAGCCTTCTGTTTTGATATCATGTGCCACACTAAAAAAAGACAAGGAAATCACCTTTGCAGCTTGGGAGATCATTATATCAGGGAAAAAATCGGTATGCCACTGACAGTTCATCCAAATATGTTGGACTGGTTTTTAAAGAATTCTTTCCATCTGCAAACAACATCATGATGACCCAAAGTTCACAACAGGATTACTAGGTGTTGTGATTTTCTTACACCGTTACACGTTCTGTAGGGTGTTAAATTATGAGGTGCAGTGCTGTACCAATTGACCAATTTGCAATTACTCTCTTCAGAAGCCCAACCCTTCTTCTCCAAGGCCAATCTAAGCGCCTGCCATGGAACAGCGGACAAGAGACATCATTCCATGAAGTTGGCTAGGATACTGCAATCCAAATGGCAGAAATGGTAGGTGTGTGCTTGCCTTTACTCTCTTCTTGTTGGCATTGAAGTCAGTAAATACTGAACAATTGATTTCTTGCCAGGAGGGAACCAGAACTCAACATCATCTACAAATTGCACGGAGCATTGGAGCAACAAACAGTCATGAACAACAGGGCAATCTGCACATGTGTGAGCATGTAAATTATTAGCTTAAAAGAGTAACAAGGTGCTACCCCAAAAATAGGACTCGTATTCAACTCGAACATAGTCATCTCCTTTCTCCACTACACGTGAAGTTGTCCCGTTTTTTCTTCGTCACCTGCCAATAGCCACCGCAGTTCAAAATTCGAACTAAATACGACATGCCGATATGACTTACTAGTATTTAACCTCCAGTTGCCCGCGACAGAAACAAGGTAACGATATTTCTCTGTGACGTCGTGTTCATACTTACCACTTCAATGAGCTCTTTCATGGCCTCATCTTTACTTATGTGTTTACCCCTGCGGCCATCCTTGGGATTGTATTTACCAAACCAAAACCATGTTTAGGGACTGCACACGACTGGTGAATCTTTGACAGTTGTTACAAAATCTAGATATAAAAGAAAAATCTTGAGGGGGCACATATGCTCAAGGCTGACGCTTGCTTGTCATAAAAAAAGGTGAAGTATTGTTATTAAGGTTTGAGTTGATAGATGCATTTCTTGGTGTAGTCTGTACAAGTTTATTTTGAGAAAGCAAGAGCAGTTCAATTATATCAACATCAGCAAGATGTGGATAACAGTGGCTCTTATTTGTCGAATTTGGGACAGTACATATACTGACTCAGTGGAAATTTTAACATTTTGGTTTATCAAGAACTTCCGTGTGAAATAAATCGAATCGAACATTTCATAAAGCATCTGCCGTACAAAAAAAATGAAAGAAGATCCTCTACTGTGGAACCGAAAGTTTACGATGCGCTTATGGTTGTGAATCGCTAAGTGTTTAATTTCAGAAGGAGAAAAATAGTAATATAACAAAAACAGGGCGCGATTATTTGTCAATACATATGCTTACCATGGGGGAGCATAGTGATTTGAATCGCTGATCTTCTCTGAAGTGGAAACGCAGTTATTGGTTGCAGGGCACAATGCAAGAGATGGAGGACTCTTCTGCACACCAAGATAGGTCGGTTTGGTGCCACTAGAGCCGTGAGATGAAGAGAAAGGAATGCACTCGTCAGATCAGAACAGAGAATTCATTAACTACATTGCCCTCGTGAGCTCTGATTATGAGATGAAGAGAAAGGCATGCGTATCGCACCATGATGCAGATATTCTCGCTGAAGCTAGCTTACACTTGTTTTTCATCAGTACAGTTGTATGGATACATGGCTGTCAGGGATCTTTTGAATCCTTTGCGTAATTATGTCGTCAACCACACAAGGGATGATCCTTTCGTTCTGGAGCTCGATGGCCTTATACGAATGTCTGGCCCTAAGAGAGGCATCAGAATGCAGGCTCCTGTGCTAATCGAGTTCGACATGAAGATCAAGAGAGGAGAAGAAGATGATGATGATTGACAGACAGCTCATTGATGGTACTGCGCACTGACTTAGCCTCAAGACACGCTAGGGTAAACACGCAACGGACTGATGGTGATTGCGGCGCAGTGGACATAAATTTTGCACTTCTGGACTGCGCGTCGGAGGCCACTGTACAGGTCGGGATATCAGTTTTAAAGCAGGACTCCGACCACTGTACAGGTTGGGATATCAGAGTTAAAGCAAGACAGTGGCTTAAGCCTGTGTTTAGCAGCATCTTACATTAGCTCATCTTGCACGAGAAAATCCCACACAAGAAAATCCAGCTTATACTGCTAGGATCGAAAACATAGACTAATCTTTCTCTACCTCAGCACAAGGTCTCTTCCTCCCGGGAAGAAAAACGGCACGGAGCAATCATCAGTTCGAGATGGACTTGTAATGCGTAGAGGAAGAGATGGGAATGAGTGTGATTCGCTCTTGGTGGTGGCGGCGGCAACGGTGTTAGGGTGTGAAGACCGGAGGCAACAGGTCGAGGTCACCATTCCGCGCGGGTTCGACGACCGGCCACCGCGGTGGGGAAGCAGTCGGAGAGGAGGAAGAAGAGTGTATTAACCGCGGTGGGCTGAAATGTATTAACGGCCACCCAAGCCCAGACTTTAGTATGTTGGGCTGGGCTGGATCATTCTGGAGGCCAGCACAACGCTATGGAGCTACTACTCCCAAGCTTGGAGAACTTCACCACTAAAAAAAATCGTGGAAAAATTCCAAAGAAAATAGATGATATAAACATAATATGTATCGGTCCTGTCTCGTCGCAAGAAAAAAATAATCCAAAATCCAAATTCGAAACACAATCCTAGAAATAAAAAAGACAAATTCACTAATGATAGTGATAACAGGTTGAATTCATGGCTAAATTTGAACTAGTTTCTATTCACATTCTGATTTATCTTTTTTTATTTCTCGAGCTACCGGGCTGAATTTGGATTTAAAATTTTATGGCAGAATAGACACGTGTGATATCAATGTTGTAACATTTTCTATAAATTTTAGAAACTTTCAAGAGGCTAAAACGTCTGGGTGCACTAGGAGTACCCCAAGTTTAAAAGTACTAGATACGATCTCACAATTATACGGTACTCTCGTTTGGCGTGATGCTTGGATATGTGTATATATCAATAGTTCTACTTATTCTCAACTATCTGAATTAGCAGCATGTAATTGTGATTTTAGCCTATATGTTATATACAGAGTGAGGTGGATATGCAGAAAGTTTAATTTTGTTCCAAAGGCTCTAAAAGATGACCCAGATTTAAGATTTTTTAAAGATAAGATTTAAGAAAATTTTAGAGGTTTTGTGAATAGATCTCATTCTTCAATACACTGGAAAAGAAAAAGGCCTATTTATGCATGCTGTAATGCACAGCATTTTCCATCTTAGCTGCGCGCTCTTTGTGAATATCCCGAGGACTTTGCCTCGTTCTTGTGTTGCTGGTTGAGTTGTAGAATTAGTAACAAATAGCTGTCTTGTCCTAGCAAGCTTTTCTTGCTCAATTCTCATTTTGTAGTCTTGTCTTTGCCGGTTCATTTGCCCTTTATATTTGCGCCTTTTCGTTCTAACAAAGCTGAGTTAACAAATTATACTGGAGTGAAATAGTGGTGCTACAGTCAGAAAGTTTTTGACGGTTCCATTCATCCCTGCCCTTCTCCGCCGACAATTTTACGACTTCAAAACAAAAATTCTATAATTTTATATTTTGGTCTTATATACCTTGGACTCGAGTCAAATTACTTAAAGGCACACTCAAGTATCAGTATAGCAAGAGACCGACATTAACAATAACTTGCCACTACACCATGTATTTCCACCATCAAACCTCGGTACCATTTTCGAGTGCCTGCTTCTCGAAGCTGGACTCATCGGCGGCGATGTCGACTGTCCATGTTGTGATTTCTTTTCAGAAATTTTAGAAACTTTCGAGGGGCTAAAACATCTAGGTGCACTAGGAGTACCTCAAGCTTGAAAGTATTAGATACGTTCTCACGCTTATACGATACTCGCGTTTGGTGTGATGTTTGGACATGTGTATATATCAATAATTTTGTTTATTCTCAGCAATTATAGCCTATATGTTATATATAGAGTGAGGTGGATATGAAGAAGGTTCAATTTTAATCCAAAGACTCTAAAACATGACATATATTTAAAAAAATTAGATAACATTTAAAAAAAATTAGATGTATTGTAAATAGACAATCTCATACTTCCATCAACTGGAAAAGAAAAAGGCCCTGCTTATGCATGCTGTAATGCACAGCATTTTCCATCTTAGCTGCGCGCACTTTGTGATTATCCCGATGACTTTGCCTCGTTCTTGTGTTGCTGGTTGAGTTGTATACTACTAGTAACAAATAGCTGTTTTGTCCTAGCAAGCTTTTCTTGCTCAATTCTCATTTTGTAGTCTTGTCTTTGCCGGTTCATTGCTCTTTATATTTGCGCCTTTTTCTTCTAACAAAGCTGAGTTAACAAATTACGAATATATCCTCCTGTCCCCGGTGGTAGCTACACACGCACCTCCTGAGCTACACGTGTGCACGTACATTACACAGTCAAAGATAGTTAGGCTTAAATCCCAATATAGTTTAGTAGCAAATTATTCTGCCGTACAGGCTCTACTGAGATGATTTTCTGGGCTGCATTTTTGTGATGCATGTCTCATTTTACGAGCGCAGCATGTTAGATTCTGTCACAGAAACCGAGCACAGCATCGTCCTTTGTGCATGCATGCAATTGTACTTTTGGCAGGGGCAAAAGACAGACTTGCTTTTTTTATTTGGAGGGAAGAGTGTTGTTCTATACAGAAACTGTATAGAGGAAGTGTGCAGTTGTATAACATTATAATTTTTGGTCCGTCCGCAATCTCGGATCTTGAGTTCAGTTCTTGTCTCAGATTCTTCTCCGTTTCTTCTTCTTAATTGGTAATTGGTTCTTGCTTGATTTCTGATTTCTTTTCCTTTCTCATTTGATTCCAGATAGTGTTTGTTTGATCGGTGGTTAGTGCTACGGTGGTTGATCACACAGTGCATCGATGGAGGTGTAGCCGAAGTCGACGCAGGAGCATCGACGGAGGTGTAGCCGAGTCCGTTACACGAGTACCACAGTGGTTAGGGTGGCGAGGCGGAGCCGAAGTCGACGCGGGAGCGTCGACGGAGGTGTCGCCGAGTCTGTTACACGAGTACCACAACGGTTAGGGTTGCGAGGCGGAGCCGAAGTTGACGGAGGTGTCGCCGAGTCCGTTACATGAGTACCACAGCGGTTAGGGTTGCGAGGCGGAGCCGAAGTCGAGGTGGGAGTGTCGACGGAGGTGTAGCCGAGTCCGTTACACGAGTACCACAGCGGTTAGGGTGGCGAGGCGGAGCCGACACGGGAGCGTCGACGGAGGTGTAGCCGAGTCCGTTACACGAGTACCACAGTGGTTAGGGTGGCGAGGCGGAGCCGAATTCGACGCGGGAGCGTCGACGGAGGTGTAGCCGAGTCCGTTACACGAGTACCACAGTGGTTAGGGTTGTGAGGCGGACCCGAAGTCGACGCGAAAGCGTCGACGGAGGTGTAGCCGAGTCCATTACACGAGTATCACAGCGGTTAGGGTCGCGAGGCGGACCCGAAGTCGACGCGGGAGCGTCGACGGAGGTGTAGCCGAGTCCGTTACACGACTACCACCCGGAAGTCCATCCGGAACTTCCGGGTCAGACATCTGGACCACCCGGATTCCGAGCAGCCTTCCGGGCTAGTCCAGGAGCTATTGAACTGGTTTGGAATTGCATCCGAATTCCGGGTAAGCCGGAGGTCTAGGGGCTGCATTCAACCTATGCATTATTTCCTTGGTATGCCGTGCTGATGGGTGAGTACGCAGGGAAGCAATTTCATGAGTTGGATTCGCTCCTTAGTGTCCGCTGAGGTACTGAGGCACTGAGGTTGGTGTCCTGCATGTTCACAATTTTTGTACATGAATGTGATCTCATCTGAATGAAATAGTTGAGATTTATGTCCTCACTGGAACATGAACATGGCTGCTTTTATGATTGAGCATTCGTTTACCACTGATTTGTGCAGTGCACTATAGTCTAGACCAGTATATTTTATACAGAAATTTTTGATGAAATGCTTGTATGGTACTTGTTGTTTGATCTATTTGAAACTGGCTAACAGTTTAACGAAGTGTTACTGTAATTATCTGAGATGGCTATGGCTGTAGCATAAGTTCCCAAGGAACCAAAAGCAAGCAAAATTGCTCTGCTCCCAAGAAACCAAAAGCTGCCACCTAGCATTTCACACCAAGTACGATGTGCATGAATCAAATAAAGCAACGCTATTGCCCCAAGATAAGAAAGAATCAAGCTTGCGACCATGCATGCAATGCTGCCTGCCAAAAATACAAGCCTAGGAACAGCTTTTCCAAGCCTACGTCAAGCAGAAACAAACCACGGGACCCACGTCACAGAAAAACGATGAGAATTAGCAAACAAACAGTCTTTCTAAGCGCTGCATGGCCAACAAAAAGTCAAAGCAACAACTAAATGCAGTACGAATCTAAAAGCTGATCCAACGCTTTTCCCAGGGTGCGAAGCTACCACCGGTGGTAGGAAATCCACTCTCTAACAAATTATACCGGTGTGAAATAATGGTGCTACACTCTGAGAAAGTTTTTGACGGCTTACAACTTTGCGACTTCAAAACAAAAATTCTATAATTTTATATTTTAATATATACATTGGACTCGAGTAAAATTACTTAAAGGCGCGCCCAAGTGTCAGTATGACAAGAGACTGGCATTGATAGTAACTTGTTGCTGAACCATGTAAGCCACTATCAAACCTTGGTACCATTTTCGAGTGCCTCCTTCTCAGAGTTGGACTCATTGGCGGCCGCACCGGCTCTCATCCGCGCCTTCTCTGCATTGGCCAGCCAGTCTATGCGCGCGATCACCACGACCAGCATCGCCAAGCTCGCCGTCGTGCCCACAATGAACCCCGCAAGGAGCCCCTCGATCCTAAGCCCGACCTTCAAGCCAAGCGCCATCAGATAGGACCCGCCACCATCCCAGTGTACATCCCCACCGTTGACTTCACCGTGCCCTACATGATGCCACCACACACGTTCAGCCGGGAGTTCACCACCTCCAATGCCGCCATCATCTTAATCGCCATCCCCAAGCCTTTGCGCACCTTCGTGCCGTAGGTGTATAGGCGGGCCAACAACTGCAATGTTGCTAGGTAAAAATCACCCATTGCAGCGTACATCCCTACCATCAGCCTTGTCGTGTCCCACACGATGCCACCGCACATGTTCAGAGGGTAGTTCACCACCTTCAGTACTGCCATCACCTTCATCACCCTCCTCACACCTTCGCGTACCTCCGTGCCGCGGGTGTACAGGTGGGCCCACGACTGCAACACCGCCAGGTAGAATCTGCCTCCCCACGGTCAGCCTCGTCATGCCCCACATGATGCCACTGCACACGTTCATCAGGAAGTTCACCACCTCCAGCACCGCCATCACCTTTATCGCCCTCCTCACGCCGTCATGCACCTCATCACCCAGCCACCAACAACACCGACCAGTGCCACCGACGATCGACACCCTGCCCAAGTCGAGCTCGTTCCACACATGCAAGGATGTACTCACTGAGAGGGAGAGCATGGTGGCGAAGAGGAAGTAGCCGAAGTTGAGCGTCACAGTGAAGCTACTCAAGCTGAGGTTGTCGGTTTGATAAAATTTGACTGCTATGCGAGGAGCCTTTCTAGACCAATCCGTTGCTATCTCTTCTTCATGGAAGACCATTCTTTGCCTACTCCTCATCCTCATCTCCCATGGTAATGCCACCAAGCAAAACATTAAGCAGCTGCTGCATCATCATCTGAAAGGACCTCAGATGCCGACTAGAGGGGGAGTGAATAGGAGTCTAACAAAAATTACTTCTTTTTAACTAGATTGTTTAGATTAAGCCTTATGCAGAAGCAATGATTAGCTAGCTGTGTGACAGATGAGCGACACAGGTAAGTTGCGATGTGTAAATTAGCATGCAGCTGTCACACAGGTGCCTAGCACAGGTGGGTTAATGACTTAGCAAAATGATAAGCAATCAAAGTGTCTGTGTAATAGATAGCTGACACAGGTGTGAGATATGATCTATACCAACTGTGAGACAGCTAACAAGACACAGGTGTAAAGGTGATCTAAGCAGATAAACAGAATATCTATATGAGCATACAAGCAAACAGATATAGCAAGAAGCAAGGAGTAAAACAACAAGTACTCAGAAGACAGAGTGTTTTTCACCGCAGTTTCCAGCTCTTTGCAGAGTAGTACGTCTCCGTTGG